>OY292442.1:8560000-9185000 GCA_958496245.1 Perizoma flavofasciatum
GTTCACTCCTTGTTTCGAGAGTAAAAAGGAGATTGCTGATTTAGTTCGGTATTTAACAAAACCATTGTTCTCGTCGTAGTACCTACGCTGATAACCGGTAGATATACATATAAATGATTTCGTTTACGACTTAGGTAACTTAAAATTTGCATTTATATCCTAGAGAATCGTCGCCGTCGGGATTATATATAATAGGTAATATAATGTCTTGCTATCGAAGGTAAACAAAACTTTATCGTAGGTTTTGCAATTTTTTTCTAAATTAAAAACGAGGTAAGTATCTAGTAGGTACCTACCTAGCTAGATAGATAGCCTATTTAGTTGACATATTTTATGAAAACACATACATACATCACCCAGGTGTATGTTTAAAAAAAATAAAGATTATGCACCTATAATGTATAGGTCAAATATTTACCAAACTACGATAGTTTAACTTGTTATCAACATACCCACTTGAGCGATAAGAAATCAATTCCTTCCTTATAGTCACATCACATAAGGCCCGCCTGAGACGCAAAAGGTTGCGGGTTCGATTCCCGCCGTGGGACAAATGTTTGTATCTGCAAATATTTGTCTCGGGTCTGGGTTTTTTCTATGTATAATATGTATGTATTTACAAAAAAAACTATACCTACATACATATAAGTAGTATATCAGTCATGTAGTTCCTATAATACAAGTTCTGCTTAGTTTGGGGCTAGATGATGCTGTGTGAAAATGTCCAGCATTATTATTATTATTTTTATATAGAAAGGCAAATAGTAGTATCAAAATAATAATAATAATTAGTTTATTTACGAATAGATATAACTGTAGTCATATAAGTACCCATATTCACATAGCTAACCACGAATAACCAAGAATTATTTTAGATCAAAATGTCTATGCTGAGTTTTTAACATGCCATACATAAGTTATAATGGTGACCATATCTACAATATTTCCATTCGAAAATGTTAGGTACGATAAATTTTAAACGTATTTTGTTACTAAGCATTTGTAACGTATTTGAGGCTTAGTCGGCGTCAAACTCATATTTTCTATTGCTTGCTTTACTTGTCAGAAAATTAAAATGGCGGCCAGACATCGCGTCAGGAACAACGACGTCATCGGTAAAATGTCAAACTGACGTCCCGCCCGGCTAATTTGCAAAGCCGGCATCTTTCACAAATTAAAGTTGAGAAACGTAGCGTTTCAACTTCGTCGTAGTATCGGTTATTGACTTCGTCAGACTATAAACAAGCAAAAACAGCGCGCCCTCACATATCTCGCCCGTGCGTGGCGCATAATTATTGTTGGTGTTTGGGGAAATGGAAGGAGATCGTCTTTTAATAAACTATTGTTCTTGATTCCGTGAGTATAGCTTTTTTGCGCTATAGAACTTTATGGATTTAAAACTCATCTTTTAGTGGGAATAAGTGAAACGTTATCGAGATAAGTAGGTACTTATTATCATTTCCTAACTTCAACTTCAGGGTAAGTACCTACATATAAATATATAGGTAAATATAGGGAGGATTTTAAGCAAGTAGGAAGTACCTAGGTTATTAAACACTAGCTGGCGTGACCTTTAGACGTTTAATGGCAAGCAGACTAGATCTAATCATCCAATCTAGCATTATATTATTTAAACGCATGATAGGTAGGTTCATAACCACCTACCTAGGTACCCTATAAAAATGTCTACCTAATACTAAATATTGGTCCACTTAAATTAACTAGGGAAGAAGACGGCTAACGATTTTTTTTTGCAAATTTAACATTTGCCATAAATTTAAAACGTATTTTCCATGTATTGTTGCAGTGACTTGCGACAATAAAAGACATCTTAGAACCATCCTTGAAGTCATATAAATCGTAAAAAACCTTATTTCAATTGCATGAGCCGTTTTCGGAATGGTTTCAGACTACAAACAAAAAAAAAAGGCGGACAAGAAGGCGTTTTGCCTAGTGACTTCTGATCCGAATATACGGGTTCGACTTCGATCCTAGTTGGTTAGTTGTGCACAATTTTTCTATTTGAAAAATGTATTTTCGCATAAACACATTAACTACTTAATCTTAAGGAAACTGGTATGACCTCAAACCAAAAATTCGAAGTCCATTAGGTAGGTAGGTACGTGCTTTCGGTTAGTGTTCCAATAAGCGGCGATAGGCTTTGCAACTTGTCACGCAGAATTCTACGTACTTGTTTCGACATAGGCGACATATTCTCTTGTACAGCAACTAGGGTCTTTTTCATATTGCATGTAGTGTGACAGCCAATTTTACGCATCTAGTAATCGGAAATGGAAAAAAATCTGTTTAAATTTGCAGTATATCCCTTAATTTATGTATTACTTACGATATTTTTACCTATTTATACAATAGGTGCTGCTTAAATTAAAAACTTAAAATAAATCTTTGATACTTGCTACGTGAATTGGGACGGTTAAAACTCAGAGATTGAAACAACGAAATCGTAATCGATACGTTGTTTAATAAAGTGTATATAATCGTTTGACGATTTTTTATAGTGTCATTAAATTTATTCAAACATTTTTTTTTTGTGTCAAGATATAATGCACCACAAAACGAAAAACCTCATTCTCCATGACTGGGAAAGGGATTTTAAAATTCATAAATTTGCAAATAATAATTCATTTAGTTGACGAATCAAGTTATTGATCAGACTATGGAAAACATGGTTATTAAAAGAGAACATACATACATATAGTCATGCCTGATTCCCAGAGGGGTATGCAGAGAGTTAAAAGGAAGCGATTCTTAGATAAAGTAAGTTTAAGGGTAAGTTTAGTTGGTGTACAACAGAATCGACGCCACTATCTACCATATTCTGATTTGTAGCATAGATCATTAGGGTTTTCAGTCGTGAATATATTTCGACAGGGCGAAAATCAAACGCCGTAGGCTCTGAGCACGTTCAGTACAGCAGAGGTGCATGTACGCGCTCTTAAAAAATATTCACAGTATTTTTCAAACTTTCGCGAATAGATAACATAATTATTATAAGTTTAACGGGAAAATAATAAAAAAGGTAAACGCGATAATTACCCGTTAAACTTATAATAATTAAATATTCACAGGTCTACAAGATGTCCGAAGACTTCAGCACACTAAGCCACGTGTCTCCTCTGATTACCAACAGCAGACTCAGCGACGCTCTCTCTGCATGGTTCAAGGAACCTACTACATTTACTCACTGGGAGGTAAGTTGACTACGTACCGGAAAAGTGTAAGGCTCCCATCCGATGCATATATAGAATGAGTAGAATAATCGTTTATTGTCTTACTGTGTACAAAGATGGAATGAGTTGGTAACATTAAGCAACAACAATTACCCTTCTTGAGCATACTTACAATAATAATAGATTAAAAAATGTACAAAACAAACAGGAAACAAGGAAAAATTACATTAGAAAATTTTGAAGTCATCATCAAAATATTCATTTACGTATGCTAGAGAAATCAGCCATCGGCATGGACCGATGACATCATAAAGATGGCGGCAAGTGTCCACTATGTGCAGCGCAGTTTTCTAAACTCGGTCCCATTACGTTCGATTCACCAACAACGGTCAAGTCTAACCATCGATTATGATGATAGATTCCTATAAAAACATCAAAAGGCTTTGATTAGGGCCTAACCACCCGTTACTGTGTTGAACCCTGACCTAAAAGACTCCGTGTCTCTCACTTAGTCGTTGCTGGAATCGGCCGAGCTGTATGTGTGATTGTTCCCTGATGGGCTCCGATAGGATGACAATAGGAATGACACAAACATTCAACGTATGTCAATTATGGCCGATCAGCACAGCACAGTGTATTTGCAATACACGATTATGAACGGTACACTTTGGATACTTCACATTCCATTACTTTCTTGCCCAATTATCGTGTACTTTCTTTAGAATAAGATTTTGTTATTTGTTTAAGGTGTACAATTAAGTATTTTTTTTCATTCATTCATTCTCGTTTCAGTACGTCGGCGAAACAGGAAAAGGAGACTCCTACCTCAGCGAGTTGATCCGAATCAAGATTCACGGCACAGCTCAAAATGTTCCAAAACATGTGCAGGTCATCCTCAAAAACATACCCAAGAACTTATCCAGACGTTTGACCTATCGAAGCGACGAATTCTTCAAAAACGAGATCAATTTCTACCAAAAAGTCCTGCCAGCGTTATTAAAGTTCCAATCAAAGAAAAATGTAAGAGACCCGTTTGATAAATACGCAAAGCTGGTCTTCGCTTACATGGATGGAATTCATGACGTGGTCTGCCTTGAAGACGCTTCTTTAGAAAACTTTGGCAGTGCCGTTAGACAGGAAGGAATAGATCTAAACCACTGCAAATTATGTTTCAAAGTCCTAGCTCAGCTCCACGCCTTATCCTTCGCGATGAAAGACCAAGAACCGGATGAATTCAATCAAATAAAAGAGCAGGTGTTCGAGACTTATTACCACGAGCGCTTAGACGGCTGGTACAGACGTTTCTGGAAACGAATCGGCGGTATCGCTATAGACGCCGTCGAGAAGGAATATCCGAACTCCGTTTATGAGGAGAAAGTTAGACAATTTTGCGTTCCGGAAACGTACAAGCGTATGATTGATGCCGCTACGAATACTACTGAAACGGGTGTTATTTCACACGGCGATTGTTGGACTAACAATTTCTTATTCAAATACGTTGATAGTACTCCGACTGATGCGAAAATCATAGATTTTCAACTGTCCAGATGCGCCACTCCAGTGCTAGATCTATCTTTCATGATATACGCATGTACGTCCCAAGACCTTAGAACGAAGCACTATAGTCACCTGCTCAAGTATTATTATGATATTCTGTCCACACAGATAAGGGATTTGGGAAGTGATCCCGATAAACTGTACTCGTGGGATCTGTTTGCGAGTGAAATAAAGAGATATTCTTTCTTTGGGTTGGCGTTTAGTTTCGAGTCAACGCCTTTCATTGTTTTGACGTCTGAAGACGCAGTGAATATGGAAATGGAGGTAAGCAAAGTTAGGCGTAACTAGGCATTAATGACAGTTTAGTCATTGAACAGGGGTCTAGATAAATACCTCACGCTTACTTTTCCTTTCACGCTAACGCAAATTTATTAAGGTAAAACTTGGCAGCTGTCACGTGACATTTCCACAGCTAATGTCATTCCCATACAAATTAATCTTTCCGCAGGCGTTAACGGCAACAGAAAGTGGTATTTGTCTAGCCCCCAGGCGTGGATAACTGTAAAATTTCTCCTGTAGATGGAACATCATAAGAATTTCGACTATGCTGGTAACGATCCTGTGGTTTAGTTGGTATAGCCCCCGCGTACCAAGTTGCGGGTTGTGCCGATGGATTGAAATTTTGGAATTTTATAAATTCTTGTTCTATTTAAATTTATTTCATGCTTTTGTTGACAGGGCGATGAAAAGCTTAACATCGATGACGTTTGGCAAATGAAGCCTTTCAAGACTAAGGAAGGTAGACTCCGGGAGGCAAATAATGTAGTACATTGCGTAGACAATGGCTACATATAAATAAAAAATAATAAAAATTAGAATAGAATAGAAAGTGATTTATTTGACAACAACAAAGCACAGAAAGGACAGGTACATAATCTATCTATCTATACTATTATAAGAATGTAACAGGTTAAATTCTGTACATTGAAGATATTTTGAAAATTCTTTCTGGAGGGCATTCTATAATCGATACTGAAGCCAAAAATGTTATTTTTATTACTTTTGTCTGTCTGTCTGTCAGAATCTAGGCCGCGCATAGCGCCGAAACTACTGAACGAATTCAAATGAAACTTGGCACGATTTGAGTTCATACTACGGGGTAGGACATAGGATACTTTTTATCCTGAAATTCAGCACGGTTCCCTTGGAAGAGGGGATCAAATTCAAAATTTGGACTTAGTTGTAATTCATTAACGCGTAGTCCGATTTCATTAATTCTTTTTTTGTTAGAAAGGATTTACTTTACAAATGATTGGAATGGCAATCGCGAACGAAGTTGCGGTTACAGCTAGTAAATTAATAAAATAGACACTATAAATAGGTACCTAAGATATTTAACAAAAACACAGAGGTAAAGAGATTATTTCTGTGCTTATTAGTCCCATCTGTGCCGTGTCGGACAAACAGGGACTGACACAGCTTAGTGGTGCTCCGCACAGAAGTGACATGCAGCGCTCAGACAGGAAAGACCGCAAAAATGCGCAAAATTTTTGGGCTACTACCATTTAAATTGTAATAATAACAGAAGAAAACAATGTGCAAAGGTTGTTAAATTCAAGTCAAAAAACTCATTATCTATACGAATAAAAAAGCTGAAGAGTTGGTTTGTTTTTTATTCTAACGCGCTAATCTCTGGAACTCCCTTTTTTATATACTATACCAGTAGGATTTGTTTTTTTTTACCATGAGATCCTATAGTACACTGAGTTAAGTCAAAAACTTACATTGTAGGAATTGGAAGTCTTGGCTCGAAACAGCCAAGTATTTTACTTACATACCTATGTATGTTTACATAATTAGGTCACTTAAGAATATATTAAATTGCTGCTGTAAAGGAACATTTGCCTCGATTCTGTAGTACACTTACTAAACTAAATTTAAACTGTCGCTCTCTTTTACTGATAGTGCAAGCACGAAAGAGATAGCTACAATTTTATTGCTGTCAAATTAGTCAGATTTAAGTTTTCCATACAAATAATAGTCGTGATTTCAAAACACGTCGACTATGAACACGAAGAAAAGCGGCACGTAAACTGATTTGACAGCAGCACACGGCACTAAAATTGTAGCTATCTCTTTCTTGCGTATACTATCAGTAAAAGAGAGCGACAGTTTAAATTTAGTTTAGTTAGAACTACAGAATCGAGGCCATTGTTCAACAAAAAAATATAAATTTAGGTACGAAAGAGGAAGTTAAACAAAAAAAAAATATATAGTGTTAAAATTATTGGGTTACATGTCAATAATTATGGAATCGATCTGCTGTATAGGGGCATTATCAGAGAAAGTGATATAGAATAATAACATACCTATATAATATTGATATTTTGCATTTTAAAGCCTAATCTTGAGGAAGGTTATAGACTATTGCATCAAGCTGCGACTGTTAGGAGCCGAGCAAAATAAGTAAAAGCGCGGGCGATGCGACGCGTCAGTTCAGCCGCTATTTATATACGTGGGTATGTAGGAAGCGTGGTGGTGAAAGTGGAACTTTCTGTGGTGGTAGACGATGAAGAGGTGGATTCTGTGCTTGTAGTCTTTTTCGGAGTCCGCGTTGACTTCACTCTGAAGTACCTGTAAATTAAATGAAGAATACTTATTCATCACGCAACAAATCAAGTTTTTTTTATACTAAAGTAGCGAACAAGCATACGTTGGTAAGCGGTTACCGTAACCTATGGATTTGCATCACTATCGCTTTGCCGATCCTGAGACACGGTGGAAAGTCTCATGTGCCTGAGAACGTAATGAGAGAATTAACGCTCGGCGGCAGAAATAGTCATGGTAGTAAATACTTCCCCGAACGATCTCTTCACGCTGACCTCTAAGAAGATAAGAATTTAGAAAAGAAGATAAGATAAGAATTTAGAAAAGAAGATAAGAGCCTTTATTGCTGACCATATACAAAATTACAAAATTGGGACAAATGTTTGTATGATTAGCAAATGTTTGTCTCGGGTGTGTTTTCTTTGTATAATAAGTATTTACAAAAAAAAATGTATATAAGTAGTATATCAGTCATGTAGTTCCCATAATACAAGCTCTGCTTAGTTTGGGGCAAATGATGCTGTGTGAAATATGTCCAGGTTGTGGCAGTGGATAGCAGGAATAGAGTAGTTACCTCTTGGTGCGTCGTGTGGTGGTGGTGGAGGTTGTTGGAGTAGTGATGATAACGTCCCCCGCTTTGCCCCACGACTCGCTATTTCGACTTTTTTTGTATTCGTCGGTATCATCTGGAAACAAATTTATAGTTTAGTGTATATATACTACTCAAAACTAAATAAGGGCCACCACAAATTTTCCGATTTTTTTATTTTTGGTCAGGAATATGTGCTCGGGTTGTTTTAAATTCAATAAAACAATGTCTTTTTAGTTGAATTTCATTAAATTTAATGCAATTAAACAAAAAATACTTAATCTATGGATGTTTTTGGGTGTATCACTTTTTAAGGCTGTTTACACCTAACAATAGAATTAAATTGTAGACTAAATGCACCACTGTGTTGTTTACTTTTGTTGTGACTAATAAAGAATATGTCCGCCTCTTTTAAAAACACATTCTTGGAGTCTTGCTGGCATGCTCTCAATAATGGCGGATGTTTTCCTTTGGGATCTCATCCCAGCATCTTTTCAGTAACTGAATCAACTGTTGCTGGTTTCGTACATCCCCTTCAGCTGCCCGGACTCGACGTTTTAATTGGTCCAAAAGGTGTTCGATTGGATTCAGGTCAGGGCTGTTGGCAGGCGATGCCAAAACCTGAATATTGGCTTCTTCCAGCACAGAGATGGTCGCCCGGGCTGCGTGCGGTCGTGCATTATCCTGCATGAGGATGAAACCGTCCACCGCTCGTTGTGAAAATGGGATGACATATGGCCTGACAACCTGTTCGATGTAACACTGAGAAGTCACATTACCCTCATTCAGAAAAACAAGGTCAGTTTTAACTCGTAAACTGATCCCGCCCCAGACCATGACATCGGGACCACCATACCTGTCGCGTTCGTGAATGCAAGAACCAGAAAATCTTTCTCCGCTTCTACTCCACACTCGCATACGTCGATCGTCACTAAAAAACTTCACTTTACACTCATCCGTGAAAAGCACCTTCCGTCATTCCCCCATGCCCCATTCGAGATGTTGACGTGCAAACCTAAATCGATTTGCACGATGAGTCCCGTTCAGTTTAGTTTGAGTTACAGGTCTTCGTGAACGTTGCTGGTCTTCGTGGAAACGATTTCTAATTGTCTGGTCGCTGACAAGGGTACCGGTGGTCCGGCGTAAGCGGTTCTGTAATGAACGCGCTGCCACAGTTCGATGACGTCGCGCAGTCGCACCGGTCCTCCTGGCGGTGCTAGCACGCGATGTCACAGTTCGATGACGTCGCGCAGTCGCACCGGTCCTCCTGGCGGTGCTAGCACGCGATGTCACAGTTCGATGACGTCGCGCAGTCGCACCGGTCCTCCTGGCGGTGCTAGCACGCGATGTCACAGTTCGATGACGTCGCGCAGTCGCACCGGTCCTCCTGGCGGTGCTAGCACGCGCTGTCACAGTTCGATGACGTCGCGCAGTCGCACCGGTCCTCCTGGCGGTGCTAGCACGCGCTGTCACAGTTCGATGACGTCGCGCAGTCGCACCGGTCCTCCTGGCGGTGCTAGCACGCGATGTCACAGTTCGATGACGTCGCGCAGTCGCACCGGTCCTCCTGGCGGTGCTAGCACGCGATGTCACAGTTCGATGACGTCGCGCAGTCGCACCGGTCCTCCTGGCGGTGCTAGCACGCGATGTCACAGTTCGATGACGTCGCGCAGTCGCACCGGTCCTCCTGGCGGTGCTAGCACGCGATGTCACAGTTCGATGACGTCGCGCAGTCGCACCGGTCCTCCTGGCGGTGCTAGCACGCATTCTTCCCGAGACACGACGCCGGGATACACTCCCGATCTCTTAAAGTCAAAATTCATTTATTCAATAAAATCACAAGGACCACTTTGAAACGTCGGTTTTTATCTAGGTGCCTGTTCCTCCGCGACCAAGCCAGGAAAGAAAGGCAAGAAAACAAGGCTGGTTATTCTTTTTAATGATCCTTTTACAAAACGATAGGTTCGAGTTGGAGCATTTTCAATACCAAGAATTTTTGTCATCTAAATAATCAGATATTTTATAGTATTCCTTTTTATAAAGCTTTTGTTTAATTACGTTTTTAAATTTGTTAATTGATAATTTTTGTATATCTCTTGGGAGTTTATTATAAAAGCGTACACCGTGCCCTTAACTTTATGGAGTCTACAAGTGACAACAGCGAGTTTATCTTTATTTCTAGTATTATAAGGACGTATTGCGTTCGTGTTGTCGCGCGCGCGGCCGTCCGCTCTTATAGAGAGCTAACCACCAGACTGACGGTGTGGAGTGAGAGAGGGGGGGGCGGGACGGTGTGGAGTGAGAGGGGGGGGGGCGGTGTGAAGTGAGAGGGGGGGCGGACGGTGTGGAGTGAGAGGGGGGGGGCGGACCGCGAGGCGAGCCGAGCGGCGCGGGCGACACGGTGGCGAAGACAAACCGAGTGGGATAGCACGATCAGATGATGCGGCCTCTCGCTCGCAACTTCTGCTCGCTACAGTATTAACATTGTGATTATCGCTTTTTTTCTTAAACAAATTAATATTTTTGTGAACATACATCAGATTTTCATAGATGTATTGACAAGGGAATGTCATTATATTTATTTCTTTAAACTTTTCTTGATACCGGTTCCAAAGATTTTGAATAGCCCTTGGCGAATATCCCAGCTGTAAAGCCACGGAACGTTGCGACTGACCAGCCTCGATCATCGTTACGGCTCTGGTAGCTGAAGAATTGTCCAAATGGTGTCGGATTCTTGGCATTTTAAAGTTAAACGATCGAATGACACGTTTGACTTCCGAAGCAGTCAGTGGACTTGTGTTAAAATGAATCAGAAATCAAATTAAAAAATAAAAAAAACCACCCACTTCATGATAAGTGAGACATAAAAAATGTTCACCATACCCTCAAGATTATTATCGCCTAGTACTTCACTGTATCGTTACGTCTCAACACTTGAGAACATAGTGGCATTCATAAAAAAACATTATCTGGACGAGAGTCAGCAAGAATGGACTCAAAACAAAAATACTCGGGTGTCCTTTATTTTGTTTTAAGTAGAAGTAAATGATAAATTATAACTTCAAAAGTTAATTTGTTAAGGATCCGGCGACCGCATCTCGCAACTTCAACTCGAGGAGCGCTATCTCTTTTTGGCAGATGCAGGCGATACTAATATTAGCCGTTCAGAATTAGTTATAAAATTTGGTGGTGTTTCGTAATATCAAAAATTACGACTGAAAACTTGTTTTATTTTTCACATCGTGTTGTTATTCTGTAACTAGACAATGGCCTCGATTCTGTAGTACACTGATTAAACTAAATTTAAACTGTCGCTCTCTTTTACTGATAGTGCAAGCAAGAAAGAGATAGCTACAATTTTAGTGCTGTCAAATTAGTCACATTTAAGTTTACCATACAAATTTAGTCGTGACATCAAAACATGCTGACTATAAACATGAAGAAAAGCGGCACGTAAACTGAATTGACAGCAGCACGCCGCACTAAAATTGTAGCTATCTCTTTCTTGCGTACAGTATCAGTAAAAGAGAGCGATAGTTTAAATTTAGTTTAGTCAGTGTACTACAGAATCGAGGCCATTATAAGCTATGTACCTAACCAAACAATACTTAAGATATTGTTGTTTTTAATATGAAACAAATAAGATGCAAAATGCAAAATTACCAAAATGCGTTCCGTTTCCATTTCATTTTAGGTAAGTATTAAAAAATATATATTTATCAAGGTACCTAGATAAATACTATTCGAATACAAATAATCTTACTAATATTATAAACGCGAAAGTTTGTGAGTATGGATCTTTGTTACTCTTTCACGCATAAACTACTGAACGGATTTTAATGAAATTTTACAGTAATATAGCTTATACATCAGAATAACAGATTGGCTATTTTTTATCCGGATACCATGCGGACGAAGCCGTGGGCAGAAGCTAGTAACATAAGAATGGTGGAAATAAGCTCTAATTACAAATGACTGTGGTATTACGTTTGTATGGGCAACTCATCCTCCGCAGGTCTCTTAAGAGACCACAGTCATTTGTAATTAGAGCCTATTTCCACCATATTATGTTATTATTCGCGTTCGAATAGAATTTATCTACGTACCTTGCTATATATTTTTTTTAAATAATTACCTAAAATTAAATGTAAACTATTCGCATTTTGGATATTTTTACGTCATACATGACCATGTTTTCTTCTTATTTGTTTCGTATTAAAAACAACAATACCTTACGTATCGTTTGGTTATGTACATAGATTATATTGTCTAGTTACAGAATAACAACACAATGTGAAAAATACAACAAGTTTTCATTCATCTTTTTTGGTATTACGGAACACCAAATTTGTAACAAATTCTGAACGGCTAATATTGGTATCGCGCAAGCACGGGCGGGCTTGCATCAGTCAAAAAGAGATAGCTATATTTTTGGACACGCGTCGATTTTAATTTATGAGCGCTGTCCGCCGGATCCTTAAGCGTACAAGGTAATAAGTACTTATAGTGTAGTTACCGTCTTTAGTCGGGCGCTTCGTGGTGCTCGACCACTTGTTCATATCATATTCCGTAGTGGTCCACAAATCATACTCCGGTATCCACATCTTCTCGTCCAGTGGCTCGAAGCCAAACTCCGTCATGTAAGTCTGACCCCTGCTCACAAAATAATTCTGGACATTTTTTTTTTCACACCATCATCTAGCCCCAAACTAAGCAAAGCTTGTATTATGGGAACTAAATGACTGATATACTACTTATATACTTTTGTTTTTGCAAATGCATATTACATAGAAAATACCCAGAGACAAATATTTGCAGATCATACAGACATATGTCCCGCGGCGGGAATCTAACCCGCAACCTTTGCGTCTCAGGCGGGCCTTCGCCCACTGCGAGCTACTGATTATTTTTTCGTCTAAAAATAATCAGTAGCTCGAAGCCAAACTCCGTCATATACACGGACCCCTGTTCACAAAATTACATTAAAATAAATACCCACATGTTCATATTGTAAAAACAGGAATTTTCACGTACTACACTATCGGTGAAGGTACCGACTAAGTTTCGACTCATTCCGAGAGTCTTCATCAGGATGAGTGATCGCGAATTTCTCGACGCGACGTGAGGCTGACGTGACCCTGATGAAGACTCTCGGGATGAGTCGAAACTTAGTCGATGCCTTCACCGATAGTGCAGTACGTGAAAATTCCCGTTTTTACAATATGAATAGTCAAGTTCACGATAGTTTTTGGAATAAAACTACCTCCATGAAAATAAATAAATGCTGGACATTTCCACACAGCATCATCTAGCCGCAAATTAAGCAGAGCTTGTGTTACGGGAATTACATGACTGATATACTAATTTATATGCATTTTTTTGCATATAAAACACCCAGAAGACCCGAGTTAATTATTTCGAGATCATAAAAAAAATCTCGTGGCGGGAATCGAACCTGCAAATTCGTCGCAGATAGCGACTATTGAGGTCAACTTAAAAAAATAGTATCTACGTACCTATATTCATGGCGAGCGAGAGAGAAATCTTCATAGTATGTCCCTTCTTCCCATTTCCATTCCTAAAAAACAAAATCTAAATTAATTAATTAATAATCTAAATAATTAAAAATAAACACTCTCACAACTGTAACGGAGACCCTCAGATCCATACTGAGTACGCAGATCTGTGAGGATACAAAGTAGGGTAGTCAGAGACACGTCCAAACATAATCGGCACAACTCCGCATATTGCATAGAAGTTTGTAAAAACCGACTTCGAATGATAGAAAGTTGACCAAAAGTCCAATAGAATAGGCAGTAAAATTTATGTTTCAAAGTGATCCGTGAATTTAATGTATAAATGAATTTGATTTTGACTTGACTTTGACTTTGAACCTACCTGTGGATCTAAAAGTTTCATAATCTTCTCTTGACCCCACGCGTACATCTCGAACCTGCATTTATCCGAAAACATAATGTAAACGGATATATCGAACTTAGAATCTGTAACAATATATATATGTATTATGTATGTCGGCGAAGGGCGTTTTATGCTTCTACAATGAGTCATCGGCGCAGAACCAAGAGTTATTTAACAAATCATCACTTAGATATTCAAAATATAATGTAAAAAGTTATTTTTACCATGTTTACCTTCAAAAACCATTTGTAAACGATTGTAAATGTAGAAATGTCAAAAGCTTGCAAGTTATTTAAACTTGTTCGAACAAGTAGCTTGTTTGAGTTTGTGTTTTTGCATAAATACGGACGACGGACCGAGTACGGTTCATTCAATCCAGCGCGACCTGAAACTAGAATCCCTGGACCAATTCATCGGCCGCCTTGCCAAAAGCATGTTCGCCAGGACGTCGGAGTCCAGCTACCCGCACCTGCGAATGCTTGCGCCGACGTACGAGCGGACCGCCAGTGGCAAGGCCTACCCTCGAGAACTGGTCGAGGACAGCGACCAGGAGGAGGGAGGAACACAGGACCATACGCGAGGCTCCCTCGAGCCGACCCGATGACCCCCCAGTAGAAACTGGGGGCGGTTAGAACACCGCAGTAAGGGGCCAAACGCCCGACACTGCGCCCCCACACAAAACCCCCTTTTACGATTCATTCTCGCTCGAGCCGTCGGACCGTACAGACCTAGAAACCCTCTGTACAACGAAGAATAAATTAGAAGAACATCTCCTATCCTGGAGTTTACTTTCGTCGTCAACTATGAGTGACCAGCATGCTGGTGATGGTAGTGGCGTCAGCATTGCTGACGACACACTTTCTTTAAACCACCTTGGAGCCACCTGCTCCTTCATGTACAGTATAAGATCAGATAAATATAAATAATGCTGGACATTTTCTATCTATCCCCATCTACATTCTTCTTTCATCCATCCTTTCTATATGTCTATATTCTATTATATATAAATAAATAAATAATGTTGGACATTTTTCACACAGCGTCATCTAGCCCCAAACTAAGCAGAGCTTGTATTATGGGAACTACATGACTGATATACTACGTATATACTTTTTTTTTTGTAAATACATACATATTATACATAGAAAAACACCCAGACCTGAGACAAATATTTGCAGATCTTACAAACATTTGTCTCGTGACAGGAATATATCCTTTATATATGTATCTTATCTTATCTTATCTTACTATTATAGTAATGGCAGGGGCTGCCGTCGATCTTGCGCGGGCACAGATGACTGATCCGCATCTCAGAGACCGCGGAGGCGTTCGTCAGCTCCAGCGTGAGACATTTATATTCTATGTTGTCGAATATCGTCAGCTGTGAACAGAACATTTGCCTCGATTCTGTAGTACACTGACTAAACTAAATTTAAACTGTCGCTCTCTTTTACTGATAGTGCAAGCATGAAAGAGATAGCTACAATTTTAGCGCTGTCAAATTATTCAGATTTAAGTTTTCCATACAAATTTAGTCGTAATTTCAAAACATGCTGACTATAAACACGAAGAAAAGCGGCACGTGAACTGATTTGACAGCAGTAAAATTCTTCCCATCTCTTTCTTGCTTGCACAATCAGTAAAAGAGAGCGGCAGTTTAAATTAAGTTTAGTTAGTGTACTACAGAATCGGCGCCATTGTTTAACTTAAGTTCAAAAATCTGTTTTTTCAGAGGAAAACAGACAGAGTCCCAACATTGTAACATATTATTAATGAAAAAAAAATACTTCTAACGTGGCGAAGAAGCATGCGGCCCGCATGTTAATAAGCGGTTACCGTAACCTTTAGACGCTTGCGACACCAGAGGTATCACTCGCACGTTGCCGACCCTGAGACATAATCCTACTAATATTATAAACGCGAAAGTTTGTGAGGATGGATGTTTGTAACTTTTTCATGCATAAACTACTAAACGGATTTTGATGAAACTTTACAGTAATATAGCTAACACATACATCATCAGAATAACACATATAATACTTTTTATCAGGGTACAACGCGGGCGTAGCCGTGGGCAGAAGCTAGTCTACACTAAAATTATAAATTAACTTTAAAAACGTAATTAAACAAAAACTTTATAAAAAGGCATACTATAAAATATCTGATTATTTAGATGACAAAAACTCTTGAGATTGAAAATGCTCCAACTCGAACCTATTGTTTTGTAAAAGGATCATTAAAAAGAATAACCAGCCTTGTTTTCTTGCCTTTCTTTCCTGGTTTGGTCGCGGAACAGACAGTAGATAAAACCGACGTTTCAAAGTGATCCCTGTGATTTTATTGAATAAATAAATTATGACTTTGACTAAAAAGTCAAAGTCAAAATTCATTTATTTCTGAATAAAAATTCAGGTACCATGCGGGCGAAGCCATGGGCAGTAGCTAGTATATACATAAGGTACTTACATTATATGTCATGAACTGGAACTGCGTGTTGTCCGTTTCCAGCACGATGAGCTCCCGGAACATCAACTGCCCCGACTTTTCCTCGTAGTCACAGTCACCGAACCTTTGCTTCGAGGAACTGCCCCCTGGAAACAAATCAACCGGCCAAGTCCGAGTCAACCGTACGAGTCATTCTGTGCACTACCGACGCTTATTTTTCCACAATACACAAAGGTTATCTGGAAGAGAACGCTTTTAAGCATTAAGTTCGCCTTTGTACCGTTATTTTTACCATTGAATTTTCTATCATAATGTCTCCTCATATGCCTTTATGAATAGAACAAGCAAATCGTTCAACACTTTGGCAGGGGCAGATGTTGATATAGACTTATTTAATACATCTAAAAACAAGTTAAAACGCATGCTGACTGACATATTCTTCTGTAACAATTATTTTTGATTTATATTTAGTCACTAATTCTGGATGATTACAAAGTCAAAGTAAAAATGCATTTATTCAATAAAATCACATGGACCACCTTGAAACGTCGGATTTGTTGTGTAACTGGTCTTCCAAATGTTCTTCTGTTCCTACTTTACAACTGTTTTTTTATTTTCTCACTTTCAAGCCACTTGGAAACTTGTAATTTGCCATCATCATATGTGCTTTGCATGTATTTTTATATTTTTTCTTATTATCTTGTCTAGCTGTAAGTTTTCCCAAAATTTTTAAAATAAAATAAATAAATAAATATTACGTCTCCATAAGTTTAATCCGTGATGCGAGAGCACTGGTGACCTGTTATACAGGTTTTTCAAACCTACTTCAGGCACCAGTCCCTCACAAAACAGGTTATCATATACATAGGTACATAATTTTAAGACAAGAGAAAACCTTTGTGAGAGAAAATAAATGCTTTTATTATTTATTTATTTATCTATCTATAGCCCCGCCGATGTGGAATTTTCGGGATATTATAAAAACTTATATAAAAATGTAGTATAAACTAAGTACTTTATCATACATAAATAATAATGAGTCACTATAATAAATTATAATAAACACCCAACAGATACAGATTTATATAGTCCTTATCCCACAATAGCATTCCCTGTGTCGCGCGTATCAGAAAATACGAGTACCGTGGTATCATAATAAATATTTTCAACCGACTACAAAAAACGAAGAGTTTCTCAATTCGTCTGTAGGCGTTTTTTTTTATGTTACGCAATATCTTTGCCAATTTTAAACCGATTTTAACGTTTTTTTTTTTTAAATTGATTGTATGTACTTCAAATTCCACCTATAAGGGTAAAAAGCTTTATGTGTACATACATAGTGTACCTATTATTATTATTTTTAAATTAGAGGACAGGCAGGAATAAATAGTTCTGTCTGTCCCCTCGTCACTAACAGGGGGACAGACACAACTTTTTAAATTAATAAAAGTTCTATCTGTCCCCCCGTTAAAAAAAAAAAGGGGACAGATCGAACTTTTTTGTCCCAATTATCACCCTAGGGGGACAGAGCAGGGTGACAGATGGGAATAATTCAAAAACTGGGTGATGAAATTTCATATTGGAATCAATTTCCCGTTGTTTTAAATCGATTTTTTTTTATATAATTACCTCTTAGTACGTATTTCTGCTTGGAGAGTTTGGAGATGGTGATCTGGTTGAACTTCGAGAGGCTGTGCTCGATCCAAGGGAAGTAACTCCCCATATCCAAGTACCTCGAGGGCGCCCCGCAGCCCGGGCCTCGAACCCCTATCCCTAGCTGAAAATTACAAGACAAAGATCACTAATACTCATCCTACTAATATTATAAACGCGAAAGTTTGTGAGGATGGATGTTTGTTACTCTTTCACACAAAAACTACTGAACGGATTTTGATGAAACTTTACAGTAATATAGCTTATACATAAGAATAACACATAGGCTTTATTTATTCATTTATTTAAGCACACATAACACGCTACAAACATTTAAAGAAAATACAATATTTAGAATACAGTTTTGATCTGGTTAGGAACATAACATATGTGCGCACACAAAAACAATATAATGATTAGGTAAAAGTGTTGAGCAAACAAACAACTGTGGAGTATGTTTGAGGAACAGATTCATAAAAAAATAGTGAATAGAAATAATATAAATGAAGTACAGTAAAGTAAAGTACCTACCTACTAAGGTACTTAAGACAAAAACAATTATTAGAAAACTAGAAGTTACAATAACCTATCTCTTATCTACCTATTTAATGGACCTTAGGGCTCAAGACGCATAGTAGCGTCTACTTAGTGGCTACTTTTTATCCAGGTACCACGCGGGCGAAGCCGTGGGCAGAAGCTAGTTCTCAATAACCGAGTTCCCCTTGTTCGAGGAACACATTATAGCTGAATAAAGGATCATCAAAAAAAGTCAAGCAGAGTTTGCTGCCTGATTCTCTTAGGTCCGAATTCATAGTCAAATAGGGTCTCCCCTAGTGGACTGTTCAGGCGCTAAGTAAAAATTCAAGTGCAAATTTAACCTTTATGCACTCAGCTATAATGCAAATGCTGAATGATGGATTTTGGGGGACTGTTCACCCCCGACTATGAATTCAGGCTTTAGGCTTGGACGCGCGCGAGAAATCAGCGTCTAACACATTAACATTTTTAATTCTCGTAGTTTTTTGGCGACCTCTGTTGCACGCCCTGAGACGCAGAAGGTTGCGGGTTCGCCGAGGGACAATTTTTTGTAAGATATTACTTGCTTGCATCGTAATTCCCAAAGATTTTGTTTTGTAAATGCGTACACATTATATATAGACAGGGCACAGTGAAACAAGTTACAGGGCACAGTGTACGTAAGTAACAGGGCGCAGTGTAAGTGAGTAACAGGGCACAGTGAGCGTATGTTACAGGGCGCAGTGTAAGTTAGGTACAGGACACAGTGAGCGTTAGTTATAGGTGACAGTGTAGGTTAGTTACAGGTCACAGTGTACGTACAATGAGCCAGCGTCCCCAGACGTCCCTGGCGGCCAGCGCGTGTCCCGCGTCCCACACGCACGGAGCCTCCTCGGCGACGGCGACCGCGCACGCGGCGTGCGGCGGACGCCTCTTCTTACTGTACAACTGGAAACAACGTGCAGCGTCTCATTCATTCATCAATTATTTTAACAAGTTACGCAACGCTGATTTTATTATGTTATGATAGTTATATTTTTTTATGTTTCTACCTGTAAAAATAGTTATAAGTTATATAAATAAAGTTTTACTAGTATAAGTAGTCGCTTCGACCGCGTGGTATGCTGATAAAAGTAGCGTATGATCGTCTCCAAGCTTCGAACTATACCCATACCAAATTTCATCATAAACGGCTCAGCGGTTTAGCCGTGAAACATATAGGTATATGTAGCTAGGTACATATAACACATTGAGTTGAAACTCGTTCTGCTTGCTCTCAATAGGTGATGGCTGAAAATCTGTGTTTTTGCTTCTAAAGCAAAATATCACACTGAGCCAAGGCCTTTTTGACGTATTGCGGCACACATAGACATTATACCTAGATTTTAATTATATTATTGAAAATAGTTAACTGTATTTTATTATTGTTTATTTTTACTACTGTATAAATGTTGTATTTTTTATTTGTGTGTCTGAAGTTGAAATAAAGTCTTTTATCTATCTATCTATGTAGATATTTCCAATTGAAGAAGTCTGAAAAATTATTTTCAGACTCAACTGATATGTACTTATTATTTTGACCATGTTTTGAGAGAATCGAACCAGGGATTAAAATAACAATACTAACTTTACAACCTAAGTAATATTACACACTCTGAGGGTAATTTTGAAAAAAAAATATTATTTACGTTAATGTTTATTTTCACCAACTTTTGAGTGAATCGAACCTGGCAATATTTTTTTCCATACGAACTTTATTGCACGTAAATAAAAAAAAAATATGTAAATCATTTTTTACTTTATAGTTGACTAGCTTCTCCCCATGACATCATAGGCTACTTTTATCCGAGTACCATGCGGGTACTCGGATAAAAGTAGCCTATGTGTTATTCTGATGTACCTCGTGTGTTCATAAGTCTTGAGACACAGTAAAACTAAAATATTTTTGGAGCTAAGTTGAGTATTCATTTATTGGATATTAAAATTAAAACTACTGACATCTAGATCTGTATTTAAAAATAAATCATTCAAAATGGCCGCCTTTGCATTCAATGCAGGCCTTCAAACGCGTGCGCCATTCATCTATGGCGGCACGAATCTTTTCAATGGGAATCCGTTTCGATTCTTTAATAAGGGCTCGCTTGAGAGAATCCAGGTTTGGGTGAGACTTTCTGCATGCCCTCAGCTCCAATTCCGTCCATAAAGAATAATCCAAAGGATTCAAGTCAGGGCTTGACGAGGGCCAATCTTCGCTCCGAATGAAGCCTGGCAAATTGGCCTCCAGCCAACGTTGGGTAGTCTTAGCTTTATGGGAGGGAGCAGAGTCCTGTTGGAAAACCCAGTATTTTCCAGCGAATAGCGTATCATTTAATGGTTTAACCACCGCTTCCAATATGTCGGTTTGGTAATTTTGTGCCTTCACCTTGACGCCTTGCTGGCAAAAATGAAGCGAAGTGACCCCCTCGTAGGAAACACCCCACCAAACCATCACACTTGCTGGATGATGAGTGCGCTGGACATTGCGTACAGATGGCTGGACGTCCTTTGAACTTCTGGCGTAAACCTTATTGTTCTGCCGGTTAAACTTTTCTTCCACCGTGAAGATCTTTTCATCGGTAAACAGGATATTTTTTGGATCGTGTCTCTTCAATAGGTTCCGACATCGTTCCAGTCGCAATTTACGAAGACGCTCGTTTAAATAATGCACTTTCCTTCGACTGTAGGCCTTTAGTTTAAGATCATATTTAAGTATCCTGTTCACCGGTATTCGCGAAATGTTGGTCTGCAGAGCTAATTTCTTTTGAGTCCGGCAAGGGTTGCGACGAATTCGCTCTCTGATTACTTTGATGTTGGCGGGCGTCCTTACAGACCGCGGGCGGCCACATCTTCCACGGTCTTCTAAAGAGCCGGTCTCCTTGTACCTCTTTATGGTATAATACACAAAGTTCCGACTACATCCCAAACTTTGGATTTCACTAAAAACTTGCATTGGTTTTTTTCCTGCTTGAAACGGTGAAATTACAGTCGCACGCAAATCTTTTGTTGGCGCCATTTTCACGGAGAATGAAACAAATATTCAAATGTATATTTTTTCTGATTCAAAACATTCGAAATTTAAAATTTTAAAAGTTTAAAAAAGGTTGCATCAATTACTTTATTTTTAAATTAATTAAATAAGTTCGTCTCAAAACTTATGAACACACGAGGTATAAGCTATAATACTGTAAAGTTTCATCAAAATCCGTTTAGTTGTTTTTGCGTGAAACATCCTCACAAACTTTCACGTTTATAATATTAGTAAGATTTAAACCGAGTTCTGAGTGAATCAAACCAAGGATTAAAATTTTCCATATATTTAGAACTGAATTAATTGCACGCCCCCAAATGGTAGTTTAAAAAAAAACGTGTTTTATTATTCACTTTAAGTTTATTTATAAATTTTTAATGAATTTTGAGTGAATCAAACCAGAATTTAAAAAATCCATACGAAATATAGAACTATCTTAATAAAAAATACGTGTTTATTATTTATTTTAAAGTTTATTTATACTGAGTTTTGTGCGAATCTAACCAAGGAATAATATTTTCCATAGAAACTTTACCACCCTGTTTAACCCCTGTTAATTTTCGAAAATTAGATTAGCCTTAGATCGTAAAAAGAAATTAGATTTAGATCTCAGAAACCCTGCTCAGAGACGTAAGATCGAGAAGGGTTCGATTTTCGACAATTTTGGCAGTAAATGAGATGATGATGAGAATGTACTTACATTTGCTACCACGTAGAAATCTCTGCATAAATTCGATGGTACATGGGACACCGATATTACTTGTTTTTGTAGGTTATTATAATCTGGAATTAAATAGTTAAAACATGTTATTTCAATTGGAGCTCTACTTAAAATTAGATATTTTTTTCACCGAATCGGTTTAGCCGTTAAGAATTTTATAACCAACCGTCTATGGTATGTAACTTTCGCATATATTTATACCTATATATGTTCAACGTTACAACATACAGTTGTATAAATCAGTCCCATGGTTCTTTGCATAATAATAACCATGGTTAGTTTACCATTTAGTTATAAAATTACCATTGTAAGTTATATAGTTACCATTGTAAAATTACCATGATTAGTTGTACATTTATGATGGATGGTATCATAATTACCCGGTTGTAAAATTACCATGTTTATTTGTAATTTTCATAATTTCATTTATTCATGCTTAATGTCCTACATACAATGGTTAAGCTTAGGTCTAGTGCAGCTCCAAGTAGGTTGGTAGGTACATCGGTCCTGTCAGGGCGTTGTAGGTAGGTATTATTTTACAATTACACACATACAATTTAAATAATAACACAGGTGAATATGTAGGTATGTATACAAAATTAAATTAAATGTCAATAATTATACAAAATGACAAAAATTATGTACCACGATGGTTAGTTATATAATTACTATTGTAAGTTATACAATTGCCATAATGAAGTGTATATATTTATGATGGTTAGTTTTATAACGGCCATGGTAAGTTGCATAATTACCGTTTGTAAACTTTACAACGTAGAAGACTGGATCACGCAACCTTTCTGGTGGCGGACAAAGAGGTTTTATATCTTCTGCGAACAAAATAATACTTTTAGCTTGATTACAGTAGCCATAGCCAGAATTGATTAACTTTTTACCTAGAACAGTTAATTTTACCACCAATTTATTTGACCTGATGAAAATTCATGACCTTTCATAGCGCGTTGTAACCTTATTTACATCATAAAGTCCAGTATGTTTGTATATTTCGGTATTCATCGCAAACGTTTGAGAGATACTGTTTTTATTTATTTATTCGTAATAAAGTTTACAGTTACATTATTGTTCTAAGGTGCATGTAAGTACCGATTCCTCATTAATTATATTGGTAAGTTAGTATTTGGATGATATTTGGAATAATGGTTGCGGATTATCGGGCTGTGCATTATCTGGGCGTATATAAACTGGTCGTACAATACAGGGGCGCAATGAGAATAGCCCAATTTCAGAAAAATCTTAGCTCTACCGGGTGATGACAGCGATGATAAGATAAATTTATTTTAACAAAAAATTTTTACAAAGTTATTGATGACTGGCTTCTGCCCACGGCTTCACCCGCGTGGTACCCGGATAAAAAGTAGCCTATGTGTTATTCTGATGTATACCTAAGCTATGTTACTGTAAAGTTTCATTAAAATCCGTTCATAATTTTTGCGTGAAAGAGTAACATCGTCCTCATTGACATTCACGTTTATAATACTAGCTTCTGCCGACGGCTTCGCCCGCGTAGTACCCGGAAAAGTTAAAAGTAGTTTAAGTAGTAAAAAGTAACCTATGTGTTATTCTGGTGTATAAGCTATATTACCGTCAAGTTTCATCAAAATCCGTTCAGTAGTTTTGCGTGAAAGAGGAATAAACATCCTCTCAAACTTTCACCTTACTCCTACTTCCTACTTATAATATAGGTAGGAAGTAGGATTAGTAGGATAGGATAGGATGGTAGGAGTCACAATTTGTAGTTATAATTTTATTGGTTTTGTTACAAAAGGATAGGTAAGTAAAATCATCTTATTCTCATCCCCATTGGGTCCCAAACTAGGCAAAGCCTATATCTTGGCGACCCTGTGATGTTCCTGATTAACAGAAATCTAAAGTTACAGTAATAAATTAGATTTTTTTGTGCTGTGCCTAGTTTAAATGTGTGTAAAGGTGCGTGCGTGTGTATAGGTGTGTGTTGTGTGGTGTAGTGTAGTGAGTGTTGTGTGGTGTAGTGTAGTGAGTGTTGTGTGGTGTAGTGTAGTGAGTGTTGTGTGGTGTAGTGTAGTGAGTGTTGTGTGGTGTAGTGTAGTGAGTGTTGTGTGGTGTAGTGTAGTGAGTGTTGTGTGGTGTAGTGTAGTGAGTGTTGTGTGGTGTAGTGTAGTGAGTGTTGTGTGGTGTAGTGTAGTGAGTGTTGTGTGGTGTAGTGTAGTGAGTGTTGTGTGGTGTAGTGTAGTGAGTGTTGTGTGGTTTAGTGTAGTGAGTGTTGTGTTGTTTAGTGTAGTGAGTGTTGTGTGGTTTAGTGTAGTGAGTGTTGTGTGGTGTAGTGTAGTGAGTGTTGTGTGGTGTAGTGTAGTGAGTGTTGTGTGGTGTAGTGTAGTGAGTGTTGTGTGGTGTAGTGTAGTGAGTGTTGTGTGGTTTAGTGTAGTGAGTGTTGTGTGGTTTAGTGTAGTGAGTGTTGTGTGGTTTAGTGTAGTGAGTGTTGTGTGGTGTAGTGTAGTGAGTGTTGTGTGGTGTAGTGTAGTGAGTGTTGTGTGGTGTAGTGTAGTGAGTGTTGTGTGGTGTAGTGTAGTGAGTGTTGTGTGGTGTAGTGTAGTGAGTGTTAATACTAAAAGTGTGTGTTTTTGTGAGGGTGTGTTGTTTGTGTTTGTGTAAGCTGTAAAAACGTGCGATTAGAGTTCACTAGTATATAATAATTTATGTACGTATTTTTTCTGTAGATTCGTATGATAGTGTTTTCAACCACGTGCTTGGAACTTACTATGGTTAACAATATCTTTGAGCTGTATGAGCGCTACGGTGTTAAGGGTGTCTCCATATTCTGGGTGAAGTACATAGTTGCGCACTCGCCGACCTTGAGCGCTCCAATATTCACCGAGTAACACGCGGGTGTTGCGTCTGGAATCAGATTGTTAAGACCAATCGAAATCAGCTCAGCCGAGTAGGTACAGTAAACACCAAAAGTAAAACTAAAGTAAGATGACGACCTCGGTGGCGCGGCGGGCGAATAGCCAGGCTGCGACGCAAGAGATGCGGGGTCGATCCCGCTGCGGGACAAATGTTTACATGGAACAAATGTGAGGGAATCCTAGTATGGAATCAGCTATGAATGTGTTTGTTGATTGTTTATTTATTACTAGCTTTGAAACGGCCGCCCTCGGCCCCAGCCCACCGCGTCGCACCGCCCGCCCGTGCTACTTCTTTTGCTAAAGAGTCGTAGCGTGAATTGGCGTATGAATTGGGCTATCAAATGCAAATTTTTTTTTCAAATCCGACTGGTAGTTCCAGAGATTAGCGCGCTCAAACATAAATTTAAAAAAAACAACCAAATTCCTCAGCTTTATTATAGCTTTGGGAAAATTATCATTCTTTTTAACAAGAAAATTTTAACTATTATGTGTTTTTTTATGTCGTATTAATATTTTTTAATATTTTTCACATTTTAAAATTACGAATAATATAATAGTGAAAGGCCAAGGTGGCTCTTTAAAAGTAGATTAATATTTTAAACTTGCAAATCTTTCAAGGACGTCATTAATAGAGAAGACCATTTTGACATCTGATTAGGGTTGTGCCAAATCGCTAGGGTTGGGATCGTTTTATTCACCTGAAATCCGTCTTGGGCATCGGCCCTATGTCCGCAGCCACCGCTATGACGAACTCTTTATGTATGAGAGCCACTGTGGTTACCGCCCTGGTCTCATCACCGTCGCCATCTGAAATACCATTATCATAACCAGAATTGCTGGACATAGTAGACCTATGTCTGTGCCTATGTCCTAGGCCTAGACATAGTAGACCTATGTCTATGCCTATGTCCTCGGCCTAGACATAGTAGGCCTATATCTATACATACGCCTATGTCATAGGCCTAGACATAGTAGGCCTATATCTACACATACGCCTATGTCATAGGCCTAGACATAGTAGACCTATGTCTATGTCCTAGGCCTAGACATAGTAGGCCTATATCTATACATACGCCTACATCCTAGGCCTAGATATAGTAGGCCTATGTCTATGTCCTAGGCCTAGACATAGTAGGCCTATGTCTATACATACGCCTATGTCATAGGCCTAGACATAGTAGACCTATATCTATGCCTACATCCTAGGCCTAGATATAGTAGGCCTATGTCTATGTCCTAGGCCTAGACATAGTAGGCCTATGTCTATACATACGCCTATGTCATAGGCCTAGACATAGTAGACCTATGTCTATGCCTATGTCCTAGACCTAGACATAGTAGACCTATGTCTATGCCTATGTCCTAGGCCCCAAGATATTTTCGTAGTATAGAGCTCCTTGTGAAAGAACTCGTCAGGGGGAACTACTACGCGTTGCCGACTCTGAGGAAAGTCTCATGTGCTTGTAATTTCACCGGCACCCTTACCCTTCAATCCAGAACGCAGCAATGCGAGAATTGGGTGAAGGCCCGCTTGAGACGCAGAAGGTTGTGGGTTCAATTCCCGCCGCGGGGCAAATGTTTGTATGATCGACAAAGGTTTGTCTCGGGTCTGGGTGTTTTCTATGTAAAATATGTATGTATTTATGTAAAAAATGTATATAAGTATTATATTTTAGTTCCCATAACACAAGCTCAGCTTACTTTGGGGCTAGATGATTATGTGTGAAAAATGACCAGCATTATTTATTTATTTATTTATAGTATCTTATTTCATTTTCATCATTTCATTTCAAAATTTCAGGCTAGATTTTTTAAAGAGACGGCACAGTATGATAAAACTCACAGTATGTATAGTACAGTATGCCCAACCACGGGTACTGGCCGATCGTCACGTTTCCTTGCAGAACCTTTTCTTCGTTGTCGATCCCACAATTTATTAAGTCCAACTGCACTAAACAGCAAAGGGGTACTGAAACATTAAACATCTTTAATTGCACACAAAAATATACGATATAAGATCATTTATTTCTCAAAAAGATATACAATATAAATCGCTTACTTATTTATTATTTATCAAGTCACCTTTCAAACAAAAAACACTAAATCAAAATCGGTTTATCCATTTTCGAGTTACGATGCCACAGACAGATACGCAGACACGATAAACTTATAACAGTCCACTGTTTGCGACGGTGGTTAAAAACACTTATTAAAGTTTATTCATACAACTATGTACAACTAGCTATATACAAAAAATACAAATGAAACAGCTAGTAATCTAAAGACCGTTGCAAACGATCTATAGATAGCACAACTGATCCAAATCACTACCAAACGGAAGCGTTTCCAAAATACTGGCCGCAATGTCACGATAAATGGCAATGCTATTACTTATTTAAGTTGCTAAAACGATCGATAGATAGCTCAACTGATCCAAATCACTACCAGACGGAAGCGTTTCCAAAATACTGGCCGCATTGCCACGCTACATGGCAATGCCATTACTTATTTAAGTTGCTACTTACAATTCAGAAAGAACACAATAATCACACGAAATTCACACTCGAACATCACTTAAGTATAACTTTTACGAACATTGAATAAAACAAACATGAATTAATGTATGAGTTAGTTCAAATAGAATTTAACAAAAAAATCCACTAGTTTCCAACTTTAATTAAGTTTAAAGGCAAGTACGAGCATTCATTTTAAACGATGTGTAATCTAAATTTTACGCGAAAAGCGGTTATTTTAATATGTTATCTTAATTTTCAATTATACCAGATTATACTATAAAATAGTTGTAAACAGATTCGCTAGCACTGATTGAATGAAGTCACTGAAGAATGTCTCATACGTCCCCGCCATTGTTTCGAACAATAGATGTACATTTGAGCGGGTAGATACACTCAAATCGTTGAGTAGACACATACCTCAAACACTACAACAAACAAGTTAAAAAAAAATAACAAAACAAACTACGTCCAGGCATTTTCCGTTAAAGCCGGAGTGTTTATTTGTTTTAGAATCGAGAATTTGTACACATTTTAGAGTCAGATGTACACACAGTGTTTAAATTAGTTTTTCCTGCCGTCATCAGCTAAAATGGTATAGAATTTAGACCTAAAATTCGAGTACTATTCATTTAAATTTAAATGAACGCTCCACCTAGCCGGGGGGCGCCCCAAACTACATTAGCAAAGACGCGGTCTCCACTCAAGAACTCGTTCAACCTAACGGTTGTCGGTTCTTTGGCATAATGACGACCTTAATGGCGCGCCGATACAAGATATGTGGATTCGATTCCCGCTGAGGGACAAATGTATGTTCTGCAGATATTTGTCATAAGTCTGGGTGTTGTGTTACCAAACAGTTCCTGATACCCACGGCACATGGAATAATAGAAAAAAGAAAGAAAGGATAGACTTATAATTATTTGCAGTAAACCTTAAATTAATCTCACAATCTTAATAACACTTATCACTGCGTCCTTAGTCCGGTTGCAATCTTTCTATATGCACTAAAGTGTTCTAAATACTGGTATATAGTATCGATGGGTGTGTATATGTCGTTCATTTTTGACATAAGGTGTTGTGGAGGCTGCACGGGAATGGAGGGTCCGAGGAGGCCTTGCAGGAACTCTCGGAGGAGGCCCCACACCGCATTTGCCATCACACACGGTCTGTATTCCACCTAAAATAAATTGAATTGTAACCAAATATGTTACATGACGGCGACAATTGCGTGGCGGGTGGCTACATATAAAATATCGACTTAGGGAATGTACTTCTATAAGTGGTTAGGTTAGATTGTTCAAGACATACCAATTTTATATTTTTAGTGGTAGATGTGACGTCAGCAGCTACATCAGTAGGCGAGGCTGAAAAACAGCGTGGCTAAGTCCTCGAACTTTTTACTTACATACAGACATACCTTCTCGCTATACCTACTATTTTAAATACCTACTTATTATGTTGTACTTAGGCTAGGTATGTGTAACTAAATAAATACCCTTTTATTTTTTTTACGACGCAAAAGGTGCTAGTTCGATTCTCGCTGTGCGGAAACGATTACACGCTCTGCAGATATTGGTACCGCGTCTGAATGTTGTGGTAGATAGATAGATAGAAATTACTTATTGCACACCAAACAACACATTGGCTTAGTTAAGTACTACAAACTTTGACAATGTTGTAGCGATCTCTACCCGACAACCTTTGGATGGAACGGATTGTTAGAAAGTTTACAAGTGTTACCACGGTCCTCATAGTTCCTGACACCCACGATACAGGGAATCCTAGTGTGAGATCAGGATGTATCTCTGTAGGGTGTTAATAATTAACTAGCTACTGACCACGGCTTCGCACGAGTGGTATCCGAATAAAA
The DNA here is from genome assembly GCA_958496245.1 of Perizoma flavofasciatum. Taxonomy (NCBI): domain Eukaryota; kingdom Metazoa; phylum Arthropoda; class Insecta; order Lepidoptera; family Geometridae; genus Perizoma; species Perizoma flavofasciatum. The sequence continues at coordinate 8,589,495 of OY292442.1, forward strand.
AGAAGCTCTTACCGCTAAGGCAGTGTTCGTAAGAAACACATTCGCTTGACTGTTTTTACACCGACTTACCTACGTTGCAAAATTAGTCTCTGCGAAAAGCTCTTTTATTTAAAGGGATAATATAAAGCCTGTTTACCCTGAAAGTATTGCTTACCAACAGATTTTTGCTATAAAACAGGTAGTTATAAAAAAAAAGGAAAAAAAAATCTAAATAGAGTTAAACAATTTTTGAAATCTGATTATTAGTTTGAAAGTTTTCCAGACATCCAAATCTGATCTCTCTATATTATTTTATTTCTTATCTCTTTATAATATTCTATTTTATTTATAGCCTTCTTCACACACACCTCTACAACCAAGCCAGGAAAGAAAGGCATGAAAAGCCTCTTCCAATCCTTTCTACTTGTCTGGGTCTTGAGTAACTCTCTTTATAATATTAATGTATATCTACATTAATATTATAAAGAGAGTTACAATCACAATTAATAATATTTTCAGACAATAAGAATGACACTCACCTCAATCAAAATCCCTTTAAAATTCTGGTTCATAGTAACTGAGCCGAGCTTAACACAGAAGTCTCCGAGCTCAAACCTCGGACCTTTGCTCTCAATCTTGGTCTGTTTCTTAGAAGTATAATGCTGAGAGAGCTTCATCATCAATAGATCAAACAGTCCGTCAGCAATGACGTGGATGTTCTTAGAACCACTCTCGAGGATGGAGAAAACGGAGGCAGGTTGTTCAGAGTTGTGCAAGATGTGTACCGTCTTTGTTGGTACTGTTACATCTGCAAAATAATTAATGTAATTAAAAATCTCTCCGCAAAATTCACATATCTCATAGTTCTGCCGTTCTCTCCACAACTAGTAGACAGAATGTGAGGGTCGATTAAAAATGTAAAATAAATTAGAAATAATTATAACCAACATAACGAGAAAGTTTGTGGGGATGGATATTTGTTACTCTTTCATGCAGAAACTTCTGGACGGATTTTAATGAAACTTTACAGTAATATAGCTTATACATCAGAATAACACATAGGCTACTTTTTATCCAGGTACCACAAGGGTGAAGACGTGGATAAAAGCTAGTAGAAGTTAATAATATTAACGACAGAAGCGGTGATAGGCAATAAGATTATTTTGTTCTGACTGGCTAACGTTCAGGAAACCGAATCGACTGCGTTTGGCAGCACACGCCACGCGCTTTTTAGTTAATCTTTATTCTTATGCTTGAATCAGAGTGTTTTGTAATTAAAAATAAGAGGAATTATCAAAAATACCCATAGGAAGTGATAGATAACTCTCACAATCCACCAGAAACGATCCCTGTTGAGTCGCACCAAGTGCAAGAATTCTCTTTGTGAGCAACTCTATCACATACGTCCCCGTCTTGTTGTCGGGCACAGGATACTGCTGTAAACTGTAAAGCAAAGTGGAAAGCACAATAAGACACGATTTCAAGCTTATTTTCATTGGTCAGTACTAATACTAGTTGTAGTAACACTAAAAAAATAATACTTACACAGTGACTCCCATTTTTGAAAGAATTGTACTCAATGTTTGTGAGCCTAGGTTTATTAATTTAGAGAAGATCTAAAGTGTCGGTTTTATTGGTAGTAAATTCATTCAGTTTTGGTGAAAATATAGTTTTTGTTTAGTAATAAAAATAAAATTTAAATCACTCAGTTAGCAGTCCCGATACCGAATTTCTGAAACGTAAACAAACATTTTTTAGGACTGTCAATCGTCACTTATTGTCAATGTCAGTTTTTTTTCTAAAGTATTGTGCTATAAAAACCAGAGTTTGTTGCTTCTTCTATTCTTCTAGGCTGGCCACAGATATTATAATACAAGGCTTGGCCAACAAGCTAGGGGTGGCTAGGTCCCGCTCGCGGTAACACCGTGCAAATTAGCTATAAAAAATTAATTCTCTTAGCATATCGCCTCGGTGCATGCAGTGGAGTGATCTCAATGAAAAAAACTTATTGATTTACCTTTCCTAAATTGTTCCTTACTATGTGAGTGTGAGTGAAACATAGTATGAAAGCTTTTTTCTATGGTTTGAATACTGAAGCTTTTTTACTGTCATCTATCGGTAAGTAGCTGTAACTATCCTTGTAAACTATGATGAATTTCAGATTGTTCATGGAATTACTACTAGATGGCCTGGTTGAGGGCGCTTGAGCTACGCCTGCCACCAGAGCGCTCCGTCTGTCAACAAGAAAATAATGACGTCACTGTCAGGAGTTGGACCAATAGAAAAACGACAGATAATTTCATGTACAAATTGACAAGTGCCGAGCTCGGGCATCGTTGTATTTATTTACATCGAAAACCAAATATCTCGGCCACTATTTTCCTGATTTTCCTGAACACAACTGTGAAAAATATAAAAAGTATTTTCTAGTGCTATTGTGCGTTAGACGAAATCATTTAGTTCTCTTTTTGTTGTGCAGAGACATTTCGATTGTGCTATTTTTTGTGCGTTTCAAATCACAAGATAGAGATTATCTAACCGCGAGCTAAATGGATGATTGGACAATGATACCAGAAAACGTGACGCTGATTGTAAAGGCGCCGAACCAGCAGATCGAGGACCAAAACATTGAATGCCAGTCTTCGTGGACAGTGAAACAGCTAAAGGGGCATCTATCAGATGTCTACCCAAATAAACCAGTAAGTGTTGTGCTATCCTGGGCATTACAATTTAGCAAATAGTGTGCAAAATTACCTAAACAACTCTGCTCTCAATTTAGGTAAATATTTATCGATCATAATAATATGTACTTAACCTAGTACCTACAAATATTTCTCTAGTCTCAAATTTATGTCCTATTTTTATGCCTGATGAAGGCAAACACTTAAGAAAAATGGTGACTGCTGAGCTGCCCATGGTCTCAACCTGTCATGAGCTGTAGTTATACCAAAGTGAGCAATCAGCTGTTCATCACACACACTTATACACATCTAGATAGTGTTATCTTAGAAAATTCTGGACTCTTTCTGTAAGAAATACACATGGTATTCCGCCACAGATTAGTACCTAATAAGTATGCAACATTCATATGCGGATTCTGCTTTAAAGTAAATGCAATATTATAAAAGTTTTGCTTAAATCATTATAATAGTAATTTATTTATTGATCCAGATAACTTGATTCATAATTTGCTAGTAACTTAAATACTGACATAGTCTGAATAAACTCATAGTTCATGAAAAAGATTGTAGAAAAAACAAACAATTAAAATGTATAACTAATGTCATCATTATTCATCCATGTCCCGATTCAATAGGCTTTCTGCGAGACTTAAAAATCAGTAAGGACACAAATAAAATATTTCATCAGAGATTGTAATCATAATCCTAAATTCAAATTGCATGACATAGAACTATAAAAAACATTTTAGAGATAAGATAATTTTCAAGGTCAATGATTACCCAAATAGCAGGCAAAGTATTCAAACAAAACAATACTTTGCCTGCTATTTGCAAACAGAGAATTATCAAAGAATGAGGTATTTAATTACTAACATCATTATCTGAAATAACTACAATAACTGCTTAACAGAAAGTAATTAAAAAAATATCTTCAGTTTTTAGTAAAAGTTTATTTTGATCTAAACTATACACAGATACTCGTAGAATATCCTACGGATTTTGATAAAACTTTACAGTACTATAGCTTCTACATCAGAATAACACATAGGCTACTTTTAATCCGGGTACCACTCAGGCGAAGCCATGGGCAGAAGCTAGTTAAATATTAATAATCAAGAGTGCTGTGTGTGTATAGTGCTGTCAAGAGGCCCATACTCAGCGATAAGGCTTGAGTCTCTCACCTGTGACAAACAGCAGTGACAGCAACCCATTTTCTTTGTAAGTTGCTGTCCCTCAGCCACTGATCAATTAATATTTATTTATTAATAAATATTAATTGATCAGTGATCAAAACTTACAGCCAAGGGCCAAAACGTTTTAGGGCTAAAGATATTACAGTTTACAGAGAACATAAAAAAATCATACAGTAATTAACGAATATAGGTTTTTTCATAATAAATACATCTATCTTTGGTTCCTGAGTAATCATCGAGTTGAGCAGTGCAAGTGCATTCGCTGTGGGGGCATACCGCGCGGTGTTAGTGCGGACGCGGGAGGTGCGAACAAACGCCTCGCGCGCGCACGGACGTAGCGGGAGTTGTCGATGCTACCCCGCAAAACAGAAAAGTAGTGGATAAGAAGTGCGCATTTACGACGTAACTCGAGCGTATTTAATATGGTTGCTTTTCGCTAACTTAAGCCTTAATTCTGCAAATAACTGCAGCGTTGATTGTCATCATGAACCTCGGTACAATAATGGTTTACCTACAGTCTACCTAAAATCTGTGTGCATAACTTGTTTTACCTTATTTACATAGGTCCTATAGCTAAACACAGTTTCAACATGTTATCCACTAGTTTAATATTTCTTATCAGAAAACAATTTTTTTCGCTCCAATTAACCATGTTGATAAGAAATAACTAACAATATTCAATCAAATGACAATAGAAGTAGGTATACATACTTGCACTTATAAACTATGTTTAATTATTCATGATGTTATGTTTTGAAGACATTCTGTACCCTTACTTTAGAATTTTTATATTTTACTAGCTTTTGCCCTTAAGGCTTTGTTTATATACCACCAAGGTGGCAAACAAGAATATGGCACACCTGTTTGTGTTTACGCTTGCCACACCAGAGGCATCACGCAGGCTTTGCCGGCCCTTTTAAACACTTTTTTAAGAACCTGATACTGAAACTTACAAAACAAACATCCTTATTAATGTATTCCGCATAATCCTAAGATACATAGTCAGTACATAGTTTCGAAGATACCAAGTTGGGGGTAGGCAGGTGCATGTCCAAACCATATACCTATTCTTTACATGTCCACGTTTTGCAAGTACTTAGTATTTAACATGAGAGGTTGCAAGCCCTTCGAAGTTTTCGTTCTAGGACATGCCAGTTTCATCGCGATGTTTTCCTTCATCGTTCTGAGCACGTGTTAATGCGCACATGCGCAATATGTTAAGCCTAACAGGCTTTATTAATTAGATAATGAGATTGTTCACTGACAGTGTGTGACTTGTACCTACTTACCTGCCTTAGAATCAGATCATAGGAAATACTAAAATGCTCTAAGCTCATAATATTAAACACATTGACGACCGATGTGGCGCGGTGGGCGAAGGTCCGCCTGCGACACAGGGTTCGATTCCCGCCCTGGGACAAATATTTGTACGATCTGCAAATATTTGTTCCGGGTGTTCTGGGTATATTCTATGTATAATAAAAAAATATCTATCTATGTAATGTATTGTATTAAGTATATCAGTCATCTAGTACCCATAACACAAGCTCTGCTTAGCTTGGGGCTAGATGATGCTGTGTGGATTGTCCAGCATTATTTATTATTTATTTATTTATTATTTACTATATAGTGCATTAATCATTGCTTAACCAATTAATGGCTGAATTTGTAAAGAAAATGGTCAGCATTAAATTTAAAATTATGCTAATCTTAGGCGAAGATTTAGATCAGAACTCACATTTATAAAACAGTAATATTTATTTTAAAAAGAACCAAAGCATTTGAACCACTGTCTACAGGAATTTCCTTCAGAAAACGTCCGGCTTAGTTATCCCATGTAGACATTTTAAACAGTAATTCACCTTTCACAGAAGACAGAAGAACAGAAAATAATATACTCTGGTCGGTTACTGGACGACAGCACAGTATTAAAAGATGTCCTTCGAATCTACGAAAACCAAATCACCCACACTATGCATCTAGTCTGCACACCCAAAAAAATGCCCGAACCAGCCCGCACCACGGAAACGACAGACGGTCTGCGGCACAGGAACGTAGAACCAGAAGTGGTACCCAGAGCAGAGACCAGTCAGAACCAGCAGAATCACACGGTCGAGATGCAGAACTATCTGAACTCTGCAATGAATAACTACGGTCGGGTGCCGCCGTATCCGAACTATAACTTGGGGGCGCAGATGCCAGCTCAGGATGCGGCTTCGCTCGCCAATCAGATGCTGATGATGCAGCAGGCTTATATGCAATATATGCAGCAATATGCACTGTAAGTTTATAACTTTTTTAATGTATTATCTATACTAATAATAAAGCTGAAGAGTTTATTTTGACTCACTAATCTCTGGAACTATCAGTCGGATATAAAAAAGTCATTTGATAGCCTAGGTTATAGGCTATTTTATATCACGCTACGGCTCTTAGGAGCCGAGCAAAAGAAGTAATAGCGCGGAGAGCGATGAGACGCGGTGTGCAGGGGGCTGAGGGCTTCTGTGGCACAGCTAGTTAATAAATAGGGTAAAGTTTAGATTTAGGGGGTAATTTTCGAAACTATTCATCCAATTCCAAAAATAAAAAGGTTTTTCGTGGAAACCAATTTTGCAACGTAAGTTGACAATAAAACGGTCGAGCGAATGCATCTCTTACGAATGCTACTTATTCGGGTACCACGCGGGTGAAGCCATGGCGGAGCAGTAGCACAGTGGTATTGGTATGTATGAAGTTAGTTGTTGTTCGTTTCAGTTGGCAAGCATCGTACCGCGCGGAGCCCCCCGCGGCCGCAGCGCCGGCCCCCGCCCCCGCCGCCGCCGCCGCCCCCGCGCCCGCGCCCCCCGCAGACGAGGAGGAGGCGCACCGCGACTGGCTCGACCATCTGTACGCGGCCTCTCGGCTCGCAGTGCTGTCCTCGCTCATCTACCTGTACGGCAGCGGCGCCCGGCTTCTGCTCGTGATCCTGTTGGCGGTGGCTGGCTATCTGTAAGTAGCTTTAGAACACAAACACGAACACTACTCTATACCCATTGATGGTCATCCTCATTATTTTTGTTTTAACCATTCTGTGCACTACCAACACATCTTTTTCCACAATACACAAATATTATCTGGAAGAGAATACTTTTACTATTTTGTGCAATAAAGAATTTTCTATCTATCTATCCTCAGATACATACTCAACGTATGTGCGTACATATTTGAGAAAATCAAGTAGTCAGAGGCACGTCCAGACATTACATTTGACACATGACCACGTTTTACAAGTAGTTAGAATATACAGCCACCTAATTTTACTAACATAAATTAATGGCAATTGGGAATTTTATTAAGTAATTTACTTTAATTACTGAACGATTTGTTGGCTATAAAAACCTATAAAAGCCTTGACTGTGATATTAAATAATAGGTTTTTTTATATTTTTACCAACCACTAGCTAAATGTGACAGATGGTACTAAACGTCAATTCGACAATCATAGAGGAAGCAATCACTACGTTCGACAACAAGAACAATTTGTATGGGGAAAGAGACACCCGTTTTTACATATTTCGGGCAATTTTTCTTTCCATAAAAACCTAAGTCTTGTCTATTACGAACATTTTAAAACAAAAACAGCCGAATCGGTCCAGCCGTTCTCGAGTTTTGCATTGCTAACATTTGGCCATTCATTTTAATTTATAGATGTTCATTTCTTTCTGAATCACAGACACCAGATTGGCTTCTTCCGCGATCTGAATTTGAATCGCAACCAGAACCGACCGGCTGCCAACCAGAACCAACCGGCTGCCAACCAGAACCAACCGGCTGCCAACCAGAACCAACCAGCCGATAACCAAGGCAACCAGCCGGATCAGAACGGCAACCCGGCCAATCCAAACGGAAACCAGGCCAATTCGAACGGCAACCAACCTGAGACGGAGCAACCAATCGAGGACCAGAGATCGCTGTGGTCCTTTACATGGATGGTATTCACAACTTTCTTTGCCTCCTTGATACCAGATGCTAATCATCAGTGATTTCAGAATTAAATTAATTTATTATAAATTACGATAAGGGAGCGAAATTAGGTCACATTTTGTATACATTTTTTTTACACACATTTTGGGTACATGAACAAAGCCTAAATTTTATCAGACCTCTAGTGGTCAAACCCCGAATTTATTTTGTGTTTTACTGAATCCTAACAATGACCTGAATCAGAACTTTGCACAGTTCGATTGGCTGATTAAGAGCCCGGTCAAACAACGCGGTGGCGATCCAAGGATAATGGTTGTCAAAGTTTGCGTGAATTTATTGATAGTTTATTGTGGACTTGGTCTAGTTTATCATAAATGTGGCTCTTTAGTTTTGGTATCGAACACAATAATGTGACATAATTTTCCTCCAATTCTAAATCGGTTGTTTTAATGTTTCTGGTTATAGTTGGTTTCGATCTGTATATAGCATAATAAATGTAGCACTTCAGAAACATCATTATTTTGACATATTTGATAGAACTCTTCCGAGCTATCAGCGGTAATGTTCTGATTGCTGTGACGATGTGAATGGTTTAGCCATCGGTAACATTACAGGCACATGAGACGACTTGTCTCTATGTACTAATAGCAGAAGTCATGGTGAAACCAAACTTAAAAAATATGTACAGACTAATGTTTGTGAATTGGTGTCGGTTTCGTTTATGTCGACGTTTTAAATATTTTTATCACTTTTAAAATTACACGAAATTAGTTTTTTTTTGCAATATGTTTACAAGTACCCGTTGTATTCGGTAATCGTTAGTAATAATTGTTTTTGTGTGAAGCGTATTGCGGAATCCAATGTTTCAATTTGCAATCGGTATTCAGATATAATTGGTAATAATCGTAAAATTACCTGTTGGCATGTATTTCGATGGAATATCTAAGTTTTTGCGTACTGATATAAAACCAAATACTAAATGTAAATAATATTTTCTTGTGTAGATATAGTTGTTTAGATTATAGCGTAATTATATTTGCTTTGCAACGTTATAAAAATCCCCTTAGGGGTCTCAAATATACAAAATATGTTTTGATAGATTATTACAAAATTATTATTTTTGTTTCGGTAAGCAATGTCTATTTATGATCTTCTTATACAAAATCGACGACCTCTATAGTCTAGCGGGCGAGTAGCCGGCAGCGGCGCAAGAGGTGCGGGTTCGATTCCCGCTGTGGGACAAATGTTTGGTGTTGTGGTACCACGGTACTCGTAGCTCCTGATACTCACGACATAGTGAATCGTAGTGTTGAGTCAGGCCAGGTATAAGGATGTCTATTTATTTATTTATACAGTGTGTAACCAAAATCCTGTCTCTCATAAACTTATTCAAAATTATGTTAACCTTTTCGATCAACAGTTTTTTTGAGAGATATCTTGTAAATTGAATGCGTCTTAGCTTTTGAAACTATGATATCATATTTAGACTCTATTTATCATCAATACATACATATAATAGTCATTTATGTATCATAGGTTATTATTACATTACTTATTAATCTTTTCATCTAATTTGGGTGTAAAATCTTTTAAGTGTAAAATGAAGTACACCCTGTATAATACAAAGAATCATTGCATTTTCTAAACTGTAATTTATTGATATTAGCCATGGAAAATAAGGTTATTGTGTACTGTGATAAGGTTCATTATAGTTTGCGTCATGCTCCTAAATAAACTTTTAAAAGGAATTTCGATGTTTTATTCAGCATCCTAAAAAGCCTGTGTAAGTTCATAGCGGGCCTCTTCAAAGAGTGTCATGACAAACTGTCTAGAGCCACTTCTTACTAACCATTCCCGGCAGGCCGATTTCAATGAGACAAGTATAATTTATTGGAAAATAATACCTATCAACGGACAAAACCGACTTCAAATAACCGGAAGTTAATAAAAAGTCCTTGATGACCAAAATTATATGAGACCCATCAAAAAAATAATCAACAATTATCGTTGATTAATGTTACAAAATGTATGCTTCGAAAATAATATCAATAGCCATTTTACTGCCAGAAAAATAGCATCAAAAGTCATCACCAAAATCAACATCCATTATTTCATCAATGTTTTCAACCTCTGAAACGTTTTCATCATTTTCCTGATTCCTTACTTCAGAATTAGTTTCGCAAACGTTATTTGCAGCTTTTTCAGCTATATTATCAGGCAATTCTTGGTTATCTTTCCCATTACTTACATTACCACAACTTAATTTATTTTGTCCAGTGTCTTGTTTTTCTGTATCATCACTGTCTTCATTATTTGTTACATTTTCTTCAACCGTGTTTGCTGTTCTCAGACTATCAAAAATACTATCATTTTTGTTAATATCTGGTCTGTTACTACTACTAGTTTTTGCTTGTGGCATCCCTATGAGTAACAGCTGTTGATATTGTCCCGATTTTATTTACTCGATTTTAAATATATCTAGGTGTTTTTACGTAGCCCTTTCCGAATTTATCGCTTTGAAACAATCGTAATTAAGTGTACAAATGTTATTAGTAGTGTACATTGTGAAAATAAAGTGAAATTGGCCAAACACTAACGGTTAGGAAGTTTGAATATTTTCATTGTTTTTTACCAGTTTGGAAGTGTTTGTTGCTCGTTTTGTGTAGATTACAAACGTTGGAATACAATTTCCCATCAAATAAGTATACACAAAGCACGTAAGTACACAAAATTTCAAATTTTATAACCTCAACTTATGTTTACACTTCTTTGGTATTTTCGCGTTGATTGATTCTTCGTTTTGAAGAACCAAGTTAATTTATTAAAAATGAACACCCGTAAGGCCCTCTCACGCCAGGAGGAGTCCAAACTTCACCAGGTTTTGCTGGAATTGAAGGCTGCCAAAGAATTGTGTTCTCAGTTGTCGTTGGAGAGAGAAGACAATGAAAAACTTGTTTTAGACGCGTTAGATAACAATAAAAAGTTAAAAAATGAGCTGTCCGTACTGCATTCACAGTACACCTTAGTTAATGAAGAACGGGACAAGTTAGAAAATATAATTTTAGGGTTCGACCAGTGTGGTGTAGAGTACGACCAGGCCCTAAAGCGAACATCTGTCTTGGAGAAGGAGTTATGTGATGCTCACAAACAAATCACACTCCTGGAAGAAGCCTCTCAATGCTCCGCCACACTGAAAACCCAGAGTTTATTCAACGAATTAGTAACAGCTGATAGGGTACCTGGCCAAATTCTTGATGCAAGCTGTCATATTCCTACTGTAACAATTGACTTGACAAATGATGACTCAGTGGGTATTTCAGCATGCAACAGGAGTAACACAAGTAAAAACAAACTTAAAAAATATGTTAAAATCAATAAATATATTAACAAAACTAAAAAAATGTTGAAAAATCAAAAATGTTTAGTAAGTAAGATTAAAAATAAGAGACAAAAATTAGAAATACTCGATGAGTTGCAAATGTACACAATTAAATTAGAAAATAATAAAATAAAGTATGAATCTGACATACAGCAACTACAGTCAGAACTTGCCAGCGTTGAGGAGTCCTTGGGCTCCATTACTAGTCGCTATGAGAAGTCTCAGGAAGCAATAAGGGAGTACTCACTGGCAATGGATGAATTACTCAAATTATCATATAGCAACAAGGAGCGTTATGATTCATTAGTGGCCAATCACACATGTGATTGCCAGCGCTCTGACATTCCAGAACCAGTGTATCCTGCCTCATCCGCTTCCCAGCTGTATGTCAGTGCCAAAACTTCTGAAACTTTGAATAGAATTGCTAATAAAACTATTATGTTCAGCGATGAAATTGGAAAAAACATGGGCCAGTTATTGACTATGAAATTGGGACATTCAGTCATAAATCATTGTGTACCTAATTCTAGCCTTCATGAAATTATGCCAATAATTTCAAAGTATGAATTTGACAGTGAATCAAATCTGATTATTTGGCTTGGAAATAGGGGTAATGTGAACAAATCAGAACTTATAAAATACTTTGATACTCTGTGTTCACTACAAATTAATAAAATTGTAATGTTCACATTCCCTTATAGCAACAGCTTGCCACAAGCAGAAAATGATCTTAGATATAAGTTAAATATGACTCTGCATACAATATCATGCAATAATAAATTAATTCATTTAATTGATTCTAACAGTGTTGTTAGTAAAACATATTATTTGACCAAAGGTAGATACTACCTTTCTAACTTTTACAAACGACAGATAGCTGTTTCGCTATCTTATTATTTTAGTATAACAGCCAAAAACTTGGCTAACCAAAATGCTTTTTTTGAGCATTGTCCTAAAATTGAAAACCAGACATTGGAAATTATTCCATGTCATTTAAATTACCAGACACGACAATAGAGGAAATCTCTAGCATTAAAAAGTCAAATAATATTTTTTTTAAAAATAAACAAAACAAACAGTTGTTAAATAATAAAAATGTGAAATATACCAACTTGATGCACCAAAATATTGAAGGAATTCGTTGTAAAGAATTAGAACTAGAACTGTACATGAACTCAAATGACATTGACATTATTTGCATTACAGAACATTGGCTGCGAAGCCATGAGGTCATGTTCAGTTTCAGTAATCACCAAGTTGGTAGTTCTTTCTGCAGATTACATGCTATACGTGGTGGCTCATTAATCCTACTTAATAAACAGATAAAATTTAGAGAACGTTTAGATATAGTCCACCTCTCTGTAGAAAGACACATTGAAGTTGCTTGCATAGAGTTGGAGCAATTCATAGTTATAAGCGTTTACAGCCCACCATCTGCCTCATTTGACATTTTTGAAAAAGTTATGGAAGAAATGTTGTTTAAATTATCTAAATCAAATAAATATATTATTACGTGCGGAGATTTTAATGTTAATTTACTAGAAATTAACTCCTTAAATACTAGAATAATTAGTTTATTTCAATCATTTGATTTAAAACCTCAATTTATGGAGCCTACTCGAATAACCGATACTTCGGCTACATGTATAGACAATATCTTTGCCAACATTAAAATTTTAAATAAGAGTTTAATTAGTAATATTAAGTCGGATCATCTTGGACAAATAATTAAAATAGAGGTTCAAACAAAAAAAATTGAAAAAAGAAATATTACTTGTATACCTATGACCAAAGATCGATTGGACAAACTAAAATTGAATTTAACTTCTGTATTTCCATGTTTATATGGTAATTTTAATCCAAATAATTTATACAACACATTTTTTAAGAAATTTAGTGATGTGTTCAATTCAATTTTTACATCGAAATCGATCATGGTCTCTGACGGTAAAAAGTTCAGTGACTGGGCAACAGCGGGAATACATAAAAGCAGGAAGAAATTGTATGATCTTTATGCTGAAAAACAATATAATTTTAATGAGGAGTTTAAAGAACAAGTCAAAAAGTATTCTAAAATTTTTAAAAATGTTTGTCGTGAAGCAAAAGCTCGTCATTTGAGTTCAAAAATTAAAAATAGCCAAGATAAAGTAAAAGCCACTTGGAAAGTAATCAACAGTGAGACTGGAAGAGTCACAACTAAGAACAATAAGTTTAATTTGAAAATTGACAATGCCACCGTCAATCAGGATAGTGATGTAGCTAATGCGTTCGAAAACTTTTTTACCGACATTCCAGTCTCTACCACAAAATCCTTAAACTCCTCTCCCATAGAAGCAGAGTCATTGTTAAAAGAAAACTTAACAGAATGTAAAATACAATTCAAATTTGATCATGTAAATAGTGATGACATCATAAAAGCTTTCAAACTCATAAATGTTAAAAAAACCACGGACCTCTGGGGCATCTCTGTTTGCGTTGTGAAATCATTGATTGGCATTATTGCGCCCGAACTAGCTTTAATATTCAACGAGTGTATTGACTGTGGTGTGTTCCCTGATTTAATGAAACACAGTAAAATAACTCCACTTTTCAAATCGGGTACATGTTCTGACCCTAGTAATTTTAGACCTATATCAGTACTTCCTACATTTAGTAAAATTTTTGAAAAACTGATTTTAAATCAATTGCAAAGACATTTGAAATTAAATAATTTACTGCATAATAAGCAATTCGGATTTAGTAAGGGTCGCTCAACCACTGATGCTGGTATTGAGTTAATATCGCACATATTTGATGCCTGGGAGGAATCTCATGACGCTTTAGGCGTTTTTTGTGATTTGTCAAAGGCATTTGATTGCGTAGACCATGACACATTGATCAGGAAACTACACCATTATGGTATTAGGGGCGTTGCTCTAGACTTTCTCACTTCCTATTTAAGTGACAGAGTACAAAGAGTTGACGTGAATGGAAAACGGTCTCCGGGGTCTCTGGTTACTATCGGTGTACCGCAGGGATCAATTCTTGGTCCATTTTTGTTCTTAGTATACATTAATGATCTACCCCACCTTGTAAGGGACGATCATGAGGTTGTATTGTTTGCAGATGACACGTCACTTTTATTTAAATTAAAGCGACGACAAACCAATTTTGACAATGTAAACAATGCAATCTCTAAGGTTGTAAAATGGTTCAACGTTAACAATCTCCTACTTAATGAAAATAAAACAAAGTGTATTAGATTTATACTACCCAATGTTACACAAGTTAAAGCAAATATCAAAATCAAAGATGAACAGTTGGCTCTTGTGGACACCACCGTATTCTTAGGTATCACCCTAGATAATAAGCTTCAATGGGGTCCTCATATTGATGGGTTATCGAAGAGACTTAGTTCTGCGGCATATGCAGTCAAAAAGATCCGTCTTTATACAGACGTTGACACAGCTAGACTAGTTTACTTCAGCTACTTCCACAGCATTATGTCGTACGGTATACTGCTGTGGGGGAGTGCTGCTGATATCAATACCATTTTTGTGCTGCAGAAGAGGGCTGTTCGAGCAATTTATAATATGGGCCCCAGAGAATCACTTCGCGAAAAGTTTAAAGAAATAAATATAATGACATTCCATTGTCAATACATTTATGAAAATCTGATGTATGTTCACAAAAATATTAATTTGTTTAAGAAAAAAAGCGATAATCACAATGTTAATACTAGAAATAAAGATAAACTCGCTGTTGCCACTTGTAGACTCCATAAAGTTGGTAAATCGTTTAAAGGGCACGGTGTACGCTTTTATAACAAACTCCCAAGAGATATACAAAAATTATCAATTAACAAATTTAAAAACGTAATTAAACAAAAGCTTTATAAAAAGGCATACTATAAAATATCTGATTATTTAGATGACAAAAACTCTTGGGATTGAAAATGCTCCAACTCGAACCTATTGTTTTGTAAAAGGATCATTAAAAGAATAACCAGCCTTGTTTTCTTGCCTTTCTTTCCTGGCTTGGTCGCGGAGGAACAGGCACCTAGATAAAAACCGACGTTTCAAAGTGGTCCTTGTGATTTTATTGAATAAATGATTTTTGACTTTGACTTTGACTTTGACTAATAGTATCATGTTTGTTACCAAAATTTTCATAAACAGTGTTTGCTGTTCTCAGACTATCAAAAACACTATCATTTTTGTTAGTATCTGGTCTGTTACGACTGCTCGTATCATTTTTGCTGTCATGAATATCGACAGTAATTGATTCATTCATAGCTTCATCTTCATCTTCTGAGCTGTCTATTACATTAGGTTTATTGTGTTTACTTGAAATAACATTATCACGGTGATTTTCAACTTCAACCGTGACAGATTCATTCATAACAAGATCATCATCATCATCATCAGAACTATCAATTACATTGAATTTGTTATTTTTATTTGCTTTATTTTTAAATCTTGTGCTAATATCATTGTGATGTTTTTCAACATCGACAGTTACAGGTTCGCTTATAACAGGAGCATCACTGTCATCTGCATCTGAACTATCAATTCTAGATATGTTGTGCTTTTTTGCAGGTACATATGTTTTTGAAAACTTTGTTACTACTATGCCATCATTATCAAGTTCCACAGTATCAATTTCAAAAGTACCACCTTTGTTCATAACACCATCATCTTGGGTACCATCAATACTAGATCTATTGTTTTTCTTTGCAGGTACACAACTTTTTGTCGACCTTGTTACAGCTGTGCCATCACTATCAAGTTCGACAGTTAAACCCTTGTTACCAATATCACGTTTGTTACTATAATGAATATCAGTAGTAACACTTTTGTTCGTCATCACATCATCAGAGTTATCAATTGCAGATTGGTGTTTCTTTTCAATTGAAATATCATCTATTGTTGTTGGTGATTTTACTGAGCTATTTTCGATGGGATTTTCTTGAGATGTATTTAGCTTTTTACGTTGTCTTCGCTCTTCCGCCATTCTTCTGTTGCGTAGCATTCTCTCACGTTGCTCATCGTTTATGGAAGGTGATGAAGTAGCTTTCGGCAACATTGAAGTCCTGAAATAACAAAAGGTCTGACTAAAATTAATCTTATCTATATATATTATACAGATGATTAGAACAAGGATAATTTAGAAACGCTTATATAAAATAAGTGTATTTAAACTTGGATTTATTGAGTGAATTTACGTACATGACTCGCGTGCGTCCGTGTCTAGAACCAGGAAAAAAACAGTTCGGTTTTCCTATTAACAATCGTTCGTTCGTTCAGTTTTAAATGTGTTGCCAAGCGAACAAGGTGATTGAGAATCATCCATTAAGAAAGAACATTAGTCAATTAAGAAAATAAAATCTAAAAAGTGCCAACTAAAGTTCTAATATGCTTTACATTGGCGCCGATTCTCTAATACACGAACTTAATTTAAACTGTCGCTGTCTTTTACTGATGGTACATGCAAGAAAGAGATGGCAACCCTTAAACTAATTTGGCTTACTGTCAAATTAGTTTGAGAGTCGCCTTTCTTCCTGTTTATTGTAGCATGTTTTGAAATATCAACTAAACTTGTATGGAAGACTTAAATCCGACTAATTTGACAGAACCTTAATTGTTCCTATTTGGATTTATTTAATTTTTTGCAAAAACTAATCTTTAATTAAATAATAAAAAAATAATCAAGACATGCTAGAAGCGCCATCTATAGTTTTTCTTCTTGTCTTCTAAAAGATAATATAATTTTATTTGTTGAATCCTTTATGTTTCTATTTCAATCTATAAAACCCGTTTTCCAATAGTATAGCTTTCTTTTATTACTGTTAGTAAAAGAGAGAGATAGATACATTTTTTTTTCAACACAGCATCATCTAGGCCCTTAAGCA
Organism: Perizoma flavofasciatum; assembly: GCA_958496245.1. NCBI lineage: Eukaryota > Metazoa > Arthropoda > Insecta > Lepidoptera > Geometridae > Perizoma > Perizoma flavofasciatum. Next base: position 8,606,580 of record OY292442.1, read on the forward strand.
GAGCTTGTGTTATGGGAACTACATAACTGTTATACTACTAATATACATTATTTTAATACATACATATTGTACATACGAAACGCCCAGACCCGAGGCAAAAAATTGCAGACAACCTCAGTGGCGCAGTGGACGAAAGCTTGCCTGAAACGCAGAAGGTTGCGGGTTCGAATCGCGCTGCGGGACAAATTTTTGTTTAAACTGGGTGTTCTATATGTATAATATGAATGTATTTACAAGAAGTATATCAGTCATGTAGTTCCCATAATACAAGCTCTGCTTAGATGATGCTGTGTGAAAAATGACCAGCATTATTATTTACTTATTTTTTTTTTTGGCGGGAATCGAACCCGCAACTTTCTGCGTCTCAGAGAATCAACCCCAATAACGCTTTAACACTCACCTATCGCCAAAAGGTGTATTCTTGGAGTTCGGCGTCGCTCTGGCGATGTCGATCTGTTGCTGCAATAATTTATCAAACTCATCTTCAGGCTCTTGCACCGGAGCGGCTTCATCATCGCTTGAGTCTCTCTGCGTCACCGTTTCATCCGATGTGATGAGGTCCATACGGATCTTTGTGAGGTGGACCTGATGATGGAAAGAGAAAATTAGTGCTGGAATAAATAAATAAATAGTGCTGAACATTTTTCACACAGCATCATCTAGCCCCAAAGTAAGCAGAGCTTGTGTTATGGGAACTACATGACAGATATACTACTTAAATACTTTTTTTTTCTAAATACATACATATTATACATAGAAAACACCCAAACCTGAGTGGCGGGAATCGAACCCGCAACATCCAGTGTCGCAGGCGGGCCTTCGCCCACTGTGCCACAGAGGTCGTCAAAATAATAGATAGATAAACTCTTTATTACCAAATAAAACTACAAAAAACACAGGTATTCATAAATATACAATGGGTGGTGTTATTGCTAAAAATTATCTCTTCCAGACAACCTTATAATCTGTATTAACTAATATTACAAAATGTTAAGGTTAAGGTTGTTGGTTGCTAATATTCTCCATAACAGCTGGACTAATTTAGATGACATTTGGAATAGGTATATTTTATGGTCTAGAATAACATATAGGCTATTTTTTATCTAGATAACATGCGGGCGAAGCAGTGGGCAGAGGATAGTCTGTTATAAAATAAATAATAAACAACAAATAGTCATGTAAAAAGTCCAACACTAGGATTCCCTGTGAGAAGTCAGGATTAAGGAAGTTAGGTGTTTATATATATAATAATAATAATGCTGGACATTTTCACACATTAGCCCCAACATGAACAGAGCTTGTTGTATGGGAACTACATGATTGATATACTACTTATATATATTTTTTAAATATGTACATAATATATGTTTATTTAGACTGAAATATTTGGGTGCAATAAAGTATTTTCTATCTACATATTAAAACACCCAGAGCCAAGACAAATATTTGTAGGGCCTTCAAATATTTGCGCCACAGAGTTCGAATATATTAATTATTGACCGTTATTAACGCAGCTGTGGTGGGGGCTTAAGGCTTATAGCTTTTCTAGTTTTTTTATATCAACTATACACCGATATTTTTTGGTCAGTTAAAAGCCGGCGCCCACTTAATCTATATCTGTAACCTTACTCAAAAATTATAGTTAATCAAAAATCAATTTTTTTGTAATTTAATAATAACACGAAACATAGCCGATATTTTGAGCACCGATAGTGGCTATTTGCTTGGCGGCTCAGCTGTTTGGTCGCGGGGTCAATGTCCGCCCGCTCCGCCGCGCCGTCAGTCTGCAAGGTCGTTGCGCTCTGCGGCCCTACCAAGTGTTCAGCTCACTTTTGATAATTATTTTCGATATTCAGTTCCATATGAATTACTAATTAAATTCTAAAACTAAACCAACGATACAAACACGTTTAAGTAATAAAAAACATGGGCACCAACTTTAAACTGACCTAAAAATATCAGTGTATATGTGCCTGCCCCGTTTTTGCAGTGCGCGAACGAATAGCTTTCACACTATAGTTAGTGAAAAACTATCCTGAAAATGGTGGTCTCCGCAATAGACTGTCCAATACAGATTATGATAATTAAAATTATGATAGGGATCTTGTAATTAATTTTCAATTATTATTTATTGATATTTTAACATTATTACCCATGTTAGTTTTGGTTTCAGCTTAACCTGTAAAGGTTCCAGGCAAGCCTGAGATTTAATTTAATAATGGGAAATAATAATAACATTAATTTCTTACAGATACTGCTTTTTTTTTGCCGAGTGTTTCAATCTTCCTCAAGCAGTCTTGAAATGCAAACTTTGGGTACAGCCTGTAGGCCCAATGCTCCAGTTTCTTCAGAACCAAATCCAAATCTTCGCTTTCATGGCCTTTGCCTAGAATGAATTATAGAATATGGGACTTACTCAGAAAGATAATTAACATTAAAAGAACAAAATATGTAAAATTAAATTCATCTGAAGAAAACAGCATTTCTCAGCCAAAGAGTTATTTTACAAGATACAAGCATTAATTTATATATGCATGTTCAAACTGACAACAAGATGTCCCCCATGCACATAATAATATGGGACAGTCTTTGACACAAATTTTCTTTTAGAAAAGGAAAATGGAAGAAAAATTTGTTCAAGACCAAAAACCTTACAATGGTCTCAAAAAGCAACAAACTCATTGTGGCCCAAGCACAAACAATGCACATACATATAACTATAGCATTGAGATAGCAAAGAGATTTTAAGCATTCATTTAATTTCCATAATTTGTGTGTATTTTGTGATTAATTGTTTCTGCTTGAGCATCTGTATATGTATGTGGACTCCCTTTTGGGCATTCAAACTGAATATTCATCATCATCATTGACAGCTCGCAGTACCATAGACCAAACCCACTGCTGGGCTAAGCCCCCTCCCTCAAAAACCACTCTTGTCTATTTTGGAATAATTATTATTATACTGAATATTATTACCTTTGAACTTGAAGTCTTTGAAATGCTCAGGTAAAACCTGAATCCCTCGTGGTCCAGTCAGCCGAGCAGGATTCAAAACAAATCTAGGATTTTTAATGACACGTTTCGGCTTTGCATTTGTTGGATCAACCCGTCTTTTATCCTCTTCTAAAAATAAATAAATTAACACCCAACAGTCATAAATAGGAATTTATAATATCGCAAAAAATCTATTTCGGTGGGATTCGAGAGCATTATATTAGTTATATAGGTTGGTAGGATTAGAAACCTACTACATTCTGCTAATGTTCAATGTTAGCATACAAAATGTTGGTACATAAGATTACATAGATACCGGCTTCGTCCTCCTTCGCACTATTTTCATCACTATCGGTCCTCGATCGTGGTCTTTCGTCAAATTCATCTCCTTCGATAATTCGCTCTAACTCCTGAGCCTCGTCGGCCTCATTCTCGAGAAATACGTCTTCTAGAAGCGACATTATCCCGCATTTAGTTCAGCTGGATTTTGTGTAGTATAGAATCATCTTAAATATTTAATTTTTTATCTGTAATTGTTCAATGAGATACATAATTAGCTCTTTTTCTCGTCAGAATTTTGCAAAACTTTTTGACACGAATTCACGCGGCAACTACTAACCACAGATTATTTATTTAGTATTGAAAGATGTACTTAGCAGTGTTGCCAGCCGGGTCTTATCAAAAATTACCTAAAATAGGTAAAAAAGTAACCTCTCGCATGTCGTTCGGTGTGAATACATATAACGTTTTATATTTTTTCCCAATAATAAGGTACTAAAAGTTGATAGACAGATGTTTGTTGTATTAACTTACAGAAAAAAAATGTATATGTGTTTTCCCTATTAAGTTGCATTTCACGACTATGAAATAGCATTTCACGGTAATATGGTGTCATTATTTTTTTTTTGTATTTTTGCCATCATTGCAAAGAATATACAACAAAGGGCGCTACTACGTTCGGTTTCAATATGGATTCAAGTAAGAAATTAAAAATTAATTCTATGAATTCCAAAACATCACCTTAAAGTTGTGTAACCTAAAAGTAACCCGACGTAGTTAAAAATCACGTAAAAGGTTCCAAAGGTAACCTTTTGGCAACGCTGGGTCACTGTCAAATCGGAAAGGGAAATTGGAAGGACAGAAAAGAAGCGTTCGGAAATCTAATTAAATAATTAATCACACATTCGTCATGAATGTCATATCATAATAAATTACAGTAGGACTATACTGACATACTCATGTAACTAGTCATTCAAACATTCACTCAAAGTAAGTACATACCTACTGTGAATGAATGTTTTAAAGGTTGACCGAAGTTTCTCTAAACGGAAATATTTTTTCTAAGGCCAGCTTTAAAAGTGAAAATGAACATATTTTTCTAATAGCATTTATTATTTTACCTATTCATAATCATAATAAAGTTTACAGTTACATGGTTTTTCTACCTAATAGTAAGGTGCATGTAAGTATAAAATCCGCATTTAATATATAGTCAAAGTATTCGCACCATTGAATGAAACAGCTGGCTGGTTCACATAGATATGGATAAGAATAAGGATTTATATTAGCCAGGCGTTTAATTACTCCCGAACTATTTAACAGTATCAGTTTTTTAATAGATCCGTTCACAATTATTTTCTTAAATGAAGTAGGTACCTACTACTTATTAAAATTAGTTTTTACAGAAGTAACTGAGCTTTAATTCCTAAATATAACTGAAAACGATCGAAAAATTCGTGCCAACAAAGTCAAAGTCTCTTCATTGAAATCACAATAAAACGTCCTCAAATTTAAACTCTTAGGTAAACACGTTAAATGATACAATCATAGGTTCTGAACATTCCTTTAATTATCTGTGGAAACTGCCGTCGCACCGCCATTGCTATCTAGTGATGTTTGCTCTATCAATCATACAATTAACAACAATAAACGGGTACGTTATCGATTATGTTAACAATCGATAATTTATATTATTATATAATTTATAACCATACCAGCATCAGCATAAAAATAGTTGAGATTTATAAATACGTCGCATGAATTTAAATTCAATAAAATATAGGGGGTGGAAGGGGTGGACTTCCATCCCATCTCTACCGTTCCCAAAGTTAGAATTGAATAGATGTTTTTTTTCAAATCTAAATTTGTTCGACGGCTTTCTAAATCCTACCCCGTAGTTTTATAATGCACTTAATAGATGTTGTTAAATAATTTTAAATTGGTTTTTCACTTATTATCCCCTTGGTCAACTACACTTCGATTCTACCATAGTGGTTTTGAAGTGCGGGTTCTTACCCGCTGAGCTAAGGTTATTTTTTCTGGCAGTTGCAGTTTCATTATCTTTAAGTATCCTTATCCTTTGAGTATCCATCAGTACATCGGACGGGGTGTCGTCCTACACTGCATCATCTGGTTCTGTTTGATTAGGTTATATTCTACTCCTACCATATAATATTTTGGTATTTTTGATTTATTGCCTCACGTTGATGAAAGTAAACACTCTTATGTCCATCCCACCTTAAAATTTTACTAAAATTTAAATAACTAGTTTTACAGGGACTCTAATAGTGCCAATTTTACTAACTCACTATGATTAATTTAGCTGAAATGATGTATTTTTATCAATCGAGCGATCGAAGCATGAAAAGATATCTGAGTCTACTTGGACTATCCAGCGCTTGTATGTATGTATGTTTGTTGTTTGTTCTACGATGACTACCGAACCGTTTATTCATTGAAACTTTTTGTAATTTGTTTCAGGCCGTAAGCGTTTTGAGTACGTATGAAAGCAAAATAGTTTTTATTTATATGACAAAGGTTTTTGTGTACCTAGTGATATTATATTTGGTAACAATTAGTGACACTGTTTTGATTGCGCCAAGTAATTCGGCCTTAGCTTATGTTTGAAAATAAGGTAAAAGTTATCTTATGCGTTAAAAAGATTCCTTTTATTTGAACTTTACCCTTATCCTAAAGAAAAGCCGATTTTACTAGTCAATCGATATAAAAGAAGACCACGTCAAAATCGTTGGTTCTGTTAAGTAAACCGTTATGAAAATTTACTCGGACAGATGGCGCAACACTAAAAAGTCACGTGATCAGCTTGCGTTTGAGCGCACTCACAGGTATGAAGAATTGGGGTTTTTTCTGAAAAATCGGTTCATTTTCGGTTTTTATCGTAATTATAAGGTAAAGAGAACCTAAACGCTGATATGCTGTGTATAAGTGAGTGAAAACAAGGTGTTGTTTGGTGTCGTGAACGGTTATTTCATTAACAAAGACTGTCATTTTGATACCAAGAAAGGTGCTTCAAGAATGGCGTCCCCCACATGTGCCGCTGGCTCGTAGGGTTTTGTCTTGGTTGTGCTTTAGATTTGATGACGTGAGTTCTCAGAATGTTATGGAAAGTGATCGCGCGGTTGAATATTTCTTCCGGCGCGCATCCTTGCACTGCGCAATCTTTCCGGTAATGCCCTTGCAATCGTAATGATTCATTGTCCTGATTTGTGGCAAAATCAGCTCAGTAGTACCTTCAATTCTATGTAAGAAGCTGTCGGGAGTGATTCCCGTTGGTGTTCTATGTCTTGTAAGAAAAGTGTGCAACTACTTTGATACGCCCTATGTTTTGTTTACGTAGTTACATCTATACACCGGCGGGTGTTAGTTTTATTGATTTCCGAGGTAGATAACGTTCTACACAGACTAATAATCTGTACACAATCTGATAGAATCTGGTAATTTTGTGAATAACTTTGATTCTTTGATTGATGATTTGCTTTTATTGCTTCTTGAAGTGCCTATGATAATATCCCATCGTATAATTTACCAAGTCTATGTACCTAGTGTTGATAAACATTCTAAACTACTCAATGAAAACATTGATGTCCTACTGTGTTTACATTGCATGTTAAGTCAATTTGTGTGTTCATTGTTACTATCTCATGCAATGACAATTATCTATCTCAAACAGCTGATATCAATGTCATAAGGGTAATAGTTATTGCTAGCTTGGAAAGCTGTTGTTTCATGCATTGCTCTGCATCCTTTGTTGCTAAAATGGTACGATTCATACTACACCTAATGGTACACCACCTTAGGTTATCATATTTTTAATGATGTGAAATGGTTTAGTCAAATGTCCAGCATCATTATTAATATGATTAAAGTCTAGCATTATTTATTATTATTTATTTTATCATGGTACCAAGCAGTGGAAGCCATGGGCAGATGCTAGTACCACAAATGTAGAAGGCAGCTAATGAAAATGAGTAAAAGATTGTAGTATTGTGTGAACAATAAAGACCTTATTTATAAAGAACATTTATCAGTTGATTAACTTAACACTGCTTCGTCTCTGTCTGATATTTGTCATTTCAAGAAAACAACATTATCTAGCTAAACAACTGTTTAAAATCTTTATAAGTAAGGGTATGTACGGAAGGAAAGGAGCAACAAGTTGCAGGCTGAACATGGGAATGGAAGAAGAAAATCAACCCCACATGATGCGGGATAAGGTCAGGGTCATCCCCTGACCTGGTGTAACAAAGATTATGTTTCCGTTATTTCTGAGTCACCTTTCTTTGGGTTAATTGTTGTCAATGAAATTTCGCCATCAACAAAACATTAACAACTAACATTTAAATACAGCATACCAGCATTTAACAACCTCTGTGGCACAGTGGGCGAAGCCCCGCCTGAGATGAGATGAGATGAGGTTGAGGGTATGATGTGCAAATATATATATATAACACCCACACCCAAAACAAATAGTCTTGGGTCTGAGTGTTTTATATGTATAATATGTATATATTTACAAAAAACAAATGTATTTAAATAGTATTATCAGTCACATAGTTCCTAAACACAAGCTCTGCTTAGTTTGTCGTTAGATGATGCTGTCTGAAAAATGTCCAGCATAATCTATTTATTTAGTTAGCTTCATGTACAAAACAGGATGTAACAATAGTAGGATAATGGTTATGATTACAAGAACCGTATACATTTTAGACTGAGACAATTAATTAAGCAAAATATATTACATTGGTATGTAAATCCCAGGATTTTTAAATATGTCTGTCTATGCCTTAAATCTGCATATACCTTGTTTATTAGAGATCAGTTTCTTGATCATTATTATAGACCTTTGCAATTTCACTGAATGGTATATGCAAGCATCAGATTGGGTTGGTTGAAAAGGCACTTGCATTCATAGTAGCAAGGTACTAGTTTTGTTTTTTTTTGCTTTCCTAGGGCGTACCGCTTGGCACTACTAGTAGAGTGAAGGGAAATTTAACTTTCCCGTGACATTCTTATTGGCTGATTAAACCCATATTATAAAATCTTCCGTGGATTACCTCATTACCAGTAGCATTACTAATACTAAGTATATCAAAGCAAGATAAACAAAATATTTATTTATTCCAAAAATTAATTTAATGTTGGCTTGAAAAATCCTTCCTAGGCAAATCCATCTTGGATAGGTTAGGTTATTAGGTTTTTTTTATTACCACAGAAAAAGAGGATTGCTATCAGAACTTTACCCAAAAAACAATAAATAAAACCAACCAGTTAGTGTAGTAGTGTCACAGGGAAGTAAAATTTCCCCTCAATTTACTAGTAGTGCAGTAGTGCCTAAGGAAAGAAAGGCTTTTTTTCTATTGTTGGTGGTTTTATCCACAGTCAGTTGGTGAACTTAAAATGGGGTTAAAAGAGACATGGCGAGTGGGATCCAGACTCATTACCCGTTGTTCCCCATTAGTTTAGTAAGATAAGCAGGACATTGGTCCTCTTCAACCGCTTTATGTCCCTTGTATTTTCGACTAGTGCCCTTGCTAGTGGGTTGGCGTGGCATGTAAGGTGATCTATGTATTGTCCTCGTCCACTGTAGGTGGAGTTATGAATTTAATTGTTGGTTGTGAACTATGGTGAGTTAACCAGGTTGCAAAGGACCTTGATAAGGTTGATTAGATTGACTTCTTAAGAAGAACATTTTTTTTTAAATAACTTCATAAAAAGGAGGAGGTTCACAGTTTGGCTGTATGTTTTTTTATTGTGAGTGATGGTTACCTGATATCTTTGCAAATTGTTAAAAGATTTTAATGATTAGGGCATGTCTCCGAGGTGGTCCCATAAAAGTTTTATTCATGTGGGATTGCTATTGTTCCTGTAAAACCTAAAAAACATCATCACCTTAGGCCTTCCTTCTCTTGGGTACCAAGTGCTTATAACTTTGCACCATTTCTCTTCTCTGGTCATGTGACTAGCCCACCGCCATTGTAGTTGTTTTATTTTTAGGTATAAATCTTGAACTTTTTGTCTTTTTGCTTTTCTGATATTACTGTGTCTAATTTTGTATTTTATTCTCTTTCTGGTCATGCTTCTCTCCACCCACCGTTATGTGGTTTGAAACTTATGTTGGTGAGCTTTAGGCCAGGTTTGGCCTCTATCGTCATCTTTATGTTAGTATGAGAAATGCAGATGATGAATAGCTTTATGCTTATTTTAGTCTAATTTTATCTCCTTGCTAAAATCAAAGTCTTGTTATCTTTGTTTTTTTGTCTTTTTATGTACATTATCTTCAAAGATCAACTCGCTTAGTATCTGAGGATGACATTGCCTATCAACTCGGGCATTTCAGTGTAGTTTAAAAAAAACTGTTTTGATGAAGACAGCTCTATCGATTGAGGTATAATTCATATCAGGATCAATATAATATTGTGACCTGACCTACTTCCGTCTATCATACCTTGACCTTATTGACGTTTTTTTTTTACATTAGACAGTTTACTTTAATACCGTGTTTTGCAATCAAGTCACTTTTCTCAAACGTCTGCTCAGGTCTGTTGTTGGTATTATTGATTATTCTGTGGTTATTTTGAATTTCGACATAATTCCTGGTATCCGAAAATCAGTTCTAGTGCAATAGACGGATTTTGTTTCAGAAGTTCTATCCCTTGCAAGTTCTATGACACATTTCCATTGATCAAACGAGGCATACCCTAAATCACATACTCTAGAAGTTTAGTACAAGTTTACAGCTCTAAATACAAAACTTGAACCGATTTCAAACAACGATTAATCGGTGCATTTTAAACGGTACCGCTTTATCGTATCAATTGTTCTTATGAATGAAAATACTTTATTGTAGGTACCTACACCATAAGAAATATGAATACAACTTAACAAAAATACAATGGCCGATCTTATCGTTTAGAAGCTATCTCTTCCAGACAGCCATTGGACGGAAAGCATTTTAATTTTCAATGAGTTAGATAGAACATTTTAAAAACGACGTCGCCGTGTTTAATCTTTACGAATTTATTTGTTTTCCGATTGTCAGGCCATACTTAAATACTAACCCCCAAAGGCTACACAAGTACACACCCTCATACCAAGATCGATTCTCGCCGCGCCGTAGATGAAATTAATCTGGCATATTTTTTAATTATCTTTACAAATGCTACGACCATTGTAGGTACATCTTTGTAGAAGTTTGTAGTAAGTGCTTATCTAAGCTAAATCATTTAGTGTGTGATAAAGTATTTTCTATCTATCTATTGCTAAAATACTGTTTTGTTTTGTTCCAGCTGCTTGTAAATAGAAGCTGTAAATATAAAGTACATATAGATTAAAGATGAGTTTGGGTGCCCGCGGAGGTGCCAAGGGGGGTGCCAAAAGGGGCGCCAAGGGGGGTGGGAAGAACAGACAGGACAAGAAGGACAAGCCACAGCCTAAGGAGAAGGTCAAACCTCAGGTCAGTGAACAGCAGAATGGGGTTAGCTTACATCGGGGTCACCAATTTAGGTTTCAAGTTCGTTCATTTTTGTCCGCCGCGACACAAGGAGCCATCTCCGAAATGGCTTAGCCGATTGAAATACGGTTTTTTCCTAGTTTTCTAGTCGCTTTTAATAGATTTGTATGGCTACAAGAATGGGTTTAGATCGGTTTTATCGCTAGGTGTGTCTGAAATAGACGATAGCAAATCAAATAAGGGGTTTAAAATTTTGCTAAAATTAACTCTCACACTATTTTTAATCGCGACACAAGTAGTCCATAATTGCTTTTGCTCTTATACGACTTAACTGACTGTGATGCAGTTTTTTTTGTATGACTTCAAAGTAGGTTCTTAGATAGGTCTTGTCACAAGTAGGAGCGCTGCAATAGGTGGTTCAATAACTGAGTCTGGATTTATTAAGGTAATGTAGTTGTCCATATAAAATGACTTGACGATTCTCAAGTACGCGCTCGATTGTGAAGTGAGTTATTTTAGTACTGGGCGTAGGAGGGAGCTCCCACTACCTTCAGATCGGAAATTCTGTTGCCATATGGAACACACTTAGAAGCAAATCTTTATAATTATCTATGTATTCGTGAGTAAGTATTGGAGTTTGTTTTGGTATTGGAGAGGCGATGTGCTTGCAAACTGTCACGTGGAATGCTAATTACTAAGAAACGCGGGCATGTGCTTAATGTAATGTTTGGACCTGCCTCCGACTACCCTATCCTTGGTGTCCTCACGGATCACGTTACGTGGATTATCTACCATGGGGAAATAAAAGTCTGACGTAAACAGGATCATTACTGTTACCCTTTCGATGGTACCATTACCATTTATTACCACCATTTAAATGGTAGCCTATGAAAATTTTAACATCATTTATCCTATTAGTATTATAAACGCTAAAGTTTGTGAGGATGGATGTTTGTTACTCTTTCACGCAAAAACTACTGAACGGATTTTGACGAAACTGCAGTAAAATAGCTTATACATCAGAATAACTCATAGGCTATTTTTTATCTGGGTACCACGTGGGCGAAGCCGTGGGCAGAAGCTAGTTATCAATAATAATGTATGGTAGTGAAAGATGGGTATGGCCGAAGAAACATCAAAGTCGATTAAATGCAATGGGGATGAGAGCTTTGAGAAGTATGTGTGGTGTAACTGTGAGTGATAGAGTGAGGAATAGCGTGTTAAGAGAGCAGTGTGGAGTGAATGAGGATGTAGTAACGAGAGTTGAGAAAGGTATGTTCAGATGTTTTGGGCATATTTCAAATACAAATACTTTATTTACAAAAATTGTGTGTGCCTAGGTTACAAGTTTAACAATGAGCTCCGCACTAGGTCTAGCCTGTATCGCGGAAGCTCAGAAAGCGTTTGACAAAGAAATATATGTAATAAGAGATAAACAAGTGCAAGACAAACATTTAAATTACTTCTTGTGAGTACAAAATATCCTGAGAAACATCGCAAAAATAGTTAAAAAAAAAATAAGTTAGCCTGGCAGAATTAGGTTTGATGATATAGAAAGGATGGATGAAAGTAGATTAACAAAACAAGTATACAAGGCGTGTTTGAATGGAATAGCTGGAAGAGGAAGGCCTCGGCGAACCTACTCTGACCAAATTGGAGATATTCTAGAAGGCCAAGTCGGAAGTACACTGGACCGCCGATATTGTATAATTCATTCATATAAGATGAGGATGAATGAAGAAATGCCAGGGTCGTAGCAAGTAGAAACCTGTGGTATCTTCCTATATCTATCCAAAAGTTATGACGTATATAATATGTAAATATGTAGGTATATTGTATATAATAAATTATGTGTATTATAATATATTCATAATATGTGGTAAGTACACCAATTAAACCCCTTTTAAACTTTCTTACAGTCCGTTACATCCAAAGGTTGTCTGGTAGAGATCGCTATTTAGCGATAAGACCGCCCATTGTACAACATTTTTCAAGTTGATAGTACTTAACTAAGCTGATATGTTATTTGTTGTACAATAAAGTATTTTCTATCTATCTATCTATCTATATCTCCGGGAAACAGGCGTGTCTATAATATGTATGTATCATAATTTGACAACCGATGTGGCGCGGTGGGCGAATGTCCGCCTGCTACACAGGAGGTTGCGGGTTCGATTCCCGCCCTGGGACAATTGTTTGTACGATCTGCAAATATTTGTTCCGGGTATTTTCTATGTATAATAAAAAAATATCTATCTATGTAATGTATTGTATTAAGTATATCAGGGGCCTTATTCGCTATGACCATATAAACTCGTAACGCGGCGCGTTACGTTAAAGTCGTGGAATTCGCATGGAATGGTATTCTCTATGCCAATGTCAAATTTGAAAACGCGGTGAGGTGCGTTACGTGCGTGTTTTGAACTGTCAAAATAACGTGTGTCGAGCTAACGCGTTACAAGCGCGTTTTCAATACGTTTTTATATTTTTGTTGTGATAATTGATAGGTTTGGTTTACGTGAAATCAATAAGAAGGTAAATAAAAAATATACATATTTTAAGTGTTTTAATTCAATAAATACTAGTTTGTTTGTGGTAAAATTGTTGTTTAGTTTGGTTTGATTTTTGAAATGAACTTTTACATACATATTTTACACTATTGTTGTGTAGGTATCTCATATTTTAATGCTTTCACTTTTAGAGAAAATGCAACAAAATATTCGGTCCAAGGCCAGCCCAGCCCAGCTCAGTTATTTAACTGAGTATATGAAGAGCCATTGTAACATGGCTTCAGGGCTCAGCCAAACTCTGCAAGGGCGGGCTAACTTGGAGTCCATGTGGCAGGAACTCACCACTAAGCTCAACTCTTTGGGGGGCCCAATAAAGACTGTGGCCAAATGGAAACAGGTAAATAGTGCTCTTTTATTTGCATGAAGATAGTGCACTACCTTCACAGGTACCTTCATGGTAGGTACAATAATATATGTACTAAGTTCTCATGTTTGACATTCATTATTTTAGGCATGGCGTGACTTAAAAAATAATGTAAAAAAAAAAGCATCCCATAACCACAATGAATTCCGGGGATATGGTCCTGGTAGCACCGGCAATGGTCCCCCAACAATAAAAGAGCTGACACAGGTGGAAGAGCAGGTGCTCTCGGTGATGGGTCCTGTGGCTGTCTACGGTATGGAGGAGATCATGTCTACCGAGGTATGTATATTTTAAATGTTTTGTATGTATTTACAAAATTGAACAATACAGTATGGTAACTGCTTAAATTGTTTTTGTGAAGATCACACATCACCCAGAAAGCCAAGGACCCTCACAGAGTCTAGCACCTGTACCACCAGCACCCGACCCTAATAGTGAAATGGGTCCATTGCCGGTGCTGCCTGGACCATCGTCAAAAGAGCCCAGACCACACCATGCACCATCTCAAAGCAGAAAGCGCAGACGTGTTGTGACCAGAAATGGTAAGATGCACAAGATGATACATTACTTAGAAAGTTTTAGTCTTTTATATATTTACTGTTATGTAATTATAGTGTAATATTACATTGTATGGATTGATGGTACCTTTTTTATTCGATAACTTCACACTGAGAGTTTAAGCAATGCAGGCATTAAATACATGCTTTTACTCATCTACCAAATTCAACTGAAATCAAACATTTTCTATTTTCAGATAGCTTTGATAATAAATTACTTCAAATTGAAGAAGAAAAGATAAAAATTAAAAGGGAGCGGAACTCCATTGAACAAGAAAGAAATATTATTTTGAAAAGGTAACATTGCAAATATGTAGAAGCTAGGTTTGTGTTCAGAATCAATTGATATGGTTGTTTTTCCATTAAATGTGTAATAAATTGAATTTTAGGTCAGTCAGCAGCAGAAATATAATAGATAATTGAACAAGAAGAACAAGAACCATCATGTGCAATCACCTCATCTTCAAGGAATAAAGGCACAATGGAATTTATATACGTAAAGTACAATTATAATAGCAGCATCCATGGCATGGTATCTATTGCTGCTGAAAAATGCTGCTTCACTTTGGTTTTGGGTTTTTTGGTCATTGGCTATTAGTGTCCTACCTAAAAACCAGACTACAGACTGGGCATGCTAAATTATGTTTACAATCTGTGTGGGGGTGTGTGGGTGTGTGTGACACTGGAAGACTAACAGCATGTTACATTAAGCACTAATACTAAATAAAATACAGCAATAGAATGTTTCTTTTACAGGTTGGTGGATGTTCTACAGGACATAACAAATAAATAAAATTTTAAATTTAGATACAAATTAATTTTGTTTTATTTTGTTTCTTTCTTGTTCAGTGAAAATTTATTGAAAGAAATACTGTATTTATCAGATAACAATAAATTTATTTAAAAAAAAATATCAAAATTTATCGATTTTGCCACAAAATGTCAATCAATTGCTGCCTAGCATGTTCATCAGCAAAAGAACCAATTGGTACTGAACCAATTGGATCATCAGTTGAGCTTGAATCATCACCATCAGAGTCAATTGTGATGCCATCATTCAAGCACATATTATGCAATACTGCACATGCATTAATAATTTTTGCACATTTTGTGGGCTCGTAATGTAAAACTCGATGGCGCAATAAACATCGCCATCGAGCTTTAAGCAGTCCTATGCACTGTTCAACACAGACCCGTGTACGAACATGCACATTAGTGTAATAAGCCTCTGGGGTATTTTCACTTGCATGTAGCACAGGTGTCATTAACCAAGGCTTTTGAGCATAACCTGAATCTCCTAAAAGCCACCCAATTTTGCCATTGTTGTGTTCTTCTTCGAGATACCGGTTTATGCTCCATGAGCGCCAAACAAAGCTATCATGAGCTGCCCCTCCAAATTTTGCACATATGCCGATTATTTTTGAGTCACTGTCACATATCTGAAACAATCAAGGTTTTTTTTACATAGGAATTATTACCATTATTGGCTGATTCACCCCCTTATCAGGATATCAGTGCAGGCAAGAAGATAGAAACCTTCATCAGTGAAATACAACTGCCTAACCAGTGAGAAATGCAGGCATGATGGAATTTATATACATTTGTAAAGTACACTCACAATAGCAGCATTGATGGCATGGTATCCTTTACGGCTGAAAAATGCTGCTTCACTTGGGTGATTTCTGGGTGCAAGTATGGCAACTAATGTACCATCTACACAACCCATGACTCCTGGCATGCCAAATTTTTCATAGAATCTGTAATATCAATGCACATATTGCAATTTCAGAAAACATTAACGAGATTGCTGATGATCTTCTTTCCTCTACAGAGATAAACTGTTACCCTTGTTTAATTTTGTTTTTATCTTGCTCTGTTACTGGAAATTGTATATAAGTAGGAAGGAGTCCATTTAGTGCTTCCACAACCTCCTGTATACATCGACTTGCAGTTGGCTGGCTAACAGGTGCTAACCAATCCATTCCCACTGGCTTTTGGTAACTCCCTGTGGCCAGAAAGTTCAAGGTTGTAAGTATCTAGAAAAATAGAAACAATTATTGTCATAGTAGTCAAATTATCAATAGTAATTTGCAGCTAAGCTATGCAAATTTGTTTGGTAGCAATTCTAAATAAAACAATGTACACTTACTTTAATTTCTGTTGTAATGCTGGTACACCTCTGAGGAGAAGTTAGCCTCTCTGCGAGGGTCGCGCATAGAAATGTAAACAAATCTTTTGTAACTCTATAACAACGCACAAATAATCCAGGATCTAATGATAATGGATCCGCAGCATCCCTGAGTATCCTCCTGGTAATATTCGTGCGTTGTTGGCGCCAACGTCTTTCAATGCGTCTGAGCACAACAACATTCATTTTTCGTTATTTATTTTGTAACTTTAGTAAAAATTGTTCGGCAGTAATTTCGAGGTTATTATGTTGACATTGAAGTCAAGTGTTCATTTCGTTCCGAAACTTAACTATCCGTATCTTTAATAAACATTAAATATGACTTCAGAATTCATTTGAGGTTCACTACTTTTAAAATTAAACGAAAGTATTATAATAAAAGATTAAGCAGTCCTTCATTGCAGATAAATCAACTTGAGATGAAGATACGAAACTAATAATTGAAATCTAAAAAAACCGCTTAATTTCCGATACGAACGCATGTAAAATTTATGAACGAATCGTGTGAAATCGAAAAATAGAAAACACTGGCCATAGACAATCTATCGTGCGGCATACAGAATACAATTTTTCAATTCCTTGTCGTGGCACGTTTAGGAAACGCGTTTGAGTTATGATCACGTTACGATTACGCGCGTTATTGGTAAGGAATCTCATGTGGAATAGCGAATAAGGCCCCAGTCATCTAGTAGCCATAACACAAGCTCTGCTTAGCTTGGGACTAGATGATGCTGTGTGGATTGTCCAGCATTAGTTATTTATTATTTATTATAATCAATCTTACCTATATTCATGCAAATAATGTTCTGATTTTATTTTTATATTTTTTACTAAGTACTTAGTATAGAACTGAAGAAGTCTATCAGAGTCCTGACTTAGTCATATTTTTCCTTAATTTTTTTATACTAATTCAATGACTGCGTAAGTCTGTGTAAACAATAAAAGTCCTGATGCGAGATTCGATCCTGCGACCTCTAATTTTGTCAACCGACTCGCGAGAGAGGTCACGTTAACTTAGGGCGTGGAAAAGGTCAAGGGTCATTGCTCCCGTCTGACGCAGACAGAATACCTATTTCACTACTTCGTAAAGTTGGGTGGCGTAGGTTAGCGTTTCACGGGAGGGTTTAGAGTTTGCGATTGTTTTAGTTGTGAATGGTAAAATAAACTTTAAATTCATATTGTAAAAACGGGAATTTTCACGTACTGCACTATCGGTGAAGGCACCGAGTCTTCACCGAGGTGAAGGAGAAAGTCGCAACCACTCACCCTGATGAAGACTCTCGGAATGAGTCGAAACTTAGTCGGTGCCTTCACCGATAGTGCAGTACGTGAAAATTCCCGTTTTTACAATATGAATAGTCAAGTTCACGATAGTTTTTGGAATAAAACTTTAAATTTTGGAGTCGCCAAAGAACATTTTGGGGTAACTTTGCTGTGTTCCGGTTGGAAGGTATGGCTGCCGGTTAAATTACAGGACTTTTATTTTATTCGGAAAACAAACAGTATTTATGACTAAATAGCCAACTTCTTAAGATACTATTTACCATATGTTTTCGCATATAAGAAACGAAATAAACTTATTTGTCTGAGTTAACTAAGTAACACTAAGTAGAAAAGTTTAGTTAAGTACAATTTTTAGAAAATAAAAAAATAATTAAAATCACAATCGTGTAAAAAAAAAAACTAAACAGTTATTGAACCGATTCAAACCAGTTTTTAGAAAGGACGCGTTTGAAAACGAACGGATTAGAGCTAAATAGATCTAAATCTGGGAAGTCAACTAGCTTATTAATTTGGAGGGGCCTAACCATGAGCTCTTACAGCGATACAGTTGTTGTATATATATATAATTTTTTTTTAGTCGTGTTAAATAAATATTTTCTTTCTTTCTTTTCTTTCTTTCTTTCTTACAGTTCAGGCAAACATGTCACTTTACGCTTTGCGATTGAACACTCTATGGCGTTGTTAAAGCTTTGTCATTCGGAAAGCGGGATTTGACATCTTTGCCTGAATTGAATCGCAATAAGACTTGATGGTTAGGCCCCAGGTCTGATAAAGAATGAGGTTCGTCTATAATTAGTGGGGCTGTGAGAAACGTACAGAGAAAAGGTATCTTCACCACTACGTCTCAGGGTCGACAACGTGCGAGCAAATACCTCGGGGTTTGCAAAACGTCCATAGGTTACGGTAACCGGGTTATTACCGGGTGGGCCGTCTCCTTGTTTGCCACTTTGCTTTGTTTTTTAGCAATTTGAAAAAACTTTTATAACGTTTCTTGAAATCATGCAAAATGGTTACAGAAAACCGAAACACATTATTAAAAAATACGGCTTAACTGATTAAGTCGTATTTTTTAATAATAGATCCTACTAATATTATAAACGTGAAAGTTTGTGAGGATGGATGTTTGTTACTCTTTCACGCAAAAACTACTTAACGGATTTTGATGAAACTTTACAGTGATATAGCTTATACATCAGAATAACACATAGGCTACTTTTATCCGGGTATCACGCGGGCGAAGCCGTGGGCAGAAGCTAGTAGATAGATAAACTCTTTAGTGTGCAAAACAAAAACATAATAAATGATAAAAAAACAAAAGAAATGTACAATGGGCGGTCTTATCGCTGAAAGATTTCATCACGATCCATCCGTTCATTCTCCGATCCACTTTCCAAGCAGATCTGTGAGAAAACAAAATAGGGGGAAGTTAGAGGCAAGTCCAAACATTACATTCGGCACATACATAATACATAGCATTGACAGCTTGCAAGCCATCGCCGTTTATTGGAACACTGAATGCAAATGCCTTCGAATTTTTGATTGTAGCCCATACCGATTCCTCATGATGTTTTCCGTCACCGTTTTCTAGAATTAATATAAAAGTTCATTTCTCATTTTCAAACAAAACCCTTATTTTCAGGCTACCACAGAACAAATCCGTTTGGCAAACATGATCGATCTCAAAACTGCAGATGACGGCACCGACGTCAGAAAAATGGTAAGTGACTCTCACCCGTGTTGACATTGAGAAATCGATAGCTATCGTGAGAATAACTGGGTGACAATACGGCTCAGTTTTCTGTGTCGCTTTTTGTTGGGTCTACAGAGAGTGAATGAAAGTTCTAACGCTGTTTTTAACTCCTGACGCAAACATAGAGAGTTTCAACAACTTTCAACGGAATCATAAATAAATTAATAATTAATAATAATAATAGGACATTTTTCACACAGCATCATGTAGCCCCAAAGTAAGCAGAGCTTGTGTTATGGGAACTACATGACTGATATACTACTTATATACATTTTTTTGTTGTAAATAGATACATAGAAAACACCCAGACCCGAAACAAATATTTGCAGTTCAAACGAACATTTGTCCCGCGGCGGGAATCGAACCCGCAATTCTGCGTCTCAGGCGGGTCTTCGCCCACTGCACCACAGAGGTTGTCAAACACAAACTACAATACAAAATACACGCGTTAAACTTATCCCCCCCACCCTGTTATCCCATATCTGTTTGTGTCGGGGGTTAAAAAGTCCTAGTTTACCTTATAAAAGGAGGGCACATTGTGTCGCTAAGGGCCCAGTTAAACAGGCGCGGTGGCGGTGGCGGTGGGGATTTAAAGGGAAATATTTGTAAAATGGCTGTCAAAATTCGCGTGAAAGTAATCTCCTTGAAATTAATCTATCTTTAACGAGTCTTAAATCTATCAGTATCATTTTTATTTCATTTATTTTTTATTTATATGTTTACTTTAATTAACACGGCCGAGGGCCAATTACATTAATTAAAGACTAAAATTATAACTACTTAAAATAAGTCAATTTACATCACACTAAGAATTCAAATAATGAATATAAGGAAGATCAATAATATAGAGTTTCAATAGTAAAAAAAGAAGTATAAAACACAAATTAATGACGCTAACAAAAACACATGCATTCGTTTAGATTTTTTGACCATACATCATAGAGTGTACTTAAGTTTTTGTAAAGATTTTATTCTGTTAAGAAACATCTTAAGAATTAAATGAATTGTAATTCTGATGATCGCCACCGCCATGCCAGCGCCACCGCTCCAGTTTGACCGGCGGCGAGGCGATCACACCAATTTCCATGGCTATTGAGATGGAGGCATGGCATTAACGAACGAAAGTTGTGATTTTCACAAGTAATCTATACTTGTCAAAATCACAAGTTTCGTTCGTTCATGGACGGTTCATGGCCTTCGGTTTAGTCTGGGTATGGGAATCAAGCGATGGGGAATCAGCGTAATCGCAATTTGATGGATGGCCATTCAAATGGGGAACTAGAAGTGTCAAAATTGATTGCCATCTCGATAGCCATGGGTAAGCGTGATCGACCCACGGGTCCTGGGGGCTAGACAAATACCTCACGCTTACTTTTCCTTTCACGCTAACGCAGTTTTTTCAAGGTAAAACTTGGCAGCTGTCACATGACATTTCTACAGCTAAATGTCATTTCCATACAATTCAATCTTTCCGCAGGCGTTAACGTCAACAGAAAGTGGTATTTGTCTAGACTCCCTGACTTCTTTGCCTGGGCCCCCACCCCAGTGCTGAGCATTTGGTTAGTTTGTTGGTTGGTTTGTTGATTCAGCTGTATCTGTGTGTAGGTTCAAGATCTGATGGAGATGACTTGCCGCACGGAGGATGAGGTTTGCTCGGCTCTACACGACTCGGACAATGATTTGGTCACCGCCTGCAACATTCTACTCGAGGCTAAAGTTAGTACTGCACTTATGGTGCCCCAGTTACTTATAACGTTTTCTCATACTTTTATATTCCCTGTTATTATTTTGTCACTATCCTGTATACTGTCACTGTTCGGATTAAGTAAACCGAATACGCAGCGATTGTACATTTTTGTATTGCAAGTAAAAATGCACATTCGCTTGTTCCACCTAAATTAGACCAGTTCGCGTTCAACTTCGTTCGAGACATCGCGTGCTCCAACTATTACCATTTACCATTTAATTAAGTTATCTTAGAGTATTTCTTGTTAGTGTTATCTCTCTTACAACTCAAGACTTTTAACTAATAAACCAAACCACAAACCATAAAGCTAGAAAAGCGCGTTAAGGTCACCATAGCACACTAACAACCCTTTTTACATGATCCTTCGAGCCAGATACACACTAGTTAACACCTTGACGGCTTTCTTCCTATCATATTGTGAAATCATTGTGTGGTATTAACACCACACAGTGTGGTGTGAATAGCAAGTCGTCGGCTAGCTAACAACACCGCGTAAATCGATTTTCCTAACTTTTCAGGAGAACCAAAAACTGTTTTATAAACTCCGCACAAGTCCAAAGAATTGAAATCGCTAAAGCCGAAATTAAAATGATTGGTTGAAATGCAATGTTTGTATTGATGAACAGAAGCGCAGTGAAAATATCTATCCAATGGCATAAACATTTCAAAACCGCAAAATTTCGACTTGAGCGGTGTTGTTAGCTAGCCGACGAAGTAATATGACTGGATTAGCCGAGAAGTGGCCAACGGAGGATATCCAAACTGAATCACTGCAGTCATTTAGAGCTATGAAAACAACAAAAACCTCAAGAAGCAGAGGATCATCTCAACACCACCTGTAGATGACAACTCAGAGCTTCACTAAATCATCCAGAGATGGCTCTGCGAGTTGACGCCAGACTGCTTAGCATGAAGACAACAATTTTGTCTATCGCCGACAAGACAAAAAATATTTTGTATCTCTCTTTTGTTTGATAGAATAGGAGATAGATATAGTTTATGTTTTCTCTTTCGTAGTCAAAACGTTGTCTTGGGTGCTCGAAAAATACTAAGCGGACTGGGCTGAGAGAGCCTTCCTCGGAGCTCTAACTAAACGCTTTACCACATCACTTGCTGTAGTTCCAAAATTAGTGTCGCTGACTGTTTTTTTTATACAACCATACGGGCCCACCTGTTGGTAAGCGGTTACCGTTACCTGGCTTGCTTCACCAGAGTTATCACTCGCTCACTAATATCGTTAACTCCCACAGGCGGGTGAAGGCGAATGGCAGACCAACGAGAAGAAGAAAAAGAAGCCCCCGCAGCCTCTCAACAATGGGGAGGCTGCGCCCCCTCGCGACCGCGAACGCGGCCCGCCCGGGCCCCGACCGCGTGAGTACCACATTGCCCAATTAATTACACGAATTCATGCATTATCTATTTATTAGAACTGGACAAACCCAATTACACTAGTTAATTCAGAAGTACTTCAAGTATTCCAACATAAGTTATACATCATTCTCGCAGTACTTCAAGCATTCCAACATCAGTTATACATCATTCTCGCAGTACTTCAAGCATTCCAACATAAGTTATACATCATTCTCGCAGTACTTCAAGCATTCCAACATCAGTTATACATCATTCTCGCAGTACTTCAAGTATTCCGACATAAGTTATACATCATTCTCGCAGTACTTCAAGCATATCAACATAAGTTCCTTCCATTCGTCAAATAAAGCGCATTACATATTGGAAACCAAGCCGGTCTTTATTCACCCGAAGTTAATTCCAAATGCAGAACGAAAAACGGTCATTGACCTAAGGTATTTGTACAAAAAGAAAACGACAATGACTAAATGCTAATTAGCATTAAGTTCGCCTATGTACTTGTTTTATCTTGTGCAATAAAGCATTTTCTATCTATCTATTTAATAACGTCGATTATTTTGTACATAAACTAAGCTCAATTTAAACTATCGCCCTCTACTGAAAGCGCATGCAAGAAAGAGTTGTTAAGACTTTTGCTCCTGTCAAATTAGTTTACGTGTCGCCCTTTTTAGTGTTTATAGTCAGTACATCTAAATCTGACCAATTTGAGAGCACTAGAATCTCTTTCTTTTGTAACTGTAAAAGAGAGCGATAGATAAAATTAAGTTTAGTTGGTGTACAACAGGATCGAGGACTGTATCAGTCTCCATACATAACATATTTATCGCTTCCTTGTCGTTTACGTTTTAACGTATCCTGTGTCTGTAACACATCGCTGTCTCTTACTGAGCGGTTAGTGTGTAGATGGTGGTATGGTTGACGTGACGCGATGTTGGTTTGCAGGTCGCGGGGAGGGCGAGCGCGGCGGCGGCGGCGGCGCGGGCGCGGGCGCGGGCGCGGGGGCGGAGCGCGGGCGCGGCGCGGGGCGCGGGGGTCGCGGCGGGGGGCGCGGCGGCCGCGGCGGGGGCGGGATGCGCGGCGCGAGGGGGCCGCCCCGCGCGCGCAGAGACCCCGCACACGACTGGCAACAGCCGCACTACAACGACAGTAAGTCACAGTACCTACACTTGAACCTGAACCAGTACAGCCTCCGAGCGGTGCAGCTGTCCCACTAGATCCCACCTTTAACGATCTTCCATCCATGCACCGGCTTCTCCCAACTTTTACAATGTCATCGGTCCATAAAGTGGAGGGTCTCCGTTGTCCAATTCGTGAACCTTTCTTCCTCCAGCGAAGATGAGTAACAGATTAGTATTTGTTTCAGCCAACCAGATGGGAGACGCGTTCCCGGCTACAGAGGATTGGGACAATGAAGAGTGGTCCGGTTCACTGTCAGACACCAAGGTAAGATCTGAACAGTCTCGCAATCTGATTCCGGATACTAGTAGCTACTTGCTTCAATAAATGATACACACAAATGAGGCAATAGGGTAATATATTGCTGTATTCAGATAGAGTCCCTTTATTGTACGTCCATGGAATGCACAACCATGGAAAGTACAGCCAGTATTATAAACCATAGGTTTGTAATACTGGACGTGCATTCCCTACACGTGTTGACCTTGTACGGCCAGTATTGTACAACCCTGAAAGCACAGCCGTGGAATACGAACCAATTTTATGCTTTGTTTTCATGTACAAGTGCTATCAAGAGGCAAGTGCTGTGTTGCCATAGTATTTTACGCTTTTAGTAAATTAATGTAGGTAGATTCGTTATTTATGTCGGTTTTTTTGCAGATAAACTAATCGGTTGGTTTTATTTATTGTGAACCCAAGTTTTGGAGTAAAGTTCGGATAATAATCCTCTTTTTCTGAGTGGTAATAAAAAAAACCTAATAACCTAACCTATCCAAGACGGATTTGCCTAGGAAAGATTTTTCAGGCCAACATTAACTTATTGTTTGCATTACTTATCAATGGCAACTCTTGGTTGAACATATTCGAACTTGCTCAGTGCAAACGAGACTCGTTCTCGTCATGCGACTACTTCGCATCGACCAATGAGAGCTCAAGGATAAGACGAACACTCGATCAATGAGCATCGACAATATTGGTTCGTAATCCGGGGTGTACATTCCAGGGGTGTGCAATACCGTCATGTGTGTAGTTTGTACGGAGCCTATTGTACGACCATGGAAAGCACACCCAGATAGTTCAAACCAAATGGTGTGTAATACCGGCTGTACTTTCTAGGGATGTGCTTTCCATGGTTGTGCTTTCCTTGGATGTACAAAACGGTCTCCCTTCAGGTAGATGATAGACAAAATATCTCAAAATCAAAAGTATAAACACTGACTAATTATAAATAAACAGTTGATTAGGTAGGGACCGCCTAGAGCGGTGAAAGCCTCCTCCAAGTTCCATAACTCATAGAAAAACTTCATCATCATAATCTGCCGCTAATCTTGACCAGACTGAACACTAGTATGATCCACTACACTAAACACTAATATGATCCCTAAACAAACCACTCACTAAAACCCATTAAACTAAACCCATTTTTTGTTGTAAAAAAATATCTCGATTATATAGTAACTAGAGATGTTTTTTTTGTGTGCAGGTATTCACGCCGAGCGCTGCGGCTGTGCCGCCCGAGCCCGAGGGCTTGCCTCCCGTGGTATGTACACCTTCATATCAACCATTACTTTAATCATAATAACAATGAAGCTGGACATTCCCACACAGCATCATCTAGCCCCAAATTAAGCAGATTGTACATTTTATGCAGTAGGTTATAAGGAAAGGCCAGATTGAACAGAGTAAAATGTATTAGTAATTCTTTATACAGGTCAGTGATCGTCGTGGAAAAGAGGCCTGGGTTTATGGCAGTTTAGCTTTTATAGTATTGATCAGCGCCACTGTCGGCAGTGGTTGGAACTATGGTGTGCTAACGATCGAGTCTATGATAAATTAACGTAATTAGGTCAGGTTTCTTTTAATGGACATGACAAGTACCTTGCTGTGTATTTCGGCAGTTGAGCCATAGATGGCACTGTGGTCAACACAGAGCTTCTGTTATGGAAACTACATGACTGATATACTACTTACAGACATTTTTTATCCCTCGCTGCGCTCAGAAACGCACTTTCGCCTCGCGCTCGACAATTTAGAAAATTCATATTTCAAATTCTAAACTCATTATTGCTGTAAAAGTCTAATAAGAGAAAATACCTATTTTTCTTGCACTTATTGAGCAACAAAACATCGTTTTTCGAATAGATGCGATGAAAACTCATTTTTACACTTACTCTGTTTACGAATTGATATCGTAATTAGTTATAGCAAAAAAATACGTTCGTCTGTTAGTGAAACAACAACACAATTTCTTTGGGCAACGGAATTTGAATCATACTCTAGAATTTTTCGCTCCGCTCTTGATTCAAAAATAGCGTCCTCGGCGTGAAAATATTTTACAGCCTTGGGGTTAAATCTTCTATTTTTTTATGTGTTGCCTGTTGTCAGGAGGAGTGGGAGAGTACGGGGGCGGGAACGGGGGTGGGGGTGGGAGCGGGGGCGGACCCGCTCAACATCCCCACCTACACCTACCACAACGCGGCGCAGCACCACGTCAACATAGAGGTAAACATAAATTATTAATTCAACACGTACACAAATACCGAAATTATTAATTCAATACATACACAAATACCTAAATTATTAATTCAACACGTACACAGATACCTAAATTATTAATTCAATAGGCTGTAACTACAGTCTCAGTTAGTTTCGTACAGGTATTGTAAGTTGACGTAAAACGGACTTACCACGAATCGCATTTTGGATATTTTTAAGTCATTTAAGATATGTGTTTATCTTATTTGTTTCATATTAAAAACAACAATATCTTACGTATAGTTTGATTAGGTACATAGCTTATATTGTCTAGTTACAGAATAATAACACTATGTGAAAAATACAACACGTTTTCAGTCATAATTTTTGGTATTACGGAACACCAAAATTTATAACAAATTTTGAACGGCAATATTGCTATCGCGCAAGCACGGGCGGGCCTGCATCAGCCAAAAAGAGATAGCGGTAGTTTTGGACGCTCCTCGAATTGAAATTGCGAGATGCGTTCGTCGGATCCTTAAGTCATGTACGTCACCGTTTAGTGTTAGTGAGTCACTCACTGATAATTGTTTTTGTTCTGTCAGCAGCTGAACAGCGGCAATGCAGCGTCTCCCGCGACGCCCTCCACCGACCAGCTGCCACCGGAGCACTACCTGCACCAGCAGATCCACCAACAGATACAACAGCAGCATGCAGCGGTGCAGGTAACCACCGCTATACTATACACCTCTCCGACCAGCTGCCACCGGAGCCACTACCTGCACCAGCAGATCCACCAACAGATACAACAGCAGCATGCAGCGGTGCAGGTAACCACCGCTATACTATACACCTCTCCGACCAGCTGCCACCGGAGCCACTACCTGCACCAGCAGATCCACCAACAGATACAACAGCAGCATGCAGCGGTGCAGGTAACCACCGCTATACTATACACCTCTCCGACCAGCTGCCACCGGAGCCACTACCTGCACCAGCAGATCCACCAACAGATACAACAGCAGCATGCAGCGGTGCAGGTAACCACCGCTATACTATACACCTCTCCGACCAGCTGCCACCGGAGCCACTACCTGCACCAGCAGATCCACCAACAGATACAACAGCAGCATGCAGCGGTGCAGGTAACCACCGCTATACTATACACCTCCGACCAGCTGCCACCGGAGCCACTACCTGCACCAACAGCAGCATGCAGCGGTGCAGGTAACTACCACAAATATACCATTTATCAACGCACAACCAAACTACTAAATCAAGAAAACTTAAATTTGGAAAATAGGTTTATTTTATACCGTAAGCACGTGCTAAGAAAGCGACTAGAAGAGGGGAGAAATGACAGGATGAACTTTCTATGAAAGTTTTTGTTTTTTGAAGTTGGAAACTCGAATATTTGAGGCGCCAGGCAGCGTCCAGGCCACGCCTACCTTAGAGAATATTCCGGATATTCCTTACTGGATATATAAGCGCGGTGAGCAATTGGTAGTTACAAGATATTGGATGTGAATTATTAGAAAGTGATAAAGAAGGGATACCAGTGACTAGTGAAGTGACTGTTGTGCAATAGTGTTGTACCTAGTGATACAGTGTTTTACTGTTTTTGTAATTTTATTAATACAGTGTTCATTTATAGACACTATCATTCAATTGTGTATAATTGAATTAATTATTTTATCCCGAACCCTAGCTAGTTACAATATTTTGTATGAAAGTAGCTGTTTTTTAAAAGGTAGGAACGTGAAAATGGGAATCGTAGCTACTCATAATAAATAAATAATGTCGTGTTCCAGGGTTTTTGGATTTTAACATTTTAAGCATAATGCTAGGTAGGTAGGCCACCTACTTAGCGCTGGTATTCTGCTGACCCTACGCAGTGACGTCACAGACGACAGAAGCCTAACACTACTCTGAAGATAATTGGGTTATGTAATATTAGCCTCTGCCCACGGCTTCGCCCGCGTGGTACCCGAAAAAAAGTAGCCTATGTGTTATTCTAATGTAAAAGCTATATTACTGAAAAGTTTCATCAAAATCCGTTCAGTATTTTTTGCGTGAAAGAGTAACAAACATCCATCCTCACAAACTTTCGCGTTTATATTATTAGCAGGGTGTGTAATGTGTTAGTATGTTTGTTTGTTAGCAGCCGATGGGTATGTCCGGCAGCCTGACGGCGGCGCAGTCGCAGTACCTGTCGCAGCTGACGCAGCAGTCGCAGAGACACGACGCCAGTGAGTACATTCCTTCCACTCCAAATGCACGCCTGTTCTAGACAAATACCACTTTCTGTTGGCGTTAACGCCTGCACGCGGCACCATTGAATTGTATGGAAGTTACATTAGCTGTGGAAGTATCACGTGACTTTTTCCTTGACGGATTTGCGTTAGCGTGAAGGGAAAACTAAGTGTGAGGTATTTATCTAGACATCCCATTACGTGGAGTCGGCACAACATGTTTTCTTCTACCGCGCTCCTCTATCAGCAGTCATCTCGGCACTCATTCCTTTTTAGGGTTCTGTAGTCAACAAGGAACCCATATAATTTAGCCAGGTCTGTTCGTCTGTCTGTCTGTCTATCTGTCTGTCCGTCCGCGGCTTGGCTCAGACTCTTAGTACCTACTAAAAAGCTGTAATTTGACATAGGTATACATATTAATCACGTCAACAAAGTGGTAAAATAAAAAATTAAAAAATATATTTTAGTTAATTCACTTTATTAGTATGTAGGCAAATAAGTTAGGTTTAATCCCACTTCGGACTTTCGATCAGCAACTTAAAATGTGGGTTCAAATAATTAATAATAATGCTGGACATTTTCACACAGAATCATCTTGTCCCAAACTAAGCAGAGCTTGTGTTATCGGAACTACATGACTGATATACTATTTATATACATTTGTTTTGGAAAGACATACATGATATACATAGAAAACACCTAGACACCCTGCAATATTTTACAGATCATACAAACATTTGTCTCTCGGCGGGAATTGAAATCTTAACCTTCTACGTCTCAGGCGTATCTTCGCCCACTTTGCCACAGAGGTCCTCACTCCTCTGTGAGAGCCGCCACAGAGTTGTTTTACTCATAAATGTCTTCTTTTTAAATAGCATTTTAATTAGGTGTGTACATTAGGTACTATAAAGCGGATATATCCTTCTTTTTGTTCCCTTTTAACATAAAATAAGTAATGAAATCTGTTCTGCAGGTGTGTACTCATCGAACTACGGCGTGTACGGAACCACGGACATCACCAACCAGAGGAAGCCGCAGCGGGCGCGCGTTCCTCCCCCGTCCAAGGTAACCCTAACTCAAGCACGTCTGCACTGAGATCGGGCAAAGGCCGGTCAAACTGAGGCGGTGGCAGTAGCGGTGGCGAATAGTTGACAATGTACTGATTGACACCGCGCCGCCACGTTAGTTTGACCAGGCCTTGGGTCTTAATGAAAATTAGTTCTTTGAAAAAAAAACCATCACTGTAACACATCCAATCGAATTGTAAGATTATTATAAAATAAAAAAAAACTAACTGTATACGGCATAAGTCACCTTCTTCTAGACCTTCACGCTTTCAAATCTGTATGAAAATAGAATAGGATAAGTTGATTTGATACACACATACATCCTCCCACCCTTTCCCCCCTCAGCCCACCCCCCATACTTTACATCTCCCCCTTCCCCCCCCACACACATTCGCCTTCATATACACAAAATAAGGCGAAATACATGAGAAGTTACCATTAAGAAATACAAACGAAGGTGTAGGTAGTTATGTAGGTTAGGTACGTACAACATAAAGGAATCTTAAATTAGGGTAGGTAACAAAGGCATGCATTGTGTATGTGGTGGCTATGAAAATAGTATATGTTCCTGTTGGTCAGATTCCATCGTCTGCGGTGGAGATGCCGGGCGGCGTGGGCGAGGTCAGCATGTTCCTGGACGTACAGTTCGGAGCCCTGGAGCCCGAGACGCTACGGGACCCCGCGCCGGCCTCCGCCCCCGCGCCCGCGCCCTCTCTGCACAAACAGGTGACACTTTTTCACTCACTCATCTTTGCTTTTCTCATTTCTTTGTTTTCTATTTACATCTCTTTCTGCTTCTTCCCTATTCGCCATTCCTTCTTTTTTCCTACTAGTTGTTGCCAGCGGCTTGTTAAAAAAAAACGATACTTCAATGCAAAATTTTACCATCAAAACCCCCCTTCAAATGTTAAAACACATATTTATTCATGATAAATAACTATAATTCCAATTTTCAAGTTCCTAGCTCAAAAAAAAACCAATACTCTCATACAAACTTTCACCTCCATTTCCCCCTTCCCCCATTAAAATGTAAAAATTCAAAAACACTGAAACGCATCATTATTTAATAATGCAGACGCCGAGTCACATGCCGAGCCACGTCCCGGGCCACGTGACCGGAACGGAGGCGGTCCCGGAGGGCGCGGCTCCGCCCCCCGCGCCCGCGCCGGCCCCGCAGCCCGCGCCCTCCGCCCCCGCCCCCGCTTCCGTGCCTCAGCCCGTGCAGCCCTCCGCTGCGTACGCACACTCACACCAGACGCATCAGACCCTGGTACGTATCCGGGCTACGTGTCCGAGGGGAGGCGGTCCTCCGCCCCCGTGCCAATAACACTACGAGATTATTGCATTTAAATATATTGTAATAATTAAAAAAAATATATTTTGCATTGTCCAAAGAAACTTACATTAAATATGCATATTATTGCAGTGTTTGAATTTTTTTTTTATTTTAATTTTAAGAAAAAGCTATCTTTTTTTTATAAATATTTTATGGGATTGTCAAATGCAAATTGTTAAACAATTGTAACATATTGTTGTATTGTTATTTAGCAGTTGAACGAGAGTCTGTCGTCCGTGGAATCGACGGCGGTGAGTCAGGCTGCCGCCGGCGTCGCTTCGGAACCTATCGTCACAAATGTCACATGTATGATAGCCTTTCTATACCTTATATATTTTAAATACCGTTAGATTACAAACTATCTCGCGAGATTGTAAACTGACGAAAGATTGTGAACCGTAACATACTGCTTACAAATTAACGTATTATTTTTCTGTAGATCATATTCCATCGAAGTGAAACTGTTAAATTACAATCTGTCGCGCGTTAAATTGTCAACTGTTCGAAGGCTGTCCCTGATTGGTCGGTCTTACAGTAGGGCGTTCTGTGTCCATAGAGTTAGGAATCAAACACAGGTGTCAAACAAATAAAATAAATGCACTTCAAGAATTGTGACATCAAGTATGTATTTATTATTTAGTAGGTAATCAATAATTCTGACATCATATGTATCTGTAAGAAAAGATTGTAACGAAATAAAAAAACAGAAACTTCTTTGTATAAAGCACAGAAGGGCGTTTGAATGCGGAAAAAGGAGTCCACACACATCTATACTCTTAATAATATTATAAAGAGGTAACGTTTGCATGTAGGGAGCAATCTTCAAAACTACTCATCCGATTAAAAAAAAATCACCAATATTTAGAATAAACTTTCAGGGGTTTGTATATAGGCAGGAAATAGGCTGTATATTATCCCGTTAAAATAAACGGGTTTTTCTTTTTGTCCGCAAGTAGAACGCGGGCGAAGCCGTGGGCAGTAGCTATTACATATACCTACAAATTTGGAGGAGGTGCCGTATACGCATCCCTTCAGAAATATGGTATCCCAGTTGAAAGTTCCGTGCATTCCCCCCTTCCGGGGTTGACGGGGGTATATGAGTGATAGCGGTGACTGTGTCCGCAGCGTCGCTGGAGAAGCAGCTGTCGGCGACCATGAAGCAGCTGTCCGTCAGCGGCGCGGAGCCCGCCTCCGCCTCCGCATCCGCCTCCGCCTCCGCCTCCGCGGCCGCGCATGCTCCCTACGTCTCCGCGCACAGACCCAAGGTAATGCAACAGCTAATTTTAATACCCATACATCTCTCGAATCTAATCATATGAGTCCAAACTCGAGGGGTTTACTAGTAGCTACTGAAGAGTTCCACTATCCATTTTCTGGCTCCATCATCAGATCAGTTCCAACATACCAAATTATAGTATTTTCATCCGAACTACATAATTGTCAATTAGAAGTAGGTTAGGTTAAAGTTTTGAAACTGAAATGGTGTTGGGCGGGACATATTGCAAGGCGTAGTGATGACAGATGAAGCAGAGTATCGACTGACGACCTCTGTGGCGCAGTGGGCGAAGGTCCGCCTGAGACGCAGAAGGTTGCGGGTTCGATTCCTGTCACGGGACAAATGTTTGTAAGATTTGCAAATATTAGTCTCGGGTCTGGGTGTTTCTCTATGTATAAAATGTATGTATTTACAAAAAAAAAAGTATATAAGTAGTATTATATCAGTCATGTAATTCTCATAATACAAGCTCTGCTTAGTTAGGAATAAGTAGATACTTTTTTCAGACAATAAAATTATTGGTTCGCTAAGCATAATTTTGACAAGTAGAACAATAAGTGTTCGATCGTTGCAGCAACAGCAACAGCAACAGCAACAGAATGTGTACGCGCATCATCCCGTGTCGCATCACCCGCCCGCCGTCTACTCCGCTAATGTGTACGCGCCGCAGGTAACACCCATAACCTCACTCCATCATAACACTACTTTGAAAATTGAAAATTATTTATTTGCACCTTAAAAAAAGAAAACATTTTCTTTTTTTTAAGGTGCAACAATCAAAGAAAACTGTTTAAAAGTAGGCTTAAGGTAGTTTTAGAAACAAGTTTAAGTGATACAACTAATAACCTAAGCTAGGATAGTAAGTATCCTGTGTGATAGGCATTAGCGCCCACCCTCAAGCGATATTCTACTAATACTGATATTCGCGCATTTAAAACTAAACTAGCTCAATATATTGTTCAAGACCTTCTTTGCAAATAAAATGTGTTAGATGGGTCAACTTGTACATTAGAATGACCTATACTTTTAGTACTGACTCCTATGTGAACTTTTTTCACATGTAAGTGACATTGTAATGTCTTTTGTGAATAAATATTATTCAACCTTAAACCTTATATACTCAGATCTTGAATTTGACAAACAGCCGCTCTAGCTGTGTTAGTTAACTGAATATATTTATTACATTTAGCTTAACATAAAAATAAAAATAAATTAAATTGAAGTTATGGGACTAAAAGACAAAAAAAATGACGATTTTTTTAGGTTTAGGTTCAAGTCGTTTATTCCCATGAAGACAGTCACTTACTTACGTCAGAACAGAAATATCATAAAAAATTCAAAAGTAGGTTGTTTTAAACGGGGTTACACTGTAGTGTATTGTTTGTTAGGCGATTGTTTATATATATCTATGTTGTATGTATACAACATAGGTATATATAAAGAATCTTGCAATGCTACCGTTGAAAGGACGCAAATAATAACGATGCGATAAAAACATTTCACAAGAAAAAGAAAATGAATTTGGTTTAATGGTTTTGTGAGGCTTATCGTATGCGTATGCATGTTGAGTGTAGTGTAGACGAAGTGAACACGTGTGTATGTGTGTGTGTGCCCCGCGCAGGTCAACTCCACGAACGCGTCGCTGTCGGCGGCGGCGGCGGCGGCGGCCGGGCTCGGCTCCGGCTACCCGGCCAGCGTCGCGCTCACGCAGTACCAGCCCATACTCAACTCATATCAGGTATACAATACAACATTTTATATCAAAACCTAATCTATTTTTAAAGAAAAAAAACAGCGTCGATCGCAAAGTATATACAAGAAACGAAGATAAACTCGCTGTCCCCATAACTAGGCTTAAAAACTATTGTATTGTTTTAA
Organism: Perizoma flavofasciatum; assembly: GCA_958496245.1. NCBI lineage: Eukaryota > Metazoa > Arthropoda > Insecta > Lepidoptera > Geometridae > Perizoma > Perizoma flavofasciatum. The sequence continues at coordinate 8,640,615 of OY292442.1, forward strand.
GAGGAATAGTAATATAATGTCTGTGGCTATGTATACGCTTCTCTAATGCAATACGAACGCCAATCCATTCGAAGCTAATTATTGTAAGCGTACAGACCTATGCCTAAATCCTAATTTAAATGCCTTCCACGTCGCCAATCATTGTTCGATAAACTTGCCGTGCAGGAGGAACGTTCCGTAACTAATTTAGAAAACAATGAGGGTAGTCCTGTGAAGTGTTGTTAAGCTTGCATGTACATTGTGCAGACGTCGTCGTCCGCGGGAGTGTACAACAACAATGCGCTGTACACCGCCGCGGCCGCGCCCTACTCCTACCAGCCGCAGCCGCAGCCGCAGCCGCAACCGCAGCAGCAGCAGCAGCAGCCGCAGCCGCACCACAAGCACAAGGACTCCGCGCATCAGGTGGGTGAACCTGCGCACCTGTAAATAAATGTATCAGGGGATTTCTGGAACTCTTGTCCATCCCCTTTGCTTCCCCTTTGAGTACCGGGAGAAGGGGATTTCTAGACTTATTAGCCAGAAATCCCCTTCGTAGGGGATCGTATTTTGGAATAATTTCCACCCTCCTACCAACCACCTTACTGCACAATTAGCATCTACCGACGAGAAAACAATACTAGATTATATCATAACGGGGTAAAAAATGACAGCCTCTGTGGCGCAGTGGGCGAAGGTCCGCCTGAGACGTAGAAGGTTGCGGGCTCGTTCCCGCTGCGCGACAAATGTTTGTATGTCCTGCATTCATTTGTCTCGGTCTGGGTGTTTTCTATGTATATTATGTATGTATTTAAAAAAATATATATAAGTAGTATAATATCAGTAATGTAGTTCCCATAACACAAGCTTTGCTTACTTTGGGGCAAGATGATGCTGTGTGAAAATGTCCAACATTATTTATTTATTTATAAAAAAAAAATATTTTAATAACGAGGGCGCTATTTTGAATCCTGAGGGGGAAGCGCTATTCCCAGTAGTTCCGTGTTTAACGTTACATTTAGTTGAATTGAAAAGAAAATTTAAAAATATAATTTAAATTATAGCTATCATTATTTTTTATTTACTGCACGGTTTATATATGTAACAATAAGTGTATTTAATTGTCACTTTTGTCTCGCTATAGCATTATCTACTATACAAACTATATGTTGAGTTTACTCAACAAATGAAAATACTAGCTGTGCCATAGCCGCCCTCGCCGGCCCGTCGCATCGCATCGCCCGTGCTATCATTTCTTTTTCACGTCTACTCAGCTTGATGTTAAATCTATAACCTTCCTCAAGAATTGGTCTATCAAATTCAAAAAGTATTTTTTATATTTTACTGGTAGTTCCAGAGATCTGCGTGTTCAAACAAAAAAACGAACTATTTAAAGCTGAAGATTAGTATAGATTTATAAGTAATCAATACGAGTCAACCAATTACATTATCTTCTATACTATAATAAGAATGTAACAGGTCAAATTCTGTACATTGAAGATATTTTGTAAATTTTTTTGAAGGGCAATATAATCGATACTGAATCCAAAAATGCTTTTTTTTATTTTCGTCTGTCTGTCTGTCAGAATCTGGGCCGCGCATAGCGCCGAAAGTACTGAACGAATTTAAATAAAACTTGGCATGATTTGAGTACAGGTTAGGACATAGGATACTTTTTATCCCTTAATTCAGCACGGTTCCCTAAGGAGAGGGGATCAAATTCAAAATGTGTACTTAGTTGTTATTCATTAACGCGTAGTCCGATTTCATTCATTCTTTTTTTTTTTTGTTAGAAAGGAGGTACTTTAAAGATTGATAGCAATCGCGAACGAAGTCGCGGGTACAGCTAGTATGTATATAAAAAGGTCACGTTATTTTATAATTATGACAAACATTGTACATAATACGATAAAAATCATCATGCAAGCTCACTAATTTCATAAAACCTTATTAAAACAAATCAATGAAAGTGACATTATGTTTCAAAAAAAACATATTAAAACTCGTTGTTTTATATTTCAGTATGACGCGAACTCAGTGGCTCCCAGCAACAGTCTCACGAGTACGTCGACAACGCAGACCTCAACCGCCAAAGTCGCTACGACCACGGGTAAGTTGGTTTAACAAAGGACTCGGTATGTCATTGTGTGCTCTTATTATCAACGTCATAAAGGTCAGTTAAAGTCGACTGAAGTCTAGTCGATGTCGGTTAAAGTCTAGTCAGAGTAAATCGACAACGCAGACCTCAACCGCCAAAGTCGCTACGACAACGGGTAAGTTGATTTAACAAAGGACTCGGAATGTCATTGTGTGCTCTTATTATCAACGTCATAAAGGTCAGTTAAAGTCGACTGAAGTCTAGTCGATGTCGGTTAAAGTCTAGTCAGAGTAAATTAAAGTCTAGTCACGTAAATTACAATCTAATCAAAGCAGATTAAAGTTTAGTTAGTCGATTAAAGATTAGTCAAAGTAGATGATTTAATATTGACTAAAACTTGCAGTGTCCTTGTATTTTTTGCAGCTACTTAGGGCCGTAACATCAATAGTAGTTTAAACTTTGGATTTCGTAAATCTACGATAAATGTTACTGTGGCAGGTCTATGTATGTGACAACCTACCAGGACCCTATGTTATATATAATCACTGAAACACTGACTTCATTTAGATAATATTGTATTGTCCGAAACCCAATCAATTACATTATATCGGTTGCATAGGTTATATCTATGAAGGGCGTGAGGGCACTGCATGACGCAATCGTAAAGTCATTTTTGCTGCGTTGCCCTTACTGAGCCCCCACAATGTTAATCGATGGTTTGATCTACTGTCATATAAGAACAAATTTATGGATCAACTACCATTTAACTTATGAAATAATCGAAGATAGAAGATTAAACTTGCTTATGTGGTTTAAACTACTATTGACCTTACGGCCCTTAGATGTCCCCTTACGGCCATGATCAGCACAATGTTATTCGCGAACGATTCCCACGATCATTTTGACCTGATAGAGCCTATTTTTTAGCAAACTATTTTTCCTGAAAAAAAGGACATAACTACAAATATTTGTCTCTGTATTTACAATAAAGAAGTATATAATTAAGTATATCAGTCATGTAGTTTCCATAATACAAGCTCTGCTTAGTTTGGGGCTAGATTATTCTGTGTGAAAAATGACCAGCATTTTTTATGAATTTTTTTATCGCATACAATAACAGAACAGCCCCGGCTTCTACGACTTTTTCGAACGGGGGAAGAAAATTGATAGTGGCGCCTCCTCTCCAGCTTTTGACATAAATTGTAAAAAAATTACACAAATATATAATGGGGGATTTTTTTTGACCGGGAGAATAAGAACCGTTGAATAAATTACGTTCATAAATCACCTTAGAGTGGATTCCCATTCAGCTGCTCGCAGCGGTTTTCAGTATGCACCCTTTGGATGTGTTCAGAAACCAACTGAGCGTTTAAAATCAAATGAAGAATCGATAGAACGTGCGCTGGATGCTAGGAGCGTTGTTTCATAAAGCGTTGTGAAACAAGAATAGAATAGAATAGCATTAATAAATGATATAATGGTACCAGACAAAATACCCATATAACTTCTCACGTGAAACACATAAATACGGGCTCCTGACTTGATTGTTTTGTTGTACAGCCGCTCATAGCATGGCGGGCGGCGGCGCGGCGAGCGGCGTGGCGAGCGGGGCGTCGAGCGGCGCGACGAGCGGCGCGGCGAGCGGCGGCTACGCGGGCGGCGCGCTCTACGGCTCGCAGGGATACGCCTACGACGAACAGATCATGCGCTCCACCATGCCGCATCACATGGTCAGTACCACCAACCACTACTACCACCCACTTCTACACCACACCACACCTACCTACATACATACCTACTTACTCTGCCCTCCTATTCTAAAAGGGCGCATATAACACAAAAACGAAACGGAGAAAGAATATAAAACTGAAAAACTGTGTAAGAAGCGTTAATTTTGCTTCTTGGTAACTTTGCTCAGGAATGCGATAGAAATTAAATTTATGATCAGATATGCCTTTTCTTGCTTATAGTGATATATTAAACTCAATTTCGTCGAAAATGGTAGATGCGCCCGTTTCGAACAGGACGACAGTACTGTAAGAATTGATAACACCTAAAAGATAAATAATCTTCAAGGGTCAAAATTATTTTAAAGGGTTTTTAAAAGATTTTTTGTCTTACATTAATGTAACGTATTCGATAACCTTTTTTGTGGAAGATTAGTACTCTAGGTATCCACTTTAATCAATATTTTTGTATCAAATAGTTTTTCACGCCTCACATTTAATCTGAAAGAAGGCCTTAATTAACTCGAACCTGCTCCGAAAATCAGATTTACGGCTGTAAAGTAAATTTGAAAATAGAACGAGTTTCATTACATTCATGATTAGTCTACAATGAAATACAATCTGCATCTACTACTCATCACTAATCCTTATTTAAATTTAAAAATGGAATTGGCCACAGTCCGGTTGTGAAAAAAATAAACAAGGCGGAAAACCGGGATCGCAGTTTTTCTAGCAACAAAACTGTTATGAAAATTCAATGTTTTATAAGACTTTTTTTTTATTTACTTGCATTATTGATGAAAACTGAGGTGTTCCTCCTCAGTTTTCTTCGGGTGTTTCGGGTGTAAGCGATCTTGTTCTTTTTAGCGTGATCACTCGCATTCGTTCGCGATAAAGAAAGCTCAATGAAGTTCATCTTACAAATATGTATAGATTTTTTTTTGTACACAGGCAAATTGAATTATAATTGAGATAGTGTAGAGTAGTGTAATAATAAGTAATATTCAAGAAATGCATCCCTGCTTAGTGCGCGCATATTGCGTAATGTGTATGTATGTGATGTGTTTGTTGCAGGGCGGGTACTACGAGGTGGGGTACGGGGTGAGCGGGGTGGGCGGGGCGCGGGAGGGAGCCTTCGGTCTCGGCGCGGGCGAGAGGTTCGGACGGACGGACGCCGCCTCGCCGCAGCAGGTACATACCACCTCATGCAGACCTTTCATCTGACATATCTATACTCAATAGAAAGATGAAGAGCTTCTTTGAACGCGCTGATCTTTGGAACTTAGTTCCAAAGTTTCGACTCACTCCGCTTCTGACAGATGAACACAATGAAAATGCTGCGCTCGAGATTTTCTACATTTTGCTTTTATCTCGCAGAAATTAATTACAAAGACGTAAAACAAATTGTTTATTATTTTAATTTAATTTACAATACTGTTAATCTCTAAATACCTGTCGGATTTGAAAAAATGCATTTGATAGCCCAATTATTGAGGAAGGCTAGAGGCTATTTAACAACGCTACGGCTCTTAGGAGCCGAGCGAAAGAAGTGAAAGCGCGCTATTACAGAAGTATGTTTGTTTGAATATAGTTGTATTGTTTTGTGATGTTAACAGTATGTTTGTTCGTCAGGTGCCGACGGCCGCTCTGCCCCCGGGCTACGCTTACTTCTACCAGCCGCCGCCGCCGACCACCTACCAATACGGAGTGTACCCCACGGTGAGGACCCCCCGCTCCCGCTCCCCGTCACACTCCCACCTCACAACCCATAAATTCGGATCCGTCTAGCAGATTGCTAGCAGTTCAAATATAAAGACGCCGACCATCGAATCGACCTTTTTTGTAGGGCGTGTGTTAGTGATTTAACCCCTTACTTATTAAGTTTTTAAACAGTTGTTTATTTATGTTATGCTTTATTCTGGTCTGTGTGTTTCCTTAGTATAATTAATTATTGTTTGAACATCGTTTAAGAAATAAATGTATGTGAGAGTATTTCGAGTTATAGTTGTCCGGCTCGAAGGACCAAAATGTATGATCCCAGTTAGGACTGTACAAGTAGAGTAAGTTGGCGTAAATGGACTTACCATGGAGCACGGGTACATCCAAGATAGCTACCTACTGATGTTAAAGTAAAAAGAAACCAGTTAGTTCCACTAAAAGTTTGTTTAAACACTAATTATTATTGTATTAGCTACTTAAGTTAAAACGTAATCGATCACCGCTCACCGCGACTGTCTCGCGCGGTCACCTTAAGAAGCCTGCGTTGGATGAATTGCCCATACAAACGTAATACCATAGTCATTTGTAATTAGACCTTATTTCCACCATATTATTATTTGCATTGGAATAGTATTTATCTACGTACCTTGCTATATATTTTTTCAAAATACTTACCGAAAATGAAATGTAAACGAATCGCATTTTGGATATTTTTACGTCATACATGACATGTTTTCTTCTTATTTGTTTCGTACTAAAAACAACAATACCTTACTTATCGTTTGGTTAGGTACATAGATTATATTGTCTAGTTACAGAATAACAACACAATGTGAAAAATACAACAAGTTTACATCCATCTTTTTTGGTATTACGGAACACCAAATTTGTAACAAATTCTGAACGGCTAATATTGCTATCGCGCAAGCACGGGCGGGCCTGCATCAGTCAAAAAGAGATAGCTATATTTTTGGACGCGAGTCGATTTTAAGTTATGAGCGTTGTACGCCGGATCCTTAAGTGCACTCTTCGTTCGTTAAGTAATTCCGCTTATTGCGGTGAAACTAATGTACGTCGTCACCGTACAATATATTTTCAGCGATGGCGGTGTAACAGCTGATTGTTTGATGTTCCCAGTACGGTGGTGGTTCGAGCGTGGGCGGCGTGGGTGGCGTGGGCGGCGTGGGCGGGGTGACGGCGGGCGGGAAGGTGGGGAACTACGCACAGCAGCAACAGCCGCAGTATGACGCGCAGGACTCGTACAAACCCGGTATGTAATTCTTACATCAAATCACTCCTCTGTGACGCAGTGGTCTGAGACTTAGAAGCTTTTGGGTTCGATTCCCGCCGCGGCACAAATGATTGTATGATCTGCGAATATTTGCCTCGGGTCTGGGTGTTTTCTATGTATAGTATGTATGTACTAGCCTCTACCCACGGTTTCGCCCGCGTGGTACTCGGATAAAAAGTAGCCTATGTGTTATTCTGATGTATAAGCTACATTACTGTAAAGTTTCATCAAACCCCTTTCAGTCCTTTTTGCGTGAAAGAGCAACAAACATACATCCTCACAAACTTTCGCATTTATAATAGTAGTAGAATTAACAAAATAAATATATATAAGTAGTATATCAATCGTGGAGTTCCCATAATATAAGCTCTGCTTAGTTTGGGGCTAGATGATGCTGTGTGAAAATGTCCAGCATTATTATTAGGCCGATTCAACACGTCGGCCCCAACGCCGGTACCAAACCCACTCATACAATAAGGATGACCCTATGAATACAAATTTAGTAGTTAATACTTTTTGTTGTTTGCCTTATGTTTATTACAGCTATGTTGTATATTTATGATGAGTGTGTATATATGTATAAGGATGTGATTGTATGTTCCAGGCGGTCCGTACTCGGGCAGCGGCAGCAAGGCGGGCGCCGCCTCCGCAGATCTCAACAGCGCCATGTACGCCAAGACGCATGTCGCACTCAACAAGGTCAATGTACGTACAATACATGCATACATATATTATTATAATATGATAATGTGACACGTCACATCTCTTATCAAATAGACACACTACTTGTTCTATCGCCATCTAGTATCGTCTGGCACTAACCGCGCTGGTAAAAGACGGTAGTTTCTAGAATGTATGAGGCGGTGCGAGGCAGCGTGCGGGCCACGCCCCCTATTGGAATTTACTAGAAGTAACGCGTCCTTATTTACGACGGGATATATAAGCGCGGCGAGCGACCCGTAGACTCAGTTCTGATCAAGATTGGAATGTGAATTGTTTGAAGTGATAAAGAAGCGATACCCAGTGACTAGTGTAATGACAGTTGTGCTATAGCCACAGGTTCTCAAACTTATTTTTCCCACCGCCCACTTTGAGAAAAAAAAAATCCTAGGCGCCCCCATTTTTTTTTAACATAACAACTTATGCTTTCCCCTCTAGGCCGCATTAGCGCCTCCAATATCTTCTTGAGTTTTCTTCCGCCCCCCTGAAGGCCTCCAGCGCCCACAAGGGGGCGTTATCGCCCACTTTGAGACACAGTGTGCTAGGCTATACTCAAACTCAAACTTAATAGGATTTTATTCATTGAAAAAACGTCAGCTTAAAAACTACGTGAGTTTAAAGTTTTAAAGTGCATTTACGCCGATTCATCGCGCGCGACCAAGCCTAGAAGAATCAGTCATTAGCCCTCTCTGCCTTCCACTTCCGCGGCTCTGAAGATTAGTTTTTGAGGCGGGTTGTGGTGTTAACGGTGAGTGATGTCCTCAGAGCTACGAGAAGGCGGCGTTCCACAGCGGCACTCCGCCGCCCTTCGGAGCCGCCTCGCATCTCTACATCCCCGCGCCCCCGCACCACCACCACGTGCCGCAGCAGCACCAGGTACCACACACCGACCGCTATCATCCCGCTACCAACCACCATACCACCATACCTTTAGTGGGAAGTCTCATGTGCCTCTGTAATCGCACATGAGACTTTTCACCCGTTACGTCTCATGATCGGTAACGCGCGAGGGATACCTCAGGTGTAGCAAGCGTCCATAGGTTACGGTAACCGCTTACCAAAAGGTGGGCCGTATGATTGTTAACTTTAAAAAATGTCTACCTACCCCCCTTATCAAATCAAATTAAAAGTTTTTATGTGGAAATTTTAATACAATTCATTTTGTAAGTAAATACTAAGTAAGTAAAGACTAGTTCGGGGGATAGTGGACAAACAAACTGGGCAGCTTTGCTGTTAGCGCCACGTCTTATTACACAACCTTAGTCTTAGTTTTTACCAACAAGGTTGTCTGGAAGAAATCGCTACTAAGCGATAAGACCGCCCATTGTACTTTTAGTTATATTTCGTTTTTGTTATTTTATTACCATGTGGAGTACAATAAAGTGTTATTATTATTATTATTATTATATTTGTTAGTAAATTTTGCATAGATCTATTTAAAATTTACTAACAAATGGAAAAAGAAGGTAGATTTTTTTTTTTAATTTATCGAGAATGAAAATTCGCAGTATTTCTGCATCGGAACTGAAATGAAAAGTATTTATTTGCTGTTCATTGGAACTCAATCCATCAATCAACCACCAATCATCCACCCACCTCCCATTATACCGTACTTTGTACATATATAAAAGGTACATTTCACGGCGCCCAGTAAAACGGGATAACGTCCCGCTTTTAATTAACTTTTAATAATTATATTATGTATAAAACGTTCTTTTATATTACGTACTTATTATGTTTATTACAGTTTGCCGCATGTTATTACGCAACCAAAATAATGCATGGATTTCTATAATTTATTTTATGGTTATCATATAGTTTTGTTTTGTAGATGGATGTACGGATGAACAGTAATAATAGGCGGGTAAGTTGACATATATATAAGTATATATAATACACTTACATTTGTCGCACATATATTTAACGCTTTTAATGTATTACCCGCCTTAGTTTACATGGCTATTGTTGATTAATTTTATATATTCGCTTCTATGTATAATTCATTGTCTTTTGTTCTCATTTTAACTACCTTAAAATAATAATAATAATAATAATAATTTTTATTTATCTTTTGACATGTTACATGTACTTAGAAACGTCAAACACAAAATTACAAAGTAGGTACTTAAGGTAGGTAACAAATGTAACAAATCAATGTATGAATACGATTATTAGTTAACATCACAAAACAAATGTTTATCAGCAAAAGCTTCGTCAATTTTATAATAGCTTTTAAATAATAATTTATTTTTTACATACTTGTAAAATTCAATGTCACTCTTATTTCTTATGTCAATAGGAATAAAGTTATACAATTTAATAGACATAGAAATAAAACTTTTCCCTGTTTTTGCAAGTCTAGTACGTGGTAATAGTTGTTTATGCTTGGAGGATGTTGTGGAATCGAATTAAGGCGGGGTGGACTGAAAAGTGTGATCTTTCATCATCTTGTGTGACGTAATAGAACATTAAACAACCAACACGATGGTATGGTTAGAGAAGAATACATAGTATATTATTGTAAAACGAACAGAGGTTTCAGTACAGGCTTGTTATCTTCAAAATAATATATCAAAGTATCCGTTGTAATAATTTGGGGTTTTGCTGTTTTCAATAAGTTAAACTACATTTTTTTAAACTAAGTATTAATTACCTATACTATGATAAGATATAAGTTTTTATATAGTTTGAATTGATTTCTTATATTTAAAGAAATCGAAAGAGCAAAACCCTCAAATACGAGAGATTTTTACCATGACGTTATGACATTTTATGAAAGTTAATTTGATTTTTTATTCAACAAAAGTTATTACGGTATGCGTCAAAAAGATGTATTTCAAATCGCGGTTCCACCCCGTCTTAACCATCCCTACTTTATCCCTCCGTGTATCGTGTCACGAGAACACATTTTGCAACAGAGACGCGTGTAACCATTCTGTGGTCTACGTATACTGTTACTGGAGTTTAAAATGTCCTTTACATGTCAGGATATAAAGCTCAGATGATTTGATTAAAGCCTTTTACGCTATATTCTTAGAATAAAGATTACCCAGAAAACGCGTCCCGCGTGCCTCGAGGAGTTTTGGAAATCCTTGCTAGCTAGTATCTGTATGAACCTATTGACACTAAAGGTGGCGACTGACCGAGAATTTTATCGTAACGTACCGTTTGCGACGAGCAAGATATGTTACGGCATAACATTTGACATTTACTCAAATTTAAAGAATGTACTGATTACAAATAAATAATGCTGAACATTTTCAGAGAGCATCATCTAGCCCGTAACTAAGCAGAGCTTGTATTATGGAAATTACATGACTGATATACTACTTATATACATTTTTTTTTGTAAATACATACATATTATACATAAAAACACCCATACCCGAGACAAATATTTGCAGATCATACAAACATCGAACCCGCAACCTTTTGCGTCTCAGGCGGGCCTTCGCCCACTGCGCCACAGAGGTCGACAACCGCATCGGAAGTGCTCCGGTCAGTCGCCACCTTAACATGAACTAAATACTTGCTGTTAAAACCACAGGAACAATTTGTAAACCGTTCGCAAACTAGCAAGAGTTTCGCGGGTGGATGCGGCTTCTGGTTAATCTATAATCTAATAATATATATTACCCATCATGATATAATAATATATCTAAAATGTGGTGCGGTGGGCGAAGGTCCGCCTGCGACACAGGAGGTTGCGGGTTCGATTCCCGCCCTGGGACAAATGTTTGTACGATCTGCAAATATTTGTTCCGGGTGTTCTGGGTATTTTCTATGTATAATAAAAAAAAATCTATCTATGTAATGTATTGTATTAAGTATATCAGTCATCTAGTACCCATAACACAAGCTCTGCTTAGCTTGGGGCTAGATGATGCTGTGTGGATTGTCCAGCATTATTTATTATTATTATTTATTATAATCTAAGGTGTAAAGTATTATAAGGGTGTATAATGAAGTATTGTTATGTATTGGTGCATCGATTGAATGGTTGTATGTTTGTTTGTTTGTCAGCAGGAGTCAGTGAGCTCGGGCGGTCGCTCCAACAGCAGCAAGGCGGCGCACAGCAAGCCCACCTACTCTCATTCCTACTGGCCGCCTAACTAACCCGCCGGGTATGTAACAATCACACTCGTTTTTACGTTTTTGACCGACTTCAAATAAGGAGGAAGTTGTCAAATTAGTCTGTATTTGTATTTTTTTTATCGTGTGTATATTAAACGATATTTTCGCCAATTGTGAACCTAATTAAATCATTATATTTTAATGGATAGGGATATACTTCAAGGGTGGTCCCATATAAATTGTATCAAATAATAGCATAAAGTTTTATATTCGGTTTTTTTTATCAACTTCCATTATTTGAAGTCGGTTTTTATATCTTCCTTAAAAAAAATATTAGTATTTATATAATTTTCGAGGTCACAAACTATTTCATACCTGTTTATAGTGGTTTATTTGACACAAAAAGAAAAAGACAGATGCAAAATAAATAAAATTGTCACTTTATAAGATAGGTTACAGTAATATATAAATTGTTCGTTCCAGGTCCCCTTCGCAAGCAGTCTCTAGACGCATGTACATAGACAGCGGCTCCGCGCTGCTCCGCTCCGTCAATTGTGCGCCCCCTCCCCTCTCCCCTCCCCCCTCCCGGCGACAACCATCAAAACATTAAATGTCTTTCGTGTATGTATTTTTAATTGTATAAAAAAAAGGTTAACTGCTAAAATGTTAATATTATTTAAAATTGGTAGTCGGCGCTGTAGGTTTATGAATGTTAGTGGCGCCCCCCGCATCCGCTCGATAAAGTTAAGTTACGATTATTCGTTTTCTAATAAAATTAATTGTAGTCGCTATGTATATGTTTAATATAATATGTATATGTATGTAAGCCGGGCTCGCTATGCGCGCCGGGTCACTTGTATTTAGTTCGACAGACTTTGTAATTATCATTATATTATGAAAAAGTAATTGTAATAGGTTGATGATAATCGTAATGTAACGGTAGGATGTTGTTTTTTTTTATGTGGAATAAATGCTGTTGTGATGAACTCGCGGGCATTTGAGAAAATGACGGATTACACGTTCGAACTTATGCAAGACTTTTATTTTGATGATCTTATTTAAGGTACAGACCACTTCGAAATCATATTTAATCCTCTCCATCCAAAGGTTGTCTGAAAGAGATCGCTTTAAGCGATAACAACGCCAATTGTACCTTTATCATGTGTAGTTTTGGTTGTATCATAAAGTGTACAATAAAGAAAGAAAGAAAGAAAATGCATTTATTATTCCCCAAACAACACAAAAGTTAAACACAAAACAGATACTTAACACATAATAACACAACGAAACGAAAAACAGACAAAGTAGGTACGTCATTTTGTGTTGCGTGGAGTCAAAGTATTTACATTCATTCATTCATTTATTAACCGGGACCTTATGAATGATTGAAAATACTTAATTGTACACAAGGTAACAAAAAAAGTAATATAAATAAAGTACAATGGGCGGTCTTATCGCTCAAAAGCGATCTCATCCAGACAACCTTGGGATGGAGCGGAATGTATGCAAATGCGGAATGTCTACGTGAAATGAAATTATTTGCGAGGAATACGGTTACAAGAACCGTTTGTGGCTGCTTAAAATCTTACCCGTTCACACTCAGTTTAAATATATTATGAATGTGCGTACGGCGAGAGGACAACTAGCTGTTCAGTACTTTTTAAACTTTCGGGATTGGAGTCTAGACAAATACCTCACGTTCACTTTCCCTTTCACGCTAACACGAATTTGTCTTGGTAAAACTTGGTAGCTCTAAAATGACATTTTCACAGCAAATGTCATTCCTATACTAATTCAATCGTTCCGCAGGCGTTAACGCCAACAGAAAGTGGCATTTGTCTAGACTCAACTGTATTTCAACGGCCAGTCATCACGTGTCTGGAAAATGGTAAATACTTGCAATAAAACTAGTGTAAAGCCCAAAGTAGGTATATTCTTACCAAAAATCAACAGGAATGTAAAAGAATACAAACATCTTGTAAATATAAACAATATTTTCTTATATTTAGCAAAGGTACAAAGAGTTTGGACTTAGGTCGTAGGACATCAGTTAGAACAGTCAAAGACAATTACAATTTGAACTTAGTTCAAAGTAACAGCCTCTTCAAAACATTGTTGATTTGGGTCCAGCCCAGTTATCATCAAAATAAGTAATCTTTGAATATATCGATCACAAATTTGTAATACGCAAAATCTGCAAAATTAATCAAATTACTTATAAAAATATTTTATCTATCCTGTTCTTATCAAAAAAACTGTCCTTTTTTCTGTAATATTTTGGTAAACAATTAATTATCTTATTTCTACGCTGATTGGTTTTTATTTTTGTTTTGAAATTATTTATTTCGATGTCAAATTACCTGTCAGTTTCACACATAAAGCAGGTAGCGGCCGACTTTCCGGCGCCGGAGTACAATCTTACTTTACTAACATAGGGTTTAAAGAACATGGGTGGAAAAAAATATAATTTAGATGATAGTTATTTTTCACTATCAAATTGATCATTCATTCTGTATTATCTCCACTTCATAAAGGTTTTGTTGTATTAGAAAAAGGTAGGTAACTCCTTGATAATTCTTCTTAAATCTACTTGGTTATTCAATTCACATAGGTCAATGCAGCATAATGCTTTGTACACTGGCGACACTTGATATGTGTTTGGTTTGTAAAATAAATATAGAAAACTATATCATTATTTTATATCTGTTATCTAAGTGTTGACTGCAATTGGTGTCGCTTCTGAACAGGTAAGCGCCGACGCCGGTAGCCAAGTAGCCGATTATCGGCTTCTGTGTAAATGCGATCTGAGGTACGTTATCACAGGTGTGCGGCGGCCGCACTGTCGACCAGCCAGTAGACGGAACCACTGCGGGAGTTGACCCTCGCGGCTGGTAGGTCTTCTTTGTCCTTAAGTATGCGCTGTAAGTAACAAAATCGTATTTTATTTACGCTTGTAGAGCTCCTTATTTATGGAGGACTATTATAATATATTATAATACCCTCTGGCGTTGCAAGCGTAGGTTACTGTAACCGCTTACCAACAGGTGGGCCATATGTCGTATGGACACTTAAAATCAACTATCTCCAAAGATACCTACGTCGACTACCAACATCATATAGACCTAAGTATAAAAAACCTCGGCCTACCGCCATGTTGCTATTCCCTAACACAGTTTTCATATTATTTAGTACTAGCAGTGTCACGGCCACCCTCGGCCCCCAACCCACCGCGTCGCATCGCCCGCACTCGCTATTATTTTGCTCGGCTCAGGGTCGTACGGTAATTTTCAATAGCCTATAACCTGCCTCAAGAATTTGGCTATTAAATGTTTTTTTTTTCAAATTCGTCTGATATCTTCAGAGATTAGTGCGTTAAAACAAAAAAAAACTAGCTTTATTATTAATTACAGTATTGATTATTATTATATGAGAGGCTAGAACCTATTAGTTTAACAACTTTGTAACCATGTAAAAGCAGTAAATGTATTGAGTATCGCTAGGTAAGTACTAGTTTTCAACCGACTTAAAAATAGGAAGAGGTTCTCAATTCCGTCTGTTTGTTTTTCTGTATATTTTACACGATATCCTCCAACTGTGAAACTATCTAAAGTCGGGTAAACTTCAAGGATGCTCCCACATAAATTTAACGAAAAATCTAAGAGTGAAAAAATTGGGAGATGAAGGTGATAAAAAATAAATAAGAAGATGAAATTTCTTATTTAACTTTTTATCAACTTCTTTATTCTTTATTGTACAAAGAAAAAAATACAAGAAGCTAAAATTAAATAACATGTGTATAGGCAAGCTTAACCCTAAAGAGTTTCAACTTCCTGTTATTTTAAAACTGTCCCATTTTTTTTTTTTTTATTGTTTCTTGGTCGTCCTGTATTATGTAAGTACATACCTTAATCATATCCGCCTTTCCCGCGCCGCTACACGCGAATATGCAGTTCCTAGCGTTATTGAGCACGGGGTATGTGAGAGTTATTCTTTGTGGGGGCGGCTTGGGCGAGTCCGTTATAGCAGCTACTTGTAGACTCGTCTCTTCCAGCAAGGGGTGTCCAGGGAAAAGGGAACAGGTGTGCCCATCAGGTCCCATCCCCAAGAGGAGCAGATCGAATTTGAAGTCATCACTGTTGAAGGCTTTTTTTAGTTTATCCGTGTAGTCTTTGGCTGCTTCCTCAGCTGAAAATTGGAAGATTCGAGATTCACATAATGTAATTTTACAACAGGTCTTATACCTATGCTAGTCTATGTATTATTAGACATGTAAATAGTAATAATGTCAAAATATTAATTTATCCTATAGAAACAATTATTTATCAATCAATTATTTAACTTCTTCTTGAATGGAATTCCTTCTAACACTTAAACATGATTATAGACATTATAAATACAGTAAATAAAGATATTATTGGTTATAATTTGATTAAATTAAGTGTCTAATTTAAAGTGTTTGCTATAAGAGGTTGTTTCTTTGTGTGTTTGTTTGTCTTTTACCATTTATCTGTGAAATGGCATATTGGATTGTATATTTGTAGTAGAATAGAATAGAAAATACTTAATTGCTCACCAAAAAACACATCAGCTTAGTTATGTACTACAAACTTTGACAATTATTAATAATTAACTTACTTAAGAGAAATCACAATACTATACATTGTGATTTCTCTTAAGTAAGTTAACATTTTTAAAAACATCATAGATAAAATACTAGGTATTTATTTCAGCCAACAACATGTAAAAAACAATAGGTCCCTATAAATATGTATAAGATATTATTTTATACTTAAAACTATCAGTTTAGTTAACCCGGCCACTCTTACAATCTCTTAGTAGCCTCTCCATCCATAATATGATCCTTGAGATTCCAATGAATAAAAACCGATTGACTTTGACTTTGAATCCAATGGTCTGGAAGAGATCGCATCTATGCTATGCAACTGTCCATTGTACTATTCATATTGTTATTTGGTAAAGGCACCAAATTAGTAGTAGTGCACGACGCGACGCGGAGGGAGAAAGTCGCGATCACTCATCCTGATGAAGACTCAGGGTGAAGGCACCGACTAAGTTTCGGAATGAGTCGAAACTTAGTCGGTGCTTTCACCGATAGTGAGGTACGTGAAAATTTCTGTTTTTACAATATGAATAGTCAAGTTCACGTTAGTTTTTGCCCATTATACTTTAAAAATAATAATATTTTGTTTACTTTGGTATCAGTTTATGGTGTACAATAGTATATTCATTCATTCACTTATTATACTATATTTAATGCGCTCGTTCTCAAAGTAGCCTCCTTGTGGGCACCTGAGGCCTTCAGGGGGGGCGGTAAAAAGCCTAGAAGAAATTAAGGGGCACTGAGGCTGTCTAGAGACGCTGTGATTTAATGGATGGCATCACCTACCCGACACTCCTTGCTTGATGACAATAAACTGACTCTCATCCAGAGAAGTTTTGGGAATTAGCTCCTTCTTGTAAATTCCAAATGTGGAGTCTGCACTGTCTTCAGGAACTATTCTCTCATCGCAGAAGGCAAGCGTCCATTTAGACCACTCGGTATCCACTTTGGGCAAACCCTCGCACAGGTACTTTACTACGGAACCACCTGAAATTAAATAAATTAAAATTGATTACAAAATATTTCCCTATCATTTCCAGATATCAGTATTATGAAATGCATTCCTTAATCAAAGAAAAATAATAATAATGTTAGGAATTCTGTTAAGTACATCATTTTCTGCAATTTATTTAATTTTCTCTCTTTTTAACTGACTTCAAAAAAAGAACTTCTTTTTTCTCATTTTTTTTTTAATGTTTATTGATAGCTTCGCCGATTGTGAACTGTTTTTGATAATCCTTTTGTTGTTGTATAAAGAATTATCCTGGAGAGGTCCCATAAAAGTTTTTTTGTCTGAGGTATTGCAACTTTTTCAATTAAATAAAAAAATACATTATTATTTTATGGAATCACGACTATCCAAATAATTTTTGTGGGCTATTTTACTTTTGTTTTTTATTGACGAAGTCAGTTTTTGAGATTTTATGTCATATATTTTTATTTTTAGTTCTTTTACTATCTATTATTTTATCAATAAATTGTACATTACCATTTTATACCTGCTCGTAGTCCTGTAAACAGAGCTACTTGAAACAAGCTGTGGTGGGTCATTCTATTGTTTTGTTGCTACTGTAATTATTTTGAAGGTTATGGCTAGGCATTATGTATTTTTAGAAAGCTATCAGTGTGTATTTAAAGTAATATTTGCAACCAAAATTTAATTTAAAAAATATTAAGGATCTAAGTGAAAATATAGGGGTGTGAGATTTCTATGCTCTCAAGTGTGTTAGGGTATATTTTGCTTTTTCTTTATTTAGGTGAACAACAGATCAGAATAAAAACTTGTCAACTTCTTAAAATAGGCTGGTTTAGATATATCAAGTACCTACTGATCGCATTGAAGTGAATATAGATGTGTGATGAGATCACTACTTCTTATTTACTGTTAAATTAGGTAACTAATTTATATAATTTATACTATAAGGAAACTACAGAACATTCTAGTATTGGAATAGTATTTCTTACCGGAAAGTCCAACGTAAAATCTTCCTCTATTATTGATTGCATCATTTGAAATCTTTTCCACGTATGAAGAAAGCCTGTTTATTATTTCTTTCTCATCGCTTACTTTAATAATTGTCGTCATTTTGCGTAAATTAAAAACTACAAAGGGAAGAAAACTTCACCAATCGCCAAGTTAAAACGCCAAAAACTAATTTGAGGTTATAAAATCTGACAGCAATGACCTTGCTCAAATTGACATGCTGTGATAACATTCCGGAGCCGATCAAAATATTTGTCAACTTTAGCTTAAACATGTACTAGAAGAGACCAGAGGTTTCATAAAAAATATTTTTTTTTGTCGTAAAGACAAACTGAAGGGAGGAAGAAGGGGGCAAGTGGAGAGGTTCTAAGTTATTTCTTAATTATTAATTTATTTCAGCCTCTCTCAATCCTACCTACCTACGGTATCACAAAACAGTAAAATTTTGTCAGAAGTGGGATTCGAACCCACGCCCACAGAAGTGGACTGCGACCTGAACGCAGCGCCTTAGACCGCTCGGCCATCCTGACCTGAAAGAATTGGCTGAAATTTTAGGAATAATTCATGGAATCCAGGAAATTCAGTGTTTTTCGAAAGTGGTATCCTATTTCCCCGAAAGATGTTTTATGCGTCCTACAACCTCCAAAAGCAAAGTTTTCAAAAACACCCGAACGAATAGAAGAGCCGCATTTCCTACTTGATAACAGATGGCGTTGTAACAAAAACGTTTTCTACTCGCCAATAGATGTCGCTAGGTAGTAGGTATTTCAATATTTTACTCATAGGTAAAAGTGAAAGTAAAATGCATTGAAAAGAAAAACGACAGTGTTGACCGCGACGAAACGGTTGTTGACCGCCAAAACCATTAACCGGATTACGTAACATTACGGTACATTGATTTGATTGTAGAAGGGTTTTAATGTAGGTGTTTATTGCAGTTATAGCAGTTTTCCGAGATGACTGCTTCATCTTTTTATGCTTATGAAAGGAATGTATTACCATTTATGGGATACACGGCATCCATAAGACGGGGTCACACCGCGAGATTTTACAGGGCGGGTACCGTAGTAGTGGCACCGGTAATGGACAAGGATGCAGTTATGAACACATTCATATTTTAGGTTCGTAGAAGGGTAGTGATCTCAATAAGGGTAGTAATAGATTTACAAAGAAAGATGATACTTCTATCCATGGCTTTAATAAGTCATATTCGATGACGGCCGTTTCAATTCGAAATGGCGAGTTGAAGAATGTTGCGACCCGCTGTTCTTCAAAATAGGGGTTTCTTGTGATAATCGTTAGGGAGATGAGTGTATATTTTTGTTTGTATGTCTTGATTGCTGTACCTATTGTTTTGCTATCATTTATGGAAAACATATGATATTAAACACATCATTTTGAAATAAGATAAACACTGATGCAGTTAAAACCTTTTTAGAGGGGGTGTCCATCACCGATGAGTATTTTTTGATTAATCTAGTGATGGACACGAGTCGGAACTAATGTTTTTGAGTTTAAATCGAGTTTTTATCCTACTACTATTATAAACGCGAAAGTTTGTGTTTGTTACTCTTTCACGCAAAAACTACCTACTCAATGGATTTTGATGAAACTTTACAGTTAAATAGCTTATACATCAGAATTACACATTGGCTACTTTTTATCCGGGCACCACGCGGGCGAAGCCGTGGGCTAAAGCTAGTAGTGGGCTAGTATTCAATAATCTATAAAACGTCTACTTACAGATATCAAGATTATATTTCAATCTTGAAAAAAAATGAGATGAACTATTTTTTATGGCCACCATGTTTATAATTGGGTGTCCATAACTAAGTAGATTTATTATTTATTTTCTATAGTGCCAAGAAAACATTACACAACAAAGCAAATGAGAGATGCAATTGCGGTGAAGCTGAAGCAACTGCAGCTAAGCATTCTGGAGTTTCGCGAATCTATAGGTAAATTCTTTTAGAAGTAAATTTCTATAATGTCATGACTAAGTTAGAAAAAAATATATCAACTTGTTTAAAAATATACTAGTCAACAAAAACTTTGAGAAATCAAAAATAAAGTAAGTTACTAAATAATTACAGTCATATAATATGCATATAAAAAAGTAAAGTATAAGTTCCTACGCTTTGAGCTTGTATATCCTATTAAAAAAAAATACGCCCACGTGGTACCTGGATAAAAAGTAGTCTATGTGTTATTCTGATGTATAAGCTATATTACTGTAAAGTTTCATCAAAATCCGTTCAGTACTTTTTGCATGAAAGAGGACATCCATCTTCACTTTCGCGTTTATAATAGTGGTAGGATTCATGAAGTGTAGGTATAAGTTGACATTTCTACAATTATACAATGATCCTTGTTATTTCAATGAATCAAAACCAATTGTTTTTAGCTTGACTTGTTAGTCCAGTAGGATAACTAAATAAAATGTTATTACCAAAGCGAGTACTATTCACAATGCAAATAAAATAGATAGATAAACGAGATTAGAGCCATCTCGCTATCGAGATATTTCCGAGATATACCTCTACCACCCGTAATGTGTGTCAAGTTTAACAACCTGTATAAATAGATCGTAGGTACGTATTTGCTATAAAAATTGACCTTTCTTTCAATCGGATATGACCGTAGGCCATTTAGGCAGGTAAGTTCGCTACTTTATTGCGTTGATTTTGGTCCATGTGCCCGTATCATGCATTCATACTTTTTGTTTTTAGCGCGCAAGGTTAGTTCTACATAAGAAATAATTTCTTATTATTCCAAGTTTGGAATCGGGAACACTTTCGGGATTTAACTAGAGCAAAACTTGTACAAAAAAACTTATTAACATATTTTTTCAGTTTGTTTTTTAGATGAGTAAGGGAATAATTTATTCAGAATATTAAAAAACTGAATTGCATAGGGTCATCAGAATACCAGCGCTAACCTGCCTAGCATTACACTGAGCTGACAACGTTTTGGTACGACATTGAACTGTCTAGGTAGATGGATCAGCAAGGTGCGTAGGGCATTTCTATTTCAGTTTTTACTTATATGTAGCGGCTATTCTATTTTTTTAAATTAACTCATCATCATCTTAAACTTGCAAAATTTGTTGTTTTTTAATTATGTAATGTTATTTTTTCATTTTACTGAAGGATTGGAGAACTCTAAAAAGCCATAATTTTCCGAAATAATGCGATGCGAGCATTCTACCACAGAATATAATTATATGATGGTAGTGAGTGCCGTGAATAGCAAAACAAACTTTTTAAAAAAATAGTCACATATATAATCTCTAGGGTTTCCTCAGGAATCACAACACCCAGATCCTAAATAAGTATCTGCAGAACATGCAAAAATAGGCCCCGCAATGTTAATCGAACTTGCTTACATATAAGGTCTAAACTCTTCTCAAAGGAGATCTCTAGAATATTTTACGATGAAAATCAATACCAACTTAAGTAGTTCTGTTGGGCGTCATCTTAGTTCTCCGAAAGAACTTGTGACCTCTCAATCCAAAGCCGGCAACATACCTGAGGTCACGAGTTGTTTACATCGGCAAAATCGTGCACGATCGAGGTGAACGCTTTTCATGAATTATTAGGTAGGTATAGTCATGTTCATGTAACAGGCTTTTTATGGTGAACCAATTGTCACACGACATACTAAAAATAGGTGATTCACATCAGAAGGTGGGCTACCCTTAAGAGAATCGATTCTTATACAAGCAGAGTTTGTTGCCTGATTCTTCTAGGCATGAATCGGTGTAAATTCACTTTCAAATTTTAAATTCACGTAAATAAAATCCATTCAGCCACTTTGGTAACTAACTGATTTGTAACCAGTTACGTAAAAACAATTTTCTTCACTGTTTTGTAATCAGTTACTAATAAACACTTATCATGCTATTTAAGTTCTTTTGACGTGATTTTGACGTTGACATTTTTCATTTTTTAAATAACATAGTTGGATTGGATTAGAATTGAATTGAGATTCTATCGAGTGTCAAGGGTAGCCCCCAAAATTATTTTAGACCAAACTGTCAGGTGATAAAATTAATTTAATTTTGCCAACTAAATATACTAATAATAAGAACTCAAGGAGTCTCTTGTACCGGACTTGAGTTGCGTTTCTCGTTTCAATAGACATAAGAGAGATCTTTGTGAAAATGTAATTAAGATAATTGGAATTTTGATATGACCACGTAAGAAACATGTCTTTGGCCATATCGTTTGGACTGGGATATTATCCAAAAGTCGTGACCATTGGTGACCTTCTTCAATCATGTCCAATTTCAAAGTCAAAGACCACTATCGAATGTTATACATAATGAAGGTATCTACCTACTAACGAAGGTACTCAATCTATGAGTTTATTCTGTGGTGAATGAAGGACCGATCTTATAAGGCAGGTCGTCATTGGATGAAGAATATTTAAACCGTTCGTCATGGCACTATTTGGAGCCAGTGGACTTCTTATTTTATTTGAAAAACATGTGGTCTGATAAGTTAGCAATTACTGAACGGAATGTCTATTGTTCCATAGAAAAAACTAACACTCAAAATTAACAAAAAAAAAATTGGTTTTATTCACGTTTTCGCTCGTCTGCCTCATTATTTAGCTTATTTTAAAACATTAGCAAAATTAAAAAGAGGCGCGATTAATTTTAATAGGCTAGCAGTGTCCACCACTTCTTAAACTTGAAGGGACACTTCTCGAGCAAATCCGTATAATTTTCCAGTTTTAAAAGTTTTGGTCATTGTTAAGCCTAATAAAATGAGTGCGATTATCCGTTCCCATACTCATTTTGTTTATGTAATAAGAGTGTTGGTGATAAGTTTACCATGCCCAGCAAAAGTATGATACTGGATTCACAAAAAATGCCTTTCTTTCCTGGCTTGGTTGCGGAGGAACAGGTAGGTAAAGTTGACGTTTCAAAGTGATCCTTCTGATTTTAATGAATAAATGAATTTTGAGTTGACTTGACTTGAGCCGATTGCTCAGTAAGATTGTTGTGATTATTCTATCTATTAATAGGCGACATTCACCTACATGAAAGCTTGTATGGAATGGCATTGGGTCGTTCAGAGGTCGCGGAGAATCACGCGCTGGGAGCGGTGACATATTCAGCGGGAAGTGGAAAAGTTTTAGTTAATCTCTGTTATTAATTTTATTATTATGGGTGTAGATTTGATGTTACCCTTTCTGAAAAGCTTCAAAATTATTTTTTACAAGGATCACTTTGAAACGCCAAGTTTCCGGCCTGTTCCTCCGTGACCTAGCCAAAGAAAGGCAAATACACGAGGCTGGTTATTCCTTAGAAATCATAGAAGATGCTTAGGTATTTTCAAGGAAACAAATTAATCATACATTGCATACATTAATACATACACTCACACCTGTGGGTAGGCTCTACCTACCATGGCTTTCCACTTACATATTGACAATACTCTTTTGCATCACACGTTATTCACGATAAAATCAATGTTAAAGTTTATGTAGTCAGATGATCTGAAACTGCATTGGATTTCGTCAATAATTACAAATAATAAATAAATGTTGGACATATTTAACACAGCATTATCTAGCCCCAAACTAAGAAGAAATTGTAACATGGGAACTACATGACTTGACTGATATACCAGACAAAGTCGTGAATTCAAATAACATTACGTATTTCAATACTCAATACTCAATACATTTATTGCTTTCACATGGTAGGTACATAGATGGTGCTTACAGGCAGGTATCTCACATGAACCCTGTCTAAGGGTATAGCAATAGATAGGTAGGCAGGCCGAAGTTTTGTGTAAACAAAAAAAAAACTAGTAGGTACAATAAAATAAAGTCAAGGTAGGCAAAGTATCAAGCATTTGGAATAACACAATTAGGTAAGTAGGTTTAGTCATCTCCTTATGTCATAGAACACTGCTACACACAGAAATTAATGTTGCACTTAATCGTCATGGAACGATTAGGTTTGATATAATTATACCTAATCGTTCCATAACATTTTATAAATCTAACTGTAATAAAATATCGGGTCTACAAAATAAACAAACGTTTACTGTCGAACGTTGATTACTAGTTTTTTTTTGTATCGGCTTCCAGCGGCACCCGGAACGTGCAAAAGGCGATATGGGAGAGGAGGAGGTACGTTTAGATACCGAAGTCCCTTGACATGCACCGAGGCCGCCCACCGCGGAGGTTTTAGGGAGTTCACAGGTCCACGAACCTCACATAACTGTGCCCTCAATGTGGTAGGATATATGTAAGCAGATTCCCTCTCGTCACAAAATATAAAGTTAGGTTAGGTTAGGTTAAGCTACTGGGCCCTTTAAAATGCTCTTATTGTCAAATAGCATAGTACTTGAGCGTATGCAGTGCAATAGTTGCGCTTGGTGGTCTATCCACATGTCAAGTTATCGTAGATATTGATCAAAGGCTATTTATTTAGCAATGCGTGTAGGTACTGATGTCAAAAAAGGTGCTTATAATTTTTGATAGGTTTATCGGTCCTATCAATACTACATTAGATAATGTGATAAAATCTGAAATTTGAGCTGAAAGTTTGATACTATTTAAATAAATGAAAGTATACTCACTTTGGATCCACTTGATAAATACATTTAAATTCTCTATAGAAAACCCTCAGAAAAAACTTTTAGTTGCATCTCTAAAACCCTACATTATGTAACATTATGTTATGTGATATTAACCCTAATATGAAGGTTATGATACAACCTCTAATCTCTCCAAAAAGATTTTAATACATTATTCAATTCAATAATGTTTTATTTCAGACACTATTATTACACGATATTAAACACAAATAAAAGTATAATATTGTCCATATTAGAGAATACTTTAACATAAACTAAAACTACATTCTAGATAAGAGGTACATAGAGCCACTATGTACCTCTTATCTTAGTAACTACACTAGTGCACAACATGCTCTCTGGTCCAGCGCTCCATGAAGGCACAGTTGTTGTCCAGCCTCCCTGCAATGAGGTTGCGGGTAGCTCTTGGAATAATTATGAATGAATGTATTAAAGAATAACTATACCTAGTATTATAATATAACAATACTTATTGCACACTATAAACAAATAAAAAAATATTATTCGTATGTTATTTAGGTATTCTTTTAGAGCCACTTCATTGATTTTTGCTCTCCTTCCCCGAATCCGTTTTGTGTGACATAAAAGCCAGAGCGTGCAAGCTCCTAAGACGGGTCCACAATCGTGACATTTGAAAGAATACGTTAGGTTTAACATTATCTTTACTCTGTGACATTTCACAGGGTATGTCACGGTACTCGCCGCTTTGATCATTTATCCCCGTAACTTATTATTAGCAGATACACATGACAATGTCATATATGTATACGGTATACCGTACACATAAGTACCATTGTCATATGTATCTTCCAGGGTAAGGGCCTGTTTAAACTAATGTGGTGGCGATCAAAGGGAACTGGTTGTCAAGTTCACGTGAATGTACCTACCTAACGCCACCGCCACAGCCACAGCCACCGCGTCAGATAAACGATAGAAGATTATTACACACCAAATACCTAAGTACAACAAACTTTAACAATGTTGTACACATGTACAGATGTACGTTGTAATGTCACATGGACGCAACGTCACATGTGCCTGTTTTGGCATCAGTACCGGTTTCCGAATGTGTGTCGCTGGGTGCGGCGTGCGTGAGAGATCCGTATGACCCCACCCTGTATACTGCCGGCTGCCCATTATAACCACCTCTACTACCTACTAACAACAAAATAATTAAATTATACTCCGTTAGTATAAATTAGGTTCTTTGTGTCATTTAACTTTTGCAAGTTTGTATTATTTTTCAACCGACTTCAAAAAAGGAGGAGGGTTTCAATTAGTCTGTACCTATGTATGTTTTTATTGTGAACCGATTTTAATTTTTTTTATGGTTAGGGTATATTTCAAGGGTCGTCCATATAAACTTTATGAAAAAAGTAAAAATGGGAGGTGAAATTTCATATTGGACTATTTATCAACTTCCCGTTGTTTGGAGAAAGTTTTAATTTTTCCTGAAAAAAAAAATCTACTTTTCTATTTTAGTTTTTACTCTTGATGTCATATTTTAAATCTTTGTTATGTGAGTCTTTTATTTACTTGGATATTTTTTAAGTTTTTGCTCTGTATTTCGTAGTTACATAGTCAAGACATTATATTTTACTAGCTTTTGTACACGGCTTCGCCCGCGTGATACCCGGATAAGTAGCCGCTATGTTATTCTGATGTTAAAGCTATATTACTGTAAAGTTTCATTTAAATCCGATCAGTAGTTTTTGCGTGAAAGAGTAACAAACATCCATCCTCACAAACTTCACGTTTATAATATTACTAGCTTCTGCCCACGGCTTCGCCCGTGTGGTACCCGGATAAAAGTAGCCGCTGTGTTATTCTGATGTTTAAGCTATATTATTGTAAAGTTTTATCAAAATCTGTTCAGTAGTTTTTGCGTGAAAGAGTAACAAACATCCTCACAAACATTCGCGTTTATAATATTAGTAGGAAGGATAGGATAGGATAGTAGACCGCAGCAGTAGTTTTCAGAGAGGTATCTCCTCTGGTCTTATTTCCGACTGATCTTTGATATAAATCAATAGTCGGTCTGTCTGATCACTGATTATCATTAGCATATTATAATATTATACTGCATAACGCACACAGTATAGACACATCGTAAACATGTGTACTTATATTTTTTATTTAACGTACGCTTTTTCAATGTCACGCTATATTTGCATGCAAACATGGCTCACCTTGGTGGGGATTTAATGGCTAAGGACCTTAGGTACATAGAAAGGCTCGGTCAAACGGTGGCGGTGGCGGCGGTGGCGATTAAAGGGAAGAGGTTGTCAAGTGGTTGTCAAAGTAGGTACATTGATTGATTTACTATCATCATCTTCTTGTCCTTATCCCACATTACGAGGGGTCGGCACAACATGTTTTCTTCTTCCACTCTCCTCTACCAGCCGTCATCTCAGTACTCACTCCTTATAGGTAGCGCTTTGGTGCAAATGTAAGCTCACAATTTTTCCTTAGCTAGATAGTTAAAGCAGTTCCTAACATAATGCCCCAGTTCATTAACACAATAAGGACCTGATCCTGATCCAAGCTTGTTTACACCATGTTTCCAGAGGAATCTGTCATCATAACAATCGGTAAAGAAATACCTACCGATAATTCTTATAAGAATAAATACCCCCTCCCCTCCCCCTCCACTGAACTTCATAGATCCCGCAGAACGTTTGTATCCTGGTAGCTACAGTGGCCAATTTGGAAATCACTTAATAGGCTTCACACCGAAGATGGCCGCTTCAGAAGCAATCAAGCCAAATGGGGGATAATTGACCCAACCCGGACGTGGGTTGGGTCAATTATCCCCCATGTGTGAGTGCGGGGAACCCGAATATGGCGAACTTGCTCTCCTGCCCTCTGTGCCCCATCACCTGCACCCGGGAACATCTCATAGAGGCAACCGATGAGGCTGTACAAGTGGCCACACATTGGTCAATACAAATTGTCCATTTAATTTGTTGGTGAACTCAAGCCGAAGTCTAAACTTATATCTTCACTATTTGCTGCTCTTCTCATTTTTTTTTCATCTAGTCACCACAGAAAGTCTGTTTACAAATGCAGTAGGAATGCTGGCTTGCAGCCAACCGTGCCACGGTCAAGATGCACTTAATTTCTAGAGATTCGGCTACATTACAGTTTATATCCTGGACACAGATATTATAACTCCTGGATGGGCGGCTTGTGATGGTCATTCCAAGCCACATCCGATAGTGTCCGGAGGGTATTTAATTATAGTCTGCGTTGATGATTATATACCTGTTTTCGCGTGTTAGATTTACATTTTTGGCTAAATCTAGTCTATACCATCCTACTACTATTATAAACGCGAAAATTTGTGAGAGTGGACGTCTGTTACTCTTTCACGCAAAAACTACTGAAAAGATATTGATTAAACTTTACAGTAATATAGCTTATACATCAGAATAACACATAGGCTACTTTTTATCCGGGTACCACGTGGGCGAATCCATGGGCAGAAGCAAGTAATATTATACAGAGGTAAATTTTGTTTTTATGTAAAAGGTATGTATGTAAATCACCATCCCTAAGCCGCACTCCATAACACAGATAACTATAGTAAAATATAATCAATTTTATTTAATATAAATTTCTTCTGAGTAGGTAGGTGTCTAATATTTGCACGACAAATTTAGTCGAGTACCTAATAAAGTAGCATAAGAATCAATGTACCTGTATTCAAGCAAATAAAGTTTTCATTCATTCATTCATTCAATCATTGGTTTAACTAATCCTCGACAAGTTTTGAAACAAATAATGCACCGCCTCGTCTGTACCATGACGATTGGGGGTTTAAACCTTTATTGAAGTCATTAATAAAATATTCTTTTTTGAAATATAAAAAAAAACAGCCGATTATTTCCATCATCAATTGCAGCGCCCCTTAACCGATTCTTAAACCGATATCATAGTTCACTTACCTACTTATTTCACAAAATGGAAACCACCGGCAAAGCTGAAGAATTGTCAAAATTATTCAGCTCTGTGACTAGGTGAAGGCCACGCCAAGCCTGCAAAAAAGTTCTTTAAAGGTCCTGCCTGATAATGAGTTACTGGTTCTCAGCTCTCATCAGGTTTCAAGGCTAGTTGTAAAACTGCCGTCTATTTGTCAAGATCTTTGCAACGACATGCGATGCAGTAGTACAAATCTGTTTAATCCAATAAAATGTTTTCCCTGACTCCACGTGACTGCGAAATAATCCTATTGACGGCGTCTGGTGGCAATGTTTATACTTACATTGTTTATAAATAAAATCTGTGTTTATAAACAATGTAAGTATATAAACAACTAGCTATTGCCCACGGCTCCACCCGCGTGGTACTCGGATAAAAATAGACGATGAAAAATATATTCGCTCGACCGCTTTTGCGTCGACTTACGTGGCAAAATTGGTCTCCACGAATAGCCCTTTAAGGGGATGATATTCGGATAATATGTCCACTCTCAAGGTCTATTCTAAATATTACTGAAATATTTTTTGAAATTGGATGAGTAGTTTAAATGGGTAAATAAATAATCCTGGTCTTTTTTCTCATCAACTAGCTCCAAACGAAGCAGAGCTTGTGTTATGCGAACTACAGTACATGACTGATATACTAGTTATCTACCTTTTTTTGTCAATACATATTATACATAGAAAACACCCAAACCCGTAACAAATATTTGCAGATCATACAAACGTTTGTCCCGCGGCGGAAATCGAACCCGCAACCTTCTGTGTCTCAGGCGGGCCTACGCCCACTGTTTCAGAGGTTACCTCCTGAATACAAACTTACAAACTTTCCTCATTATAATATTAGTGTAGATATATAATATTAGCGTAGATTAATCTCTATCCCGATGTGTTTTCAATCCACGATTACTGCGCCCACAAGTCACATGTGGCAATAAAACCGATCTAAGAACCATCCTTGAAGTCATACAAACTGCATTTCAATCGGATAAGCCATTTCGGAAATAAATCCTACTACTTTATAAACGCGAAGGTTTGTGAGGATGGATGTTTGTTACTCTTTCACGCAAAACCTACTGAACAGATTTTGATGAAAATTTACAGTAATATAGCTTATACATCAGAATAACACATAGGCTTATTTTTACCAAGCGGGCGCAGCCGTGAGCAGAGGCTAGTGGTATATAACAGAAGCAAATAATCTCTCATGGCAAATGCATATTACGACGTAGCTAAGAAAGGTCTCCCACCCAAGATTAGTGAATCTTGCGTGAGCCAGAGTAATTTGACAGTTGGGTAATATAGCACACGTCTGAGGATGGACAGCATGGGTTAATATAGAGCGAGTTTGTTTTAAAAAAAATGGATAACGTTTCATTTTCTACTAATGTTATTAAAAAAATTGGTTTATCGTAAATTAAGTATTTGCATAACGTAACATAATAATAATAATTACATAATTAATTAGCCATCTTGTTTTCGCGGCAATTAATGAACTTGTTCGTATTTGATTTTGCGGAACAAAGCTTTTTTTTTTTAAGATGAATTTTTTTCAAGTTAGTGTTCTGCGTTGCATTTTTAAAGGTATAAGAGGTACAAGGAATACATTTGGAAAAAACCCTTATGGTTTTAGTCAAAATAAACGTTCGTGACTGTTGGATGTTTTTTTATATTGTTTGCCATAAAAGTTTGTTTGTTCATTTTATTTTATTTTAGGATATAATTACGGCTTTACCACGTAATTTACTATTCTCCTCATTTCGTTGGTGAGTTCCCGTCTCACTTGCGTGGTCGCGTGGTCGCGGACAAAGCTCAATACTCAATACTCAAAAATTTATTGCTTTCACATGGTAGGTACATAGATGGTGTTTATAGGTAGGTATTTCACATGAAACCTGTCCAAGGGTATAGCAATAGATAGGTAGGCAGGCCGAAGGACCTCTAAACGGTTAACGTAATATCAGCAGGAGAATAATAAAGTACGTGGTATAGTCGTAATAATATGCTAAAATGATACCAAACCACGATAATTTCAATTCTATGTTATCATTTATCTCCGCTTGTGATCCGGTGTACCTTATGCGTTTTTTGCAATGGGTTTTTATCAAGGATGGTTCTTAGTTAGGTTCATTCCCAGAAGTCACTAGGGGGGATGAGAACAATGTCGGGGGTTTTAGAATTTGCATAAAGTCAAAGTCTAAATTAATTTATAGGATCACTTTAAAACGTCAACATTCCCTACAGCCTGTTCCTCCGCGTCCAAGCCAGGAAAGCAATGCAAGAAACAAAGCTTATTCCTTTTAATGATCCTTTTACTATACAATAGGTACATTTTAATGGAGTTTGGAGCAATTTTAATCCTAAGATTTTTTATCATCTAAATAATCCGATATGTAGGCCTGTATTCAACTATATTAAGTATCAGTCAGTCAAACACGACAGCTGCAATAAATCATGGCAAGTCTGTACTTGTCAATGAATGCAAATAAGGCAGAGCTTTTAAGGTCCCACATGGATCACTCACACATGTGAATGCGACAACACACTGAAAGCGTGTCAAGGTCTTCAACTGATTTTTAAATTTATCTTTGGATATCGCTTGTAAAGGGTGCGCCGGAACAAGTATACTAACTCAAATGGGGTTGGCACTGCCATGAAATAAACAGATTAAGTGTAAAAACGCATTATCTAAAAAAACATAAAAATTATACTTATTGGAAAATAATTGGAAATGGCTTGGAAAATATAACTTAGGTATTTAAAAAAAAGTTAATAAGCATTAACTAGGTGAGCGTGTTTAGAACAGTCAAAGTGTAGCCAAATGCAAACCCAGTTCTTTTACATTTTAAAAGAACAATATGTTTTCACCGGATACTTATGATAGGTAGATATGTTTTTTTACAAAAACACAGGTCTTTTTCTAACCTATTCTTCAATGATATTCGGAAAGTCTGGTTAAAGAATATAAGAATTTATATTTTTTAATTAACGACAAAACAAAAGTCGTAGAACAAACTTACGTTGTTTACTATGTGTAGAGTTGTCCCCTTTCAGGTTACTTATTCTGGGACAGCCTGTATTAATTTACCAACAACCGTGTCAAACTCAAATTTATCGCCCTATTCGACATGTCGCTTCACAAGTCAGGTTCAGCTTACTTCGAAAAGGTGGTATAAGATTTTCACGCGTTGAATAAATCAAAGCATTCAGCTTTGTAATTACATTTGGCAGTTTTACAAAATGGCGACAGGGTCAGCCAGTGGGCACCTCAGGGCAGCGATAGCCTAAGGATGAATAAAAATCAACTAATTTACGACTCAATTGAATTTGGGTAATTGGTAAATAATAATAGCAATAAATATAACGACAATAAGAAAATAACAATTCTTATTTGTCAATTGCGGATCTTAGTTTATGTTCTAAAGTTTTTAACGCGGAAAACATTAATACGAGTTTTTATGACGAATTCAAATGTTGTTTTGATGATTGCGGCGAATAATTAAAAGTACGAAAACTACTAATATTTTATCGTGGTGAAAAAATATGAATGCTTAGGAAAACCCGTGGTCTAGGCGGATACACGCATAAAATTAATCTGTATGTCTTGGGGGGCGACGCAAGAGGTGCCGCATCGGTACCGGTTCAATTACAGATGCGAGACAAATGATTGCATGTTGTGATACCACGGTACTCGCAGTGCCTGATACCTTCGATACAGGGAATGCTATTTGGAGTCAGGACTGTGCATGTGTCTGTTATCTATTTATTTATTTATTTATGTAGCAACGAGTGAGTATTGTTTGGTTATAAATAAAAAGACAATGTTAAATACATTGTTGCATAAAACATTTTTTTTAACTTGTTTTATTATCATGTAACTCAAATATTAACAAATACATACCGTTTGTTTGTGTAAGTTCTGAGATTGTTGCTGGTTGAGATTGCGTAAATTCTGTTACCAATATTTGTTTTTTTTAATGTAGTTATTGTAAGTAAATTTGTAAGTAGGTACCTACTTACAATAACTATTTAATGTACGACATCATATTTAGAACCTTCTTTGGGAGAAGCTAATGGGTCCTGAGATACAGTTTCTACTAGTTCAGGAGCCTATGGATTCATATACAATTTGTAACAATTTTTATGTCATTTTTTTTTTATTGTCTGATGCGGTACCTAAAGCTTTTTCAAACGATGTTGCAAGCGGGCGTCATGTCACAGCACGTGTGCGTGTGAAGGTATGCTTTAGGGGCAAGCCGCAGGCAATGTCTATTAGACTTTCGATATGCACTTACAACATTGAGCTTTGAAGCTGGATTTAGAGTTTTTTTAAATTGAAACAAGTGTTTTTTACCAATAAGCTTGAATTATGATTTAAAAATTAGATTTTTGCGGTTCATTTCAGAGATGTTTTTGACTTAAAACATTGGTTTTGTCCTTCAAAATTAAAGCGTGAATTCAGTCTCGTGTATAGAAATTTAACATTTTGGTATTTAACAAATAAAACAAACAAGCTCACGACTGTATATAAATCCTCAGATACATATTCAGATACATACTCAGTGCGTAGTGAGGATACCAAGTAGGGGCTAGGCAGCGGCATGCCCAAACATTATATTCGCGTATTTTCAATTAAAAATATTATGTTTTGTCAGAATTTCAGGTACATAAAATAAGAGGTCCTGGTTTACTAAAGAGTGTTCCACGTGACAGGTTGCAAGTTCATCACTGCTATTACTCGTTCGGTCTCTTCACAATAGTTCAATAATGAACTATAGTGAAGAGACCGAACGAGTGATTGAACTATTGTGAAGAGACCGAACGAGTGCGAACAAAATGTGGTTTGATGTGACGTTTATCGATTTTTCAGAGCCTTCATGTTGTCCTTGAAAATTCGCTAAATACCCTTTCCTGTAGAGTTTTTTGTAGTAAAGTTATTTCATATTGTAAAAACGGGAATTTTCACGTACTGCACTATCGGTGAAGGCACCGACTACTGCGTGACGCCGTGCACTGTGCACGGCGTGTAGATCTTTGAGGATAGTCGGAGGCACGTCTAAACATTACATTTGGCATACGCCCGCGTTTGTATTAGATTTTGTTTTTATACAACTAAACTGGCAAACAAGCATACGGCTCATCTGTTTGTAACCGGTTACCGTAACCTATTGAAGCTTGCAACACCAGAGATATCACACGCGCGTCGCCGACCCTGAGACACACATGTGAGGGTGTAAGTGTAAACACACATGTGACTGTAATTTCACGGGTGTGTGAAATTAAAGGCACATGTATCTCATGTTTCTGTAATTTCACCAGCACTTCAGCAATGTTATCCTACTAATATTATTTTCGCGAAAGTTTGTGAGGATGGATGTTTGTTCCTCTTTCACGCAAAAACTACTGAACGGATTTTGACAAAACTTTACAGTAAGTAACTTTACAGTAGCTTACTAGCTTCTGCCCACGGCTTCGCCCACGTGGTACCCAATTAAAAAGTAGCCTATGTGTTATTCTGATGTATAAGCTATATTACTGTAAAGTTTCATCAAAATCCGTTCAGTAGTTTTTGCGTGAAAGAGTAACAAACATCCATCCTCACAAACATTCGCGTTTATAATATTAGTAGGATACATCAGAATAACACATAGGCTACTTTTTATTCGGGTACCACGCGAGCGAAGCCGTATGCAGAGTTTAGTATTATATAATGTTAGTACTTCCTCAGACGATTTCTTTCACAAGGAGCTCTACTCTTAGAAAGTAAAGTTTTACTCTAGTTATCAAAGTAAAAAGACGTGTTACGTTAGATACATTTTTATAGCTTTTTCCTGATTTGCTAATCCGGGTCCTTACTTCAACTTAAGGGCAATTCATATAGTTACTTCCTCCTAAAAATTAAGCGAACTAGTTTAAAAATGAGGTAATTTAAGTTAGAGTACCTTATAATGTGTTTTATGAGGTTCTTATGTTGTTAATAAGACCATAAAAGTTACGATAGTAAACAGGAAACATTATTATTCTTCAGTTCCTTTTTATATTGATTTATTGGGTTATTTATCGATAGCGTAAACTACATTATAATTATAAAGAAGTACTTAAAGTTGATATTATTGGATATAGGAGGTAATCACCGAAACTACTTATCCGATTACAAAAATATTTTTTTTTTTTTTTATTTACAAAAATTGTGTGTGCCTACGTTACAAGTTTAACAATGAGCTCCGCACTAGGTCTAGCCTGTATCGCGGAAGCTCAGATAGAGTTTGACAAAGAAATGTAATAAGAGATAAACAAGTGCAAGGCAAACATTTAAATTACTTCTTGTGAGTACAAAATATCCTGAGAAACATCGCAAAAATACTTAAAAAAAAAAAAATATTAAGTTAGCCGGGCAGAATTAGGTTTGATGGGTCAGTGAAGGTGAGGGAGGGTGGTTGTGTGTGTGTGTGTGCTACTTTACAACTTTTTCCCTTTGATCAACAACCGGCTAGTCCTCGTACGGGACCACCGGAATGTCAAAATTGTGACCTACTTAGAGGTAAATAAAATGTTCTAAGTATTTATAATATTTTACTCGCCACCGTGCACTTCCAGCTCCACCGCGTCAGTTTGGCCGGGCCTTTACAAGTGAAAAATTGCCCTTCCATTCACATATTTTTCTCATTAACATTAGCAGATTGATATCCGAAAAGATTCTAAATTCTAAGAAAACAGCTACTGTTGCAATACAAAAGTTGTTGGGTATTTGCCTGATTTACCAATGATCCTGTACATATCCGGAAAGATTCTAAATTCTAAGAAAACAGCTACTGTTGCAATACAAAAGTTATTGGGTATTTGCCTGATTTACCAATAACCCTGTAAATATCCGGAAAGATTCTAAATTCTAAGAAAACAGCTACTGTTGCAATACAAAAGTTATTGGGTATTTGCCTGATTTACCAATAACCCTGTACATATCCGGAAAGATTCTAAATTCTAAGAAAACAGCTACTGTTGCAATACAAAAGTTATTGGGTATTTGCTTGATTTACAATGACCCTGTACATATCCGGAGAGATTCTTAATTCTAAGAAAACAGCTACTGTTGAATACAAAAGTTACTGGGTATTTACCTGATTTACCAATAACCCTGTATATATCCGGAAAGATTCTACATTCTAAGAAAACAGCTACTGTTGCAATACAAAAGTTGTTGGGTATTTGCCTGATTTACCAATAACCCTGTACATATTCGGAAAGATTCTAAATTCTAAGAAAACAGCTACTGTTGCAATACAAAAGTTGTTGGGTACTTGCTCGATTTACCAATAACCCTGTACATATTCGGAAAGATTCTAAATTCTAAGAAAACAGCTACTGTTGAATACAAAAGTTGTTGGGTATTTGCCTGATTTACCAATAACCCTGTACATATTCGGAAAGATTCTAAATTCTAAGAAAACAGCTACTGTTGAATACAAAAGTTGTTGGGTATTTGCCTGATTTACCAATAACCCTGTACATATCCGGAAAGAGTCTAAATTCTAAGAAAACAGACTGTTGCAATACAAAAGTTATTGGGTATTTGCCTGATTTATCAATAACCCTGTACATATCCGGAAAGATTCTAAATTCTAAGAAAACAGACTGTTGCAATACAAAAGTTATTGGGGTATTTGCCTGATTTACCAATGACCCTGTACATATCCGGAAAGATTCTAAATTCTAAGAAAACAGACTGTTGCAATACAAAAGTTATTGGGTATTTGCCTGATTTACCAATGACCCTGTATATCCGGCCCGTTGGCACCTTTTAATGTGTTAGTGTAGGTACTCACTAGGTGTAATATTCAAAATAATTATATTTGTGTTATGTATGACCTAAGCTAGATAATAACTTGCACGTGTGCCAGATCAGCTTGAACAAGCTGCACTATCGACTTTCAAATCAGACAACCGTTTGTGACTTTAACTAAAATATTTAATCATATACTAGCTTCTATGCACGGCTTTGCCCGCGTGGTATACGGATAAAAAGTAGCCTATGTGTTATTCTGATGTATAAGCTATATTACTGTTAAGTTTAATCGCGCGCGAGGATCGGCGTAAATTCACTTTAACATTTTAGATTCACGTATAGTTTTTAAGTTGACGTTTCTATATGATCCTTGTGATTTCAATGAATAAAAACCTATTGACTTTGACTTTGACTTAATCAAAATCCGTTCAATAGTTTTTTGCGTGAAAGAGTAACAAACGTCCATCCTCACAAACTTTCACGTTTATAATATTAGTAGGATAGGATGTATTTACAAATAAAGTATGTGTGTAGTATAAATAAATGCTGGACATTTTTCACACAGTATCATCTAGCCCCAAATAAGCAGAGCTTGTATTATGGGTACTACATGACTAATATACTACTTATATACTTTTTTTGTAAATATATATTATACTAAGAAAATACCCAGACCCGAGACAAATATTTGCAGTTCATACATTTGTCCCGCCGCGGGACAAATGTATGAACTGCGTCTCAGGCGGGTCTTCACCCACTACGCCACAGAGGTCGTCAGTCAGAGGTTTTAGTATATCAGTCATGAAGTTCCCATAACACAAGCTTTG
The DNA here is from genome assembly GCA_958496245.1 of Perizoma flavofasciatum. Classification (NCBI taxonomy): domain Eukaryota; kingdom Metazoa; phylum Arthropoda; class Insecta; order Lepidoptera; family Geometridae; genus Perizoma; species Perizoma flavofasciatum. The sequence goes on from OY292442.1 coordinate 8,678,032, forward strand.
CTTAATTTGGGGCTTTATACCGTTTGGGGCGATACTGTGTGAAAAATATCCAGCATTATTTATTTATTAATTCAACTATGTACATGTAGGTGTTTTTACATATAAAAAATACAAATGAAAGAGCTATCTAAAGACCGTCGCTAACGATCTATAGATAGCTCAACTGATCCAGATCAGTACCACACAGAAGCGTTCCCAAATACTTTCCACGCTGAATGGCAATGCTAATTCGTGACCCAGATAAGTAGTGAGCGTGTTTGTTTTTGTTTCTTGTCTTTTATAGACTTAACATAGCCGATGGTGTAGACCCTACTCAGAGATGTATCTAGTCCACATAATCACATTTACATACAATACCTACTTCATTAGATCACTTACGTTGCTTACGAGTAGGTAGGTAGATTTTTGGAGTTTAATTTGTAGTTACGAAATTAATTGTATAGTTTTTGTTGTACAATTTTCGGGTTTTACGTTGTTATCTACATTCCTAGTTTTATGATAGTAAATTATGCATAATAAATCTTATTTATCTGTAAGCATGGTTACAGCTTTTTTACATAGTTATATGGTTTTGTAATGTAAACAGATCAACTGTCGAGTTTTTGGCGGAAAAGTATGACTTGCTTCAGGCTAGAGTAGAGAAATTGGAAGTGGAGCGTAAATCAGACATCCAATACATCAAGTCTTTGGAAGAAAGACTGGATGGCTTTGAACGAAACAGTAGATCAACTTGTCTAGAAATAAGAAATATTCCTGCATCTACTTCGGAATCGAAGTCATCCCTTCTGGATACCTTTCTAAATACCACCAAGGTACTAAACGTACCGGTCCAACAAAGTGATGTCAAAGACATCTTCAGAATCCAAACCAAGGATCCGGCAAACAGAACGATAATTGTGGATCTTACCAGCGCTCTACAGAAGGAGAAAATAATCTCCAAGTATCGCCAATTTAACAAAGGCTCAAAATTGACCACTGAACACTTGCATATTAGTGGTACAGCCAGGCCTATTTTCATCTCAGAGAATCTCTCTTCCAAGATGAAAAAAATATTCTACCTGGCCAGAGAAACGGCAAAAGAGAATGATTTTAAGTTCTGCTGGGTGTCCCATGGAAAAATATTTTTGCGTAAAAAGGAAAACGGTCCATTAATCCGAATACTGGACGAGTCTGATCTGGAAAAGGCGAAACACCAAAAATGACTATATACTACTTGTGTTAAATGTCTGGATCGCTTAAAGCTGCTGAAACTCTGTTTCTCCACGCATATTACTATTTCAATTATTGTAAACCTTCTATTTACCTATAAAGTCTGTTCGTTGACCTCTCACTTTTATACTCCTCACTCACAACACACACACACATACACACCCTCACACACAAACCTTAGGCAACCTCCCAATTCTCCTAACATACATAAAAAAACACTTTATGATAGGCAAGACCATTACAATAAAAACTATATAGCACTGATGAACTCAATTCTCCAAATGAATTGTAGTTGTATATCTTCTGTTTTATTGGATTCCCTGTTCATCTCTCACGCTCATTATGGATGATCTGAACCTAATAAATACAGATATTGAACAGCTTTCGGTCTCGGAAGTGCACACTTGTTCACCAGAAGACGTTACTAGTCACTTTAACAACAACAGCGTTGGTTTCAAAATTTTTCATGCAAATATACGAAGCATAAACTGTAATTTTGACCACCTTCTTCTGCTGCTTCACAGAATAAAAGTCAATCTCGATGTGATCGTCCTTTCAGAATGTTGGCTGAGTAAATCTCCCTACATTCCAACACTTTCAGATTTTGATCACTATGCGTCTTCATTTAAAAACCAGAATGATGGTGTGGTCGTTTATGTTAGAAGTTATCTCAAATGCAATATTGAGGTGCCTAACTTTGAGGATGCAAACTGCATAACTCTTAAATTCTGCAAAAACACGGCAATAATAGCCCTATATCGGTCTCCAGCACATAAAAATCTCGATCCTTTTTTCCAAAGCCTCGACAACATGTTAAACACTCTCAAAACGTACAAGTCCGTTATTATTGTCGGTGATATAAATATCAACCTTCTGCCTAGTAAAAATGATACTATAACCGATGAATATTTAAATCTGTTAGCATCGCATGCTATGTTGCCGGCTCATCTCCACCCGACAAGAGATAACAACTGTATCGATCACATAATACTTCGTACCCCAGATTTTGCTTCCACATTAATCCTCGATACCCCTATAACCGACCATTTGCCTCTGCTTTTATATTGCAGTACTAAAAACAACAAAAATCACATAAAAAGCTTTACCCAACAAAATGACATTCTCGGAATTGTTAAGGATCTCCAAACTACAGACTTTATTTCCATTCTTAATTCAAGTGATCCCGAAATAATCGCCGAAACTTTAGTGAACGTTGTCTCCGCTGCCATAAAAAGTCACAGTCGTAGTGTTCATATTCCCAGCCGGAAACGTATTATTAAACCCTGGATTACTCCTGGTCTTCTAAAATGTATCCGTCAACGAGACAAACTGTACCTTAAATTAAAAAGAAATCCCAATAATGAAACGGATAAAACAATTTACCTTCGCTACCGTAAGTACTGTAATAACCTTTTAAAAAAAGTAAAACGAGAATACCAACAAGGAGAAATTCAGAAGGCCAGGAAAAATCCTAAAGCTACATGGAACATAATCAAGCAAATTGCCAATCTCCATAAGAAAAATACTACCGCGACTCATCTTCTAAAATTGTGTGAAAACCCCGTGTCATCCGTAAACTCCGTCAATTCATTTTTTGCAAACGTGGGTAAAACCCTCGCTACAAAATTAGTATCTGAAGACAACGCCGTCTCATCCATATCCCAGGTTCAATGTTCTCCTCAGTCACTTCTAGGTTTCACTCAAACCCCCCAAGGCTCTATGGTTCTTTTCAATGTAGACAACATAGAGATCGAAAATATAATTTTAAATCTAAAAGACAAGTGTGCAGTAGGCTGGGACGGCATCTCCACAAAGGTTATTAAAGCTGCCAGACATATTCTTATTCCCATACTAAAACATGTTTTTAATGTAGCCCTCTCAGCAGGAGTTTTTCCTAGTGTTTTTAAAAAGGCTGTGGTTCATCCGATATTTAAAACTGGAAACAGAGACAGTGTCACTAACTACCGGCCGATTTCAGTACTAACAATATTCTCTAAGATCTTTGAAAAAATCATCAACAAAAGGCTTATAGATTTTGTTAAAGAATACAATGTACTATCTCCCAATCAGTTTGGCTTTAGGAGTGGAAGATCCACTGAGGATGCTGTGCTAGAGCTTACGGACGCTGTCGTAAATAATTTTGATAAGAAACTTAAAACCATTGGCATTTTCCTGGATCTCTCTAAAGCCTTCGATACTGTCTCGATCCCCATCCTCCTAAATAAGTTAGAATATATAGGCATAAGAGGTGTTGCTCAGAATATGTTTCAGAGCTATCTTTGTAACCGTACTCAATATGTCCTGATAGATAATCTCAAAAGTAACGAAGAATGCGTTGGTTTTGGTGTCCCTCAAGGCAGTGTTCTCGGACCTACCCTATTTTTGATCTATATAAATCAACTCTGCAATCTTTGTCTCCCAAACTGTAAGATAATCACTTATGCCGATGACACAGCTCTCTTGGTTCACGGCCGAAGCTGGCAAGAAGCTCGAGATTACTCTGAAATAGCTCTAACACATGTTATGTATTGGCTACGTACAAATCTCCTCACATTAAACGTATCAAAAAGTAAATTCATCCCTTTTACCCCCAATTTATCTACCCAACCCGCCCCTTCATTTTCTGTCTGTGCCCACACCTGCGTTAGAGATGCGGTCTCGGTATCCTGTAGTTGCATGAATTTGGAACGAGCGTCTTGTCTGAAATACCTTGGTGTTATGATAGATAACACTTTGTCCTGGAAACAGCAAATAGCCTCAACGGTGGCTCGCATAAGAAAGCTTATCTTTGTGTTTAAAAACCTGAGAACAGTTATCGCTTTTCAGAGTCTAAAAACTATCTACTTTGCTCTGGGCCAGTCCATTATAACGTATTGTATTACCTCTTGGGGTGGTTCATCTAAAACTATGATGTTAAGACTGGAACGGGCCCAGAGGGCTATCCTCAAAGTTTTGACTAAAAACCCCATTAGATTCCCTACCACAGAACTTTACAAGCTTTGTCAAGTTCCCACAGTCCGACAACTATTTATTTTGCATACCATCCTTCGTAAGCATTCCCAGATAGTATACGACCCCAGCTCAATCAACTCTAAACGAAGATCGGATATAGTCTGCAAGACAAAACCGCGCCGCACGGCAGTAGCGAGTCGTCACTTCTCACACATTAGCTGTACTCTATACAACAAAGTTAACAAGCATATTAATATCTACCCTTTACCACACTATAAATGTAAAAAAATAATCATTGAATGGCTTAAATTACTAAACTACGAAGATACCGAGGACCTCATAAAGGTTGCCAGATAACATTTTCCTCTCACATTCACAATTACACACGGAAAACTTACCTCTACACTTTGCACTCCCCCCTCCATACACCTCCCACACATACACAAACACGACACACACACACACACACACACGACACACACACACACACACACACACACACACACATACACACACACACACACACACACATACACACACACACAATCACACACATACACACACCCGAACATATTTATATTAGCTTTTTTAGTTAACTTTATTACTTATATTTTGGAACTCTCAATCCTTTGTAACGGAGGAGGGCGTTGGTGTCTGCGACACAGTTTTTTATACTTCTGCAGACATCATCGTTTTTCAATAGTATTCGTATGCTATCGTTTCTGTTCCTCAATAAATATATTTGAATATTTGAATTTGAATTTTGAAACTAGCTTCTGCCCACGGTTTCTACCGCGTGGTACCTGAAAGTAGCCTATGTGTTATTCTGATGTATAAGCTATATTACTGTAAAGTTTCATCAAAATCCGTTCAGTAGTTTTTGCGTGAATGAGTAACAAACATCCATCCTCACAAACTTTCGCGCTTGTAATATTAGCAGGATAGGATAGGATGTGCCTTTTCTTAAGCTACATCTACTTGGCAATATTTTATACTAACTTTTTATGTATTATTGTAGGTTAGTATTATATGAAGCGAGTTTATCTACTTTGTGCAAACTGTGGCGTCCTATAATTGGAGGAACAAATAAATAAATAAAAATAAAATAAATAAATAAATAATGCTGGACATACTCACACAGCATCATCTAGCCCCAAACCAAGCAGAGCTTGTGTTATGGGAACCCAATGATTGATATACTACTTATATACATTTTTTGTTTTTGTAAATACATACATATTATACATAGAAAAAACCCAGACCCGATAGATTTAATACTAGAATATTTTACATTGGATCAGTATTGTGATTTCTCTGTCCTAAGTAAATAAATAAACAATGAAATCACATCCTAGTTCCTAGGTATTAAATTCCTTAAGATATATTCCTTAAGATATAAAGGAAGGTGCTATCTATCTTTTTATGTTTAAGATGCAATATGAAATAATTACCGCAATTTTAAGCATATACATTGACTAATCAGTTATAACAATGTTCTAAACTTTTTTGTATGGCTGTTGTTTAATTTAGAATTTTATTATTTTGTAGCTGTGCCCCGCGGTTTCATCCGCGTAAGTGTTAGAAAAGTAACCACGTACCTATCAACATGGTTATAATCTTAGGAGCACAGTTCGATTTTATTATGATTTGTTATAATTTAATCGTTGGAATATTATTTTAGTTATTTATGTAGGACTTTAATGCATCGTAGATAATTTATTTTTATTATTAGTAGTTTAATTTTATTGAGCTCATTTTGGCGCCTAAGTAAATATCATACTTTTATTAGTAAATCGATAGATAACAAATGTAATTACTTGATATAGTTAGAGTCTAAATATTTCATATTTTATTGTTGATTTTATTTATTGATTAAGTATAAATAATTTTAGATTTAAGTTAAATGGTTGGTTATATAAAGCGGGTGAATTTTATGGCACGGACGCCATTCTCTACCCTATTTTTGTAAAAGGCGGAAGCTCTGCCGGAATATAAATCTTTTATCGCATTTGGTGTCTCCTTTCTCCTCTTCAAAAAGACTACTACAACCTACTGTAAAATCAGTTTCGATTTTATAGTCGTACTAACTTCGAAATTAAATAGATAGATAGATAGATAACTCTTTATTGTACACCACTTAATATAATGTTGCTTACAAATTCAAACGGAGCAAATTACAAGCTAATCGCGGGAGTACAATGGGCGGTCTTATCACTTAAAGCGATTTCTTCCAGACAACCATTGGATGGACAGGAATTTAAATGTCTGATTCGAATGAATTAAAAACTATTTTCCTGCTATCCTTGATGATAAAACTATTTATTTAAATAAGAATTAATATTACGATACGAATGTAACCAACTTTTATTTCTACATGCGATCTAATTACATTTTAGAACACAAAAGTTGCTATTGTGACTTAACTAACGAGGGAATATATCTAACTATCATATAATGAGATATATCCCTCGTGGATTTTCTTGTAGGTAATAATGAGTACTTTAATCATGTAGTACATATTATTTATGTATCATCAATAGTTTTCTCAGCGCACGCCTATTTTGCATAATGAATATTATAGGCAAAATTTTGCTACTTTGGGTTACATTATTGCAATTTCCTTAAGGATCTCTAATTTTTTGAAAATAAATTATAACCTATGTTACTTCCTGATAATTTAGCTTTCTATTAGTGAAAAAATGGTCAAAATCGGTCCAGTAGTTTCGGAGCCTATTCGATACAAACAAACAAACAAAAAAAATCCTCTTTAGAATATTATTAGTATATTAGTATTAGTATAGATAGATCAATGCATGCTCTAGATCAATCCATTCAAAATAGAATGGATTTTGATTTGATTTTTAATAAGGTATTTAATTATTTTAATGACTGTGTAACTTAATGTTTAATATTGTGTTATTTATATTTAGATGTCTACTGCTGACTTCAAAGCACCCATTTTGCATGCTCTAGATCAATGCAAAACATGTCTGGTGCTACCGATTATAATAACCTACATCTTTGTGTGCCATGTTTGCAAATACAAGATTAGATTTGATTTACAATATTCTTTTGAGTAGTAGATCTCCTCGTGAAAGAACTGGATTCGATGAAGAACATCATTCTTTCTTCTGCTGCGAAGCAGTATTTTTTGCATTGCTGTGTTCTGGTATGAGGATTGTTACGTTGAAATTACAGGAACATGAGACTTTTCAGGGTCGACAGAGCTTCAGTGATTCCTCCTGTTACTAGCGTCTATAGGTTACGTTAACTGCTTAGTTGGTTATTAGAAACATAAAACTTTACTCTGAGCTACGTGGTCCTAAAACTATTGTTTATTTAATTATCAAAAAAACTATAATTAATTATCATGAACATAATTTTTGTGATAAAAAAATCGAAATGAAATGACGTTCCGATACAGTCTGGTAGATAATAGTCTATTGATATGATAGAACGAAAAATAATAGACAAGATTGAGAGTTGACCGAAAGTCGATCAAAAAAAGTCTTAGCGAAACTAGATCATAAACAATGAAATATAGATTTCATTGTTATTTTTTATGATCTAAATCTATGTTTCAGGAATATACAATACATTTATTCATACAACTATGTACAAGTAGGTAAATACAAAAAATACAGATGAAAAAATTAGCTATCTAAAGACCGTTGCAAACGATCTATAGATAGCTCAACTGATCCAGATCCCTATCAGACGGAAGCGTTCCCAAAATACAAGTTGCATTGCCACGTTGAATGGCAATGTGTTGACCAAGCCAGCTCTCTGGTCACGCGTCGCTTTGACCAGTCTCCCTGAAAGAATTTTGAAAAGGCGAAAGGCCCCGGCGCCTTTTGGGGTTGACAGAGTCTCAACCCCAAAAGGCTCAAATAAGTAAGCTCTGTCGAGACTTCTATATATGCGCCTCTTGAGATCCCCGGCCGAATTCAGGTAGCTCTAGTACTTAGGCCCGATTCCACCAACACAATAACAGGTGTCTAAGTCCTAATCAATGCTTTTTGACACGTTTTCCTAGGAATTTGACCGTCCGTTTAATTTGTTGGTGAAGTGGACTCAAAGCTTTAATCGGTCCAATTAATTATAATTTTACTCTTAGTTTCTGAACAAAGGTTGTCTTGGTATTTTTATCAATTTATAATGTAGGTATTTTTTATCAATGTATCTTACTAAATAACCTACTGATTAACATATTTACTGCACCGTATTATCATGTCCAGCTAGGCTGGGCAGCGTTTGGAAAACTACGTGGAGTCTTCTCGTCATCCATACCGCAATGCTTGAAAACGAAAGTTTTCAATCAGTGCGTCCTACCCGTCATGACCTACGGAGCTGAGACGTGGACACTCACGATAGGGCTGGTCCACCAGTTCAAAGTCGCTCAGCGAGCTATGGAAAGAGCTATGCTCGGAGTCTCTCTGAAGGATAAGATTCGTAACGAATACATCCGTCAGAGAACCAAAGTTAACGACATAGCTCAACGAATTAGCAAGCTGAAGTGGCAGTGGGCCGGTCATATCTCGCGAAGAACCGATAACCGCTGGGGTAAACGTGTTCTTGAGTGGAGACCGCGATTCGGCAAACGTAGTGTAGGACGCCCTCCGGCCAGGTGGGATGACGATCTGCGAAACACTGCAGGCAGATGCTGGATGCGGCAAGCTGAAGACAGGGCGCTATGGCGCTCATTAGGGGAGGCCTATGTCGAGCAGTGGACTAATATAGGCTGATGATGATTATCATATCAAAATGACAATAGATTTATATAGATTTGATCTGAGCTAATAATGATTGGTTACAACTCTTTACTGATAGTTTTTTACAACAATTATCCTACTTGTACCTAAAATATAAATGCGAAGGATACTTTTATGATGGATGGATTTTATCCCGTGACGACCGGAGCACGTATATGCGTTTGCTGTAAGGGTATTTGTTTGTTCGTCTGCTAATATTTATCTCCAAAACGGCTTATCTTATTAGAATAAGGTTTTTTTGGAATCAATCTGTATGTTTTCAAGAATGGTTCTTCAAGAGGTTACCTAAATACTAAGATTTATATACGACTAGTTGTTGCCCGCGGCTTCGCCCGCGTGGTATGTTAATAAAAGTAGCAAATGACCGATTCCAACTTTTGAATGAATCGAACCAAGGATTACGATTTATACAAAGTTTAGAACTCAACCCCCAAAGGGTAGTTTTGAAGAAATAAAAAATACGTGTTTCATTATTTACTTTAAAGTTTAGTTGTACAGAGTTTTGAGCGAATAAAACATTTTTTTTTCGTAGAATCTTTACCACCCTGCTTAACCCCGTTAGGGGTAGATATTCGAATATAAGATATGCCTATGTGTTATTCCAGAACCTAAACTATCTATATTCCAAATTTCATCAAAATCGGTTTAGTAGTTACGGAGATACGTAGTAACAAACATTCACACACACAAACACACAGACTTTCGCAGTCATTATATTAGTAGGATGTATTGATTTAACAAACTTAGCATGTACAATAGAAAGTTAGTATCTTAAAACAGTTATTAGGTTTGTCTAGACACTAGTTTTCGAAGTGTTAAGGTATACATAATTGTAAAAGGAATTTTAAATCATTTAAAGATTTTATTATCTTTGTGATTTCAATGAATGAAAACCTATTCGGTCTCATTACGAAACGTGGTCTAAACTCGAGTTTCCAGGACTACTAAGTCCAGGTCTAAATATAGACCTTTGGTTTAGACTTGACTTTATTACAAAAGCAGATTTTTCCGAGGTCTAACTAAACCCAACTAAAACTCCGGTCTACGAGTATCATTCAATCATTCACTGACAACAGCCAATGATCGTGGACTTTGCATGCTCCAAACATCGATAACGTTCCATTCCTTCAAGAATCTTGAATAAAATGATTTGCTTTATTATTTACGTCACGATTTAAAAAAAAGGTGCCAGTTATTAAAACATATGATTATTTATTCGCCTCGATAACCAGTAAGCTTATTATTAAAATAAACAGTAACACTCTCTGAAAATATAATCAAATATATTTTTACTAAGAAGTTTTCGGTTAAGGCGGTAAAATGACCTTTTTCAAAATCGCAACAATCAAAATCCATATCGTCAATCAAATTCAAGTCTATTTTCAAGCTTAGTCGTTTAGGAAATACAAAATAATATGAGATAAGTACGAATTATCGAAGGTGCACAAGCAATTACATTCAAATCTGTATAAAGACATGACAGATTTAGCTAAAACCAGAGATAAACTAGGGGACTGGCTGGTTTAATTATAAACCACAGATAGACCGCGGTTTTTGGCTTAAACCTCGTTTCGTAATAACAATTTTCTAAAACCAGAGTCTAAACCCCAGTTTTTTCTTAAACTTGACTTAAACCACGTTTCGTAATGAGACCGATTGACTTTAACTCAGAATTTTGATCAAGTTATGGACACCCTGTATGTAGGTGAACATGTGGGTGAAATGTGCACTTCAAGTGACATTGGTTAAGGCCAACTTACTGCGGGTATATATATTATAATACTACTCTACTGCGGGTATTACTTATGTACCGACAGAAAACAAATCACACACAATGGAACGCCATTGAATAGTAAGAACTAAAATTGTGTTTTTTTTTCATACTTTCGCAATCAGTAAAAATAATAATAAATGCAAGGTTTTATAATATCTCTAAAATTTAACCACTGCGAAGTGAAATTGAAATTAATATATTATTTCGGTTTTATTTTTCCCACTCAAATCTCATGTAGCCCTTGTCTGCATTTAAGATTACTTTTTCCTAATTCTATAGTTTTGACATGCCGTTTTGCCATCAGAACGATCATGATCATCAGCCTGTAGAAGTTCACAGCTGGACAAATTCCTTCTCAAAAGTGTGCCATGAAGAACCATCTGAGCCACCTCCATCCACCTACTTTAAACTGTAAGATACCATCACAATTATGCGTGGTATTTCCTATATAATTTTACTGACTTAATTTCTACCATTATAATATGGTCAAATTATATAAATCATTATAAATTGTAAACTATGTGTTATTCTGATGTATAAGCTATACTGTAAAGTTTCATGAAAATCCATTCAGTAGTTTTTGCATGAAAGAGTAACACACATCTATCCATCCTTACATCCTTATCCATCCTTCGCGTCTGTAATAGTAATAGGATGTATCAGTCATGTAGTTCACATAACACAAGCTCTATTTCCATTGAGGCTAGATGATGCTCTGTAAAAATGTCCAGCATTATTATTATTAATAATAATTAAGTAAATAATCACCTGTTCAAAATACCATTTAAATCGGTTCATCTGTTATTACGCTGGTTAAGAAAACATCCAAACTTTCGTATTTATAGTATTAGTAGTATAGGATAGTGTAACACTATTTTGCTGACAGTACCGTTATCTTTTCACTGAGTATGAGTAGGTAGGTATATCCGAGCGCGTGCGCAGGAAATCGCTTTATTTGTCAATGGCCCAATGCCACCGAACTGAGTGTTCTGTCTATCCTTTCCTATTAATATTATAAATAAAATTTAATATTATTTTCATCCCTAGAAGGGACCGTCCACCCCCACTTTTCATTTTTTTACAAATATAATTATATTCAGTAGGTACAGCCGTAAACAAAACTCCTCTCACTCCAAAGGTCACCTCAAAACGATAAGACCGCTCATTTTGCCTTAGTAAAAATAAGTTTGTATGTTCGTTGCTAATAATTTCCGTAACGGCTGAAGCGATTTGGATGAATTAATGAATGAATTTACTTTATTGTACATCATAAACAATAATAACAAATTCTTATTCTTACTAAGGCAAAATGAGCGGTCTTATCGCTTAGAGGCGACCTTTGGAGTGAGAGGAGTTTTGTTTACGGCTGTACTGAATATAATTAGGTTTGTACAAAAATAAAAAGTGGGGGTGGACGGTCCCTTCTAGAGATGAAAATAATATTCAATTTGAAAGTTTCTCTATGGCCCCGAAGTCCATTTTATTCGAAGTCCCTAATGTGAATGACCCGAAATTTGGAACAACCTATATTTCGTGACCTAAAATACCACATTCGCTACTTACCCCAATAGGTATTACGCGGCCGAATTCGTATGTAAAGGCTAAGTTTTTTTTAATTTTAGTACCTTGCTTAATGCCCGTCTACATTAATCTTTAGGTGCCTCTTACTTATTTTTTTTTAGATACTAATAAATACGAATTAAATCGTAAGATCGAAATGAGCAAGATATATTTTACAGAGTTATGTAGCCAACATTGATGAAGAGAAGCGAGTGGACTTATGGCCCACCTCAATTAACAAAAGAGGCTAGTGGCCCACCTCCACTTACTTCCTACTATTTTGAATAGTTTACTAACGCCATCTACTATGATTATCCAAACTAAAACCCCGAAATCGTCATAGTAGTACAAAAAAAGGGCGTTTATACCATCGTTCATCTGCGCATTTTTCTAGAACCAAACGGAAAAACTAAAGGAAATAAAATGAACGAATATTTATTTCAAATTAAACTATGTAGGTTTAGAATGGTGTTAATCTTATTATTCACTTATTTTTAATTAGGTATGTAGGTAGCTAGTTGATTCACATATATAGAAAAAATCCTGTTGCTTTTGTCCTAATCAAAATTGTGGTCGATACTGATCCTAAAACTGAGGCAAAAACATGTACCTCTATATAGGTATCAGTGTGTAGAAAAAGTCGTCAATAATATGCTATGTAGGTAACTACAGTTTGCTATCTGTATACAAACAGACACACATGACAAGTGTTATCGTGTGACCTAGACCCGAAGGCGTTCAGGAAGTTGCCTCGGAGGAAAGGAAGCCATTTTGCAAAGATAAACTGACACTTATTAATTGTTATCGGTATCATTAAACGTAATGGTTTCATAATTGCCTACCTACTAGTATATTTGTTCGAGAATTAATGAAAAACCTCTTAGGGTTAGGACACACTGAAGATATGGCGGTGGCTGAAATGTTTAACAAAGTTCGCGTGAACGATCGCCACCGCGGGTGGACATATACTATATATTGGACTTGATTCTGTAGTTCACTAACTAAACTAAATTTAAACTATCGCTCTCTTTTTTAGTTCAAAATGAGACTGTAGGTACCTTGGTACCTACTACTATGTACTTCTAATTAAACATTAATTATTATTATTATTTTCTTTATTTTTTACTTTGGTTTTTATGTGTGTATAATTAAATTAATTATTCATTTATAAAGTACTTATTTGATTTTCAAGACTGAATACGTATAATTTATCTGACTGACGTGTAAATTTAATTACCAGTAAATTGATTATTCTGATTACTGATAGTGCAAGCAAGAAAGAGATAGCTACAATTTGTGTGCTGTCAAATTAGTCAGATTTAAGTTTTCCATACAAATTTAGTAGTCATTTCAAAACATGCTGACTATAAACACAAAGAAAAGCGGCACGTAAACTGATTTGACAGCACTAAAATTGTAGCTATCTCTTTCTTGCTTGCACTATCAGTAAAAGAGAGCGACAGTTTAAAGTTTAGTTTAGTTAGTGAACTAAAGAATAGAGATTATCTCGTTAAAATAAAAGGGCTTTTCGTTAAGACCAATTCTGCAAAGTAAGCCGACGAAAAAACAGTGGACGAATGAGTTTTTTACGAACGCTGACTTTATGGTAAGAGCTACTTTTTGTCCAAGTAGCCGAAGCCGTGGGCAGTAGCTAGTATGCAATATAGTTGTAGTTTTCTGATCATCTGAGTCGTGATTAAGTGTTAAGTAGCGTTTTAGCGTATTTAGCTTTCTATCCAGGCTTGGTCGCGGAGGAATAGGCAATAGGTAAAATTGACGTTTGAAAGTTCCTTGTGATTTTAATGAATAAAGAAATCAATAAATAGAAATAATAATAAATATAATAAAGATGTAATTTTTTTTTCACATAGCATCATCTAGCACCAAACTAAGCAGAGCTTGTGTAATGGGAACCAATGACTGATATAATACAAACATATTATACATAGAAAATACCCAGATCCGAGACAGATATTTGCACAATTTAGACGAAAAAAAATAATTTGGACTTTGACTTTTGGCTGTGACTGCGGCGCGTCGTCCGGTTCGTGGCCGCACTCGAGAACCTTCAATCCCCTGCGATTATCGGTTCTACAAACTGTAAGGCAAACCACCATTTTTACTCAGCTCCATTCCTTATCGAGTCCGTGTGAATGTCACAGACTATCTTATAAAATGTATCCTTTTGCGGGAAACAGTAATTTTAATATTTGCAAAAGTCGTTTTAACCTTTATCCTGAGGTTGTTAAAGTTCAAAGTGAAACTAGCCATTTGTAGGACATTGTAGGGTATTTGTCGTAGTCCTAACCGAACAGCTGGTATATTGACGACAATATATGCCTATTCATATTGTAAAAACGGGAATTTTCACGTTCTGCACTATCGGTGAAGGCACCGACTAAGTTTCGACTCATTCCGAGAGTCTTCATCAGGGTGAGTGGTTGCGACTTTCTCCTTCCCCGTCGTGCCGTGCACGGCGGTGCCTTAGTCGGTGCCTTCACCGATAGTGCAGTACGTGAAAATTCCCGTTTTTACAATATGAATAGTCAAGTTCACGTTAGTTTTTGGAATAAAATATATGCCTAATATATTATACCTTTATATACAAAATATATACCTACAAGTTATGCTCATGTTTTTTGTTGTTTTAACCGACTTCAAAACAGGGAGGAAAATCAAGGAGAATGTAATCACGACTAGCCGAAACATTTTTTTTTGTCGAAAGCGTCTTTCCGAGTTTGAAGTTTGAGAATCTAGTGTCCTGACAAACTATGTATTGTGTGGAAATGCTACCGAATTTGTCAGAAATTGGGAATTAAAAAAAAAACGTCCGTTCCGTAAAATTACTCCACGTTTATTGGTCAATTAATTACGTAGCAAATTTACATTAATCTGAATTAGCAACCTACTTAATTAAAAGTTATGATTACACTTCACTTAACATGTTTTAAGAAAATACTAATTAACTAGTAGATTTCGATTTATTTTGTTAACAATTTGAGTACATACACTACTCAGTTTAAATAAATAAATAATGCCGGACAATCCACACAGCATCATCTAGCCCCAAGCTAAGCAGAGCTTGTGTTATGGCTACTAGATGACTGATATACTTAATACAATACATTACATAGATAAATATTTTTTTATTATACATAGAAAATACCCAGAACACCCAGAACAAATATTTGCAGATCGTACAAACATTTGTCCCAGGGCGGGAATCGAACCCGCAACCTCCTGTGTCGCAGGCGGATCTTCGCCCACCGCGCCACGTCGGTCGTCACTATTCACTATATATGCAAAACTCGTTACACATTAAAAATAGGTATACGAGAACGGTCGAAAACGACGGCCCGGAAAAGCTTGGTTATTTTTTTGATGATCCTTCATTCAGCTTTAGTGTGGTGCCAATCGAACGACGTGAACTCATTTATAGAAAAAGAGTACTACTCAAAGAATTAAATAAAGTCTAAAAAGTGACCCAGTTAGTTCCATGTAGACTGTGACATTACCATTTGCGATGAAGCCAATGTCGATCGGAAGGAAATAAGGCCACATGCACACGACGTGTTTTTACGAATGTCTGCAATTAGCTTTATTGCTTTGACATTTTTATTTATCGAAGAACAAGGATATCTTGTTGGGATCCTGTTTATTTCTTTCGCAAGTCGTAATTGTTGTTACACTGGTATATTTTTGGTCACTCTTTGACCTGTTTGAGGTGTGGTGCCAAAGACATTGGTTAAGGTAAAGGGTAAGGTATTTTTATTGATTACTAGCTTCTGCCCACGGCTTCGCCCGCATTGTAGCCGGATAAAAAGTAGCCTATGTGTTATTCTGATGTATAAACTATATTATTGTGAAGTTTAATCAAAATCCGTTCAGTAGTTTTTGCGTGAAAGAGTAACAAACATCCTCACAAACTTTCGCATTTATAATATTAGTAGGATAGGATAGGATAGGATTGTTATGAATATTTATACTATCTTATATATGAGTAATGTAGCTTGAAATAAACAATAATAATTATTTATTTTTATCGTTAGAAGAAACACCCACTTGTAGAAGGATCAACTTGTGTATGTTTCTTCGGCATTGTAAGTTTCACTTCGCGTATTTTACCTGTAAAACTTTTGTATTGGCGTTTACAGAGATCAGAACTCGGCTATTTAAAATGTTTCGAGTTTTTGATTTCGAAATGTAATCTTTAGTATCTTATTTCTTCACAACCGAGGGCAAATTTCTGCTCACCTAATTTTCGAAGTTAAACTTTTGATGAGGAGAAAATTCTAATCGATTTTTAAAACGAGCGCGTTCAAATCTTTTGTATGCAATTATGTCCTTTAGATAACTCAGATGTATAACTAACTAAAAATAAAATAAGAAGCAACAGAAATCAAAGTAATCTACACACAAATTATAGAAGGCCTACATCCAAAAATATAAATAGATACGTTCATCCTACTTCTATTATAAACGCGAAAGTTTGTGAGGATGGATGTTTGTTACTCTTTCACGCAAAAACTACTCAATAGATTTTGATTAAAATTTACAGTAATATAGCTTATACATCAAAATAACAGACAGGCTATTTTTTTTCGGGTACCACGCGGGCGAAGCCGTGGGCAGAGGCTAGTTATTTATAAATGATATTTTTCGATTTTAGTAGATACTTTGCTGTCATTCGTCGACTGTTATTATTCATTTTGCGACACATTTCTTATCTCAATAGTACATGACATTGTCAACCTCCAATCAATATGACCTGACATACCTACGACACCAGTACATACATAAGGCATGTATATAATGTATGTATGTATCTGTAGGCGCACACGTCGCTCAATGCCGAAATATAATAAGGTCAAGATCTGCCTTACCTGTGTACTTATGGTTTAATGTAAAAAGCTGGGCTGAGTTTTAAACTGAAGCATTTTTTTTTTTTAATCAATAACGGGATATTTATCATGATTTTTGAGTTTGGATATTTTTCGATATTTCGACACAGTCACGGGAGGAAGTCTTTGCGGGTAGAAAAGAAAAGAATAAATCGATCTACCCTCTTTCTCATTATTCTATTGCGAATGATACGACCGTATTGTAAAACATTCAAAATCACAAGCCCATAACAGAAAAAGCCTCCCATTTTTAGTAAAATATCATACTACTATTATAACGGGAAAGTTTGTGAGGATGTATGTTTGTTACTCTTTCACGCAAAAACTACTGAACGGATTTTTATGAAACTTTACAGTAATATAGCTTATAAATCAGAACAACACATAGGCTACTTTTTATACGGGTAACACGCGGGCGAAGCCGTGACCAGAAGCTAGTTTCATAAAAATCCTTTATTTAAACGGATTAATCGCGTTGTTTTTATTTAGGTCGTCTTATAGAGAATGGAAAGCGTAAAAAACAAACACGTTCAAAACTTTAATATAATCGCTTCAGCTTGTATCTTGCATCAAGCGTTTAATTGAAAGCCTTAACTTTTTGCCCACTCGTAGGTTATCAAGTGTTATAATGTAAACGTGTACGTAACCTATATATATAAGAGTATCTATTTAATTATTAAATGCATGTTTGTCTGCCTGTCAACAGAATTCATAACACTTTTAATTATTAAATGCATGTTTGTCTGCCTGTCAACAGAATTCATAACACTTTTAATTATTCAATGCATGTTTGTCTGCCTGTCAACAGAATTCATAACACTTTTAATTATTAAATGCATGTTTGTCTGCCTGTCAACAGAATTCATAACACTTTTAATTATTAAATGCATGTTTGTCTATCTGTCAACAGAATTCATAACACTTTTAATTATTAAATGCATGTTTGTCTGCCTGTCAACAGAATTCATAACCCTTTTAATTATTAAATGCATGTTTGTCTGCCTGTCAACAGAATTCATAACCCTTTTTATGGACGGGCATCCTTCGGTACATGCTCAGTTCGTAGATCCGTGAGATTACCAAGTAGGGGTAAGATACGCTTTCCGTTTTTTCATTGACGTACGTTGCAAAATTGGTCTACACGATAAGCCCTTTTGTTTTAACAAGATTATTGTACAGCCTATGGAATATTTGGAATTGGATGAGTAGTTTCGGATTTACAAAGTATACAAATAAGCCAACTAAAGACCGCTGCAAACGATCTATAGATTGGTGAACTGATCGCGATCTCTACCGAACAAAATCATTCCCAAAATCCTGGCTGCATTGCTACGCTGAATGGCTATTCTTAGGGTTTACCCAGACAACATTACAAATCCTTTTTCTTTACATAAATATTTTGCCAAATAAACGTATTATATTTTACTAGCTTCTGCCCACGGCTTCACCCGCATTGTAGCCGGATATAAAGTAGCCTATGTGTTATTCTGATGTATAAACTATATTACTGTAAAGTTTCATCAAAATCTGTTCAGTAGTTTTTTCGTGAAAGAGGAACAAATATCCTCACAAACTTTCACGTTTATAATATTAGTAGGATATAGTACATTTTTTATTTATACCTATCTTTTCCTCTGCAGAGCAAGGTTCTCCCCTACTAGAGTCAATATACTCGAATAGTACTATTTAATGAGTATCAAAAGGTTAAAAAAAAACTATAAACTATACTTATAGTTTATAGTTCTTCCATTTTTCTACGTACCTACGCACGTATTTCTTTACGTACCGGTCCCAGGTTACTAGCGGGTGAATCCACATGTATCGACTAGTCATTAAAACGTGTGTTTAAGTGTGGTCTAACCTGTGTTTACGTGTTTATATTCGCCAATCGGAATAAACATATTAAACGTGTTTAAATCGCTGGCGGATCTCCGCACAGGGTCGTATCGAGTACCTACATAGAGTAATTATATAACATGGTAGAGCTGAAATTAGAATTTTGTCAATATCCTAAAAATATCCTCTATCTTGACCTCGGTGGGTAGTTGGTTAAGAAGAGGCATGAGTTCGATTCCTGCTGTTGATAAATGTTTGCGTGTTCTGCAGATATTTTGACACAACCTAATTCTACGATACAAAGAATCCTTATGGGATCCTTACAGGGGATCTTATGTGAATATACAAATACAAAAATATATTAACAAAATCATAAAAACTTTAGTAGTTTGAAAATATAGTTGCCATCCTGCATTAGGGAGCTTTTGTTTCGCTTCGTGAACTATAGCTTACTCATTATCACTCTGAGCCATGGGTGTGTTTATGCATAGCTAATTGCTAGGTAGGTGGGTCTATCGATTTGAATCGAACCTGCTATCAAAGTAAACGATGACCTCCATCCGAGTGAACTGATCACTATACAGATTTTTATTACCACTAATACTTTCAATATTTGATCATGGCAAACTTTCTTAGGTATTGCCAACTGTCATAATTATGACAGCTTAATTGAAACGTTCTTAAATTATATGTGCAATCCCGATATAAGGTTATTTTACCCATAAAAATAAATATAAAAAATAATCTTTCTCGTTTGCAGGAGAGCCGTGTTGACCTAGAGTATTTTTCGTGAGCAGGACAAATAGTAAACGAGTTATTTTTTTGACAACGCTCTATAAACCTCTACTCCCTCAGGTATTGCAGAACCAGAATCAGAACCATATGATGGTATGTACCTGTCAAGTAGAACAATGTCATACCAAAGTAAAAAAAAAACAAGTTTCGGTGCATCTACGAGGTACCTACCTATACTTAAGTACCTTTGTCATCACATGGGTTTTAGTCATATTTCTTATCCTAATAAGATACTCAATAAACTATCCCACTGTGTTACAATGATGATGTCCTCCACGACGTATCCGTCGAAGGCGAACCTTGCTATTATATAAATTTATCTATTATGTGAACGAATATGACTCGCAAAACCGAATTTCGTCCTAAACGTCCTGTCACAGGACGAGCAATGTAATTTACCAGAATTGTTGTACGTGTAGATGTAGGTGGAATTTGGTTTTGTCTTTCGTTGCTGGCGCTTAGCATCAAGATGTTCTAGACGAGTTGTTTCAAATTGCACAGTTGCCTTGTGGACGATGCTGCGCCAGTCAGACCGTCTTTGTGCAAGCTCTTCCCAACCATTACACGGTATGTCACATGATGATAGATGGCGTTTGAGGACATCTTTATAGCGCAAAAACTGCCCTCCAGGCTTACGCTTTCCCTCTTTAAGTTCCGAGAAAAAAACTATTTTTGGAAGCCTAGAGTCCTTCATACGCACAAGATGCCCGCACCACCTAAGCTGACCCTTGATAAGCAGAGATTCTATACCGCTCAGCTCTGTCCGACGCAAGATTTCTGAATTTGGGACGCGATCTTGCCACTTAATTTGAAGTATTGACCTGAGACACTTCATGTGGAAGACGTCAAGACGCTTAATATCGCCTTTGTAGAGGCACCAGGTCTCCGTGGCGTATAGTAAGATAGGTAAGATTATTGCGTTATATACGGAAATTTTAGTGTGTAGATGCAAGTCATGGGAATCCCAAACTCTTTTACTTAGTTTCCCATAAGATGATGACTGTGTTATAACACAGTGGTTGGCTCACCCACTTTTTACAAAATGTTTTTAAAAATTGGTAGTATTTATAATAATATCTGTGGTTAAGCCGTTTCCATTTTGGAGAAAAACAGATAAATAACCAAACAACCTCCAACACATATACCAGCTTATTAATATAAAAACGGATGTAAAATGAGTCACAATAATAACTCAAAACATTGTGTAATATATTTCTGTGTATCTCGTGTGTGAAGGTTGAAAACGGCAATGTATGTCAATCGTTTGCGAGAAACAAGTTTTCCTTATCAAAACTTGCTTTAACTTTTTACCATCACTGTAGATTTGTTATCAACGGTAGTTTAAACTTTGTTTTATCTTTTTTAACAGGACAGTGCAGTGCAGAGCATGTTTTTAGGATTCAGAAGCTAAATGCTGAAAACGGTACCCTTTTAGTTTAATCATGTCCGTGTACGCCTGTTAATGAGATTAAATAAACGTGTTTTTAAACCCAAAATGTTGCTTATAATCTCCGTAACGGCTAGATTTGGTACAGGTATAGGATATGATCTAGAATAACATTATTTTGAGGTATGCTTAATTTTTAGATTAGAAATATAGAAGCTTCTAAAGCTAAAAGAAAGCTAAAGATTAAAAATATACCTTAAAGAAACTAAAGTTTTGTTCCCCTCTAACGTTTTAACTTTGTGCCCTATAAGTATGAGACAAAGCATAGCCAACAGCATTTGGTAGGAGTTAGTTCAATAATGTACTATAAGAGAATGAGGCAACTCCGGGACCCTAATTTAGCGTGCCTCTACTTTTTTGGGCCCTTTATTGGACATTATACATTACGTGCCCTGCAAATTAAAAATCAAAGTAAAAAAAACTATATGAAATACTAATGAAATCCATATTAGTAAATTACATAATTCATTATCAATATTTTCATAAATAAGAATGAATGAAAACACTTTAATGTAAAAACAATAAATACAAATTAACAAAACTTCAAAACCTATAGTATTTTCTTCCAGACAAACTTTGGATGGAGAGAATACTATGAAGTTTAAAGAATGATCAATGGGTACTAATAATTCTGAAATTCTGAAACCTTGCAAGTAGTTATATGAAGGTATGTATTAAAAAAATCGACTACAAAGTCTTGAGACATGGTTTAGCGTGATCTGACTAAACGCTATATTAGCATGCATCACATCTGTGTCTATTTATAATGCGCTGAGATCAACAAACTATTTGCGATTGTTATTGCAGAGGAGACAAGGGCGCGTGCGTGACCTAGTCTAAAGTACGTACGCTAACGACAGAACTGCACTCAGGAGAACGAATCGCAATTGTCTTGTCCGTACAAAAAGTAATTTCTGCAATGATAGTGATATCATTCGCAATTAAAGAGAGAGAAAGAGGGTAGATCGATTTGCCTGCCCAAAATCCACCCGTGATCATGGTAAAAGAAATTGTGCCGAAATATCGGGAAACATTTAAACTTACAATCATGGTAAATACTTAACACGTTTTTAATAAAGATTATGTTACAAACCATGATAGTTTCAAAAGATTATAAAGATTTGATTAGATATATTTACAAAATTTTAAAACCACTGTTGTGTTTCCCATCATTGACTGCACCGCCCCCGAGTGATAAAACAATAAAACTAATAAAAAGCAATAAAACTATCTAAGTACCATCTGTGAAGACATACAAATAGATTGCAAAAAATCGCATTACAATCCGATAAGCCACTTCGGAGTTATATAGATGGATAGAAAATGCTTTATTGCACAAGATAAAACAAGTATATAGGCGAACTTAACGCTAATTAGCATTTCCTTCCAGCTAACCTTTGTGTAATGAATGTGGGGCATATGGGGCTATATGGTAACAGAACAACCTCTTATCCAACGCATGTAAACAAAACAAAAAGTTTGTGAAATATTTTTATACCTCAAATACGTTAAGTTTTCAAACGAATCGCAAACTTTATTTGTATGTTCCCATGAAAACCGACGTCTTTAAAAAAATACTCACAACTTTATCATCAATTATAGACATCCTCATAAATCTATTCAGATCTAACCAATTAGGCGGTAGTCACTAGCAACCTTATCATTAACCGAATACTTATGTTTAGCTTATCATTTCGTACTTCCACGTGACAGTTTATAAGGACAAGAGCAAGGTATCCTCACTCATAATAGAATAAGCAACAACAGGAAGTGAGCGAAAGCAGATAACACTTAATCCGGCCCTGATCTTCGTCGCCTAGAACTAGGAAACGCTCGCGGAAATGCACTAAGCCGGTATCTCAAGGCCCCACGTAGTTAACAGATGGTAATGTCTATTGCCATCCCAGGACAAAGCGATGCAAGTTGACTCTGCAATCAGGAAGACAAAGTACATAATTATGATAGCGTGATGATCTTATACAGTGATGCTAAGGTGATAATCATAGTATTGGTTTTACTTATAAACACTATATTAAGTGTTGGGGTTTCTCAGCTCGTAGATAAATGAAAAAAAGAGTAGTGGACTGTATTCTGATATATATTGACGTAAAGAACGCGCGCCTATTGGTTTCGTGATCGTGGTGAAGTGTCTGTCCGCGCCGATTGTTAGCCGGATGCCGACCTCGTCCCTCTCGACCCCTCTCCCCGCTGTTCCTCTAGTTGAGGTGGTGGGACGACGGAATATTTGGCTCCGACATTAAGGGTGAATAAGACTATTAGAAGAGAAGCCTATGCCCTTCTGTGGGATAAGACAGGTTGTACATGATGATGATGATGACCAACAGTACTTCATTATGCATGGTCTGGATGTTTTCTATATATTATATGTATTTATTAACAAAAAAAGTATATAAATAGTTTGACAGTCATATCGTTACCATAATACAAGCTCTGCTTACTTTGGGGCTAGATGATGCTATGTGAAACATGTCCAGCATTATTTATATATAAGTAGCCCATGTGTTATTCTGATGTTTAAGCTATATTACTGTAAAGTTTCATCAAAATCCGTTCAGTAGTTTTTGCGTGAAAGAGTAACAAACATTCATTCTCACAAACTTTGACGCTTAGATTAATTATTAGACTGATACTCTTTCTCTCTTCTTACTCTTGCAGAGTTTGTTGCTTGATTCTTCTTGGTTCTGGCTTGGTCGCGCTCGAGGATTCGGCGTAAATTCACTTCAATATTATAAATTCATGTAGTTTTTAAGCTTATATTCTATATGATTCTTGTGATTTCAATGAATAAATGAATTTTGACTTTGATTCGTATTTTTCACTTTCACAATCAGTAAAAATAATTAATAAGTTTTATGTTTTCTAAAAATATGTACATTTGTTTGTACTCTTAGATTGATGATCTCATTAAATTTTAAGATAATTATATTAAATAATTAGTATTGAGATTTAGCATAGATATCTACCTATCTTTAAATTGAATAATAGAGGCCTTAAGGTAGGTATGAATCCTCATTACAAATGATTCTTCAAACAACATTGTTTATCGATAAAATTATGCAGTTAATCTAATGTTTAATTATGAACTTACTTATTATCTCCGCTTCAGTGAGTATTTCTATAAATAACGAGTTAACACAAGGAAACGTTTCCGGAAGGTATTGCGGAGGAAGAAGGAATTGCGGTAATGATTTAGGTATAGGTAGGTACCTACATCATTGCTACGAAGTGAATTTAGGCCGATTTATTGCGACCAAGCCTAGAAGAATCGAATTATTCCGATCTGTCACCCTGTTCTGTCCCCTTAGGGTGACAGTTGGGGAAAAAAAGTTCGATATGTCCCCTTTTTTTGCAACGGGAGGACAGATAGAACTTTATTAATTTAAAAAGTTCTTTCTGTCCCCCTGTTAGTAACGGCGGGACAGATAGAACTATCAATTCCTGCCTGTCCTCTAATTAAAAAAAAATATTTAATATGTACACTTTGTTCTGGTTACAAATTCTACTTGGTTTTTATTTGATGATCCTTTATTCAGATTTAGTGTGGTGCCAATCAAAAATGTGAACTCATTCATTGAGAAGAAGTACGTTTTGGTACTTACCTAAGAAAGTAGAAAATAATATAAAAAAAGTAGGTAGGTACCAATCAACCAAATGTATACAAACTTTTTTGAAATCTTGATGTCGCCCGCACGAAGCCAATGTCCAAAGGACTAGCGCTTACCTCTGTGAGAAAATTAGCATTGCTATTCAACGGGGTACTGTTGTCAGCCGTTTGGGTACCCTGCCTGCCGTCGGTGACTTGAACACTGTTCTACTTGTGATCTACAGGTAGAAAACAATCGTCATTCCCTTATTTAATATTATGAAGATTGTTTTTTTTTCTATAAAATAATAATTATACTCATGTATAAATATATTATTATGATGCTCGTCTCAGGAAATGAGCTATAATTGTTGAGATAGGTTTGCGTAGTTACAAGTACCTACCGAGTCGGTTATGTTATTCTATGAGTATATTCACACGGCGTATTTTAAACGCGCGGTAAACGCGCGTATTAACGCTTAACGTTTTAATACGCTTTTTTACCGCACGTTCGCAACGCCCTGATGAAGCACATTTTTAAAAAGAATATCGCGTTTGATTTTACCAGCGATATCATTACATCGATACGTACATTGATTTACATCGTACTTACTATTGATGAGTCTCTCAAATAAATGCATTCACGACGGTCTCTTAAAATAAGAACGTAGAATGATAAAACATAGATATACATAGCTATAAAGAATGTTCTATATTAGCTATAAAGAGTATACGTAGTACTTATGTTTATATATAGATTTCTGAATAAAACGCGCTTGTCGCATTAGTGGCTGGGGGAGGACGTCAGATTGTATAAAGATTTTGACATACCGTGTCCGCCTACGCCAGCGTCAAGTTTGAAATCTGAACGAAGAAACGCGTACTTTCAAGCCGCCTTGCCTCCCAGCTCTGATCCGCCAGCGAACCTATATTGTAACTGGTATTTTCTTGGTCTCCCTCGGCGCCACACCCCACGAACAAGAGAAAAAATCAGGAAATACAGTCTACAACCCAAACAAAATGCTAAGTTGGTCAAATTAACACGCAGTTTCATTGATACATGGGCAGGCCGTTTCTATCGATGAAACTGCGCGTTTGTATCAATACAAACGCTTTGCTGAACTCATGTAACGTGTCCAAAAGTACTTGCTATGTATAATGATTTGTCATCTATGGTTAGATTGGTAAACGTCAGATATGACAGTTCGATTGTGGTCATGGCGCGAATACATTAATTCTGGATTTATAATACTTATTATTGTTTATTAATAAGTAACTAACACGAATCAACCAAATAACACTAGTTACTTAAAATTAAAAACATCATTTATATCTAATAAATTAAAAATATTGTAACAAACATTCAATAAAATAAATCAATACAGAATTAATAGCCTTAAAAATTAAATAGTTATAAATTAATTGTAATAATAAATAAACAAAAAGATTTTCATAATATTGAAATGATTATATAACGTTGTGACTGTATCGCGTTCGACATGCGTCAAAGACGCGTATAGTCGCGTTTTCTGCGCGTATAGTCGCGTTTTCTGCGCGTATAAAATACGCCGTGTGCATATTCTTTAAGGTTCATTGCTGATAGCCACTTCCGAGCGGACATCCATTTCGGATGTGGAAACAGGCGTTGGATGCCATCCTACTCATCTGTACTGTATCATTTTATCGTCAGACGGAACACGTCACCTATAAATACTTATGTACGCGAATTTATGCGATGAATCCCTTCGCAGTTTCTTTCCGCTTGATCGGAACACGGAGACTATAGCCTGTCAGGTTCTTGTCTTTGTAGTCCTATCACGGGAAAATTATTTCTAGTTACCTGCATGAGATCAGGAAACAGATTTTATTTTTGCATTAATATAGGTCAGACAGTGCATTTGGTTACAATTTTGATAGGCCCTGAAACCATCTAAATGGTGTGCAAAGTAAATAGGTAAATTGCATAATTATGCTGTGCTATGCCTGTTATGTAACTATAAAGAAAGAAAGAAGGAAAGAAAGAAAGAAAGAAAGAAAGAAAGAAAGAAAGAAAGAAAGAAAGAAAGAAAAATAAAAAATAGACATACAGAGAAAATAGACACAATCTCGCGAGAAGAGTTTGATACCTTTCTGTATTTGTATTTTTTTTTATAACTTCAGGTTTTAATTTACGTACCTATTAAGTAGATATTTAGAAAAGTTTTGTTCGGAAAATATATCGGTAGTATATTTTACAACATTTTGGATACAATCAATTTAAAAAATTAGCTAGCATTTTGGGAACGCATCCGTCTGGTTTTGGTCTTGATCAGTTGATATATCTATAGATCGTTTGCAATGGTCTTTAGATAGTTATCTGTTTCATCTATATTTTAGCAACAAAAACACAATTATAAATTAACTAGCTTCTGCCCACGGCTTTGCCCGCGTGGTACCTGGATAAAAAGTAGCCTATATGTTATTCTGATGTTTAAGCTAAATTACTGTAAAGTTTAATCAAAATCCGATCAATCGTTTGTGCGCGAAAGAGTAACAAACATCCATGCTCACAAACTTTCGCGTTTATAGTAGGACTAGCTTCTGCAAATGACTTCGCCCGCGTGGTACTCGGATAAAAAGTGGCCTATGTGTTATTCTAATGTATAATCTATCTGTAAATTTTCATAAAAATCCATTCAGTAGGTAGTTTTTGAGTGAAAGAGTGACTAACATGTATCCTCACAAACTTTCGCGTATATAATATTAGTAGGATCAGTAGGAAAGGTTTATCATAAGCCAGTTAAACAAAGTTAATTTTTAACTGAAATAAAGTTAAGTTAGTGTTGGATAGATCATACTGTGACCTATATTTAGATGCCACGTCATAGCCTCGGTGGCGCAGTAGGCAGCGCGTAAGTCTCATAATCTTAAGGTCGTGAGTTCGATCCTCACCCGGGGCATAGTTTTGCAGAATAAAAAAAATATATTTTCTTTTTGCTACGAAAAAAAATCGTGACATTTCCCGCAGGGACTTTAACTTTACCATAAAATTTCATTTTAAATAATTTTAATAAGCCAGAAATAAATAAATTTCATGAAGAGTCTTGGATTAAATTCCCACTCCAACGCACAGCTAAAATGATAGCTTGTCAAATTCAATAAGTTAGATAATCCATCACCAAATATAATTAATTATATCAAACTCATGATTTATAAAATTGTTTGTAAATAAATGTATGAGAAACCATGACCTTTGATAACGCTGTCTAGATATTACTATATACTCGTATATCCTACTATCCTACTAATATTATAAACGCGAAAGTTTGTGAGGATGGATGTTTGTTACTCTTTCACGCAAAAACTACTGAATGAATTTTGATCAAACTTTACAGTAATATAGCTTATACATCAGAATAACGCATAGGCTACTTTTTATCCGTCTACTTCGCGGGCGAAGCCGTGGGCAGTAGCTAGTACTACATACAGTATCTATATCTATAGTTTACGCGTGTCACAGAGAGCTTGCTTTTATTTAACTACAATGTTTGTATATTAGTTAGTTTTAGATCAAACCACCAACAACAACAACCAACCTTTGACAACCTTTGTGGCGCAGTGGGCGAACGCCTGCCTGAGATGCAGAAGGTTGTGTGTTCGATTCCCGCTGCGGGACAAATGTTTGTCTCGGGTCTGGGTGTTTTCTATGTAATCATGCAGTTCCCATAATACAAGCTCTGCTTATTTTGGGGCTAAATGATGCTGTGTGAAATATGTCCAGCATTATTATTTACCAGCATTAAACCTTGCAAGCTGAATTTTTACATTTTATTTTTTATTTCAGTTCCGAAGACAATGCATTTTTATGTTAAACATGATCTGAATCGACGTCCAGGATTAGTTCCAGATAAATGCACTCTTAAACAGTCAACAGCACGGACACGAAATTATGTGTACGTATTTTATTATGATAGTTGGTTTTAAGTTTTACCCTGACATGGTTGCTACTTGAAATTAATAGTGGACAGGCTGGATGCAGACATAGTCTTCATGAGGCACTGGACAGAAGTGCGCACTCCACACATCAGTTTTGAATTGTCGCTGAAACTTAAAACAAGCTAAAAGCTTGTTTTAAAAATGATTTTTATTATTAATTAATTTATTATAACAAGCTTTTATTTAACTAACAATGTTTGTATGTTAGTTTGTTTGTTCAGGTCGAATCTTGCAATCTGAATTTGAACCACTTCCTCTTATCAGTTCCGTTCTGATAACAATGCATTTTTATAGGTCAAATCGACATCCTCAGGATTAGCTCCAGTGATAGGAACTCATCAACGGTCAATAGCACAGACACGATATTTTTGAATACACAATTTTTAATTTAATTTGAAAAAATAGTTTCATCCTCCATAGCCCAGAAAACTTTCATAAGCAATTATACGCCTGTAAAAGCCTAGTTTATTACGAACTTTCCAATAATTTCTATCAGTCGCCATCCACAAGATTCTGTTTTTTAATGTGTACAAAAAAATATTCATATTATTGTTTTATCAAAGAAGAAGAATATTATACCATTCACAAGGACATAAAATAGGAAAACGGCATCTAAAAAAAACAACTCTAGTTGTTATCTACTATGATCAAAATAAGTTTCTTACTAAATAGATACCTTATATACCTACTAAACTGAAAGTGAAAGAGAAACTGCACAGAAGGGGATTTCTCAAAAGACAAAAGGTCTATTTGCCATATTTGCACGTGATTTCAAATGACAAAATAACGACGACATTGGCAAAGACTATCGTCTTTGTAATTGGTATCTTGTGTTTATGAGAAATAGGCCCCAGTTAGGTTAGGTATTATGTGTGTTACATTGATAGATATAATACCTACTTACCTACTTGTTTACTTCCTGATAGGTATATAAGTATCCTTAGGTAGGCGGTGAGTTAAAACTATTATTTATTTGGAAAATAATTATACAGGAAATATCTATAAATTGGGATTGGATAACGAGTCGATTATGGTTACGACTAGCTTCTGTCCACGGCTTCGCCCGCGTGGTACCCGGATAAAAGTAGCCTGTGTTATTCTGATGTGTAAGCTATATTACTGTAAAGTTTAATCAAACTTCGTTCAGTAGTGTTTGCGTGAAAGAGTATAACAAACATCCATCCTCACAAACTTTCGCGTTTATAATAGTAGTAGGATTAATCTTAATTTAGCAAAATAGATTTGTGTCAGCTTTGACGCAAGAGGAGCGGGTTCGTTTCCCGCTGCGGGATAAATGTTTGTATGATCTGCAAATATCTGTCTCGGGTCTGGGTGTTTTCTATGTATGATTTGTATGTCTTTACAAAAAAAAGAGTATATAAGTAGTATATCAGTCATATAGTTCCCATAATACAAGCTCTGCTTAGTTTGGGGCTAGATGATGCTGTGTGAAAAATGTCCAACGTTATTTATTTTATTTATTTATTATAAAGTTGTGAGTTTGAATCGCCCTGTAAGCCAAGGTCCCAAACCTGTGACCTAAAGGATAAGATTCACTTAACTTTCCTCTTAGTCTAACACGTCAGGTGTCCTACATCTCAGTAGGTTTTTCCTACAACTCCTCTTCCTTTGTGAACATGGTTGAGTATGCTCGCACCGTCGCCGACGTGAGGTCGCCGCGAGATAGAGCTACCGCGAAATTCCAGACAAATACCACTTTCTGTTGGCGTTAACGCCTGCGGAAAGATTGAATTGTATGGAAATGACAGTAGCTCTGGAAATGTATGTATACGTAAATTATGTACGTATATGGGAGCTAATCTGGCTATATTATATTATGTGATAAGTAATTAGTAATTAGTTTAAATAGTTAGGTACATTTACAATTAAGTATAATATGTCCACGAGAGCAGTACAGTTTGGCAGAAACTTTAGAATGTAAAGTACTTTAATTTGAAAAATAATAATAATAATAATGTCACGTGACTACTGTCTAGTTCTTCCTTGTCAAATTAATGATTATGAATAATATGTATGTATTTAAAAAAAAAAGTATATAAGTAGTATATCAATCATGTTGTTCCCATAACACAAGCTCTGCTTACTTTGAGACTAGAGGGCTAGATGATGCTGTGTGAGTATGTCCAGCATTATTTATTTATTTATAATTTGCGTTAGAGTGAAAAGAAAACTAAGCCTGAGGTATTTGTCTGGGTACCCAGCAATTATATTGACAGTAGCATTGAAGTTTTCGTAGTTTTGTATAATTTTAGAATAAAAACTACTTAGTGAAGTATGTTTTAAAGTTTTATTTATTTAGTAATGATACATAAGTATGTGACAAATGTTTACATATTATTTAACAAAATTAAGTTAGCAGGTAGGTATACCCAATTTATCTACCTATTTCTACAACATGTCTTGTTAAGACCATATTCAAATAAGGTACCGAAAGTACCGAATCTATCTGAGATTGTTTATCATGGGGGATAATGTAGTGAGCGTGTTTGTTTTTCGCAGTATAGCATTTATGACAAAGAGCTTGAACTCGAGTTATGAATAGTAGCTATGTACCTATAGCAATTATTTTATTTGAACTTACCTAGTACCACTTTGTATACCGTCGTAACAAGCACTGAAGGTTATCTTCGCTTCAAAAGATATCAGATTTTATAGTAACAGAGGTACAAAAACAAAAACAATGAATCATAAAAGTGTACCGAAAATAGTACACGCCGCGTGGTACACGCCACGTGGTACACGCGCCCCTGTCTTTTTTAACCCGACAATTCTGTATACCAAATACGGTACACGGTAAGCACACCAGTGTTTATCCAGTACAACGCTGAGTGGAGGCTATATTTACCTCAGACTCTGCTGCGCACATAATAAAGAAAATGTATATAGTAATATTTAGTAGGTACCATAAGTTTTCTGTAGTAGTTTTTAAGGTAAATAAAAATCTTTTCTTTCTTCTTTCTTTCTTCTTTCACGGTCCAAAAGTAGGCGAGAAAAATATCAAAAAAATTAATAACAAATCATCCGAGATATTATTTTGTATCTTTGGACATAATTATTATGAAGTTATCAAAATAATATTTATGGGGAGAGTTGGCGTGTTTAAAGCGATACGTAATTTAATCGACATTTCTTAGTAGAACCGCAACGACTCTGGTAATGACCTTCTCAACAATACGTTTAGTAATGAATGGATGCAAAATACCGCGCGTACGGAAATACAAGCTCTGTAGAATACATCATTTAATGAATACCTACACTATTTATATGCTGTAAAAAAAGCTAATTATGATAAGCATAACGTGGGCTCTTTTTCACTATATATAAACTCTCCTATTCATTGTCAATCACACCTTAATCGGGTCGGAAAGCTTGTCTCTGTAAGAAAAGAGCCGTGTCTATAAAAAAGAGGATAAAACTACAAAAATAACACGCTCACAACTGTAATCTCATGATGGCTATCCTTAGATATAGTTACTCAGTGCGTAGTTCTATGATGATACCAAGTAGGGGTTGATCGGAGGCACGTCCAAGCATTAACGATATGTTATAGGCACGAATATGTCCGCGCTTTGTAAATACCTCGCGTGCAGCTAATCGACTCACCCTTACAAAATTTACAAAGTATATTTTTTATCGAAAATGACTTGAGTAATGAATATAATTTTATTTATTATTTTTTAAAGCTTGATCTTTAGAGTTCAAAATGATACCATTATTATGAAAATCTATCCAGTACTTTTTAAATTAATCAGGTTTAAATGGAAACGTGACAAAAGTGAAGTTTTATTCCAAAAACTATCGTGAACTTGACTATTCATATTGTAAAAACGGGAATTTTCACGTACTGCACTATCGGTGAAGGCACCGACTAAGTTTCGACTCATAAGTTTAAGTTTTGTAGTGCACGGCGCGACGCGGAAGGAGAAAGTCGCAACCACTCACCCTGATGAAGACTCTCGGAATGAGTCGAAACTTAGTCAGTGCCTTCACCGATAGTGCAGTACGTGAAAATTCCCGTTTTTACAATATGAAAAGTGAAATTAATTAAAGTAAGCATTGGACTGATAAGCGTGCACTGCTTGCAAGAGGTTTTAAAGGGGACTGAAACTCGCCCGCGCGGCTACCGTACCAAGCGCATTTTCGATGCTTACACAGATTATAAGCATCGAAAATGCGATATTTTTAAAAAAAGTACTGGGTAGATTTTTATAATAATGGTATCATTTTGAAGCCTAAAGATCAAGCTTTAAAAAAATATATTTTATATTACTCTTTAGTACACTTTGTAAATTTTGTAAGGGTCTCCACGTGATGGGTTCCTAGTTCTTAGTCCATCGCCGCTATTTGGAACACTAACCGAAAGAAACCGCTTTAACAAAGAATAAAACCATTAAAATCGAATGAAAATCGTTCTGGTTTTAAAACGTTTCAGAAGGCTCCTACTTTAAAATAGATAGGTACTGTTGAACATATAACTCTGCTTCGCTTAGACGAGTAAATAAGTCAACGAACTGTGAAGTATTGCTGTGTCGGGCAGGGTTCATGGAAACCATACATTATGAGTATTAAGATATTGGTAGAATGCACTTTATGAATATTGACTACTCTAACGCCACATCAATTTTATGGACACACAATTTACCAAGATGTTGTTAAAACTAATTTTATAATGAGGTACTTAGTTTGTAACTTTGGATATAGGAGGTAATGTCCAAAATAACTTCGAAAATATAAAAAAATATTTCACCAATATTTAGTATGGACTTATATTATGCCGATAAAATAAAACGGTTTTTCGTAGAGGCTAATTTTGCAGCGCAGTTCGATGAAAAACGGTCAAGCGTATGCTACATAAGGTTTTTGTTTTCATCGGTTAGCTTTTTCATCAGCCTTGGGGAGCTAGTATTACTTATAAATGCAGGTACCTATTGTTTTGTAAAAGGATAATTAAAAAGAATAACCAGCCTTGTTTTCATGCCTTTCTTTCCTGGCTTGGTCGCGGAGGAACAGGCACAGGCAATAGATAAAACCGACGTTTTAAAGTGATCCTTGTGATTTTAATGAATAAATGAATTTTGACTTTGACTTTTATAAGTATAAGTATATATTTCTGAAAGGCTTTCGATCTTAGTTTCATATATCGTGAGCTGTAACCGAGCCTTCCGAATCCGCTTAGAATTGACATAATCACCCGCCTAATATTTAGGTTACGTAATGACTTTTGTGGCTTCGGAGACTCACAGGTCAGGTCAAATAGGTATAACGTCATATCCTTCCGATTTGTTCGTAGCAATGAGGATGGTGTTTGAGGACGGATTGAGGATTTCTTCAGATAATTTTTCACGCTGCTAATGAGAGGGAGAGAAATGACGGCTGACAGAGGAGAGTTGAAGAAAAAACATGTAATGCGAGACAAGATGATGATGATAGACAAAATATATTTTCAGACGAAACTGTCAAAAATCTTCCGCCAGACCCCACCTATAAGTGCTTTCACTTTCAACTTACATGCAACAAAGTATGCTTCAGAACACAAAATCAACATTTCAGATTTGTCAGAAATTACGAATACATATAATATTGATTATAAAAGCCTCAAGATGGACGATAGCAAACTCCCCCAGTGTAAGCTGGTATAAGCCATGGTCGACATTACGATATGAAAAAAAATAACCTAACAATGCATGCCCTAGATTTAGATAGATGCAAACATTTGTCTCGGGTCTGGGTGTTTTCTATGTATAGTATGTATTTATGTATTTACAAAAAAAGTGTATATAAGTAGTATACCAGTTATGTAGTTCCCATAACACAAGCTTTGCTTACTTTGGAGCTGGATGATGCTGTGTGGAAAATGTCCAGCATTTTTTTTTTAGATGCAACATATATTGAATGAAAGTTGAAGATGAAAACATCTTCTGTGTACAAGTCTGAAATTCTATATTTTGTAACACCTACCTATTTCAAGTAATTTTGAAGCTGACGTGTCTTAATGATCCTTGTGATTTTAACGAATAAAAACCTATTCACTTTGCCTTCAAAAAATATCAGACAAGATGACACATCTTTTTCGCTGTATAAAGTTTTAATAGGAAGGGCATGTGTGCGTTTATAAATAGCTGGTTCTACTGGTTGTAGGACAAAGTCTGATAACATCTTATGAATATTTTAATATTACAGCTTTTTATAAGTCTCTAATGAGTTCGAGTCGGAAGAAGACTTTGTTTATCACACGCTCATAAATCGTACAGGTGGTGACTATTCATGTGGCGCTTTTCTATGTATATTATTTATGTATTTAGGACAAAATGTACTTAAATGGTATATCAGTCATGTACCCAGTTCCCATAACACAAGCTCTGATTAATTTGGGGCAATTTATTTATTGAAAGTAGAGTTTATATGGTGAAAGTAATATGTTCCACAACTTTTCCAGTGTCTTGAAAAAATATATATATAAATCGGTATACCTTTACTCAGAAACTCGTAAAGTTTCGTCTTCTTATAGTACATTTATTGCAGAGGCCGCGAAATAGGCAATTGCAATTTCCGCCGACGCATATACTTAGTGCTTTTCTCAAAAAAATGCAAGGAATTAAAAAGGTTTCTTATTTTAGAAATAACAGAATCGAGAGAATATTTTCCTTTATCCCCATTTTTTTTAAATTTTACTGCATGTGCAAAACGGTAAATGTGTCTGACCTATTTGTACCAAGCTCGATGATAGATATTCAATGAGGCAAACAAAGAAAAAGTTTTGTCATAGTCATTATTGCCGGCGTGCTAGGTGCATTAGGAATGCACCCATCACGCCGGCAATAGATTTCCATACAACATTGCCGGCGCATTTTTTGTTCCAAATTCAAAACTGATGCTGTGTACGTAAATACACAACATCAATTTGTAATGATAATATTTCCACGCATTTTTGAGAAAAGCAATTTTATCCATGATTTCTTATTCGATGTTATTAACTATTTGACATTTGAAAGAAAGAAAGAAAGAAAACACATTTATTTTTCCCCAAACAACACAAAAGTTTAACAAAAAATAGTAATAGATAAATACAAAACAGATACTTAACATATAATACGAAACGAAAAACAGACAAAGTAGGAACGTCATTTTGTGTTGCGTGGGGTGAAATAGGGGGACCTATTTGACCCCACGCAACACAAGTCTCAGCATTATGCTGCGCCAGAACCTAAGGGTCAGGTGCAGCGCTGGTTTTCAGACGGGCCCTTCATGATGCCACGAAGATCGCTGGACAACTGGGTGCAAAATCATCGATATATATAATTATGATAATAATAATAACCTAACTAAATCTATAATACATACATATATACACATGATATATTCATACTCAAAACAAACATGATTTTTTTATTTGTTGCAAACATAATTTAGCAACATTTGCACGAATAACAAGTTCAGTGTTTCTTGACAGTCAAGTGTCATTTAAATTGTGACTGATCTAAACCACAGACTATAAAAAACTATCGATAGTGTTGTTTTTTTTTTTTTTTTTATTTATTCTAATTGATTGGCGTATTTTTCTCATCTGTTCATAGAGATATTGACATATTTATTAGAACAAATTTATTAAGTACCTAAGTATAACGAATGTTAATCTATCAGCGAAAAAATAAGATAGGTAATGGAGTAATTTCTAAGCTTCTATTCCGTAGCATTTTAGCTTAAATACAACCAACATGTCTGTCTATGTACCGTTGCAACAGAAGTAAATTGTATAAGTACATTACAATTGTACAAAGCGTTTACGAGCATATGCGGAAGTAATGCTATTTTTGCACTAGAATAGGGCAACCTTGCATGCGTATGTAAGCATAGGATGGACTCAGTTTAGAATACGATTGTCTGTAAGTTTTATATAGCGAGTCCTTTTTCGGCTACTATTGGCTACGAAAACAACTCGACCTCCAAATCCGTAGCATCTACTGCCTAATTCCACAAATCCCAACTAATTTAGTAAAATTATAGTTATTAAATGTATTATCAAACCGATATGGACTTACGATATCCAGCTATGGGGCTCTGCCAGCCACAGCAACATCGAAATATGGGAAAGATTTCAGAGCAAAACATTACGGAACATGCTAAAAATACCTGCACACATAAGCATTTGTACATGGACATCAAGATCAACATAGTGAAACAGGAAATATAATCCTATAGCAAAAACTATCAATCTAGACAAACACTCGCCTCTCAGCTTCAAGGAGCTTGCTACCTTCAATTCTCCAGACTGAAGACACATAGCATCCCGAACCTAGCAGAAAGATTCACAGACAAAAGTTGAGAGAATAGTCACTAGACTGATCTCTCAAAACGACTCAAAAACCGGATAATATCAACCATGCAATTGTATAAACAGATTGCCAAGAAGCAGAATAGAAAAAGGAAAAAACTATTCTTAGTCTGTTGTAGCCATAGAGTAGACAGCCTCAAGAGACGCAATGTTTGATAATTTGCTAGGAAACAATTCTGTCAACTATCGTGCGAATCACGCGTGCTGTGCTCTGATTGGATGAAACTGTATTTTCAATCAATCAGAGCACAGCAGGCAACATGACGCAATGACAATGACAATGTCCGCGTTTGCCAATATCAGTCCTAAAAAACTGATTTGTTGACAGAACAGTGTGGTTCAATATGACGCCTCTCGGGATTAACTGTTCGTTCGATGGTTGTAGCATTGAAATTATTATGGTTTGGTATCATTTTTCGATAGTATTAAGACTGCACTACGTACTATTCTCCTGCTGACGTTTCGTTGACCGTTTAGAGGTTCTCCCCAGCCCCGGATCTAGGGGGAGGCAAACCGGGGCACCTGCCCCGGGCGGCAGTTTCAAGGGGCGCTAAAACCATAATACAATACGTTTGAAAAATAAATCTTGCTTCACAGCGCTTTATGAAACAACGCTCCTAGTAGCATCCAGCGCACGTTCTATCGATTCTTCATTTGATTTAAAACGCTCAGTTCAGTTTCTGAACACATCCAAAGGGTGCATTCCGAAATGCGCTACGAGCAGCTGAATGCGAATGCACCCTAAGGTGATTTATGAATGTAATTATTCAAGGGTTCTTATTCTCCCGGTCAAAAAATTGCCCCCCGTTATAATTTGTGTGTTTTTTAACAATTTATTTCTAACGCTGGAGAGAGGAGGCGCCACTATCAAGTTTCTGCTTCCGTTCGAAAAAGTCGTAGATCAGGGGCTGGTTCTCCCTCATGAGCACCATCTCCCCGTCTCACGACCGTGCTCACGTAGTCGAGAACTAGATAAAAGTTGTCTGCCTCTATCCTTTGTTAAGTGTAAAAAAAGGACAGGGCTAGATTTATCGTCCTGCTACAGTAAGTTATGAAAAAGAATGCTAATACCACCAACAACCATGTCCTTCGAATCGACACACAGCAATGCCAGCGTTACTGCTTGTAATAGAAATATCAGAAAAACGCTGTAGCAATCATGATTGCAACAATAATGAGTGCAAACTTGATAATAACAATACAGATGTAACTGCTTCCTGTTGTCTGTTTGTCACGAGCAGCCTTCACCCTAGCTTGAGTAATGTTGATTGAAATAGATATTATAACCGGCAGCTCTGATCATTGCCTCATCTTGATCCTCTTACACACTTTCAGCAAACAAGTATTTTTTTATAAAATTTTAAAAGCGTCAGATTTTTTCCTTTAGTCTTTTTTCCTAGTGAATTGTATCAATTAAATCTAAAATAAATTTAAATTTAAAATAAATAATGCTGGACAATCCACACAGCATCATCTAGCCCCAAGCTAAGCAGAGCTTGTGTTATGGGTACTAGATGACTGATATACTTAATACAATACATTACATAGATATATTTTTTTTTATTATACATAGAAAATACCCAGAACACCCGGAACAAATATTTGCAGATCGTCCAAACATTTGTCCCAGGGCGGGAATCGAACCCGCAACCTCCTGTGTCGCAGGCGGACCTTCGCCCACCGCGCCACATCGGTCGTCTAGATAGGTTATCTAGATAGGTTTTACTACTAAAAGTCAATAAGAACTATTTCGTAGATAAGAACTAATCTTGAATGGTTTTGTTTTCCATCATTAGTTGTGTATGTAGTTCGAGGCTTCATTTTTGTGTCAAAAAACAAAATACCATTCCCACTACTATTATAAATGTGAAAGTTTGTGAGGATGGATGTTTGTTACTCTTTCACGCAAAAACTACTGAACGGATTTTGATGAAACTTTACAGTAACATAGCTTATGCATCATAATAACACATAGGCTACTTTTTTCCTGGTATCACGCGGGCGAAGCCGTGGGCAGAAGCTAGTTAGTAA
This sequence comes from Perizoma flavofasciatum, assembly GCA_958496245.1. Taxonomy (NCBI): domain Eukaryota; kingdom Metazoa; phylum Arthropoda; class Insecta; order Lepidoptera; family Geometridae; genus Perizoma; species Perizoma flavofasciatum. The sequence continues at coordinate 8,717,241 of OY292442.1, forward strand.
TAAACAAAATTATAAGACAATAAATGCCAAAAAACCGACTTCAAATAATGGCAAATTGATAAAGAGTCAATATGAAATTTCGTCACCCATTTTTTTCACTCAATTTCGAAGAGTTTCCTCAATTCCACATAGATTCCATCATCCGAACTAGATTTTGATATAAACAGGACCAATCTGAAAGTATATCCTTTCAAATAAAAAAAGGTTTTTCCAAATCGGTTTATAAATGGCGAAGTTTTGAGGTAACAAACTAAAAAAAAACAAAAAAAAATTAAAAAAAAAATTGTGCCTGCCGCTAAATCACGAACTTGCAGGTAGACTAAGAAAATGATTATGAAGTACTTTAATTTATTTATTTAAACGATCACTAGCTTAATGTATACTAAAACGAATTGAAATTTAGAAATGACCAGCTTCAAAAAAAAAGATTCCCTCAGAGCAGGCAACACAATCAGTAATGCCCCAGGATTTGTGAATGTTAAAAGACGGTAACCACGAACCATCAGGGGGGTCGTACGCGTGTTTGTATCGTCATATAAAAAAAAGTTAAAAAAATACGCGCTATTATTATAGGTGAAAACAGCATGCAAATATATGTATGTATATTTATATCTGTATCTACCCACATCTGTTATCTACTAGTGTGGAATTATGTTCTCAAGGGAATGCATTTTCTCGAAATAGTTTGATTGTACTATGTCTGGCCAGAGTTCAATGAAGAGCCGTCATATACCTACTCAGTAATATATAATTTAATCTTTTATAGCCCACTTCCAACATTTTCCTTGATTCTCAAAGTGGGATTGCTTGTTGATATAACTAAATTAATATAAGCTCATAAATGGATTTGCTATAATTCTACTAATGTTACAAATGCGAAAGTATGTATGTTTGTTGGTAATTATCTCCGTAACGGCCGGACTGATTTGGATAACATTTTGAACAGGTATAGTTCGTGATAACATCCGGCTATCAAGCAAACGATGTCGTGGGCAGAGGCTAGTCTATTAGACCAAAAGTAGGAGATGAAACTCATTACTCGTTACCAACCCTGAATTATAGTGCTCAAATGACAACCTCTGTGGCGCAGTGGGCGAAGGCCCCCCTGAGACGCAGAAGGTTGCGGGTTCGATTCCCGCCGCGGGACAAATGTTTGTATCTGCTAATATTTGTCTCAGGTCTGGGTGTTTTTCTATGTATAATATGTATGTATTTACAAAAAAAAAAAGGATATAAGTAGTATATCAATCATGTAGTTCCCATAACACAAGCTCTGCTTACTTTGGGGCTAGATGATGCTGTGTGAGTATGTCCAGAATTATAAAAAAAAAAAAAAAAATGAGGGCTAATCCTAGGAACTACTTAGGTATAACTACGAATACAATCAGTCATTATGTCTTAGCCGCAACAATGTGTGACGCGGCTATAACATTATAAAAATTAGTATATTATTAAGAAAGGTATGACACTTAACGATAGGTATGATGGGGATAATCAATCATATACTCAAATGATGTGGACTGAAAGACATACTCTCCCTGCTGACTACGTTGTTGTACCAGGTGGACTTTCCTGGTCCACCTGGAAATGTCTGAACAGACTCCTGAGTAAGGTGAGCCGCTGTAAGCACGACTTAGTTAAATGAGAGTATTCCAACTGCATACAATGTAACTGCCTAGTCATACCACAAGCGATACCTCATCTAGGTAGACCAACTGCCTTGCACAAGCAGCTGCAATATAAAAGACATGTGCGAGGCCGCAGACGGTGTAAATGTGGTCAAATTTTGGTCAAACAAAATTTAAACGGGACAAACCATCCAACCATCGACACGACAATGAAGAAGATTGACTCAAAGACCCAAACAAAATTGAGATTATAAAAAACAGTCATAACGTGAATTTTGTTGTTCGAATTTCCTGATCTGATAAAATTTACATCCGCGCTCTTCCTTTTATCAACAATTCAATTACTTCCATAATTTAGATAAATATTTCCATAACCTGGTCCATGATTTAAATAAAATTATAATAATGCAAATTATAAAACAACAAACAGAAAAACGTGTTTACTAATAACAAACTGTTTATCAACAGAAATAACTTTTTTTGTTGATTCTTGTGTAATTATTTACACGTAGGTAATTTAGATTTTAGCTTGATAATAACGTGCCCTTATTAATTAGCAACACAGTAATTATATTAAATTGAAATATGATCCAAAATTCCGATTCAGTGGGACCTATTGCTTCTATCGGCAATGCGTCGGCCAATTACGGCATGGATCGAGTGACAGACTCAACATAGAATACGGATATTGATGTTATTAAGATCAAGACTGACTTTTACTGTTTTTACCCGACTGGCTTAGACGACTCGATAAATCGCAAGCGAGTATCAATTATGACATAATCGTAAGAGAGTTTTTGTTTCGATGTAACTGTTAAAACGTGAGAGCAGCGTGAAAATTATCGCTTATAAAGTTACAATAATCGCAAAAATGTTCTCGCCACAAGGTGTCCGTAAAACTTCCCGTTGCGAAAATTTTCTCGTAATAATTCACAACCAAGTCTTGATACACAATTGTATCAGTCTACTTTTCGGTCTGCTTTCAGTCTCAATTTCATCATTCTCAGAGGAGGAATTATCAATTGTTTTTGTGGATACCGATTTTGACTTACCTATAGTGATCGTGTCTTTACTTTGTCTGTTTTATGAAATACTAGCCTCTGCCGACAACTTCGCCCGCGTGGTACCTAGATAAAAAGTAGCCTATGTGTTATTCTGATGATAATCTATATTACTGTAAAGTTTCATCAAAATTCGTTCATTAGTTTTTGCGTGAAAGAGTAAAAGACACAAAGACAAAGACAAAGCTCACAAAACTTTCGCGTTTATAATTATTATAAATTATAGTAGTTTTATGAAATACATAAATGAGGCTTCTGATGTATTATTATTACGCAATATTCAACATGTCTCACCAATCCTGAGTAATAGTTTAAATCTAATTAGTAACACAATGAGGTGACCAGCCCCTTAATCCTGTTTGTTGTCGGAATTTTAACAATATGTTGTAACTTTTACGGTAGCAGGTACCGCTGTAGGAAGGGTGTTTTGGGTGTTCTATTGTCAAACGAGTTTTCATGACCTTTTAGTTGTCCAATAAGCGGCGATGGGCTTGCAAACAGTCACGTGGACAAGTAATGAATACACTACTTGAAAAAAACGCTGGCATGTGTCAAGTATAATGTTTGGTACCTCTGTCTTATCCTCCAAAATCTACGCTCTGAGCGTGTATCTGAGGCTGTCTGACAGTGAATGATACAGTTGTGTTAGTTTTGGTAACCTACCGAGCCATCTCAATGTCTGGCTATGTTTATAGGCCTATTAAAATTGCATATATTAAGTCTGTAAACATTGCGGGACTAATGTTTACAGACTTAATCTCGCACCTCAGAAACTGGCGATGCCGTATCGTAATAAAATTATAATTTGAAAGGCCATCAAACCAAATAATTAAATGTGCATGCTAGCTACTGCGGAACCGTTAGGGTTCATATGAGATTCGCATTCGTCATCTGTCACGAACAAATAAATCAATAGATTCAATGACCTATCCATTTTAATTCAAAACTAATTATATTGCATGATGTTTGCTATTTATAACGTGTAAGACGATTATGTTTTCAGTTTTTTACCCAGTTCCAACTATGGAATAACAGTAGATTTCCGTCGAATATGTAAATCGTAATCTAGCTAATTGCGTATCATTGTTTTTATCTGTTTATGATTCTTGAAAACAGAACCGCACACACGCCCTAATCATTGTTCCATAATTGCATAAAACTAATTTCATGCGCTAACTCGCACGTAACGCTAAAAAACCGGTAAAAAACGCACCTTGATCGCGTGATCTCGCACGCAGGACACGCATTGCAATACAATACCTAATAGAGGCGAATCCGCAGGACCTTACTATATCAGTAAATGAAACCCACGTCACCAATGTCATCTCGTTTCCTAATACCTTTTACTCGTGCATCCCCCCGATATTATAAAAGAGAGGTCGTTCCGCCGCGCGCCCGCAGTCTAGACCGCGCACCCGAGCGACACACACGTCTCGCCGCGTCTCACAGTCCCCACGCGCTACCATGGAGGGGACCCTGCCAGAACCTGACGAGGGCATCGCCGCCGACCGGGAGAGAAGACCCTCCGACCACGAGCAAGACTCGGACTCCGCGTCTGACGCGGGCTCTGGAGGCGGCAAAGATTCGGGCTGCGAGGTGGCCCCTGACGCTACCGACGCGCCCGAGCCTCCCTACTCCCCACCAGATGAAGAGCTATCAGCTCGAATAGTCGCGCAAGTCGAATTTTACTTCTCCGACGCGAACATCACAAAGGATGCCTTTCTGCTGAAACATGTGCGAAGGAACAAGGAAGGATACGTGTCTCTCAAGCTGATATCTAGCTTCAAACGCGTCAAGCATTTAACTAAAGATTGGAGGGTGGTTGCTGAAGCGCTGAAGAGATCTACCAAGTTGGAGATCAATGATTTAGGAACCAAGTTACGTCGCATAGATCCGTTGCCTGCTTACGATGAAACGACGCCTTCGCGTACTGTGGTCGCAGTCCGAATGCCCATCGATAAACCATCAGTTGAAAACGTATCTCGTCTCTTTGCTGGATGCGGAGAGATAGCCCTCGTGAGGGTGCTACGTCCAGGAAACCCAGTGCCAGCTGATGTGCGCCAGTTCCTGAATAAAAACCCAAGTTTAGTAAACTGTGTGTGTGCATTGGTAGAGTTTACCGAATCGGAGTTTGCGAGAGAAGCATTACGGCTACAAGCCCCTGATGACGAGGGGATGAAAGTATATGAACTGAACGGTGTGCCGAGAGAGCCTAAACGGAAGACGGGCGCTCGCCGGCCGACGCCGCGACGCCACGAATGTGAATACTCCTCATGCTGCAGTGGATCCGAAGCTGAGTACGAGTACAGATACACTCAACCCTTCTACCGCCGCAGTTCCAGCGGTTTCTTCGCACCGCGTTCCCCAGAAATCCAGACCTGGCTGCCGCGTCGAGTTTCTACATGCAGTCACAGTTCAGACTCTGGAGTTTCCTTCTACTGCAGCTCAAGACGAGCGTCCCAGGCAAGTACGGGAAGCAACGGAAGCGGCGAGGGCTGGTTGGCTAGACGGCTGTCCGGGTGTTCATTGTCGGGGACTGAATGTGGGCCGATGCCGGGGCAGAGGAGGGTGTCCTGTGCTCCTAGGATGGAGCCGCGAGCGCCTCTAGTGCCGGACGGAACGCGCGGGTTCCACGCCGCGGCGCGCCAACGCAGAATCTCAGACCTGGCTCTGTACTCGCGGTAGAAAGCGGTTACTTACGGACCGTGACACCTTTCTATTGGATAACCGCCTTTCACGTTGGCCGCAACTTTTTTATTTTTAATCTATTTCGACCGAGGAAGCGGATCGCGTGTGTACCACTTGCCGATTCTCTTCCTTTTGCAGAATCCGAAAATCAGAGACTCGATTGTCGATTGCGTCTGTGAATTTCGGTTTCTTTTATTGTGATGATAGCTCATTTAGTTAAGTCGCAGATAGCTGTGGTAGATTAATTTATTTTAGTAACTTATAGTAATTTATTTTGAAGTATTTAAGTGCGCGCGCATGCGACTGGGTCGAGTATTCGTCCTATTTTGTTTGAGTTGTGAGCACAAAATGAATAGGCAAAATCGACATTGTTTGAGACTAGACTCCGAATCAAATGTTTGTCGCGAAAAACAGCTTTGTTTACGTGAAAAACAGATTCCCGGCACTGCCATTGTAGAACAGAAGTATACGGTTATACCATGAAACTTGTTACCTTGGTAAGACCAAAAAAAAAACTAAAGCCAGTCGCTGGCAACCTGCATTTTACGTGAATGGTCTCTCGTTACATAAGTGACATGACTGTGCATAGCACGCACGGAGAGTCAGTAAAAGTAACGGACATTTCGCGTCAAACTGGAACGACCGAGCCGCGGTTGGCGCGCCGACTATCAAATCAATTTGTCGTAGACAAGTAGTTCGATATAATGTACATCCATTAAGTCATCATTGCCTTTCCTACTAGGAAAGCTCGTGTATACCTTTACAATGTATACAAGAGGTTTAATTTAATTTTAAGTTATCTTAAGTCAGTCGCGCCATTTCATTTCTCTCATTTTTGTAAGTTTGTAAGATTTTTTCGTGTAAATAAGTATTTTTTTGTAAGAAGTTGTGATGTTTTGTTGATGCTCTTAATTTATATAGCAGAGGATTTTGCTTTGGCACAACGTATTTTGCTTTCCGTACCTCTGTGAAGATTTTAATGTAATTAAATAATTTAATTAAGTTTTTCGGAACAGGTCGTTTTAATTTTGACCCTGGGCGACGAAAGTGGGTGACCCTGGATCACCTTGACGAATCAATTCTTGCTTGTCCCAAGCGAAAAGTTTCTCAAGTTCTTGTTCTGAAATTGACGATTCAACTTCATTTGATTGTTATCAAATTATTATCTTACCGTAAAAACCATTTATTCATACAACTTTAAATGAATATGTTGTAATAAACAAAAAAATAATTAAATATTCCTAATTAGGAATACCGTAATTACCGTACCTAATAAAAACCGTTATACCCATGATGTGTAGGCCTAATCCATACTGAGTACGCAGATCTGTGAGGATACTGTGCTTAATAGGATGCCCATCTGTGGGATTTTAATCGTGGACGTGTTTATTCTCATCAACTTTCCATGAGTTTGTGTTTTATTGTGGAATTTTTACAAACTTTAAAAGGCAGAGAGTATAAATTACATACTAAGTTAGTAAAAGTGGCTCTTAGACAAGGTAAAACTTGTAAACTACTCAGATAAATCAATCGAAACGATCAATAGACGACCTCTATGGCACAGTGGGCGGAAGCCCGCTTGAGACGCAGAAGTTTGCGGTTTCGATTCCCGCTAAATGTTTGTATGCTCTACAAATATTTTTCTCGGTCTGGTTGTTATCTATGTTTATATGTATGTATTTACGAAGTAGTAAAGTTCCCATAATACAAGCTCTGCTTAGTTTGAGGCTAGATGATGCTGTGTGAAAAATGACCAGCATTATTTATTTATTTTATTTAGAGGCGCAAATATAGAAGTCTCGACAGAGCTTACTTATGTGAGCCTTTTGGGGCTGAGACTCTGAGTCCGTGGGGAACCGGGACCCTTCGCGTTTTCAAAATTGTTTCAGGGCGACTGGTCGAAGCGACGCGTGACCAGAGAGCTGGCTCTTATCTGGGTCAACGCATTAGCATTGCCATTCAGAGTGGCAATGCGGCCAGTATTTTGGGAACGCTTCCGTCTGGTAGTTATCAGGATCATTTGAGCTATCTATAGATCGTTTGCAACGGTCTTTAGATGGCTAGTTGTTTCATCTGTATTTTTTTGTATATACCTACCTACTTGTAAATAGTTGTATGAATAAATGTATCTTTATTTATCAATATTAATTGCGACGCTATATTATGTATAGTATGCGGCCGCTATCTACAAAGTTCGAAATGGGATCATTTTATAATCATTTTGCGCACATGTTTGACTTCCATATGTCTCAAGGTGCACTACCTGACAGACAACAATGCAAGATCACGAGGGTCGCAGGCTGATCTCATTAGAAATCATGCTGAATCTCAGATCAGAGACATCTATGAAAGTAGATCTGGCATAGATGTCTCATGCAAGGACATAAACCAAATGTAATCTGAAACAAGAGGAACTTATGACACCACTAGCTTCTGCCCACGGCTTCGCTCGCGTGGTACCCTAATGAAAAGTAGCCTATGTGTTATTCTGATGTATAAGCTATATTAGTGTAAAGTTTCATCAAAATTCGTTCGGTAGTTTTTGCGTGAAAGAGTAACAAACATCCATCCTAAAAAACATTCACGTTTATACTTAATTATTAGTACGAATTGAGAATAGAAAAATGAGAATCTCTCTCTCAACTGATTTTGATGAAACTTTACAGTAATATAGCTTATACATCAGAATAACATATAGGCGGGCCTTAGCCGCCTGAGACGCAGGTTGCGGGTTCTATACCCGCCACGGAACAAATGTTTGTATGATCTGCAAAGATTTGTCTCTGGTCTGGGTGTTTTCTATGTATAATATGTATGTATTTACAAAAGTATTTAAATAGTATACCAGTCATGTAGTTTCCATAATAAAAGTTCTGCTTAGTTTGGGGCTATATGATTCTGTGTGAAAAAATGTTCAGCTTTTTTCACTATTTATTCATACAGAATAGGGGGGGCAGAGCTAAGTACTTACATCTGATAGATATCTCATGAGTCAAGGCCATGAGTGCCATCAAATATTTCTGGAACACCGTTTACAATAGAATAGTGAGGAGCCTCTCAACTGATCACTCCGAACGTAGACAAGCATTAGCTAACATGTCTCATGTGTCATTTTTCAAAGATTTCGGACGCCGCAGCTCATGATTCAAAGTAGATTTTTATTCATTGAAAATACAAGGATCATAGAAACTTCAGTTTAAAAATTACGTAAATTTCTAAAGTGACCATGCCTAGAAGGATCAAGGAATAAATTGTGATTGGTTTTTTATGATCCTTCATTCAGCTATAGTGTGGTACCAATTGATTCCACCGGCAACCTTTGAAAATGTAACACAACCTATTGCCTCAGCCAGAGGAACCTTCCATTGCTAAGAAATTAATGGGAGAAACATAAATTAGATACTTAGATACTAACCAATTGTAGATTCTGTGAAGAATGACATGATTAAGAAAGGAGTGAGTACTGAGATGACGGGTGATAGAGGGGAGTCGAAGAATAAAACATGTTGTGCCGACCCCACGTCATGTGGGATAAGGACAAGATGATGACTTAGATACTAACCAAGTAGGTACTAGCTTTAATATTAAAACCTATTTTCCGTGGAATTATATTGCAATATATGTCCATAAGTGACGAAAAAATAGCCTTTAATTATTTTCTTTGTTCAAGAGAAGGTGATTTTGATCTTATTTCGAGTACTTAGCCAGTGTGGTTATTAATCGTTGGCCAACAGTGGCGATGATATAACGTCATGGGCCGTTGAGCTTGGTTATGTAGCGTTGCTATTTAAGATACCTCACATTGTTAGAGTTGATACAATGATTTTAAATTGAAGTTGAACAAAACGATCTTTCGAAACCGGAATGACGCTCGAGACTTGTATAGGATTACATCTTAGATCATAGACAGATAGATGGATAAAAAAACTAAAAAAAATACAAAAACACAGGAATTCATATTGAACAAAGTAGTACAATGTACGGTCTGATTGCTAAAATCGATTTCTTCTTTTTACCTTTGGATACCTACTTGAATAAAGATGTGATTTAGTTCGGATAGTATATTATTTTTAATACTGTGTAGTAGAAGGGTGCTTAGGTACATGAAGGGTGCAATAGGACCATGCCTGATCATATAGTGGATATAATCATTATATGTTTGATTGACTGAAATAAGTAAGCTTTGAATTTTTCAAATTTTAGTACCTACGGTATGTTCAAATAATATAAAGCAGAAGTAGAATTAAGTTTTTTAATTTATTTCAAACTAGCTTCTGCCCACGGCTTCGCCCGCGTGGTACCCGGATAAAACATAGCCTATGTTTTATTCTGATGTGTAAGCTATATTCCTGTAAAGTTTCATCAAAATCCGTTAAGTAGTTTTTGCGTGAAAGAGTAACAAACATCCATCCTCACAAACTTTCAAGTTTATGATAGTAGTAGGATTACAATTAAGTATTGAAGATGAAATGTTGATGGAAGGATTTGATCAATAAAATGAAGTGGAAGTCCAAATAAATTTAAATGCTTGATGCAAACTAATTTTCGCCTCTTTTCAGTCAAAATTCAATCCAAGAAAGGTTGTCAGTTTTTTTTGTGCAGATTTCGACGTTTATGAAAATAAAGTAGCGGAACTTTATTTTATATTTTTATATTTGTAAAGAAAGACATTTTATACCATATATTTCAGGGCAATCTCAAAGCGGCCAATGACCAAAGGGCTGGTGTTTACCTCGATCAGAAAATTAGCATTGCCATTCAACCATGCACTGTGGATTGATGAATGCCACACGCATGCTTCGAATAACTGATTCTAGGACATGCCACTTTCCTCATGATGTTTTCCTTCAACATTTTGACATGGCAATGAATGTTAAAATCTCATCCTGTCCTACTAATATTATACATGCGAAGTTCTGGACGTTTTAGGATATTATTATGACTGTACCCACGTACCTACTTTACTAGTTTTCCGGGTCGAGTGAGGTCTCGGACGGTGCCCATGAGGAAGAATCTCTAAACGTCAGCAGATTAGGAAAGTACGTAATTTAGTCATAATAATATCCTAAAATGATACCAAACTACGATAATTTCAATGCTTCTGATATTTTTGCTAAATATCTCTGAACCGATTTGGATGAAATTTGGAATAGGTATATATAAACAGTTCATGTCCTAGAATGTATCTATCTTATCTATCTATCTATCTTATCTATCTATAATGAATATATCTTTTTATCCTGGTAAACAAGCGGGAGTATAGTAATTTTTATAAAATTTGATCTATGCCTGCGTTTGTCGAATCAATTCTGTAAAAGATGAATAAAATGTCTCATACATAAATAAACGTAATAATTACATAATTTAATAATTATGTTGATTCGCATAAGAATCTAAACCTCCCTTGGACGTTATCTCTTAATTTTCTATGAAAATTTTTCATTCGATATTTTTGTTAATCGACACAAAAATTGGGCCGCAATAACCCTACCTTAGTTTTGAAGCCACGACCTTTGCATCAAAAGGCGAGGTCTACCACCTACTTCTTTCGAAATGAGAGCTCCAACCAACAAAATAAGTAAATAAAAAAATACATCAGATTTGTAAACCTACTTCTTTTTTTTGAAGTCTGTTGTTGACAGGAAATTACGCCATTTAAATAAAAATGTCTTCTAAAAAAAGTGTGATCGTAATATTATGCAAAAATTGATAGAAATAAATGCAAATATAGATTTTGGCAACATCATCATTAAATAGATGTAAAAATATTAAAATCTGACTCAAGGTTGTTCCCACAGAATATTTAATAAAATATATATCATTGTTGTGGGAAGGTAATTTTTGGGTTTTTTGTAAGTCTAAGAACGGTGTTCAAGTAGATATTCCTATGATGTAAATTGTAGCTTACTTCTTGTCAGTTTGTAGTAATTGTGATTTTGAAGATATACTAAACACCATTTAGCAAGCAGTATTTATGAAGTTATTGAATCAGAGCGTTTAGCTTCCGCAGGTTTGACTACGAAAGCCACTTTTAATAATCATTTTTTTTGGCTAAATATCCTGGGTATTTAGCCCTACTTTTATATAGGTACTGGCAAGTACCTACTTGTACCTGATAGTTACTTGTAGGTACTTCCGTCGAGAGTTGAGTAAGACCTCGCGTAGTCTCCGTGACCCCTGACAGTGCACGAATCCAATAGGTACCTACTATTATCTTGAATTGAAGACCTGTCAAATATTTTGCTCATAAATAAACAGGTGGTAGGTATATGAGCTAATGAACATACTTATTAGATAGACTGTAATGTCAAGGCTATTTCTAGTAGGTATTGTAAGCAGATACATCTTATCAAATATATATAAGACAAGCCTCTGCCCACGGCTTGATGTCCGGATAAAAAGTAGTGTACATTTAATTTTAGCGCACGAGTCCTATCTGTTCCAAATGTCATCCAAATCGGTCCAGCCGTTATGAAGATTATCAGCAACAAACATCCACACTTTGACATGCATAATGAAGATCATTTATTGTAGATTTTTTTTTTTTTTTTTTTTTTTTTTTTTTAGGTACTTTTCTTCTCCCTCTTATTGTAAAAGTGCTTTATGTTTACAAATCAAACGATGGGTAAGTAGTGAATGAAATAAGGGTAATTTCAGAATTAACTGGAGAATGTTAGAGGTCTTTTCTGGAAGGCACTTGTAAGAGATAGTATCTCAATGATATTATTTGATCCCACTATCTAGTTTTCACCAAAGAACAAGCAGACGCATAGCTCAGTATCCTCCATATCTTGTCACTTTACCGCATATTCCTTACCTAAAAAGGAAAGCGAAAGGATTTACCAAAAAATCAACCTGGGTCTCTTTAAGGTAAGAGTGAGTATGTTAATATCCTTCTTTTTCCTTAGATCCTGATAGGTATATATTTCCTTAGCTTCTTTCATATGCATTAATAATATTAACCTGTAATATATTATATTCATAAACTCCGCTGATCCTTATCCTAATCCTTTTAATATCCGTATCGTTTAAATTTATAAATATTTGTAATGTTTCCCTAATTTTTTATTTAAAAAAAAATGTTAAGTTTTAATTAAGTTACCTAAACCGCACCACCGCTAGAAAATGGCAAATGCCGAAAGTGGCAACGCCAAGAGTTGAAGAAAAAAAAAAAAAAAGTGAGTATAGGTATCTTCTAAAGCTTCATGTCCCATCATCGGCCATATCATCACTTACTATTAGGTGAGATTATGGCCTAATGATGGTCTAATATAGAAAAAAAAATGCTGATGTTCCTAAAACTATTTGCAGAATCAAAGGCTTAATTATTTATTATTATGCTGCTCTCACACTGTAATGGTGACATGCCAGGACCACAGATAAAATAACGAGAGAACAACACACGAAGGTCTTGCAAAAGGAAAATAAGCCAATGTTACAGGAAGTGAAATTAATAGTTGAGTCAGAGTAGCTCGTAAGTTTTGTATAATTCTGCAGTTTAAGAAGCACCTAGTATGCCTTCCTACTTAGAGAATAACATAAACAAGTTGGGTTTCCTTTCAGCCCTAAACTAGGTAGAGATTTATTATTTATTTATTTATTTATTAACTCTTTATTGCACATTTTATAAAAAGTTTTATAGGCGGACTTAATGCTAAAGCATTTTTTACCAGCCAACCCAATTTGTAGTGATTGGCGGTAAGCATGCTACAAATTTTACAAATTTTAAATACAATATTATTTTATATATCCAATCACATTTACTTAAAATATATAATTATACATATATAGGCACTTATACTTATACATATAAATATTAATTTGAAGATAGGATAGATAAACTATGAATACAACTCATCTATGAAGTGTTTGCGAGTTAATCTTTTGAAGCATTCTTTAGAGTCTACCTTTTTTATTTCAAATGGTAGTTTATTCCAGAGCCGGACTGATTCGACAGAGAAAGTTTCCACGGGACGATGTGCAATGCTCGGGGTGTCTAGAAGGAGATTGTCAGAAGACAGAGATATTGGTACTCTAGCCTTAAAACACGAGGTAGGCGTATGAATCGGTAGAAGAAACAGCTTCGCCGGATAACCAAGACCTGGATAAAGACACAATAACACATAGTAATAGATATGTGTTATTGTGTCATGAAAATATTGAATTTCGTCCAAATCAGTTCAGACGTTACGATTTTTTTTACGTAGGTAATGACGAGGAAATGGAAAGTGATTAGTTGATTACCGTCACCTATTGACGTCTGCAACATATTATGTGACATTGCTGAAGCGTTGCCTGCTCAGAAGGACTCTCTTTTTTTTAAACGGGTTATGTTATCGTTCAGCGGAAATACTTCTGAAGGCAGCTCATTCCAAAGTTAACATGTAAGGGGAAGGGGCTGTCGAAAAGCGACTAGTTTGAGAGAGCCATGTGTATGATTCGGTGTCGCGAGGTGTGATGCTAAAACTTTAATGCAGGAATAACTTTGAATAGTTCCTCGCATTCACCATTGTAGATTGTAGATTATTAGACGGAATTATTAAAACATCGATACTTTGCCATTGGGTAGGTATATATGTAGTTGGCGAATCCAACTTGCTGGAATTTTCATTATTCTGTAGGCTTTTTCCATAGCCACCTCCGACCCAACAAAATAACTGCTGATACGATAGATGAGTTAAAGTCCATAGGTGACGTATTTATAACTAAGTATCTTTGTAAGTTCATTAAGTCCAATCAAAACTAAAGTCAGCCTAACTAAAAGTCTGACTAAAAGCAATTTTAAGTGTAAGGATCACGAGTAGGTACGTAGTTATTTAAATGTAATAAAAATAAACTATAAACTCGTTGCTTTATCCGTTTTTAATGAGTGACATAACAGTTCAATGCACTTCATACGGAAGTGATGATCATTTTGACGCTTAAATTCGGTCAGTTTTGCGAATAACCTAGGTAGGTACCTATGTTCGTTTATTCGTAGAACAAGTGTTGGCTGGTCACAAATTCACAATGATGTGTGTTTAAAAAAACCGTTTCAAAGCCTCCGTATCCGTGCAGGATTAAAAAAAATTTACCATGTCTTCAGAACTCTAACTGCGATTATAGGGAATGATCAAGTAACTTTATAGAGACGTAGGCTCTACAGCTGGATATTTTAATAGGCAGGTACTGACTGGGCCCTGGCATACCTTCTGCTAGATTAACTTTGGTAGAGAAGTAGTACTAACCTATACCACGTAAAGCTACTTTATTATTCTCCTGCTGACGTTTCCTGATTCACTCGCGTGGTCGCGTGGTCGCGTGGTCGCGGACGGTGCTCATTGAGGAAGGACCTGTTAACAGTCAATGAAACGACAGCAGGAGAATATGAATTGCTAAACTGCCAATATTAATTGAAAAGATGAAACGAAATTGCACCTTTGATATTTCACCGAGTTATTCAGAGCGAGTTCAAAATGTAAACACAGTGAAAGTAACGTACCCGTTGTTATGTAAAATTATCACAGTGATTGCTTCTGTCTCTTTATGTAAGTATATACCTACCTAGGTACTTATATATTTCACCACAATCATCACACATCTCTACTTTAGTCTGCCAAAACAAAATTACCTAGGTAGTAGATTTAATATAATAAAGGTATATATTTAGTAGGTAGGTTTACGCAGATTCTCTTTTTCTATGTAGGTATTATATACCATGGAAAATTTGGTAAGTACGTACTTAGGTAGGTAGGTATACCTATTCTAGGGAAAATTCTTCTATGCTACGATGCGCTTTACCTATTAAACTAACAAAGATAGGTAGGAAGTAGGTAGGTACCTAGTTTAATAGGTAGGTAGGTATGGCCAAAAAAAAACAGAGTTTTCTAGTCCAATCTAGTTTTGATCTCTTATAATTCTTTATTGTACACAGAAATAAAACAGAAATATTAAACAAGATATTAGGTGAGGCATGTACAAAGGCGAGCTTAACCCTAAAAAGAGTTTTCTTCCAGCAAACCTTTGAGGAGAGATAGAGAAGTGTTAAAGTTGGTAGCGCTGTACAAAGTTGGTGCACAAAGTCATGAAATATACTTAAAATACCACTATATTTTAATAAACTACATATTATACATACCTACTTGAACTACCTATGAATACACATACACCGAAAATAAATACAATATCATCATATTAATACATAAATACAAATAATATATATAATACATAAAGTACCTAACCTTAGCATATTACAGAGAGAGATAATGCTCTTTCACTTTAGATTTAAAAATGTTCAGCGATGGACTGGCTCGGATTGCATGAGGGAGAGAGTTCCATAATTTAACAGCATGTACGGTGAATGAACCACCATAACAGCTGGAAGAGTGAGAGGGGGTCCTGAGAAGAAGTGACGAAACTGACCTGCATGGCTTTTCACGAGGAACAAGATAGTCGAAGCGCTCACGGAGGTAAGAAGGGGAAAGGGGATTGTGAAGAACATTAAAGAGAAATGTCAGAACGTGAAGATCACGGCGACGACGAATAGAGAGCCATTTTAATTGGGATCTGAAGCTGAAAACGTGATCAAACTTGCGCAAACCGAAGATAAATCGGATGCACAAGTTTTGAAGACGCTCAAGCTTGTTCAGAAGTTCCTCCGTGGCGTCAAGGAAACAGACATCTGCATAGTCGAGAAGAGGAAGTAAAAGTGTTTGTGCAAGAGTGATTTTAGTTTCAAAGGGTAAGAACTTCTGGAGACGCTTGAGTGATTGGAAGGTAAAGTTTACCCTTCGACTGACCTCATTAATATGACTTGACCAGGATAACTGTTTATCAAAGATTACACCAAGATTTTTTGCTTTGTCAGAATATGCGATCGGGGTTCCATTAAACAAAATAGATGGGGTCGAATGAGTGATAATGTTAAGCATGTAAGTACTACCGATTATCATCGCCTGTGATTTGGAAGGATTAACCAGGAGACCATGAGCTTTCGCCCAGGTATTGATATTATTTAAATCAGAGTTGAATCTCTTATCTAGATATTTTGTTTTGTCTCAAATAATTTTATTACCTATGTACCTATTGTACGATAAAGTTCCATTCTTAGATGGAACTACCAACGAAAATTGATGACCTTTGTGGCGCAGTGGGCGAAAGTCCACCTGCGGAGCAGAAGGTTGCGGGCTCAATTCCCGCCGCGGGACAAATGTTTGTTTTATCTGCAAATATTTGTCTCGCGTCCGGGGTTTTTCTACTATAATATGTATGTATTTACATAAAAATAATATATTAAGTAAGTAGTATATCAGTCATGTAGTTCCCATAATACAAGCTCTGCTTTTTTTATAATATCTGTGGTTTGGGGCTAGATGATGCTGTGTGAGAAATATCCACCATTATTTATTTATTTATTGAATTAGTTTTCACGATACAAATTAAAATAATTTCCATGTTTACCTATTTTAGAACTTATGAGGCAACCTCAAAAGTTCGTATAGGTAGCTTAGCTAGATGTATTAAGTATTTGGTTAATTGGATTAAATAATAAATAATAAATAAATAATGCTGGACATTTTCACACAGCATCATCTAGCCCCAAACTAAGCAGAGCTTGTATTATGGGAACTACATGACTGATATACTACTTATATACATTTTTTTTGTAAATACATACATAATATACATAGAAAACACCCAGACCTGAGACAAATATTTGCAGATACAAACATTTGTCCCGTGGCGGGAATTGAACCCGCAACCTTCTGCGTCACAGGCGGACCTACGCCCACTGCGCCACAGAGGTCGTCAAAAATAACCTATTTGGTTGATTGTTTATTGGTCACGTGCATCTGATTCTCACAGAAATCGTAGCAAAATTGTACGTACTGTACTGCGTCATCTATTGTCGAGTAGCTTAACTAATTTGGTATCTGAAGTGAGTTACAGATTTTTTTAGCAGTGGTGGCTAAAGTTCCATACTTGGCTTAAAATGTAAAAGTAAAACTAGATTGAAGATTAATTTTAATATCTAATTTCATCAATATTATTAGGTTTAGACTTTTATCAAAGTACACGAAAATATTCAAAGTGCTTATTTCGTCGACTTCGAGTGTTCTGCCATAGACAAGCAGCCGAAGGACAAAGCTGTCAAACTACTCTCCTTAATCTACAATCTATGGTTGAATTGCGGCTTGACTTGATTGACAGTTCGCGCAGGCAAGGAAAATATCGGGAGTATGAATTAAATTATTAGAATAGCGTGTTTAAATGACAGTGGGAAAAGAAACCATGGGGTGAGTAAAATTCAACAACAATTACTTTATTAAATAAATTTTCACGGTTTCACTTGCGTTTACTCAAATAAGAGAAAAATCGGTTTCAACCAGACATTATTTTAGGGAGGGGATGCATTTTACCAATGCGAAGGGATATTTTAAGTTTCCTTTCAATATCCCTCTAATTATAGCTTCAAAACCCGTCAAATTCCGCTTCCAAGACTATATATTTTTGCCGCTCTGTGAAACGGAATACTGGAATTAATTTCGCAAGGTCTTGCGACAGTGATACATTTCATCTGATCTATTGCACTTACATCGATTGCTTATGATTGACTGCCTTTAACTTGTCAAGGAGACCTGCTCTGCTATTTATAAATCAAAGCGAATTACATGGTTGAATGACTCCTTTGAGTCCATACAAGCCTGGTGCAAATTATTGAGAGCTTCAGTTACTGACCGTTTCCCAATGTAGTTTAGATCTATTTTGAACTGGTAATGAGGATAATTCTTTTCTATAAAAGTCATAAGTACTTACCTACACAATTAATGTTCCTGGCAATTAAACAGATTAACTTAAAAGAGTAATTTAAAAGGTTAGTACACAAATACTTTAATAAGCGAATGAACTATTGATGATTGATAAAAAGTATTTGGCTTGTTTGCCTTCTCGTTCTCCGATTCCTTTTCGCACCGCAGGTCACATGTTTGTATGATCTGCAATTATACAATGTTTTTTGTTAATATTGGAATAAATAGATACTCATTTATTCGTCTCGGGTCAGGGTGTTGTATGTATATTATGTAAGTATTTACAAAAATAGATATATATGTTGTATTATCAGTCATGTAGTTCCCATAACACAAGTTCTGCTTACTTTGGGGCTAGATGATGCTGTGTGATTAATGTCCAGCGTTACTTATCTATTAGTTACATCCTAAGTTGGATTTCCTATACAGCAAAAAAAAAAAATAGCAATCTTCCTAGGATTGATTTGTAACCATTTGCCATTTTTATTATGTCTAAGTGATTAAGTTCTTAAGTTAGGTTTGCGGTTTGTAAACAGACTATACTGTTTTGATGAGAATAACTAAGTTCCCACACATTGTATGAGGTACTGTGCATTGTGTTATAATGATGTATATAATAGTTACATGTTTACTGTACTGAATTACTGACCTTGTTATGTAGAATACATAGAAATTTTTATATCCTTCTACTATTATAAACACAAAAGTTTGTGAGGATGGATGTTTGTTACTCTTTCATGCAAAAACTGAACGGATTTTGATGAAACATACATAGAAAACTTTATTCGTTTTTTATTATTAATGTTTTTTTTTACAATTGTCATGCTTTTGGACACACTTACCTCTGTCACAGATATTATAATACTAGTTTAATAATAATAATAAGCCTTTAGTCGGACAAGACAATATTTCTTTGTTATTCATATATGTTCCTTTTGTTTCCATTTTTGTGTGTCCGTTTGCCAGGTGGCAAAGG
Source organism: Perizoma flavofasciatum (assembly GCA_958496245.1). Taxonomy (NCBI): domain Eukaryota; kingdom Metazoa; phylum Arthropoda; class Insecta; order Lepidoptera; family Geometridae; genus Perizoma; species Perizoma flavofasciatum. The sequence goes on from OY292442.1 coordinate 8,736,382, forward strand.
CCTCCTCCAATCTTCTCCATTCTGGCCTTTCTATGGCCACCCTACCCCATGTACTTCCCGCGACTTGTCTAATGTCGTCATCCCACCTTCTCTGTGGTCTATCTCTCTTTCTTTTTCCATCTCTTGGGCACCATTGTATGACTATTTTAATCGATTTGTCCCTTCTTCTTTTTAAGTTGACGTTTCTATATGATCCTTGTGATTTCAATGAATAAAAACCTATTGACTTTGACTTTGACTTCTGATCATGTGGCCTTAGACCACATAGTACCTCTGTTTTAAATAACTCGAAATCTAGATCCGTTGGATCATCATGCAGGGGGTAGTCAGATGTCCTAATAGTTTATTTAGTTATAAATTAATGGTCCGTACATAACATACCAACAACCCTAACTGACGATTCAAAGTGATCCTTGTGATTTTAATGAATAAGTGAATGTTGACTTTGACTCAAAGAGTCTTCACTATTTTTAACAAAGATGTGCATAAGTTTATATTTATGCCTGTTTTAAGGAAGGGTATTTACCATGATTTGTGAGTTTAAAGGTTTACTGAATAATAAATAAATAAAATGTTTGTTTGTTTGTCAGCTACAATTTATCTCAGAAAAAGCTTATCTGGTTTAAATGAGTTTAGTTGCAATCAATTCATATGACTTCAAGAATGATTCTTAGATAGGTCTTCAGGAAATGCTGCAATAGATGATTACTGAATTATTAATTTAAATAAATAATGCTGGACATTTTTTACGCAGCATCATCTAGTCCCAAACTAAGCAGAGCTTGTATTATGGGAACTACATGACTGATATACTACTCATATACATTTTTTTTGTTAATATGTTACATACATATTATACATAGTAACACCTAGACCCGAGACATATATTTGGATCATACAAACATTTGTCCCGCGACTGAAAAAAATTATGAAAAAGTGGTTAAAAAAAATTGCAAATAGTAACTTTAATTGAGGGTGATCAAAGTTTTTTTTTAATGTTTATAAATTTAATTACTAAAAAAAAATTAAATTAAATTAAAAATGTGTTGACGAAAAATATTCTAATATTAATATAAACTAAATATAATTTATTGTTTTTCATAAGATATATATTTGACAGTATGTTATACCCATTCCAAGTAATATAAATTACATATTGACCTATTTAACAGATAAGTAAACAATTAATCACTGATAATTTAATTTGTTGTTATTTCAAGTTTATGCACTCAAGTTACTAGAAAATCAATAATTTAAACATGCTTTAAATTATTGATTTTCTCATTGATGTCATTAAATATAAAAAAACTTTTTTTTTCTTAATAAGTAGTAAAGTTATTGAATATTGTTGTTACTTAAGTTAAGCAAAAAGACAGGTATCCGTAACATTTTTACAATCTTATCACACGTCATTCACCTGTCATGATAAGTTTATCAGTGCGAGTCAAGCACTAAACTTGCTGAGCCATTATCAGTCTAAGAACAAAAGTTATTTGTGTTAAGTGAACATTGAATTTTTTCACATTCCTACCTGTCAAATTGTGCTGATATCAACAAGTTCTTTAGTGCAAATGGTTTTGTGTATTTTAGCGTAAAATGGAGTTGCTTATTGATGAAATAGTGTAAGTATGACTGGGGGAAATGGCGTGCGCTGGTTTTTTTCATAGTCTGTCTGGATTTGACAATCATTCGCGCCCTAGTGATAACACTACGCCCATAGTGATAACATGTATTTATGGTAATACTAGCTTCTGTCCACGGCTTCGTCCGCGTGGTACCCGGATAAAAAGTAGCCTGTGTTTTTCTGATGTATAAGCTATATTACTGTAAAGTTTCATCAAAATCCGTTCTGTAGTTTTTGCGTGAAAGAGTAACAAACATCCATCCTAACAAAGTAGGATTCTATGTCCTTATCAACGTTAACTTGATCATTTGGCACACCCAAATTTTTCTGCGGTATTGGCCTAGTGAACGGTAGGCACGCGCGCTGCGAGTTCGAACAGGTAGTTCGATCAGTAAACGATAGCGAAAGTTTAAATTAAATTAAGTTAGTGTCTAGAAAATAGGCGCCATTGTTTGTAAGTCTCTTTATTAAAGTGATCCTTGTGATTTTAATGTATAAATGAATTTTGATTTTGGCTTTGACTATGTTGTATTTGGTTGTTCCCGCAGTGAGCAGCCGATATTCACGTGCAAGGCGCACGTGTTCCACATAGACCCGAAAACGAAGCGTTCCTGGATGTCCGCGAGCTCGGCGGCCGTCTCCGTCAGCTTCTTCTACGACTCCTCGAGGAACCTCTACAGGATCATCAGCGTCGAGGGCACCAAGGTAATTACGTTCGGTTACTGTGAATAAACTACCGTACCAGGGGTGTAGACAAATACCTCACGCTAAGTTTTCCTTTCCCGCTTACACAAAATTTGTCAAGGAAAAAGTTTCAGAAGTTATGTGACGTTTCCGCAGCTAATGTCATTTCCATACAATTCGTTCTTTTCGCAGGCGTTAACGCCTACAAAAAGTGGTATTTGTCTAGACACCCTAACACCACTTTTCGCAGGCGTTAACGCCTACAAAAAGTGGTATTTGTCTAGACACCCTAACACATTTAAAATTTTGTAAGTACCTATTTAAATAAATCTATACTAATAATAAATAATGCTGGACATTTTTCATACAGCGTCATCTAGCCCCAAACTAAGCAGAGCTTGTATTATGGGAACTAAATGACTGTTAAACCTACTTATTATATACCTTTTCTTTTGTAAATGCATGTTATATATAGAAAACACCCAGACCCTTAGACAAATATTTACAGGCCATACAACATCTGCCCCGTGTCGGGATTCGAACCCGCAACCTAAAGCTGAAGATTTTGTTTGCTTATTTTGTTTGAACGAACTAACCCCTGGAACTACCAGTCGGATTTTTTTTTTTGCATTTGAAAGCACAATTCTTGAAGAATTTTAAAAGCATTAGGAGTCGAGCAAAAATAAAAAAGACAGAAGCGAAAATGAAGTAATAGCGCGGGCGGGCGATGCGAAGCAGTGGGTCGGGGACCGAGGGCGGCCGTGGCACAGCTAGTAATAAATAAACACCCCGCAGACTCATACATAGTTCTAACCCCTCACTAGGATTCCCTGTGTCGTGGGTATCAGGGACTACGAGTACTGTGGTATGGGTGTTAATATGCAAACATATGCCGGAATATGTTCCACGAGATGGCATAGCGAATCTAGATAGATAGAAAATACTTTATTGTACACCAAATATTTCAGATTAAATAAATAGTACAATCTTTAACATTGTTGTAAAATGGGCGGTCTTATCGCTAATTAGCGATATCTACCAGGCAACCTTTGTATGGAACGGACTGTACGAAAGATTACAAGGGGTTTTAAGTGGTGTACCACATACTGAGAATACACTATTATTATTTTATTTTATTCTGTGGCATAACTTTAAAAATGGCGTATGGAATGTACCAATGGATGTACATCAGGATGTATGTATCTGAGGTGTATACAGTCGTGATCGTGTTTGTTTTTGTTAAAGCATAGCTTTGTGTATATTCCAGGCGGTAATAAACAGTACTATCACTGCTAACATGACGTTCACGAAGACATCGCAGAAGTTCGGGCAGTGGAGCGACGTGCGAGCCAACACCGTGTACGGACTGGGGTTCGCTTCCGAGGCTGAGCTGGGCAAGGTAACTAACACATCAACTACTGCATGCATTCATGTGGGGGTGCGGCGAACACGAGCCGAACTCGTTTCTTTATATTTATACTATACCTGGTCAGAAAGTACATTATTACTTTTTAAAGAATGGGTCATTTTCTAGTTGATGAGGGAATGAGAGCAACTTCCAGAGGTCTGATCGATTTCAAATTAAGTAATCCTGTTGCTTCAATAATATTACAAAAACATGGTAATCTTGATCTGATGAGGTATCACCTTGAATCTGCAAGATACCCAACTCCTCATCAATTTACAGCAGAGGAAAATTTGGAAAATTTTGAAATGAGGAGTTTGTAAGGCTAGTATGCCTTACAAACTCCTCATTTCAAAATTGAGGCGGTAATTTTAAATTTTGTTAAAATGTTTGTTTCGAGTTTTTTTTTTCAATTTAATGTACCTGTATCGGAGGATTCTCATCACGGGGAATACAGTCGTCCGTGTTTGTTCGTTAGTTGTTTATGTATATATATCTATTGTTCGCAGTTCATAGAGAAGTTCCAGGAGGTGAAGGAGGCGATTCAGGCGCAGCAGGGCGGCGCGGCGGCGGGCGCGGGGGCAGCGGGGAAGGCGGGGGCGGGGGCGGGAGCGGGGGCGGGGTCGGGGGCGGGGGGAGCCACGCCCGTGGCCAGCGCCACCGCCAGTCCGCTGCTGGTGGCGCGCGGCGCTGCGCCCGACGAGGAGCCTCACCCGCCACAGGTACTGCACCATCCGGACATCACCGCGAGGGTGGGGGTGGGGGGAGGGACCACAGCTTACATATAATATTATAAATGCAAGGTCGCCATACGATTTCCACTCTGTGATTCTAAGGTACAATACAAGCGAACGAACTAACGAACAAGTGACAAAAAATCGCGCAATAGTTTGTACATAATTTATGCGCGCGCGCACTGGGCGGTTACCGTCCACTGTGGTTTGGTCGAAACCTGACGTGCATCACTGCATCACTCAGAACCAGGACAACTACACAAGCCGTTCTCACTTAGTATCAGGGCAACTACACAAGCCGTTCTCGCTTAGTATCAGGACAACTACACAAGCCGTTCTCGCTTAGTATCAGGACAACTACACAAGCCGTTCTCGCTTAGTATCAGGACAACTACACAAGCCGTTCTCGCTTAGTATCAGGACAACTACACAAGCCGTTCTCGCTTAGTATCAGGACAACTACACAAGCCGTTCTCGCTTAGTATCAGGGCAACTACACAAGCCGTTCTCGCTTAGTATCAGGGCAACTACACAAGCCGTTCTCGCTTAGTATCAGGGCAACTACACAAGCCGTTCTCGCTTAGTATCAGGGCAACTACACAAGCCGTTCTCACTTAGTATCAGAACAACTACACAAGCCGTTCTCACTTAGTATCAGGAAAACTACACAAGCCGTTCTCGCTTAGTATCAGGACAACTACACAAGCCGTTCTCACTTAGTATCAGGACAACTACACAAGCCGTTCTCACTTAGTATCAGGACAACTACACAAGCCGTTCTCGCTTAGTATCAGGACAACTACACAAGCCGTTCTCGCTTAGTATCAGGGCAACTACACAAGCCGTTCTCGCTTAGTATCAGGGCAACTACACAAGCCGTTCTCACTTAGTATCAGGAAAACTACACAAGCCGTTCTCGCTTAGTATCAGGACAACTACACAAGCCGTTCTCGCTTAGTATCAGGACAACTACACAAGCCGTTCTCACTTAGTATCAGGAAAACTACACAAGCCGTTCTCACTTAGTATCAGGACAACTACACAAGCCGTTCTCACTTAGTATCAGGACAACTACACAAGCCGTTCTCACTTAGTATCAGGACAACTACACAAGCCGTTCTTCTTGTGTCTATGAGGTCGTTTTTTACAAAAAAAAATATAAAAACCCTAGTTTCCATTTTTTTTTGTAAAAATTTACACGTTTGAATAGATACATAAATAATTCATTTACAACTTATTAATTTAAACACATCTTATAGTTACACATATAAATTAGCAGGTTTTTGGGTTATTTTTAATATCTTGTGATTCCCCTTAAGTGTGGGTTGACACTTAACCAAATAACCAGGGTACATAATGTAAGTAAATATATTGAAATGTTGTATATTGAATGTTTGATTTGTTTCAGCCGAAAATAGAGAACGAAGAAATACCCCACCCGAGATCACACTCCGTTCCTCTATCGTCGACGGGAAACGTTCAGGTAAGGAACCTTACATACCGTTGCCTCTTCCCCAGATTTATACTTAAATGTGTATAGAAAAAACCGCTGTGTTTTTATTAAAAAAAAAAAATGTTAATTAAAACTCACGAAAACTAGGAGCTCATAAATCGAAAGGAAGTCTAATAACGCACCCGGCCTTTTTTATGTACAACTAAAATGGCAAATAAGCACCCGTTCCATCTGTTGTAAAGCGGTTACCGTAACCTATGGACGCTTGCAACCTCAGAAGTGCTTGCGCGTGGCGACCCTGAGACGTAACAGGTGTAAGCTCGTCTTTATACATGTCCTATATCTGTGTGTACAATGAAGAATCTATACTAATATTGTAAAGAGGAAAAATTGTATGTTTGTTTGTTTGTACCGAATAAGCTCCGAAACTATTGAACCGATTTTAACCATTTTATCAATAATCGAAGGCTAAATTATCAGGAAGTAACATAGGCTATAATTTATTTTCAAAAAATTAGAGATCTTTAGGAAAATTGCAATAATGTAACCCAAAGTAGCAAAATTTTGTCTATAAAATTCATTATTTGGCGTGCGCTGAGAAAATAATTGATGATACATAAAAATGGTGTACTACATGATTAAAGTACTCATTATTACCTACAAAAAAGTTCGCGAGGGAATATATCTAACTATCATAGTTTAGTCACAATAGCAGCTTTTGTGTTCTAAAATTTAAGGTAGAAACAAAAGTTGGTTACATTCGTATCGTAATATTAATTCATATTCAAATAAATAGTTTTATCATCAAGGGTGTTTATGTAGCAGTAAAATACTTTTAATTCATTCGAATTGGACATTTGATTTCGAAGTTATCACGAGTATAAAATCAAAACTTACGCGGGTGAAACCGCGGGGCACAGCTAGTGTCCTATATCTGTGTGTACAATGAAGAATAAAGTATAAAAGTCTCATGTACCTGTAATTTCTGTCGGCTACACATACCCTTCGAGCCGGAACACAGCAATGCGTGCTTGCTATGTTGTTGCTTCATTATTTGTATTGCTACTTTCATTATTTGTATTGCTATTTTCTGAAGAAGACTTCTAGACATAAAGTTAGTAAATCGTTTAAAGGGCAGGGTGTACGCTTTTATAACAAATTCCCAAGAGATATACAAAAATTGACAATAAACAAATTTATTATTAAACAAAAACTTTATAAAAAGGCATACTATAAAATATCTGATTATTTAGATGATAATAACTCTTGGGATTGAAAATGCTCCAACTCGATAAAAAAAAATGCAGGTACCTATTGTTTTGTAAAAGGATCATTAAAAAGAATAACCAGCCTTGTTTTCTTGCCTTTCTTTCCTGGCTTGGTCGCGGAGAAACAGCCAGTAGATAAAACCGACGTTTCATTATGGCCAGCATTACTTTGAAGGCCTAGAAAAAGATGCCTAGAAGAAGCCGGTGAAATTACAGGCACATGAGATCTTTCATCTTGACATCTCAGAGGGGCAATGAGTGAGTGATATCACCAATGGCAATGGACCAAGTGGCATGGAAGAAAAAAGAATCCAGTAGGATTCATCCGCATCTCTCTATAGCCAGTTGGTCAGAGATGGCAATGGACCGAGTGGCATGGAAGGAAAAATAATCCTGTTGGATTCATCTGCATCTCCCTATAGCCAGTTGGTCAGAGATGGCAATGGACCGAGTGGCATGGAAGAAAAAAGAATCCTGTTGGATTCATCTGCATCTCCCTATAGCCAGTTGGTCAGAGATGGCAATGGACCGAGTGGCATGGAAGAAAAAAGAATCCAGTTGGATTCATCCGCATCTCTCTATATGCCAGTTGGTCAGAGATGGCAATGGACCGAGTGGCATGGAAGGAAAAATAATCCTGTTGGATTCATCCGCATCTCCCTATAGCCAACTGGCTAGAGATGGCAATGGACCGAGTGGCATGGAAGGAAAAATAATCCTGTTGGATTCATTCGCATCTCCCTATAGCCAGTTGGTCAGAGATGGCAATGGACCGAGTGGCATGGAAGGAAAAATAATCCTATTGGATTCATCCGCATCTCCCTATAGCCAACTGGCTAGAGATGGCAATGGACCGAGTGGCATGGAAGGAAAAATAATCCTGTTGGATTCATTCGCATCTCCCTATAGCCAGTTGGTCAGAGATGGCAATGGACCGAGTGGCATGGAAGGAAAAAGGGAAGACCTTTGCCTAGCAGTGGGACATTATGGGTCTCATTACTAAGAGTGGTTTAAATCGGTGGTTTCTCTTTTCGACTTTTGATTCCTGATTTTCAAGAAAAAATGTTGTGCAAAGGAAACAAGGTTTAAAGTTGAATGCTATCATATATGTAATAGCCGACAGTCTATTTGACATTACAAAAAGAGGTTCGACTACAAACAACTACTAAAAGATAAAGCAGGCGGTCACCTAGTTTATTTCTATCATAACTCAACCTCTTTTTGAGGAACTACTTTTTTTTGTAGCCAATCAAAGTTATGTTTCTTTTTTATTTTGGTTTAGAAGTGTTTTTTAAATCAAATGGGCATCCCGCTGTTTTATTTTATTTTTAAATTGTAGACCTTAGTAACTTTGCAATAATACTCTTTTTTCGATAAGGTATATTTAAACCTTGGTTTAGTGGATCTGACAGAACTTGAGTTCAACTCGAGTTTAGACCACGTGTCGTAATGAGATCTTTTAAGTTTAAGTGAAAAAACAACGTTTCAGTCGTACTACTTTGGGGCGTGCCTTTAATACAGTTTCGTTTGTCTCAGGGCGGATACGGCACGGTGGGTCGCGGAGCACGGAACCCGCTGCCGTCCGTGGGCGCGGAGCCGGCGTCCGGGGACTCCCCCGAGCAACAGCTGCGCTACGAGAACGACCGGCTCAAGCTCGCACTGGCTCAGAGGTCAGTCACATGATCTGGACACCGCGTACCAATACTATAGCTCGTTGACCCGCACTTACAACTATACATTTGACCTCCTCGGTGGAGCGGCGCAAGAGTAGCCGCTGGAGACGTAAGAGGTGCGGGTTTGGTTGCCGCTGCGGGACATATGTTTGCATGTTCTGCGTATATTTGTGCTGATGCTGTGCCGCTGTGGCCATGGTACTCGTAGTTCCTGATACCAAAATCAACCAAAACCAAAATGGACTCCTTGATATTAGTCTCTATCTATACGAATGTATACATAATTATTAACACCAACTTTAACATTAGTCTGTAACTTACTCACACTGATAAAGACTCTCAGAGACTCAGATTGAGTCGAAACTTAGTCGCTGCTTCCACAGAACGTGATAAAATAATAGTATTAGGAATAAAATGTCTACTACTGTGACAAATTAGATCCATATAAAAATTTGGAATACTTTACTTATCTTGATTTCGCTGTAAAGTATGGTTGACTCGGGAATCGCACCGTCTTTAGCTTCACTTCACTTGGTCCTGTTTGTATGATACGCGGCTTCTGGTTAATATATACTCTAAGGGCACAGCGCAATGTTTGAGCAACTTAAGAAGGTTCACATAAGGGAAAATATTGTAAAGCGACATCTAGCGCTGACCGAAAAAGACAACTTGAGATGACGCCCCCGAAAGTTGGCGCGGTGCGGTGATACTATCATTGAAATTGTCGTATTTACTTTTTTTTGATTTTTTTTTTCAAATTAAAGTACTTTACATTATAAACTCCATGTCTCAAAAGATGGCGCCACAAGCTAGTATAAAAAATTAAATGAATAAAATCATTAAAAAAATATGGCGAAGGTTCCCGAACGCATTTTTCATTTTGATCAAACAATTGCTACCCTACGCTAGTATCATAGGGTTATGTATTTTAAATAAAACAAATAAGCATTTTGCATAACAAAAGTTTATTTTTTTAACCGCAAGAGTTTTGTACAACACTTAAAGCTAAAAAATAATCCAACACGGTAACGCACAGTCTCATAACGATTACAACAAGAATACATAGTAACACTTAAGACGAAATAAAGCTACATAATTGAGCGAAATAAAACCTAACTTACTGTTTCGCAAATAGGTCTGTCCACAACTAGGCGTACATTCTTACGTCCCGTGTACAGTCCGTCTTCGGCACGGACAGGTGTGAATAAGTATTTTAACCGAAATACTTATTCACACCTGGGTGAGCCAAGTATCGCACGCTTAGTTTTCCTTTTACGCTAACGCAAATTCGACAAGGCAAAACTTGGCAGCAGTCACGTGCCATCTCAAAAGCTAATGTAATTTCCATACAATTTAAACTTTCCGCAGGCGTTAACGCGAACAGAAAGTAGTCGTTGTCTAACAAAGGGGCCTTAAGTAGTGGTTTGGCTGCGCCAAAAAATTATGCGCGTACGGTTCTTTGGGGAGCGCGCAACGTTTTTGGTCTGTTGACTCCAGTTTTCGTTAGATGACGCTGGTTAGCTGGAGCTGTCTTTTACGAAGCTAAATGGAAACATCAAGGCACCTAAGTTATACGAACCTTGCTGAACTAAAGTGTTTGAACGTCTAAGAGTTAAGTTAGTCAGTCAGTCTATCCTTTTTGGATTAGGGGTCTAAAAGTGGTACTCCTCGAACTAAGTATGATAATCCTCGATTTAGAATGATACTCTTCGAATGTATAATCATAAATATCATACACATAGAATTTAGGATGACACTTCTCTAATTTAGGATAATACTCCTCGAACTTAGGATACTACTCCTCGTACTTAGGATAGTACTCCTTGAACTTAGGATAGTACTCCTCGAACTTAGGATAGTACTCCTCGAACTTAGGATAGTACTCCTCGAACTTAGGATAGTACTCCTCGAACTTAGGATAGTACTCCTCGAACTTAGGATAGTACTCCTCGAACTTAGGATAGTACTCCTCGAACTTAGGATAGTACTCCTCGAACTTAGGATAGTACTCCTCGAACTTAGGATAGTACTCTGATTTCCGATGATACTTCTCGATTTTAGGTTTATATTCCTTGGATTTCACTAGCATACTATTATCTTTTGATCTTAAAAGTAGAGGTTTTCTGACCCTATAAAGTCATAAGCATAGTAATTGATTGCAAGAGGCGCTCCATAAGGCGCTTAATTGCTTAAGCAATTTGCAAATTTTTGTATTTTCTTCCATCATTGAAAGGTTTTCAGCATAGAGTTGGAGATATTATTTTAGTGTCTTCCGTAACCGACAACAGGTACGAATCCCTCGTCGAAGTGTCCGTAATCGTGGTTATACGCGATCGGCTCATGGGCCGGCCTCGCGTGGTACTCCTCCACTTTCTGGTGGTATTCTTGGAGTTTGGGGTGGTATTCTTGCACTTTCTCTTGGTATTCTTGGAGTTTGGGGTGGTATTCTTGGAGTTTGGGGGTGTACTCTTCGTGTTTGGGTGTTCCGATCTTGTGTACGACCGCGTTGAACCCGTTTTTGTCGTCTGCCTCGTATTCTACGACTCGTTTCGTGCCGTCTGTCTCTGTGAGAGTGTAGCTGCCTGTGGAATATATGAATGTCGTATTTGATATATGTATAATACAGCATGTGAAAAGACCCATCACCAAGCCGAAAGCCACAGGATATTTTTTTCTACTAGACTATACCTGAAAATCCACAGGTTCTGGAGATATTGAAGGTCAGTCTCATTTTTTTTTAAATATATACAGTGCATCCCGCGGTCATGATTCTTACTAGTATTTTAATATTGAAGTTAGGATGTTTTACTAAATGGAGACCTTATTTTTCCTTTATTTCTTTATGTTTGAAAGTAAGTAATACTGCATTCAAAGTTTTAAAAAAGACGTTTGCCTAATTTGGAAAAAAGGCATTTTGTATTTTTGACCGATTTTAAAAAGAGAGGAGGATCTCAATTCGTCTGTATTTTTTTATCTGTGTGTTTGTTACTTGATATCTTCGCCAACTCTTAACCGATTTTAATGAGTATTTAGTTTTCCAGTAAAACTTAAAAAAAAATATTATCATCTCATGAATCACGACTAGCCGAAATTTTTTTTGTGAAGTCGGTTTTGACATTTAATGTCTTATAAATTATTATGATATATCTATCTAAAGAGTATATCACAAGTATCAATTTCTTCTCAATAACACAGTATCTCAAATTAATTTCATAAAAAAAATAACTTTATATACAAATTTATTTGAGAGAACGCATTTATATTTTTATTCGCAATCGTCTTCAGTGACTTCAAGGTTTTATCGGCACTGATCATTTAGGGAAGCTGCGATCGATGCTGGAAATACACGTAAGGGGTTGATACATTTTGTAAATATTAATAAAATTATGAATAGTAATATAATTCTATACCTTTAACCTTATCGCCGTCTCTCGTCTCCCAATGCTCCTTCTCATCGCCCGTGTGCGGATCCTTTACTGCGTAGTCGAAAGAATACTTAGGGTGTGCCTGAAACGAACACAAATGATTACCTTAACTAATTGTTCCATTTCATTTATTTAACCACTAGCTTCTGCCCACGGCTTCGCCCGCATGGTACCCGGATAAAAAGTGTCTGTCTTTTATTCTGATGTATAAGCTATATTTCTGTAAAGTTTCATCAAAATCCGTTCAGTCCTCACAAACTTTCGCGTTTATACCTTAATAGTAGTAGGATTGGTTGCTATGCAAGGTAAGTCAATTCTGTTTCGGATTAAAATAATACAAATAAATTACAAAATTCTAATCTAATCTAGACATATACCACATTCTGTTGGCGTTAACGCCTGCGGCAAGATTAAATTGTATGGAAATGACATTAGCTTTGGAAATGTCACGTGATAGCTGCCAAGTTTTACCTTGGCAAATTTGCGTTAGCGTGGAAGGAAAAGTAAGCGTGAGCATTTGTTTAGATCCCTGCTAAGTTAGCGAATTATTCTGAATAAGAGGGTTAGTTAGTCTTTTGGCCTAAAACGTGATAGGCTAAATAATGGATTTTTGAGGACTTTTCACAACCAAACTATGAATTTCACTTGGTCTTTGTATACGCTTATCAGATGGGCATCCTCTCCTGTTTATGATATTAGCCAATTACCAATTTAAAAACGTCATTAAACAAAAAAATTCTAAAAAGTCACACCATAAAATATCGAATTATTTAGATGACAAAAACTCTTGGGCTTGAAAATGCTCCAACTCGATAATAAATGTAGGTACCTGTTGTTTTGTAAAAGGATAATTAAAAAGAATAACCAGGCTTGTTTTCTTGCCTTTCTTTCCTGGCTTGGTCGCGGAGGAAAAGGAAGTAGATAAAACTGACGTTTCAAAGTGATCCTTGTGATTTTAATGAATAAATGAATTTTGACATTGACTTTGACTTGACTCCTTTGAACGTATGGGGAACACGGTCTGTGGTGTTTCCTCCATTTGCAAAAGGGGAAGATCTTCCACCGAGCTGATCCATTTGATCCGTTTGGATCGCGCTAACGACTTACGTAAGGGCGATTTAGACAGTTCGCTGTTTGATGCGAAATAGCGCCATCTGGGGCACGGTCACGGCGAACGTACTCTGACCAAATTGGAGACATTCCAGAGAAAGGCCAGGTCAGAAGTACACTGAACCGCTGAGCTTGTATGGAGAATTTGACGAGGATGGATGAAGCGAAAGAGATATGCCAAGTTCGTAGCAAGTGGACATCCTTGGTCTCTGCCTACCCCTCCGGGAAACAGGCGTGATTATATATATGTATGTATTACTAGCCTGTGCCAACGGGTACGCCCGCGTGGTAACCGGATAAAATTAGCCTATGTGTTATTCTGATGTAAAGTTTCATTAAAAACCGTTCAGTATTTTTTGCGTGAAAGAGTAACAAACATCCATTCTCACGAACTTTCACGTTTAAAATAGTAGTAGGATTATCTTACGTGGTAGTCCACTTCGTATTCCTCCCCGTGTCCGTGATGGTCGTCCAGGCTCTGATGATGCACCGGCGCGTGGTGGTACCCTTCTTCGTAGCTTTCGTATTGGGCCAGTGCTGAAGCCGCCAGCAATAACGATACTGCTCTCTGTAAAGAAGCGGGTGATTCAATTTATAAAATTGGAAATATGAAGATAAAATAAGTAATATACCTCGTGTGTTCATAAGTTTTGAGACGAACTTATTTAATTAATTTAAAAAGAAAGTAATTCATGCAACCTTTTTTAAACTTTTAAAATTTTAAATTTCGAATGTTTTGAATCAGAAAAAATATACATTTGAATATTTGTTTCATTCTCCGTGAAAATGGCGCCAACAAAAGATTTGCGTGCGACTGTAATTTCACTGTTTCAAGCAGGAAAAAAACCAATGCAAGTTTTTAGTGAAATCCAAAGTTTGGGATGTAGTCGGAACTTTGTGTATTATACCATAAAGAGGTACAAGGAGACCGGCTCTTTAGAAGACCGTGGAAGATGTGGCCGCCCGCGGTCTGTAAGGACGCCCGCCAACATCAAAGTAATCAGAGAGCGAATTCGTCGCAACCCTTGCCGGACTCAAAAGAAATTAGCTCTGCAGACCAACATTTCGCGAATATCGGTGAACAGGATACTTAAATATGATCTTAAACTAAAGGCCTACAGTCGAAGGAAAGTGCATTATTTAAACGAGCGTCTTCGTAAATTGCGACTGGAACGATGTCGGAACCTATTGAAGAGACACGATCCAAAAAATATCCTGTTTACCGATGAAAAGATCTTCACGGTGGAAGAAAAGTTTAACCGGCAGAACAATAAGGTTTACGCCAGAAGTTCAAAGGACGTCCAGCCATCTGTACGCAATGTCCAGCGCACTCATCATCCAGCAAGTGTGATGGTTTGGTGGGGTGTTTCCTACGAGGGGGTCACTTCGCTTCATTTTTGCCAGCAAGGCGTCAAGATGAAGGCACAAAATTACCAAACCGACATATTGGAAGCGGTGGTTAAACCATTAAATGATACGCTATTCGCTGGAAAATACTGGGTTTTCCAACAGGACTCTGCTCCCTCCCATAAAGCTAAGACTACCCAACGTTGGCTGGAGGCCAATTTGCCAGGCTTCATTCGGAGCGAAGATTGGCCCTCGTCAAGCCCTGACTTGAATCCTTTGGATTATTCTTTATGGACGGAATTGGAGCTGAGGGCATGCAGAAAGTCTCACCCAAACCTGGATTCTCTCAAGCGAGCCCTTATTAAAGAATCGAATCGGATTCCCATTGAAAAGATTCGTGCCGCCATAGATGAATGGCGCACGCGTTTGAAGGCCTGCATTGAATGCAAAGGCGGCCATTTTGAATGATTTATTTTTAAATACAGATCTAGATGTCAGTAGTTTTAATTTTAATATCCAATAAATGAATACTCAACTTAGCTCCAAAAATATTTTAGTTTTACTGTGTCTCAAGACTTATGAACACACGAGGTATACTAATAATAATCCCGATTCCCGCCCTGGGACAAATGTTTGTACGATCTGCAAATATTTGTTCCGGGTATTTTCTATGTATAATAAAAAAAAATATCTATCTATGTAATGTATTGTATATCAGTCATCTAGTACCCATAACACAAGCTCTGCTTAGCTTGGGGCTAGATGATGCTTGTGGATTGTCCAGCATTATTTATTTAAAAAAAAAAAAAAAAAAAAAGATGCAGAGTTTGTTTGCTTGAATGCGCTAATCTCTGGAACTACCAGTCGTATTTGAAAAACAAACTTTTTGCATTTGTATAATTTTTCTAATATTTGTCTCGAGTCTGGGTGATTTATAATGTATAATATGTATGTGTTTACAAAAAAAATTATACAAATAGTATATCAGTCACGTAGTTCCCATAACACAAGCTGTGCTTACTTTGGAGGCTAGATGATGCTGTGTGAAAAATATCCAGCATTATTTATTTTATTTAAGCTCTATTTTCCAGGAAGGTATTTAACATCACGCATTTAGGAGCCGAAAATGACGGGCTATGCGCGGTACGTCAGCACGACAAGGCTTTTTTTTAGTATTTCAAACCCCCGACGTTATTTTCCACCATCTATCACAGCGTCCCCTAGTGACTCGTAACGATAAAACCTATCCAAGAACCATCCGTGAACGTATACAAATCGATTGCAAAAAACCGTCTCAGAATCAGACGAGCCGTTTCGGACATATACGGTACCTAACAGACAAACAACCTTTTACGGCAAACGCATTGTACTGACTCTACGTCGCCAGTTAATAAATAAAAGTTATTTTGCCATATCTTTAAAAACGTTTTCCATTTACATCAAACTACCCAACTTAACTATTAAATATTGTCAATAAACAAATTTAAAAACGTAATTAAACAAAAACGTTATAAAAAGGCATACTATAAAATATCTGATTATTTAGATGATAAAAACTGTGGGGATTGAAAATGCTCCAACTCGATAAAAAGTGTAGGTACCTATTGTTTTGTAAAATATAATTAAAAAGAATAGCCAAGCCTTGTTTTCTTGCCTTTCTTTCCTGGCTTGGTCGCGGAGGTACAGGCAATAGATAAAACCGACGTTTCAAAGTGATCCTTGTGATTTTAAAGAATAAATGATTTTTGACTTTGTCTTAACTCATCTGTTCTGACGTTTAAATGACGCCGAGTCAGATATGTAATCCCCGTGATGGACATCCGAAGGGAGACCAAATAGCATTAAAGCAAAATATTCCAAAACTTACAGGGCGATGGTGGATTTAATGATCCATCCATTATCGTCCCTAGTAAAATGTTCTATGATATAGGTCAGGTTTAGGTTACGATATATGTATTTTTAAACCTTTGAGCAGTGTTCACTTCTTTTGGCGATAAAGCTCTGTTTGGCTTAGCGCAATGACATTTTCATAAAGGGTTTCACATAGCATTACGTACAAGTTGTTAAGGTGATTCCCTGGGTTAGATTAACACATCAGTAGCAACACAAATTTCAAACGCATTGTTATGAAGTCATAGAAATATCTGACCCGGCAGTTTCGAGAAATTTGAAGTCAAAATAATGAGTATGACAACACAATAAGGTTTTCTTACGCCACAATAAAGTTTTCTTTTAAATATTATTATTTGTTATTCACAAATTAAAAAAAATGATGAAACATATACATATGCATACGGAAATACCCGACTAAAACATTTTTCAAACAAAGTGAAAGGGTTTTTATTCACTGAAATCACAAGGTTCATATAGAAAAGTCAGTTTAAAAAGTACGAGAAATTTAAAATGTTTAAGTGAATTAACGCCGATTCCTCGAAACAAAATAATACCTTTTTTTTCTCGAAACTACCGTGTTAGATTTTGATGTCCTTTTGAGGTACACCAACATAAATCTGAAAACCGTATCGCAGTCTCCTTTATATTCACACTAGCCTCTGCCCACGGCTTCGCCCGCGTTGTACCCGGATAAAAAGTAGCCTATGTGTTATTCTGATGTATAAGCTATATTACTGTAAAGTTTCATCAAAATCAGTTTAGTAGTTTTTGCGTGAAAGAGGAACAAACATCGTCACAAACTTTTACATTTATAATATCAGTAGGATTGTGCGTTGGTTAGGAACACATTAAATGGGAATGTGGGAACACTAAGAAAAGCGGTACGATGGTTGTGTTTTATATATTTATATCCTTTCGCAGTTCACATAATAAAGTTGGAACGTTTAATGTGTATGGTTGGTATAATTAGCAGATTACCTAGTCACGTTCGTAATCATCGGTCATGATTGCGGCGTAACATTTATTCAGTTGCGACTTTCCACTCGTCTCGTTTCTAACTTCTCATAGCTTGCAAGTCATTCGTACTGATTTGCTTAGCTTTTGTAAACATGAACTGACAAGATACTTTCGTGTGTGAATCAATATTATGACATTATGCAAATTAAATGTAACGTAACAGTTTTATTATATGCTCGGAGTCTCTCTGAAGGATAGGATTCGTAACGAATACATCCGTCAGAGAACCAAAGTTATCGACATAGCTCAACGAATTAGCAAGCTGAAGTCGCAGTGGGCCGGTCATATCTCGCGAAGAACCGACAACCGCTGGGGGCTGGGGTTGCGGGTTCGATTATAGCTGCGGGACAAATGTTTGTATCTGCAAATATTTGTCTTGGGATCTGGGTGTTTCTATGTAAAATATGTATTTACAAAAAAAAGTATATCAGTCATGTAGTTCCCATAATACAAGCTCCGCTTAGTTTGGGGCTAGATGATGTGTGCAAAATATCCAACATTATTTAGTAAAATAGGTATGTCATGTCCAAGCTGGCTACCCTCAGTGGTTATATAGACAGTACGAAGCGGCTGTTCAGTCTTCAGTCTCACAAATTGACAGTTTAACTTCCCTTCCGAAGCACGGAAGCGCTCACACACCCGTGATCGCGAATCACAGTTAAAAAAACACTTTCCTAGTGAAGTAAATGCAAATTCTGCGTCACATTCTGAATGGTCATTTACCGTAAAATCGGAACATTATCTGATATATTACGGTTCTTATAGATTTTTTAATAACTTCCTTCTGTGCGAATTGAATTTAGTTTTACTACCGATGTAGCTCAAACTTAGATAATGTGTAGTAAATTGTCGTAACAACTAATGCAATTGACAACCTCTGTGGCGCAGTGGGCGAGACGCAGAAGGTTGTGGGTTCGATTCTCGCTGCGGGACAAATGTTTGTATGATCTGCATTCATTTGTCTCGGGTCTGGGTGTACCTAGTATATATCAGTCATGTGTCATCAGTCATCAGTCAGTCAGCCCATAATACAAGCTCTGCTTACCTTATGGGTCTGACATAAACCATGTTTAGAAGTACTTAAATAAATGAAAAAAATAAAAAATTAAAAAATAGCTCTGCTTAGTTTAGGATTAGATGATGCTGTGTGAAAATGTCCAGAATTATTTATTATTAATTTATTTATTTATCGATTTTCGTTCTAAAAAACGGCGATTGGCTTGCAACCTGTCACGTGGAATTCTTGCGAAACTCGGGCATCTGCCAGATATAATGTTTGGACATGACTTTGACCACCCCATACTTGGTGCCCTCAAAGATCTACGCACTGAGTATCTGAAGATGGGTATATAGTCGTGTTTGTTTCTTTGCAAAGTTCTAAAAAAAAACAACTCAATAATTGTCAATAATCACTTTTTGCGCGATAAAATTTCTGTTACCCTGACACGGTCGTTTCAGCTGTATAAGACCGTAAGCTGCGAGTGCAATATCCGCATTTTCGCTTCCCGTCCACCTGATCTGTCGCGTGCCATCCGTGGCGCACGCGATTTCTGTTTTCACTTATTCTATTTCTTTAACAACTTGTCGGGTAATGTCCTTTTACTTTTATTACTGTAGGTACATACTGATAAAACTATTAAAAGTCTGTATTAAATGGAGAAGAACGAAAGCTTTGCATAAAATCATAAAAAAATAGACACTATCCCTATTCTCAGATCTATTGTCAGTTAGTAGGTCCGTCAGGTTACCAAGTAAAGGGGTATTCAGAGGCACGTCAATAAATTTATATGGGCACATGCCCACGTTTAGCATTGTAAGCGTTCCACGTGGCAAATCGCATAAAATTATGTGTTTAATTAATCTTAAAACTTATAACGTAAGAAGTAATTAAAAACAGAACTAACACGCTCACTACTATATTCCCCTTGGTGGACATTTTCAGTGCGTAGGGGGTAGACAGAGGCACGTCCAAATATTATATATGGCACATGCCCATATGCATGCAGTAATTAAATATGTACAATTGTACAACAAATATTTATTAATAAGAATAATAATAATTTAATAATAAGAATAATTAAAATTAATAATAATAATAATAGGGGACCTTTTTTTATCACAGTATCATCTAGCTCCAATCTAAGCAGAGCTTGTGTTATAAAGTGTGGTTTTTAATTTAATAAATTAGCTATATTACGTATTATTTTAGATTCAAGCTACATACATGTTCATGTATATGTTCTTTTTTGTCTGTATTCTTAAAGAATAAAGTATTCACAAACTAAAAGCGAACGATGATAGTACGATATTTTTTTTATCATACAGTAATTTATTTAAAACTATGTTGAAAATGAATTACGTTACACAAAACCAATCAAACGCTTTTTATGATCCGCGTCACAAAAACCCATATTTGCAAATTTGCACGCGCGCCTTTATACCTTTGACCCACTAAACTTGTCCCTAATTTCACATCTATTTTTGGACGGAGACGTCGCAAAAAATATATACTCACGATTAAAAAATCCATTATTAACGTCGTATTAAGCACTCACACTCACTAAAGTAAATCCGGCATTCGTGCTCGGTACCACTTATACCTTTTATAAAGATAGGGGGGAGAGTGGGGGGGTACCATCGCTGAATGACCACAGAAAAATATCCTTTGATTCTTCAAAGTAGCAACGTGAGGAATGCTTTTGCAATAAGATATTGTTCGTTCGTTCGTTTGTTTGTTACCGTTTATCTATGAGACTTGATGGCGCGGCCGAGTAGTCAGCTGCGACATAAAAAGATGTGCTGGTTCGAGTCCTGCTACGGGAAAAATTGGCGAAAACTAGACGTCCTATAAGTAATTTCGAAGGTTTTATTTTTAAAAAGACTCATCTACTAATATTATAAACGCGAAAGTTTGAGGATGGATATTTGCTACTCTTTCACGCAAAAACTACTGAACGGATTTTGATGAAACTTTACAGTAATATAGCTTATACATCAGAATAACATATATGCTACTTTTGATCCGGGTACCGCGCGGGCGAAGCCGTGGGCAGGAGCTTGTAATAAATAATGCTGGACATTCTTCACACAACATCATCTAGCCCCAAACTGAGCAGAGCTTGTATTATGGGAACTACATGATTGATATACTACTTAGATACTTTTTTTGTAAATACATACATAGCAAACACCCAGACCCGAGACAAATCAATGTAATTGATTTAGTGATGTTTTGTAAAGTTATTGTTGAGTGTGGTTGGGAAATAAGATGCGTGCTTGTATGTCACCCAATCAAGGCCCGGACAAACAACCGGCATTCATTTTGAACCGACCTTAAAGTCAAGAGTGAAAAAAATAGAAAAGCCAAGAAGCTAGAGAAAGTTAATTAAGTTTCATTAATTAGTAAATTCGCCTACGTACTACTATTTTGTGCAATAAAGAATGTGATGAGGATGAATGAAGCGAAAGAGATATGTCAGGATCGTAGCAAATGAATATCCGTGGTCTCTGCCTACCCCTCCGGGAAACAGACGTGACTATGTCAATAAATAATGCTGGACACATTCACACAGCATCATCTAGCCCCAGAGTAAGCAGAGCTTGTGTTATGGGAACTACATGACTGACTTGTATACTTTTTTTTTGTAAATGCATACATATTATACATAGAAACCACCCAGACCCGGGACAAATATTTGCAGAACATATACAAACATTTGTTCCGCGGCGGGAATCGAACCCGCAAGCTTCTGACTTGCCTTTATATGTATGTATAAAGCCAAGTCAAAATTAAATTATTCATAAAATTCCTGGATTGGTCGCGGAGGAACAGGCATGTGTTAAGTTTGACGTTTCAAAGTACACAGGGATTACTTTGAAACGTCAATCTTAACGCCTGCCTGTTCCTCCGCGACCAAGCCAGGAAAGAAAGGCAAGAAAACAAGGCTGGTTATTGTTTTTAATGATCCTTTTATAAAACAATAAGTACATTTCTCATCGAGTCAGAGGAACGAGTTCAATCCCAAGATTTGTTATCATCTAAATAATCCGATATATAGTCCTTTTTTTATAAAGTTTTTGTTTAATTACGTTTTCTTATATTTTTTTTATATCTCTTAATATACAAAAATACAAAAAGAGTGTTATAAAAGCGTACACCTTGCCCTTTGAACGATTTACAATTTTATCGAGTCCACAAGTGGCAACGGCGAGTTTATCTTTATTTCTAGTATTAACATTGTGATTGTCCCGACGCAAGAGTTGAATAATATGCTATGTTGTTTATGAGTAATTTGTGTTTAAAAAAAATGTGTTATATGGATAATGGTCTGAAATAAATGAATTGATCGGGGGTCACAATTTACTATTTAGATGACAGAAACTCTTGGGATTGAAAATGCTCCAACTCGAACCTATTGTTTTGTAAAAGGATCATTAAAAACAATAACCAGCCTTGTTTTCTTGCCTTTCTTTCCTGGCTTGGTCGCGGAGGAACAGGCAGTAGATAAAAACCGACGTTTCAAAGTAATACTTGTGATTTAAATGAATAAATAACTTAAGTGGCTAAAAGCATACGTCCCACCGCAACTGTAACGTCCCACCTGTTAGTAAATGGTAGTACTTTTGTCAGTGTATTGGACTCGACCGCACAATCCGGAACTGGCGGCTGTGCTATCGCTTGCACTGTTCCTGAGGCTTGCTTTCGTAATTACATACGTTTTTTACAACGTTTTACATACGTTTTTACAAGGCCACTTACACTGACGTTATAATTACCGATCTAATCCACCGGATGGGTTGGACTTTATTTATGGGTTTCCTTGAAGTGAATGCTAAGGAAAATAAGTTCTGGACGTTTTTATATGTAAAAGTATCTTTAGGGAAACAACATAAGTAATTTTGTCCTAGGTATAATTAATTATTGTGTCTCCGTATTGGTTAAGTCAAGTAAATGGGAATATAACTGGTCAAGTGCGAGCTATTTTCACGCATTAAGAGTTTGTTCCATACCATCGCACTAATTGATTGGTAGTTAACAAGATAGACTCCTTTTTCGTTTTTTGTATGGAGAAAAACACAGCATGTAATTTTACAGACAGACAGTTTCAGTTTAAATGGTACGAAAAACAGAAATGCTAGCACATCGAGTAGTTAACCCCGAGAGGCGTCATATTGAACCACACTGTTCTGTCAACACATCAGTCTTTTAGGACTGATGTTGGCAAACGCGGACATTGTCATTGCGTCATGTTGTCTGATTGGTTAAAACTACAGTTTCGACCAATCAGAACACAGCAGGTGTGACGGTACTCGCACGACAGTTGACAGAATTGTTTCCTAGCAAATTATCAAACATTGCGTGTTCGTGGCAGAAATATACAGGGTTGTTTGTAAATCACGTAAAAGCTCTTTCGTCCCACTCTTCTATTGCGAACAGTTCCACTGCCACATTCTAGTAAAAATAGTAGAAGCAAAAAATATTTTCATAAACGCGATAGTTTCAAAAGTTAAATCATAATAACTTTGTTTCATACAAACTACATAAAGCCGTCTATGTCGGTGTCTTTAGTTTTCTCTACGGAGTTTTCCGGTGTAGTATTATGATGAAGATAATCGTCATACATATTGAAAAGTCGGGTAAAGTGGATCGTGCTATGGTTTATATAATCGCAAGTAGACCGCTGTGCGGGAATCGTTCGATCTTTACGCTCGTTACTGTATGCAAAGGAAACTCACTCTAACTAGAGATAGCTAGGTCACAGTGTGGTCACAATGCTATGCAAGACAGTAAGCTAGGTGTTTCGACAGCACTTTTTCAGGGCCCGTATTGACGATTCATATTTTTTTTTATGAATTTTCAATCATGTCATTAACATGCTTATTATTAGCTTCATATTTAGGCCATACATAACAAACAAACAATGTAATAAAATGTTGGAAGTCAATTTTAACCTAATTAAATCTTCTCATTGTCTAAATTATAATTTTCGTATCAAAATTGAACTTTGTATGTATATGTATATAGTTCGGATGACAAGACTATAATTTGGTATGTTGGAGCTGATCTGATGATTGAGCTAGGAGGAGGTGGATAGTAACTTTTCAGTTAAGCCCTCTACTAGTTAAGCCCTCGAGTTTGAGCTCATATATTCGTTTTGACGAGTCCAATAGATTTGGCTTGGCAACGAAGGTCTGATGATGGAGCCAGGAGGTGGATAGTGAATAATTTTTATAATTTTAGTGCGTGTTTTATTATTTTTAATTATTACTCTACATGACACTTACTATGTAGTAGCTCACTTTCACTATGTTCTATCAATAGGGGCAGTATTTGCTATTTTAGGAAGATTTATTCTTTGATACCCCTTATTCACAGGGTTATATTACACATTTTATTATGTACTTACAAAATAATGGTCTGTCAACTTTTGACGTTCAAAGTCGAAGTCGATAATTGAAATCACAAGGTTCATTTAAATTGGTCTATTCGCCATGAAACATGAAAATGCTATAACTGGCGAATATGGCGAATAATAACTGAGGAAATATGTCAATTTCAAACACGAAAATGTTTTCGGTATACCTAATAGTTTTATTTGGTAATCATTATATTTGGATTTAAACCGAAATAATTATTACCGGATTTTGGTCTCCATTCGAGAATCTTCCCCAGGTTTAGTCCTATGTCCGAAACGAGAAAAATCGTAGAAGAATTAAAGGCTCATAGAATATAATATAGAATTATCAACCTGTAGTGGCAAAGGATAGGCCGTACCTCGCAGAATTCGCTGTTACTTCCGATGAAAAATTTTATTATGCACATAATGTGTTGTAAAAGAAAGAAAGAAAGAAAGAAAGAAAGAAAATACATTTATTTGCTAACGTTGCACAATATAAAACAGACAGACAAAACACACACGGGATTTACACAAACAAAATCTAAATACTAACAATAAAAGTATATGCCTCCCGATACCTAGCAATATGCAACGACGCAAAATCTAAATACTAACAACAAAAGTATATGCCTCCCGATACCTAGCAATATGCAACGACGCAAAATCTAAATACTAACAATAAAAGTATATGCCTCCCGATACCTAGCAATATGCAACGACGCAAAATCTAAATACTAACAACAAAAGTATATGCCTCCCGATACCTAGCAATATGCAACGACGCAAAATCTAAATACTAACAACAAAAGTATATGCCTCCCGATACCTAGCAATATGCAACGACGCAAAATCTAAATACTAACAATAAAAGTATATGCCTCCCGATACCTAGCAATATGCAACGACGCAAAATCTAAATACTAACAACAAAAGTATATGCCTCCCGATACCTAGCAATATGCAACGACGCAAAATCTAAATACTAACAACAAAAGTATATGCCTCCCGATACCTAGCAATATGCAACGACGCAAAATCTAAATACTAACAATAAAAGTATATGCCTCCCGATACCTAGCAATATGCAACGACGCAAAATCTAAATACTAACAATAAAAGTATATGCCTCCCGATACCTAGCAGTATGCAACGACGCAAAATCTAAATACTAACAATAAAAGTATATGCCTCCCGATACCTAGCAATATGCAACGACGCAAAATCTAAATACTAACAATAAAAGTATATGCCTCCCGATACCTAGCAGTATGCAACGACGCAAAATCTAAATACTAACAATAAAAGTATATGCCTCCCGATACCTAGCAATATGCAACGACGCAAAATCTAAATACTAACAATAAAAGTATATGCCTCCCGATACCTAGCAATATGCAACGACGCAAAATGGCGCCCAACTCATACATAGCATACTGCTATCCGTCACACTGTGGCAGCTAGTTAAATCTCCAGTTGAGCAACGGATAAATCGCCACAATTATATTAGATCTGTTTTTATAGTGCATTATATGCAACCGATATTATGCAGCGCTTATGTAATAATAACACACAATTATTCTGTAATACAGGAGCTTCTATTATATAATGCAGTTATGGATATAATAACAAACACGCTCACTACTGTATTCCCCATGGTGGACATTCCAAGAATTACCAGGCTGGTATAGCCCCCGCGTACCAAGCGGGGGTCGAGTCCCGCCGAGGTTGTAGTTTTGGGATATGATACATTCTTGTTGGAGTAGGGGTAGTCAGAGGCACGTCCAAACGTTTAAAGTAAACTGCGCATTATACTTTAATGACTTAATAAAATGAATGGGTATGGTATGTTTTTTTTATTATCGTGTATAAAACGGTATTTTCATTCATTTGTTATGAGATGCTCGAGAAGTAATGATTATGTATTTTCATCTGTTACCTCCTGGCCATCAAACCTGAAGCAAAAGATGTTACAGTCGAAGTACCCGCATAAAAATCGGCCAAGTGGGAGTCAGACTCGCGCGCTAAGGGTTCATTC
This sequence comes from Perizoma flavofasciatum, assembly GCA_958496245.1. Lineage (NCBI taxonomy): Eukaryota > Metazoa > Arthropoda > Insecta > Lepidoptera > Geometridae > Perizoma > Perizoma flavofasciatum. The sequence goes on from OY292442.1 coordinate 8,762,448, forward strand.
ATCAATCCTATTAATATTATAAACGGGAAAATTTGTGAGGATGGATGTTTGTTGTTACTCTTTCACGCAAAAACTACTGAAAGGATTTTGACGAAACTTTACAGTAATATAGCTTATACATCAGAATAACACATAGGCTACTTTTTATCCGGGTACCACGCGGGCGAAGCCGTGGGCAGAAGCTAGTATAATATAATCGCAAACGCTTAGGTAAAAAAGCAAGATTGATTTTTTTCTAATGTTCTTATGATTTCTTAGGACGAACTCTGTGGCGCAGAGGGCGAAGGTCCGCCTGGGACGCAGAAGGTTGCGGGTTCAATTCCCGCCACGGGACAAATGTTTGTATCTGCAAATATTTGTCTCAGGTCTGGGTGTTTTCTATGTATATTATGTATGTATTTACAAAAAAAAATGTATATAAGTAGTATATCAGTCATGTAGTTCCCATAATACAAGCTCTGCTTAGTTTGGGCCTAGATGATGCTGTGTGAAAATGTCCAGCATTATTTATTTATTTATGATTATTAGTATTATGGGCCTTTCAACACAGTCAGAAGGGACAGTGGAATACGGCGTAGGCCTAGTACGAAGGTGCTTACGGAGGCATCCTGACTAATTGCACAAATTACTAATTCATAAATTATCGGTAATAGTAATTACCCCGGCCATTCTTACAATCTCATAAAATCATCTTCATACTTCAAGGTTGTCTGGAAGAGGTCGTTTCTATGCGATAAGACCGCCTGTTGTACCTTAAGTTTTGTTAAGTATTTTTTTTTCTTATAATGTACAACACAGTATTTTCATTCATTCAATCATTATTTCGTGTACGGAATTCTTAAAGTAATCCTTTGCATTACATGAGGCGCCTTGATGTGAAACTTTACAACCAATGTCCCCCGTACTCACAACGTTCCATAACGTGGCACGTGCCATGTGCACGTACATCAGAGTTAAGTAATGGAAGATAACTTTTCTTCATATTGTAAAAACGGGAATTTTCACGTACTGCACTATCGGTGAAGGCACCGACTAAGTTTCGACTCATTCCGAGAGTCTTCATCAGGGTGAGTGGTTGTGACTTTCTCCTTCCGCGTCGCGTCAGTGCAGTGCAGTACGTGAAAATTCCCGTTTTTACAATATGAATAGTCAAGTTCACGATAGTTTTTGGAATAAAATAACTTTTCTTGTTACATTTATTTTGAAACTGTTTTTAGGGATTCAAAGCTAAATGGCGTGAACCATAATGGCGGATATTTAAAAGTGGATATTTTAGATTTTTCGAAATTTCTGTCAGTATGGGTTTTTGTCAAGCTCTGTAGTTTGACACCTTATGTAACTGCGTATGTCATTAACGAATTTGAAGTAACATTTACGAAAGTGTCACAATATTTGCAAAAGGCACGTTGGATTTTTTATATTAATTTGAGACTTTTTCTATCCTAAAAATTACAAAATAAGAATTAGTGCACGGCGCGACGCGGAAGGAGAAAGTCGCAACCACTCACCCTGATGAAGACTCTCGGAATGAGTCGAAACTTAGTCGGTGCCTTCACCGATAGTGCAGTACGTGAAAATTCCCGTTTTTACAATATGAATAGTCAAGTTCACGATAGTTTTTGGAATAAAATAAGAAATATTAAATTCGTTTGGATCAAATTACTAAGTTTTCTCCTCAATACTATTAAAGGCAAATTTCAGCTTAATAAGTAGCAATGTTTTATTGTTATTATTAAAGCTCACTTAGAAAGTATAGACTGTAATTTTATTTTTTAATTTGATGCTGAAAATTAAACTTTGTCTTGCTCATAAGTAAATTCTTCACTTTCGATCAAATTTTTTGTATTTAACGTTACTGTCAGGATGCTGATTATTTAATGCAAAAAAGTACGATTCGTAAGGACCAAAAAATCAAATTCTGAAAAAAAAACCACTTAAATATTTAAAAAAAGTTATGATCGTTCCGTACCAAAATGCGCAAACAAAAACGCGGTGAACATACATGGGGTAATTTCAGATACCCCTGGGAGGCATTCGTTATTTCTTTTGACGTGACTGTTTGGTCCACCCTGTATATGGCCTATATACGGCAGTAGATTTCCTCAGGCTATTGAGGATGATCGCCAGCTTTCTCACGATCAAAACACACGATTGACACAAAAAACTTATAACCATAAATACAATTTCTTTTCCTTCGATTTCCTACGTAATGTATTCATCAGAGCTTTAACCCAGTACCCTCGATATTGATGAAATATCGTGCGAATGACATTGGCCTCGATTCTGTAGTACACTAACTAAACTAAATTTAAACTGTCGCCCTCTTTTACTGATAGTGCAAGCAAGAATGAGATAGCTACAATTTTAGTGCTGTCAAATTAGTCAGATTTAAGTTTTCCATACAAATTTAGTCGTGATTTCAAAACATGCTGACTAAACACAAAGAAAAGCGGCACGTAAACTGATTTGACAGCAGCACACAGCAGTAAAATTCTTGCCATCTCTTTCTTGCGTACACTATCAGTAAAAGAGAGTGACAGTTTAAATTTAGTTAAGTTAGTGTACTACAGAATCGAGGCCAATATGCGTCAACTAGTGCGTATAATCCGATCTGTTTGCGGGAGATTACCGCATATTGCAGGGTTGCCACACAAAGTCAAAGTCAATAGGTTTTTATTCATTGAAATCACAGGGATCAAATAGAAACGTCAACTTAAATACTACGTGAATTTAAAATATCGTGCGAATGCCAATTTCCGCCAACTAGTGCGTATAATCGGATCTGTTTGCGCGAGATCACCGTTATTGCAGGGTTGCCACACAAAGTCATAGTCAAAGTCAATAAGTTTTTATTCATTGAAATCACAAGGATCATATAGAAATGTCAACTTAAATACTACGTGAATTTAAAATTGGATTGTGAATTTACGGCGATTCCTCTCGCGCTACCGAGTCTAAAATAACATTGAAATCACAAGGATCAATAGAAAGGTCAACTTAAATACTACGTGAATTTAAAATTGGATTGTGAATTTACGGCGATTCCTCTCGCGCGACCGAGTCTAAAAGAACATTGAAATCACAAGGATCAATAGAAAGGTCAACTTAAAAACTACGTGAATTTAAAATTGGAATGTGAATTTACGGCGATTCCTCTCGCGCGACCGAGTCTAAAAGAACATTGAAATCACAAGGATCAATAGAAAGGTCAACTTAAAAACTACGTGAATTTAAAATTGGAATGTGAATTTACGGCGATTCCTCTCGCGCGACCGAGTCTAAAAGAAAATTGAAATCACAAGGATCAATAGAAAGGTCAACTTAAAAACTACGTGAATTTAAAATTGGAATGTGAATTTACGGCGATTCAGAATCAGGCGACAAACATTGCTTGTTATTTTTTCGATGATCCTTCATTCAGCTTTAGTGTGGTGCCAATCGAACGAGGTGAACTCATTTATAGAAAAAGATAAAAAATATGAACTGGTATTTTAGAAAAAAAAACAATTTATTTTTTGTTAAAAGATATCTTTAATTGCGAGGTTTGACGCAAGGTACCAGTTAGTAGTGTGTTTGCTGCAAGAGGATGTTTTTTTTTTGCCAATATTTTTTACCTGGAGCGTTTTATCCGATTGTAAGGAGGTTTTTTGTATTTTTTTATACAACTAAAGTGACAAACAACGCAAACGGCCACCTTTTGGTAAGCGGTTACCGTAACCTATGCGCGTTGGCAACCCTGAGACATAAAGAGTGGGAAATCTTATTTTTATAGATAAGATTATTTTGATTATCTTAATCTTATTTAGATACTATTACTAAACGATGTAATATAAAACGGCTTCTCTGATTATCATGCAATTATTTTGTATGACCTCAAAGACATGAGGAAGAAGGGCGACTTATTTCATATATTTTAATTTATAGTTTTCCGTCACTAACGAATGAGACGTCTGTCTTTGCTTAAGCATATTACAGACAAGCAAATAATTAAATCTTTACTTACGTTAGTGTTTTTTGTTCGACTTTGACAGCCCTATGGTCATAACTCGTCCGTCTATCTGTATGTTAAAATGGATTGCGCAACGATAAATCTGTAGTTTACGATCGAAAGCTGAGATAGGCGGACATTCACGGCGGAACATGTTGTGCGCTGTTTCCTGAAAAATTATCATTCACACTAATAACCTTATATTCATCGTGAATTCTGCTACGAGTGTTTAGCAGTTCTTCATTTATTTTGATTGCATATTTTATGAGTTTGAAAATCAATCTCTTTACGATCAAAAATCAATATTTTACAAATAAGCCGTAATCGACTGCACGTATCCTACTAATATTATAAACGTGAAAGTTCGTGAGGATGGATGTTTGTTACTCTTTCACGCAAAAACTACTGAATAGATTTTGATGAAACTTTACAGTAATATAGCTTATACATCAGAATAACACATAGGCTACTTTTTATAGGTTATAGGTTACGTTAACCGCTTACCAGCAGGTGGGTCGTATGCTTGTTTGCCACTTAAGTGGTATGAAAAAAAAACAAATCCGGGCTGATATTATGAGGCTTTTAAATTATGAAATAAACATACAATTTTAATCGCATTATTACAATATTAAATTTCATCCCACCATCTTACCCATTAAAAAATCCCTAAATCGGTTTCGCGTAAAAAAGTAAAGAATTGAGAACATCTTCCATTTGAAAGTATGTTGAAAAACGTACTGCATAAACTCGGTTTTATGCAGTAAATTCGATTATGTATTACGCTATGTTATGTACGTACATGTGCCAATAACTTTATTTGTGCTAAGTTTCACTAGTGACGGTGCGACTTCTGGCCGTTGTTGAGTTTAATGACTGTTTAGTGTGTAATGTGTCAAGAGAAACGAAATTCAAATCATACTTTAAGCGTGACCTACTTTTATTGGTGACTAGCTGCGCCCCGCGGTTTCACGCACGTAAGTTTCGATTCCTCGGGAATATCGGGATAAAAAGTAACAGTAAAGTATTTTACTGCTACATAAATACCCTTGATGATAAAACTATTTATTTGAATAAGAATTCGTACTAGGATATGAATGTAACCAACATTGTTTCTACCGGCGATCTAATTAAATTTTAGAACACAAAAGCTGCTATTGTGACTTAACTATGATAGTTAGATATATTCCTTCGAAGACTTTTTGTAGGTAATAATGAGTACTTTAATCATGTAGTAAATATTTTTTATGTATCATCAATAGTTTTTTCAGCGCAAGCCAAATAATGAATTTTATAAGCAAAATTTTGATACTTTGGGTTACATTATTGATATTTTCTTAAGGTTCTCTATTTTTTTCGAAAATAAATTATAGTCTATGTAACTTCCTGATAATGTACCTTTCTATTAGTGAAAAAACGGTTAAAATCGGTCCAGTAGTTTCAGAGCCTATTCGTTACAAACAAACAAAAAAATCTTTCCTCGTTATAATATTAGTATAGATCAAATGAGCAGTGTTGCTGGTAGGATTAGGTTACGTCATCGAAGGTATAAAGCTTTGCATCTTAGGTCTTATGATGCTATGCTCTGAAAGCATAGAAGAGAAATCAAAATGTATTTGTTTCTCATTCGTCGGACAAGTGATTTTTGGCAAGTGATTACTCGCCACTAATTGAAACATTAACCAAAGCCACATGCTTGAATTTTTGGTTCTAGGGCATGTAGGTTTCTTCACGATGTTTTCCTTCACCGTTTTGAGCACCTATTAATGCGAACATACATTTTCGAGCGGTGAAACTATTGGTGCACGATCCGGTTCGAACACATCTTCGGAAGTCGGGATACCGCCCACTAGGCCGCTCACACAGCTCAGAATACATTTTATAAACGCGAATGTTTGTGAGGATGGATGTTTGTTACTCTTTCACGTAAAAACTACTGAACGGATTTTAATGAAACTTTACAATAATATAGCTTATACATCAGAAAAACACATAGGCTACTTTTAGTACCACGTGGGCGAAGCCGTGGGCAGAAGCTATTATTCTATAAAAAAATGTCCAACAGATACATATATAGATGGATCTGACCCTACACCAGGATTGTGTCGTCAGTATCAGGAACTACGAGAGCCCGTGATACCACAACACCCCAGACCTGGGGCCTAACCATCAAGTCTTATTGCGATTCAATTCAGGCAAAGATATCAAATCCTGCTTTGCGAATGACAAAGTTTTAGCTACGCCATAGCGTCCTCAATCGCAAAGCGGAAAGCGACATCTTTCCCTAAACTGAGTCGCTATAAAACTTCATGGTTAGGCCCCTGGAACAAATATTTGCAAAACATGTAAACATTCGTCCCGCAGCGTAAATCGAGCTCGCCCCTTCGTAGCTGGCAATTACAAATATAAAATTTAACAGTTAAAACAATTAATTTGAGTAAACATGGCGTTTTCGTTCCCCCCACAGTTCAGCGAACGCTAAGAAGTGGGAGGTGGAGCTGGCTACCCTGAAGTCAAACAACCTGCGTCTCACGGCTGCGCTGCAGGAGAGCACGGCGAACGTCGACGAGTGGAAGCGGCAGCTGCACCAGTACCGCGAGGAGGTCGCCCGCGCGAGACATCTTGCCGGTAAAGGTAAACTAACATTATCTCTTTTGTAGCGACCACTCTCGCTACATACTTTTAACCTTTTTTTTATTTTTTTTGAACTTTTCTCGATTTTCGACCATGTCAGTTCCATCGTTCTCTCTTACTTGTTCACGATAGTCACGACGACAGTTTCTTTAACCAGCCCATATATTGACCGGAAGAGGCTGTTAGCTGTGTCAGAAGTTGGCACAGCTAGCACGCTCTGGAACAGACCCACATCGAGCTGGTTAGCTTTAAAAAATTTATAAATTTATAAAATTCCTCTCTCATAGACGCACTTCGGACACACTCCATCAGAAGGTGGTAAATCGCTACATACTTGAGCTATGTTACATCACGTTAACGAAGAGTGGTTAACTACTGATAAACAGGTCAATTATAACACAAGGAATCCTAATCCTGGGGCCTGGACTATGGTATTTGTCATATTTTTCAAACTTTCGTGGTCGGTTAAGATAAATATACTTAGTTTTTTTACGGGTCTTATAACCGAACGCGATAAAGACGCGTTAAAAACTTGTAAACTGTGTATGTGACTATGGGGTAGTTTATTCATATTCATATCTAGGTGGTTAATAAAAAAAGCTCAAGATAGGGACCAGTGGAAGGGTAGGGAAGCCTTTGTCCTGTAGTGGGAAACATTAGACTTATAATTATTATTATTATCAGCCTACGTCGTCCCACTGCAGGGCAAAGGCCTCCAAAAAGGGACCCCAAAAAGTGGTAACGGGTAGCCCCCTTCCACTTTTTGCGGTCCAGCGCTAATGAGGAGCAAAACTTCTGAAACGAGTCCAACTCGCCCCGCCATCTTAATCCACGATGTGATTCCATCGTTGGGGGTCTATTTGGTTGTAATTTTTGTCCAGAGTTCATCGGGCACGCGACAGACGGCAGACGTAATAATAAAAAAATATAGTTTTAGAAAAAAAACGAATAAATGTAATGTGATTTCCAGGTGGAGAAGCGAATGAGCTGGAACAGCTGAGACAGCGCGTGGCTCAGTTGGAAGCGGAGTTAGCTCAGAAGAACGAGGAACTAGCACAGATCACCAAGTCCAGGAAGATTGAACAGGTCAGATTGAAGCATACTTTTTATTGTTCTTCTTCTTTGTCTAGAGTAGATAGAGTGGAGACAGTTCAAGCTTTGAATGCGAATTAATTGAAGTGATCTGGAAGTGATTCCAAGTGATCTAGTGAAGTTTATATTGTGTAATACAGTAAAGTTTTCAGCGTTTTTATTTTAATTGTGCATTTTAAAAGTGTTATTTTGGTGTGAAATTGGTTTTCGTAATTTTATACCGAACTCTACCTCATAAAACTACTTTATGGAGCTCTACTATAAAAGTTCCCTTACTCATTAATTAATTAGGCAGTGTTCTTGAATAAATACCAATTAACTTTGACCGAAAACTTTGAAAGCCATTCTTTTATAAATACCAATTAACTTAGACTGAACACTTTGGAATCCATTCTTGAATAAACACCAATTAACTTTGACTGAACACTTTGGAATCCATTCTTGAATAAATACCAATTAACTTTGACAGAACACTTTGGAATCTATTCTTGAATAAATACCAATTAACTTTGACCGAACACTTTGGAATCCATTCTTGAATAAATACCAATTAACTTTGACAGAACACTTTGGAATCTATTCTTGAATAAATACCAATTAACTTTGACCGAACACTTTGGAATCCATTCTTGAATAAATTCCAATTAACTTTGACATAGCACTTTGGAATCCATTCTTGAATAAACACCAATTAACTTTGACTGAACACTTTGGAATCCATTCTTGAATAAATACCAATTAACTTTGACAGAACACTTTGGAATCCATTCTTGAATAAATACCAATTAACTTTGACAGAACACTTTGGAATCTATTCTTGAATAAATACCAATTAACTTTGACCGAACACTTTGGAATCCATTCTTGAATAAATTCCAATTAACTTTGACAGAACACTTTGGAATCCATTCTTGAATAAATACCAATTAACTTTGACAGAACACTTTGGAATCCATTCTTGAATAAATACCAATTAACTTTGACAGAACACTTTGGAATCTATTCTTGAATAAATACCAATTAACTTTGACCGAACACTTTGGAATCCATTCTTGAATAAATTCCAATTAACTTTGACAGAACACTTTGGAATCCATTCTTGAATAAATACCAATTAACTTTGACAGAACACTTTGGAATCTTTTCTTGAATAAATACCAATTAACTTTGACCGAAAACTTTGAAAGCCATTCTTGAATAAATACCAATTAACTTAGACATAGCACTTTGAAAGCCATTCTTGAATAAATACCAATTAACTTAGACATAGCACTTTGGAAGCCGTTCTTGAATAAATTCCAATTAACTTAGACATAGCACTTTGGAAGACATTCTTGAATAAATTCCAATTAACTTTGACCGAAAACTTTGGAATCCATTCTTGAATAAATACCAATTAACTTTGACAGAACACTTTGGAAGCCATCGTTCAAATGCCCTTGCATTGTTGACCACGTGAAATGAGTTTCAACCAAAAATGCACCTTCTATTCTAGGATGCAGAGGCGAAACTTGCCCAAAGCCAGCTCGAGCTCGCGCTGGCCGCGCAGGAGGGACAGAAGCAGGTGATATCCGCCCTCAGCGACCAGCTCGCGCGGCAGCTCGAGGAACTGGTGAGCTGATACCAACTTTATTCAATAACTTTATATGGTTTATTTTGCCAGCGACCGACGCGTCACGAGCCCGTTTATTCGTTTGCTGTAAGAGTTTTCACGTTTGTCTGTAATCATGATGAAGTGGTTCGATGAATGGCAGCCGTGTTGGCCTAGTGGGCTGAAAACTCGATTTCTGATTCTGAAGGTCGTGGGTTCGAAACCGGTTGTGCATTCATTTTTCAATGCAAATAGCACATGCTCAAAACGTTGAAAGAAAACATCGTGAGGAAACCGACATGATCCAGAGCAAAAAAAATTGAAGTTACGTGTTCCAATAAACGGCGATTGCTTATTGCCTTTCCTGCTTAAAGCAGGACTTTGTGTTCATCTATGCTTGTACTATTCGCAGAGCATCATCCACCGCGAGCTGAACACCGCTCTGCAGACATGAGAGTCGGCCCCCCCTCCTCCGCCGGGGGAGTCCCCGGGGGGCGCGGGGGGACCCCCGTCTGCCCAGCTGTACGCCGCGCCTGTCGGCTTCCAGGGCAAGACGCACCACGCGGGGGCAAGCGGGGGCAATGCGGGGGGAAGCGCTCCGAATGCAGCGGCAAGTGACGGTTACTCTGTTATGTCAGCTGGTCAGAACGCAGGTGGAAGCGGAGGGAATCATGCTGCTCACAATCTAGGGGGATACGGGGGCAACACGGCGGGCCACATGGGGGGAAGCGGGGTCTACTCGGGCAACCAGGCCGGTTCAAACGCGGGGGCTGGTTACGCGGAAGGGGTCTACGGGGGCTTCCCCGCAGCCGGCGCTATGACGTACACCACCGGCACATACGCGGGGGTCAACGTCATGTACACCGCCAGCGGACCCGTGGGGTACTCGGGGAACGTCGCGATCATGTATTCCACGTCGCCGCCCCGAGCCGCGCCGCCCCGAGCCGCGCCGCCCCGAGCCGCGCCGCCCCCGGCCGGCCCGCTGCGGGACCGCCGTCTGCCGCTGCTGCTGAACCAGCTCGACGGGGAGGAGCCCACGTACGTGACCGTGAAGGCCAAGAAATGAAAAGTGCTATCGGTATTTCGCAAGGTGCAGGATGATTTCTGAAGCGTTTTCTTTGTTGGGTGCTGGATGAGAGCTGTTTGATTTGATGTAACGCTTAAGAATAAAAATAAAAATTTATTTATTTGACACACACAACATTACAAGACATAATACATGGAAAAAACAACAAATAATCTAAGAGCCTAGGTACTACAACAAAATAAAGAAGTGAAAAATATAAAATAATTAGAAGATAGACGTAGACATAGACGTAGACATATAGTTGACAAAGACATACTAGGCATGGGCGAGACTATCAGAGGTAAGTACCTGGATTCTACGGACAAGTTACTTAACATGTTAACTGTCCCATACGTTTTTAACAATATTTCCGAAGCAGTTTTTGTAATATTCTGTCTCGAAATCGATGTAAATAGATATGCCTAATGAATGACAAATCATCCGGTTTTTAACCGACTTTAAAAACTAGGTTCTCAATGCTACTTTTCCCGTAACACTCAAAAAAACATCATCTTATGGAATAAGAATAGAATATATATTTATTGTACACCAGGAAATACAAAAGAAACACTAGCCACTAACACTAGGAATTGAGACTAGCCGAAACATTATTTCTAGGTTATTTTACTTCGGTTTTTTATTCGAAAGAGTTGTTGTGAAAGAGATGTCATCCCGAAGTCAGTTCTTTGAAATTTTATGTTTTTTACCTTTTGACCATCTTTTAATTATTTTTAAAGTAGGTTAAAAATCGAAAGTAGACAAAAATACTTTTAAGTAGAATTGGTTTTAGAGACATTTGCTATGTGTGAGTTTAAAACCTCATCAAAATGTGTTAAGTATTACATCGATTGTTACAAAAGCTCTCATCTAGAATTTTTGAGATTTTTCTATTTATTAGTGATTGGAATGTTATTTAAACAGTATTAATATCCGACTAAATTTGTTTGTCTGTTATTGCGGTGATGTCTCGTGGGATTTTAGTATTAATTTGTATTGATCTGAAATAATTTATAAAGTCTGAATTTTTTTTTCAAGAAAAAATTCAGTTTTTTGTATATTTACATAATGTTATTTAATCAAAAATCAGTGAAACTTCAAAAGTTTTCTGCATATAAAAAGTAAAAACATCAACTACTTTTTCAACATCACTTATTACACTTCGAGACATTTAAATTGTAAAACTTAGAATTCTTTATTGAATTTTCACTACATTAAAATTCAGTACACGATTCGAGTGTATTTATTTTAAAAAATCAAAGCACGTAATTTCTCTTCTCTTATTTAAAAAATCTTTAGTGTTTTAATGTTTTTCATTCATAAATGTATTGTGAAAATTTGAGTCAAATCTCCCACCCAACGATAGTTTTTGTAAATACGTTGTTATCGTGCAACCAAGACGCAATGCCAAAAATACTTATTTAATTAAAACGTTATTATATTTCATATAGCATTAATAGACCGCTATGCCAATATGACTGCTTTTTCGTATATCTATAAATAACGTGCAAAACTGCACAAAAGTGAATTTTTGTCAATCGAAGTGTTAAACTATCTAAATATAACTACGACTGTCAATGACTTTGTCATTAGAAAATGTAAAGATGCTGTAATTTTGAGGTATTGACATAGCAACTATAACTACTTACTGTAAGATCTATGTTTCTCCCAAATAAACCATTTCGTTTAATTTCATTTCATGGATATCGACATAGCATATTTTGACTTAGCAGTCATTTTGACATAGCTCGATATATATTTACGAGTTTTCAATTGGCTGCACGGTGAAATACCGAATTTAAAATTAAATATTGTATTAACCTCTTCGTAAAATATAAGCCTATACATATATGTTTTAGGCTGTGCCATTCATTAGTCTATTTGTATTATACCTCTCCTCTAAAACTAATTAACATTTTAAAAAGTAAACTAAAATTATTAAAATATCCCCTTCGTCTTGCGGCGCAGTTTACGCGGGATTTAAAATACACTGATAAAATGCTTCGATTAAAACTCTTTTGGAAAACGTTATTAATTATAAAATGATATAAATATATTTAAAAAAACATTGCGTAGTTTGTAAGCGTATTTTAATTGATGTTGTGGTAATATTTACCAATGATTAGAGTTGCAACATCAGTCTTAAAACGATCTGCGTTGCATTTTTAATTTGTAGCATTTCTGTAACTCGAATATATTTTACATAGATAGTTAAAAACCCAATTATGACCTTGTAGTATTAAAATAATGATTATATACTCAGACTTAATTTGTCACTTTCCTACTGTGTAGGTATATTCCTTGATGACGTGACGCAGGAATGTGAATAATTTTCGCGTTTCAAGAAAATATTCAAACGAATCCTTTGTAACGAGACGGTTTGCGATCGCTAGATTTTCATGCGAGTGTATAAAAAATATAGTACACCGTGCATAAAAATGATATAAGAAATAATCTCTATAGTAGTAAAATAAAATGAAAAATCTTTATACCAAAATAAATATGAATGAAAATCTTACCAGGCGGTCTGTATCGTAATATCCGTCTATTTTTATGTTAAGTAGTTTTCATTTTACCTTTTACTTTATTCCTTTGTTTTTTAACCCTGTATTTCATAGACCCTTTAGCTAATTAGAAAAAAATACGATTTGACAGATAATAGTCATTTGCTGTCTTTATACTTTATTTACTAGATGAATGTAATTTTATTAATGTAGTCTTGTATTATTTATTGAACAAGCACGCGAAATAAGTGCCTCTCTTATTTTGTTATAAGTAGTTATAGATTATATACTTACTATAGCTTTATTACAGATTTATTGACCCCCTTATTCATAATCACTCGCTAACTTTAGCAGTGTGTTAAAAGCTGTCCGCCTCTATCCTTTGTTTAGTGTTAGAAAAAGAACGGGTTAGATTTATCGATCTGCCTAAGTTAGTGAGTGATTGAGAATAAGAGGCTTAAAGATTACAAACTTACATTGCTAAATTAACAAATATTACCTAAGTTTTTCGCGAAAGTAGGAATGGACGCTTTTCAAACGATTAAAATGTTACTTGCCTTGTGTCAGTAGTGACAATTGTCTGTCAATGAGAACGAAAGTAAATTGAAAACAAAATAATATCATTGAAAAAGGCTGAGGACACAATTTTTAAGATATACAATGTCTTCTTAACAGGGTAATTTCATTTACTGTTGTGTATTTTTGAATAGTGACATTGTTAATCGATTACTCTTACCTTTTTAAATCTAAACATTTTTTCTGTGTAGTTACAGTTTGTTGAATTTGAAAGTTGTGAAACTTGTATTTGTAAATTTAAATATCCACGTGAATTGATTCGCGTTTGCGAAAATTTACTAACGAGTCATTAACGTAGCTTATTTACGAATACTAAACACTTAATATAGTAATTCTTCATAATTATTTCATTCATTAATTTCGTAGGAAAATATTTATGAACATTTAGTTTTATTGTAGATATGAACGTTTGATAGATTCATAATATTTATTTGTAAATGTCAGTCGCAATTTGAGTAAGTAGAAATGATTGGTAAAATGTAAAAAATATAGATTAAGTGTTAAACCGGAGTGTAAACCATGTTACGTGTACTTGTAGAATTAAAATAGCGTTTAATATAAATAAATAGTCTTTACGATAGATAAATAAATTCTGCATAAAAACTCATATTTTTAATGAATCTGGCTGGGAGATTAAAAAAAAACTTTTTCTTTGGCCTGCAGTGTACTCTTTCCCACCGATTTTTTTCTTTCAGTGCCAATGCGCATTTTGCCACGTGTTTTCGTGAATAGCCATGAAATGTTGCTAAAAGGATATGTTTGTATATGAAATTGAAGTTATTGTTGTATTGTAATCGCATTTATAGTTTGTAATTTATTAAATATTATAACATTTCAAATATTATTGTGATAGTCTGCGTTGCATTTGTAGTGCGTAAACTATTCCGTAAAAATAGTTATTATCTCAAACAGTTTTGTGATGCTTTTATATAAAAATGAATCGGCATCAGCACAAGTGTTTTGCATAAAATATATCAAATACAAAAGAATATTAAATTCTCCCTTAAAGTTTAGAAATAAACCAGCAATAATTTTAATATGCGACATCCGATGGTGTTCTGATAAGCGGCGATGTTGCAACCTGTCATGTGGAATGCTAAGAAAATGCAAAAAAATGTTTGCAAAACTTAATGTTTGGACGTCTCTGACTACCCTCTACTATGTATCCTCAAATATATTCTCACTGACTATGTATCTGAGGATGTCCATCAAATAGCATAATATATTTTTGTATTATTAATCAATTCTAATTTATTATGCTGTTATTATTTAATAAATTAATTATGCATGTTTAAAAATAAATATTGATACAACTATTTACAAGTGGGTATACACAATAAAATATTGATAAATTCAAATGCATGTTTAATATTAATTTATTTAATTTATTTATTTAGTATGAACGAAAGCACCGCAGACTATAAGCCTTACTTAAGCCTTGATTATTAAACAGTTGCTAACTATCTAAACACTGCTTAGTCTCCTTCTGATTTGTTAATTCAAATTCAACAGAAGAAAACAAAACACTTGTTAGCTAAACAACTGCTTAAAATATTAATAATGTATGTATAATGTATGTATGTGTACGTATATCTTCCATTAGCAGTAGTCGCTGTGAGCTACCATGCGTATAATAAACGATTAAACACCTACTATTGTTTTAATTCTCTTCAATATTATTAATATACCCTTAATAAAATATTTTTTTAAACATTACCTAAAACAAATATTTTTAGTGTTATAGGTTTACATACATATCTCTTAGTGGTAAGTATAAGTTAATGTTGAAAAAATGAGCGGCAGAAATAATTTGCTCTGAAGTATACCAGGTAATACATAATTATTGTACATGCGTATTAACTATATAGTAAACCTAATCAAATACATTTCTAATATCTACACTAAAACATTACATTACTCATAAATAATTTAAGTTTGAATGTAGTTTTTAGACTAGTAGGTAAATATATATTTTTTAAATAAAAATCGACTAAATGATGGGAAGTTCACAAACTCCAATATGAAATTTCATCCTTTATTTATTCCCCTTTCGAAGGTTTTTTTTCATTAAATTTAGATGGGGCTCTAAAAATAGTGATAAACAGACAATAAAATTGATAAACAGACGAATTGAGAACGAGAGGTTCTCAATTCGTCTGTTTATGAAAATGTTTTTAATTCAATAAAAAATCTCGTGACGTTCTTCTATTATATATACGTTTTGCTGTGATGTTTATCGTTAAACTTATCCAAGTACCTACCTCTGCTGAAACTGTTCAAAATGATAACAAAAATCTGTAAAACATGCAAATACGCCGTTTCGCATTCCTTCACACTCGCAGCGCCCTCTTGTGACTTATGGCGATAAAACCTACCAAACCAGTCTGAATTAACCAGCGTTAAATTAAAAAAAAACAGCCGCAGGTATAAGTAACTTTAAAATAACCCTTTTCTTTGCCTCCTCTGTGGTTAAAAATCGAAATAAAAACAAAAAAAATCTAAATTTTTTACAGCAACAGTAACTTTTTACGACGAATTTCGCTACACATCCTTTTAAAGGAAAGCTTGTCAAAAAGCGCTGACTCAACTAAGTTTCGTCGCCATTTCCCATCGATTTCCCCGCGCATGTGTGGACCCGCCATTACGGCTACGTCATTCTTATCGGCGTATTTTATAAATTGAGCTCTACAACGTTGTGTTCAGATTCAATGTTGCTTAGAGGCAAAACGATAAAGTTATGGCACTGTTCGCGCTGAGAATGAATATGTCTGTTGGAATATAACCTCTCTATACCCGACTTTAAGCTTCAATCGTCCGCGCTCTTGCTACAGTGTCCTAATGTTTTAGTATTGGTGTAGTGAAAATGTACATTACTTAAGTTTTTATTAGTTCTGTGTCGTTTTTGCCTCAGTACGCTAGCACGTCCGTCGTAACGCACACGTTTGGACGAGAAATCGCGCCGTTTTGAACCAAAATTAACTATAAAATTGTGTGACAAAAAACTGTGATTTTTCCGCCGCTATTTTGCAACTTCTCTGTGTGTTAATGTGATTAATTTCAAGGTGAGTTTCTGATATCAAAAATCAATAAAACGTAGCCTGCACCCAAGACAAACTCTGTTTCTTAGTAAACTCCTATGAACGTACCATTTTCAGCAAGCTTATTTACTGAATTTTTGTCTCTGAATTCATCGCTGTAGAAACGATATTTTGGACCGCGGTTTTTGGGATTTTATAATTACTTTAGTATATCATATAGATTACGATTTTACTTTTAATATTGCTGATAAAAATTATCTACAGACTACCAAATTTGAACCGTTTTTTAAGCATTTAGAGTGACTTAGGTACTTCGTTCTACGAGATTTGCTTACGTTTTATCAAGGGGCTGTTAACAGAGAAGCTTTTTCTTGCTTAGATAGGTAGGAAGGTTCTTTAAACAATAAAAGGCTCAACTAATTACAGACACAGTGGAAGCAGGTAGGTTTAGCTGAAAGATTTTTATGCAAAGGTTCTAAGCAGAATTTCCGAAACGTGGCACCATATTTCATCATTTCTACATATTAGTATGGTTCTACCTTCATCTTCATCAATAGCCTGTTAAATTCTACTGCTGCACAAAGGTAAGCTTTCTTCAAAGAGTGCCATGACGGATGGTCTTAACCCACCTCTAGATAACGACTTCCCATATTGGCAAAAAATATATATATTGAAGATTTACAGAGCTTTTCAAAAACGACTATGATTATGGTGTAAGGACCCGGTCAAACTGGCGCGGTGCCGCGGTGGCATTGGCAGTGACCATTAGAAGGAAATTACATTCACGCGAACTTTAACAACCATTTCCCTTTGATAGCACTCGCCAGTCCGCCACCGCATCAGTTTGACCGGGCCTTCAATAGTAGGTACCTATGTAGCTTTTGGGTTACCTGTTTCCGAAACAAGTAGGTACCTCTGTATCTACAGAACAGTTTTACATGCCTAATTAAGAAAAACAATTTTAACCCCCGGCGCTTCAATAGACGAAAAAAACATGTCCGAAGTTTACAATTTTACAAAAATTTACTAATTATATTTAAATATTCCGCGATATATTCATCAGCTCAACGTAGAGTTTTTCTCTCAATATATATTTATTTATTTTTAGTGAAACTAGTTGTAGGAAACTAGGTGTTGGCTTTTACAAAACCTTAGACCTTACTTTGTACTCCCGCGATTAGCTTGTACCTTGTACCTAATTTGCTCTGTTTGAAGTTGTAAGTAACATATTATGTGATGTGCAATAAAAAGTTATATATCTATCTATTTCGACTTCTTTTCTCGTCATAGCTAAACCTGTAAATTATGAAAAGGGGCCAGACTTTATTTAGATATCAGATAAAAGGTTCTGTCACCCCTTATGTCAATTAGCCCCGTTAATGAAAATGGGATAAGGGACTCAACTTTTAATGAGAAGATTATTTTTGTAAACATTAAATAATTACACTTTAAGTTGGCTTTGAAGGTAAGTTTTATAGAAAAATACCTTCTATTGGTTAATGGTCAGCGGTAGATATACAGGGTATATTATTTTAATTAAGCGAGATATATCCTTACCAGTACGAGATATCAAAAAGTGCTGCAAGGACTCTCGTCACTCATTTTGGTAATATAAAAATTGCATTCAAAGATTTCTGAGAAATATTATACTTGCCCCGGGAATAAACCCACTTTTTTATAAAAAAAACAATGCTTGTTTAAGTACGGAAATAGAGCAGATAGAGCAGGTTATAAAAAGTTTTTTTTTGTAACGAAACATAATTTGTAAAATTTATCGAAAACCTATTAATTACAGAAAAATAATTAAAATATTGAAGTGTTTATAGGTAATTTTATGTCTGTCTCAATGTCTCACTTACTAATCGATTAGGTCCAATGTCCTCAAGATTTGACGACCTCTTTAGCGCAGTGGGCCCCCTGAGATGTAGAACGTTATTTATGGTAAACCTACATATTAAGAAGGTGTGACTTTGATCGACTTCGATACTGGATCGCGTAATATTCTACCTCCTCTATCCTCCCTACATAGGTATCTGTATCACACGAACAATAAAGTTGAGATGGGAGTCTGTTGCAACATTCTATTTTCCGTGAAACGTTGCAATTCTCGGGAACGTCTTGAGAAGTCAGCTAGCTCCTCGTTTTTCCCTCGGAAATTGCGTTTTCTTTTTGTTTGTTTTAGACTTAAAGCATTCTTTGACTTTTTTTCTATCTTTACTCTCTTACCTGCCCACGACTTCACCCGCGTGTTACCCGGTATAAAAGTAGCCGATTAAAAGTAAGCATCGTTCATAATACTACACACATTCGTTCGTTTTTCCGTCAGCTTACGTTGCAAAATTGTAAAATAGAAAGTGTAGGTACTTGTAAACGACGCGTGACTTGTCATTTCCATATTTTATCGGTTTAACGTCAAACTTTATCTTTCCCATAGATAAGTACCTAGGTACATAGGTTCATACGGATAAGTTTCAGCTTCATGACTGTCAGACGAGCGGACGTCGGTGTATGCTTGGTTATAGGGGTGTGCATAATTATAGGCAACAACTTCTTTCTACGACTCACCAAAATACGGCTATAGATATTCTGTAAAGTAAGTCGCGGTGAATCAGCAGTTTTTTTTAGTAATTCGAATAAATCAGCTATTGAAGATACGGTACCCATTTCAAAAATCTTTTTGTTTATTAATACCTACTTGTATTACGGTTGGCGAAAGTTTCAAAAAACTTTAATTTGAGAGCTTTCCATTTTGATGAAAAAACAGAGAATTTTACAAAAAAAAATCCTGAAAAAAAAACACATTAATGCCCTTTCGAGTAATAATACATATTATAATACATATTCTGGGGCACACTGTAGAATTGTCTCTACATATTTAAAATCAGATGTCATTTATGTTTAAATACATTATTAGATAAATATTTTTTGACAGAATAATGCTGACTTCTGGGAATATAAGCTGCTATTAGAATAAGCCCTTGCAGATCGCATTACTGATTGCCTTTCCACCCGGTCGAGGGACCACAGTCCATTGATATAACAACTGGTTCTGTGCCATAAAAATAGATACATATAAGTATATAAAAAACAGCGAACAGAAACATCCAGTCCTGACCACTAGGATTCCCTGTATCAGGAACTACGAAAAAACTAAAGTACTATGGTACTGTAACACAGACCCAGAACAAATATCTGCAAAATATGCAAACATTTGACCCGTAGCAGGAATCGAAACCGCACCTTTGCTTCGCAGTTAACAACTCTCGACACGCCACAAAGGTAATCAAAATCTTACAAATAGAAATAAATTTATTTACCGAAAATATGGTTACAATAGAGTTACTGTTGGTCCACGCACTGGGTCGAGCCTGTAACGCGGGAGCCCGGTTAAAGATACATCGATTTCCATAAAAAACAAAAAACAAAAACAGGGCAAAACACAAAATAGAGATAAAAAAAAACATTAAAGATAAAACTGAAACTGACGGGGTCTTAAATAACAGATAATATAATGGGCCTTGCACACTTTCGCAGGAATTGTGTGTGTGTGTGTGTGTGAAAATAAAGTATATCTTGAAAATATACTTAGTATAATGAGCCAGCTTTTTTGCCTTGGCTGTGTCTTCTCAGAGGCAATGTGCAATACTAATGAAACCGGCAATTTCCTTAGGAAAAACGTCGGACTGTACCTACTGTAATCGTTGGCTTTTGTGTGCGACCCTACTGTATCTACTCTACTGTTAATTGCCAGGCTTTTGTGTAAAACCCTGGGGAGACGCAAATTCGTTTGGCATCCGTTTTCGATGTAAGAAGTTGCTATTGAGTTTATAAATTCGGTTTTTGCTGCTGAGAATTTGATCTCTCTAGGATAATGTAGGGTTAATTATACCTTTTTGTATTTTAATAGATATACATATATAAACTCATTATTGCACACCAATCTATACTAATATTATAAAGAGGAAATATTTTTTCCGAAACTATTAGACCGATTCTAACCATTTTTTCACTAAAATAAAGCTAAATTATAAAAGGAAGTAAAATAGGCTATAAAATTTCAATAATGTAGCCCAAAGTAACAAGTAGTAAATAGTTTATCATCAAAGGTATTTATGTAGCTGTAAAATACTTTTTAATTCATTCTAATCGGACATTTAATTTCGAATTTATCACGAGTATAAAATCGAAACTTACGGGGGTGAAACCGCGGGGTGCAGCTAGTAAGATACAAAAACACAAGAATTCATAGTTAGACTATTTATGCATAATGATATCATCCAATAAAATCCTCTATTCATGACCTACTTACATTAATGATGCGAGAACTCTATAGAACAAACTAAGTATAATATAGTCTGTGCCTTAGCGTACTTGCTCTTGACCGCATTTCCTGACAAGGTCTTTCCCGGTTTTCCTATAGGTAGAGAGGTACCGTTATGACTGCGACCTCCATTGTTATCGTTTGAGGAAGATTCTGCAGAATCCTTGGCGTAGATACGCTCTTAGGGACATAGGTAGGTTTTTATTTTATTTATATCATTTTTTTTAATTATTCAAGCACGGATGATTAATGATTTTATCACTCAACGCTGTCGAATGTCGTTATTTATACTAATATTATAGTAAAGAGGTAAAGTTTGCAAGTTTGTATATATGGGTAATAAAAACTACCTACTTACACATCCGATTAAAAAAATATTTTTCAAACAATATTTAGAATCGACTTTCAGAGTCAACAATTATTATCTCGTTAATATAAAAGGCCTTTTCATGGAGACCAATTTTCCAACGTAATTCGACGAAAAAACGGTCGAGCGAAGGCCTTTCTTACGAATGCTACTTTTAATCCGGGCACCTCGCGGGCGAAGCCGTGGGCTGTAGCTAGTAATTTATACTTACCCGCGATGATAGGAGTTCGCATATGCGTTTGCCATAAGAGGTTGTTAGATTGCGTGAATGTTTGTTTACCTGTTTCCCGAAAAAATTGACAGAGACCACTTATACCCTTTTTATTGTGGATGACGCTGTGGGTCATACATATTGTTCACTTTAGTTTGTAACTTATAATTTAATGTATAACTGTTTGTCGTTACTAAAACAATAAAATAAAATAAAAATATTGTTTAGATACACTCTCATCACATTCATGCCCCTGACTACCCCCCACTTGATATCCTCAAAGATCTACACACTGAGTAAGATGTCCATCTTGGGGAATACAGTCGTGATAGTGTTTCTTTTATTTATCACAGTATGATTTTTTAGTTACTGTATGAATCTCAAACAATCAGATTAATCTACATCGGCATAAGGATTACATTTATTTAAACAACTAAAATAAAATAAATAAATAAATAAGCCATTTATTTCAGACACAAAAAAATTATTAACAATTTTCATTAATTTAAATTAAATTTATATTTTATTCTTTTATCAAAATTATCTACATACCCTTTAATTTATTTGCGGTCTGTGTGCTCTTCAGCATAGGCCTCCTCCAACTCCTTCCATTTTCCCCTGTCTCTTGCAGTCCTCGTCCATAACTTCCCTCCTGTGTTTTCGATGTCGTCTTTCCAGCGTTTGTGTTGCCTACCTCTGTTTCTTTTTCCCATTCTTGGACCAGACTGTAACTCTTTTGCTCCATTTATCCGCACCTCTTATTGTGTGTCCTGCCCATCTCCATTTAAGAGTTTTTATTTTGTATGATACGTCTGTCAGTTTGGTCTCCCTCCTTATATCTGTGTTTCTTTTCCGATCTCTTCTCCTGACACCAAGCATGCTCCTCTCCATCGCGTGTTGGCAGACCGAAAGTTTGTAGAGTTGCGTGTTCGTGAGGGCCCAGGTTTGACAGCCGTATGTTAATACGGGCAGGATGCAGGAATCGTTTAGCTTCCGTTTTAGCTTAATACTGAAGGACTTGTTTTTCAGTACTTCCTTACCAGTATCGTTTCCAAGAGTTGGCTACACGTCGGTTTATCTCCTTTTCGTTAAGGTTGTCGACCATATTAACCGACAACCTTATTTAAACAACTATGTGGGTACAAATAATTTTATATTATGAAAATACAGATGAAGCAGCTAGATCAGAGAGATATCTGAAGACTGTTGCAAACGATCTATAGATAGGTCACCAAAAGCCTTCGGTGTGGGACGCCACATGCACACCTTAGCGCCATCTCATCTGTCGGGGACATCAGTTAGAGCCGGTGCAGCGGCTGATTCGGCTGAGGATCTCAATAAGTCTCGACAAAGCTTATTCTTTATTCTTTATTCTAAATTGTACACACAGATAATACAGACAAGACTTACATATAGGACATGTACAAAGGCGAGCTTAACCCTAACAAGAGTTTTCTTCCAGCAAACCTTTGAGGATAGGGACAGCTGATAAATAGCGGTGGGTATTTTCCTATGTATAATATGTATGTATTTACAAAAAAAAAGTATTTAAGTAGTATATTAGTCATGTAGTTCCCATAATACAAGCTCTGCTTAGTTTGGGGCTAGATGATGCTGTGTGAAAAATGTCCAGCGTTTTTTTTTTTTTTTTTTATTTATATACATATTAAATATTCACAAGGAGAGGTAGTACTCTTTAACTCTAAGCTTGAAGATGCTCAGCGATGGACTGGCGCGGACAGAGTGGGGAAGAGATTGAGCCTTTTGGAGTTGAGACTTTGGGTCTGGATCAACACGTTATCATTGCCCTTCAGCAAGACAATGCAGCCAGCATTTTGTCAATGTTTCTGTTTGTTAGTCGACGCGTATAGATGTGAAATACACCCCTGTGGCTGGGTTAAAACAACACGTATCCATATTCCCCGTGTCAGAGGGAACAAATAGGTATATTTGTCGCGTCGCGTGGGGTGGTCTAGAATAATAGAGTAGTTAGGGGAGGGTGCTGTAGAATAATACTGGCTTTGTGGAGTTAAAGGAAGGAAGTTGGTGACAAGTTGCATGTTGTGAATAATGGCTAGTTTTCTGCAATTCTCAAGTTATGGGAGTTTATCAGCACTGGTGGACATAATTTTCCCCCAAATAGTGCTATTACCTGTAATCTTCAGGATGTATTTAATCTATTAGATCGGTCTTAAATACATAATCATCATGTACCTACAGCCTGTCTATCCCACTGCTGGACAAAGGTCTCTCTTCGTATGTGCCATCCTCCTCAATTTTGCGCCAATCAGATCAAACCTGCGGCTTTTACTATATACAAATTCAGTTATTTTATTCTGTGAAAATGTTAGGTACATAAATTAAAAGATCTTATGTTGCTAAAAATAATGTTTTACCAAAATTCTAACAATATTAACAAAATTTACAGTGTGTCCGGTTAGTAGCCGCCGAGAAACTTTATTTCCCAGTGGTAGGCTAGCCTGCCTTAGTATCCTACTATAATCCTACTAATATTAAAAACGTGAAAGTTTGTGAGGATGGATGTTTGTTACTCTTTCACGTAAAAACTACTGAACGGATTTTGATGAAACTTTACAGTTATATAACTTATACATCCGTATAGCACATAGGCTACTTTTTATCCGGGTAGGTACCATTCGGGCGAAGCCGTAGAGGCTAGTAGTATTATAATACGTGGCCAGCTCGTTGCCACTTTAGCTTTAAGTCGTCGTAAATCAACGAAATATAGCCGTTCTTCGAAACTAGAGCGCGAGAAATCCCTACTAATTTATCAAAAGACATACTTCTTTTGTTCGGGTTGTTAGGGTTTTAGCGTGATGTTAAACAGCATATAACACCTTCTTCAATAATTGGGCTTTTAAATACAAAAGGATTTTAAATTCGACTGATAGTTCCTGAGATTAGCGAGTTTAAACAAACCCTTCAGCTATATTATTAGTATAGATTATAAATTATCCTTATCTACACTAATATTATAAAGAGGTAACGTTTGTAACTGTAGCAGGGAATTTTTTAAACTACTCGACCAATTTCAATTTTTATTAATCAATTTTTAGAATGGATTTACAGGTTGGACCATAGGCTGTATATTATCTCGTTAAAATAAAAGGGCTTTTCGTGGAGACCAACTTTGCAACGTACATAAGTCGACGAAAAAACGGTCGAGCGAATACGTTTCTTTCGAACGATGTCTTACAGTAAGAGCTACTTTTAACCGGCTACTTTTTATCCGGGTAACACGCGGACGAAGCCGTGGGCAGTAGTTATATCTATAAATTAAGTGCTATGGCTTTGACAAAACATCATCGATCCCACTCGACCTAAAACAACACATTAATCTACGTAGCTACTGACCTCGATTCTGTAGTAGACTGACTAAACTAAATTTAAACTGTCGCTCTCTTTTACTGATAGTGCAAGCAAGAAAGAGATAGCTACAATTTTAGTGCTGTCAAATTAGCTACATTATTTAAGTTATCCATACAAATTTAGTCGTGATATCAAAACATGCTGACTATAAACACGAAGAAAAGCGGCACGTAAACTGATTTGACAGCAGCACACGGCACTAAAAATATAGCTATCTCTTTCTTGCGTACACTATCAGTAAAAGAGAGCGATAGTTTAAATTTAGTTTAGTCAGTGTACTACAGAATCGAGGTCAATATCTCGGTTCTATCCCCGAGTGATATAACCCGTGTTCAGTTTATGCGATAGATCAGTTATCGGCCATTATAAGCCAGTTTGTACATGAGCTAGTGGCCAAATTTAGTACCGGGAAACTAACGTGAACTTGACTATTCATATTGTAAAACGGGAATTTTCACGTACCGCACTATCGGTGAAGGCACCGACTAAGTTTCAACTCATTCCGAGAGTCTTCATCAGGGTGAGTGATCGCGACTTTCTCCCCCCGCGTCGCGTTTGGTAGTGCACGACGCGACGCGGAGGGAGAAAGTCGCGACGGAATGAGTCGAAACTTGTCGGTGCCTTCACCGATAGTGCGGTACGTGAAAATTCCCGTTTTTACAATATGATTAGTGCCGGGAGTTTAAGACCGCCTGATGGATTCTGAAAAGACGTATAAATCCTACTAACATTATAAACTCGAGAGTTTGTGAGGATGGATGTTTGTTACTCTTTCACGCAAAAACTACTGAACGGATTTTTATAAAACTTTACATTAAATATAGCTTATACATCAGAAAAACACAGGCTACTTTTTATCCGGGTACCACGTGGGCGAAGCCGTGGGCAGAAGCAGAGTTACTACATGAACTTAGGGCCCCCATCCTGTAAAATAGACGAGACTGAACGTTGCGAAGGATACTGGGGCTGCCCGTGACCAAAGAGGAAGCCGCAAGCTCACCCCAGGTCCCGCGCCTCGCCGCCTGCCTACCCTCCAGGTGAGGACCCTCGCCAACGACCCTCAGACGGGGCGGCACAGCCGATTGATCGTAAGTGGCTAGCTTACGACCGCCCGTGTGAAGAGAAATCCAGACCAAAGAGATGTGTTGATGGCTCGCTACGATCTCAATCACCAGGACTCCTTCATCCTCCGGTACGGGTTCCTGCGCATGGCACAAACACGCAGGAGGTCATTGCTATCCACCATTCTGTTTATCACACAATGATGAACCCGCCGGAACATGACCTCACCATTCCAGGCAGCGTTCGTCTGGTGGTTTTTGTTACGTCTATTTCCAAGTGAAGTAGACCAAAAACAGGGAGCAACCACGTGAAAGATTCCCACCAGACTTGTCTTAGGGATCGGCGACTGTTGTGCTACGCTCCCCAAAGACCATTCGCGGCCTACCCATCTTGAAGAGACGAAGTAGGTCAGGCATGTATCTATACTAGGCAAGCGGCTTAACTAGAGAGTCCAGAAAGCAAAAGCAAGCTAGATAATTGCGTTGCCTCAATTATTAAAGCATAGACACAGACCCTCCCTACACAGACCAAGAAATAACATTATTACAGAGTTTGACCGAGAAATATCCAGTGCCACTACCACTGGATATTTCTCGAACCACTGAAAATGAAATGTTTGAATGGACGTTCACATTCAAAGATTGTCTGGAAGAGATTCTGTGAAGAAAGAGAGGTGCTTTTAACCGCCCATTGTACCTTTATCATAATGTGTCACTAAAAAAATTAAAATAATGCTGGACATTTTTCACACAGCATCATCTAGCCCCAAACTAAGCAGTGCTTGTATTATGGGAACTACATGACTGATATACTACTTATATACTTTTTTTTTGTAAATATATACATTTTATACATAGAAAAACACCCAGACCTGAGACAAATATTTGCAGATCTTACAAACATTTGTCTCGTGACAGGAATCGAACCCGCAACCTTCTGCGTCTCAGACAGACCTTCGCCCACTGCGCCACAGAGGTGGCCACTGTTTATATCTTAAGGTGTACAGTAAAGTATTTTCATTCATTCATTTATTCATGCATTCATTCATTCATTCATTCACGAGTTTATTATTTTTATTGCGATGTGTCATTATTTCCCGTTCAATTTTGCAAGTTTCATTATTCAATCGCTTGTTCACTCACACATTGATCATTGATCACGCATGGTTATTTACTGTTACCGATTTCTAAATTGATCAACCGTCGTAAATTTATACGAAGAAGAGCAGTTTGAGCCCAACTACTCTCCTTCGTATTTACGTAACCCGGAGCGTGTGATCGGCGCGGCGTCACGACTAAAAAATGAATGAATGAATGAATGAAAATCTTATTCTGAAGAAAGTACAATGGGCGGTCTTATCGCTTTGAGGTGATCTCTTCCAGACAACCTTTACGATAAGTAAATCATCATAGTTTTATAAGAGGGGTGTTATACTCGTACGTTTGGTGAGTGTATCTGTTTGTCTGTCTGTGGCATCTCCTAAACCGATGAACCGATATTTTTTAGGTTTTTTTTGGATAGGTGACTTGATGAGAGTTTTCTTTGCTATGATTCAAGAATTTGTTCAGCCGTTTGAAAAAAATCAGCTCTTTTCTAGTTGATGAGGGGATGAGAACTTCCACAGAAAATTACCTACTTATTACTGATGTTAGTTAGGTACTTAGGTATGACAAAATATACTATATATTTTTGTTTGAAGTTTAAAGATTTTTGTTTTATTTTAAAAGTTTTTAGTATTCTAATTCTGTATCTAGGCTTGGTCGCGCGCGAGGAATCGGCGTAAATTCACATACAAATTTTAAACTAATTTAATTAAACTAAATTTTTTACATACAAATGTAGTTTTTAAGTTGACGTTTCTATATGATCCTTGTGATTTCAATGAATAAAAACCTATTTACTTTGACTTTGTATAAGACTGATTAGGAAAACTACTTAAAAATTTGATATACTTGTTTCTGAAATATCTTTATTTGATTACAATAAAAATATGTCTCATTATAATTATCTGAATAGAAATTGGAAATTATCTTAGGTCGAAAATCGTGCGTGAGACCGACGACACGTCGCCAACTTCATAGTAAGACATATTGACGTCAGAAGGGACGGGTAAAATTTACATATTATGGTACTAGCTTTTGCCCACGGCTTCGCCCGCGTGGTACCCGGATAAAAAGTAGCCTTTGTGTTATTCTGATGTAAGCTATATTACTGTAAAGTTTCATCAAAATTCGTTCAGTAGTTTTTGCGTGTAGGAGTTACAAACATCCATCCTCACAAACTTTCGCGTTTATAATAGTAGTATGATTTGGTATGAATGGTGGTCATTTGCAGTATGCACTCACTCTACATTGACATTGCTTTATGAGTCATTGGGTGACGACAAAATGCCGTAATCAACTGTATCTAAAGCTTTATTAAACGACCACTCCACACTTTATGGCCGCTTCATGTTACTCTGGAATGGACTAATAAACAACTTATCATGCCCAAGGTTTCTAGACAAATACCACTTTCTGTTGGCGTTAACGCCTGCGGAAAGATTGAATTGTATGGGAATTACATTAGCTGTGGAAGTGTCACGTGACAGCTGCCAAGTTTTACTTTGATAAATTTGCGTTAGCGTGAAAGGATAAGTAAGCGTGAGGTATTTGTCTAGTCCCCACTAGGGGTTTGTCTAGACTCCACTAGGGGTTTATCTAGACCCCACTAGGGGTTTATCTAGACCCCACTAGGGGTAGAAAAAACCCTTTTATTAAAACGGGCTACTTCTGAAGACCCATTCTAAATATTGTTGAAATATTTTTCAAAATCTAATGAGTTATAGTTGCGGAGATTACCCTCGACATCCAAACTAACAAACTTTACCTCTTTATAATATTAGTAGGTACAAAGTATGACAGCATTGCACAGCAGTTGTTGGCAAGAGCGGTATGAGTTTCAAAACTGGACTCTCAACTTTGATACCCTGAACACTTGTCTAAGTCCTATCTATAGTCGATACAAGCAAGAAGTTTCCAGTATGCTCAAACTTGGGGGAAAGTTAGCATTTGTTACTGGTTTACGATCGAAAATATGTCGGAAGTTTCAAGATCGGAAGCCACTGGGTCTACTCTGAATCTAAAGAATTTACTGACGTCTTTCTTACTACGAAAGTGTAGTTTTACTTTGATATAAGACTAGCTTCTACTCATGGCTTCGCTCGCGTGGTACCCGGATAAAAAGTAGCCTATGTATTATTCTGATGTTTAAGCTATATTACTGTAAAGTTTCATCAAAATTTGTACAGTAGTTTTTGCGTGAAAGAGGAACAAACATCCTCACAAACTTTCACGTTTATAATATTAGTAGGATAGGATAGGATAGTAGGACTATGTGAACACAATATTTTTTGGTATAGATCCATCGTGATCCTAAGAAAGTGATTTTGTTTGTTATTTTTGTGGCTGGTTCTTTGTTGGTTACCCTGCCACTCAGGCAAGACTTTGCTCAAATCCATTCCCAGATATCATATACCTTGTATCTACTAGACTAGCAGAAGCTAGTCTTTATACCTCTAGATAAGTACAAGATTCTGGAAAGGATAGGTAATGGATGATTCATAAATAAATAATGACATGTTTCAGACTTTTTTTTTATTTTCACATTTAAAGGGGTGAAAGTGTGTATGGGAGTATGGGGTTTATTTTTAATACACGACCCCTCGCGTGCGAAGTCGCTGGCAACAGCTAGTCTGGATATAAAATCCATTCCAAGAGCCATTTAATAGACTAAAGTATTTAGTAACTATTCCTCTCATCTATCTTCGTTTAGATGAACACAATGAAAAAAATGACCAGGGATTCTGCATAAAAAAAAGAAAAGTATTGGAGTCAATAGACCTTGGAAGTTTAATCAGCCCTCGCATCGTGCTCATCTCAACAAATAAAAATATAAAAAAAAAATCTTCCATCCACGAAAAAATATAATAGGTAACTCAATCGTATTTTTTTTCTGTTATAGCTCGTAGACTTTCATGATGAGGACAATGAGTCTGTCTGTTCGTTCAGCGACTGTTCGTTCCAAGGAGAGGTGCCAATGAACTGCAGCATGGCGGAGGAGGTGAGCTGATGGTCGGCAAGAAGGCCAAGAGGCGAAGTCTACGCATCATGGTAAGTACATTTTGGATAGATAACCGACTGCGCCATATTATTTTTAAAGACTGCGCCATATTGTTTTTAAACCGACGTAAATACGGATTAGGTGGTCAAGTCAACCCGTATATTGTTTTATGTATGACCACGCGTAACTTTTTAAATAGTAGTCCGATTTTGATGAATCTTTTTTCATTGAATAGAGTATAATGTCGATGTTGGTATCATTAGAATTAAAAAAAAACAGCTTCTTAGTGTTGAAAAAAGGTGATGATTATTGTTCATCTACTGATTTTTTTCACCTGTGAACCGATTCTGTTGAAACTTGGCAAACATTATGTAGTTTTTATAACACCACAACATAATGAAGACCTGAAGTTGATCTGATGATGGAGACGGAAGACAATCGAGGAAACTTAACGGCTTACAGAGTCTAGGTACCTCGTGTTTGGACTTATTTCATTAATAATGAGAACTTTATACCTAAGTTGGTTATGACAGTCATCGAGATGATGGAGAAAGTTTGTATATTTTTAGCCACAAAAAAATTTAAAGATAAAAACTTTTTTAACAAAAAAATAAACCGACCTTTTTAGCCTGGCTGAGCTCCTATACATTATAGATAATTTGGAATCTGCGCCAAACAAACAAAAAAGCAAATTAGTTGGGTAAAATTATTAAGCTTCAGTTCCTCCCGTGATCGCGGTACATGCAACTGTTCCGAAATATCAGGAAACTTACAAACCCACAAATCATGGTAAAAATACCGTTTTTAGTAAAAACTACGTTCATGACCATGATAGTTTCAAAAGTTTCAAATATAATTTTACCGGAACACAGTGGTGCAAGAGCCATGCTGCATATATTAATTTTATCTGGACATTTTCTCACACAGCTTATCTATCCCGAAGTAAGCAGAGCTTGTGTTATGGGAACTACATAACTGATATACTACTCATATACTCTATTTGGAAATACATACAAATAATGCACAGAAAATATATAAATATTTGCAGACAAATATTTATCCCGCGGCGGGAATCGTACCCGCCCACTGCGCCACAGGGGTATGCTGGGGGTGTAAACAAATACCACTGTCGGCGTTAACGCCTGCGGAAAGATTAAATTGTATGGAATTGACATCAGCTGTGGAAATGTCACGTGACAGCTGCCAAGTTTTACTTTGACAAATTTGCGTTAGCGTGAAAGGAAAAGTAAGCGTGATGTATCCCTGGTGATTATTGCCTTATTTAACCACAGCAGGTGTTCGGAGAATGGGCACAGGTGGAGGTGGTGGAGCTATGGAACGACGGGTCGGGACTTGCCTTCGGGATCGTCGGAGGACGCTCCTCCGGGGTCGTGGTCAAGAGTGTGCTGCCGGGAGGAGTGGCCGACAGAGTAAGACAGATAGTTTCTATTACGCAAAACGCGAAAGTTTGTGTGGATGGATGTTTGTTGCTCTTTCACGCAAAAACTACTGAACGGATTTTGATGAATCTTTACAGTAATATAGCTTATACATCAGAATAATACATAGGCTACTTTTTAACCGGGTACCATGTGGGCGAAGCCGTGGGCAGAAGCTAGTAGATAGATAAATCAGCGCTACACCTTTCCTAGGTTTGGTGCAGCTTATGACCCCACACAACAAATCTTGTAACCTATTGTGTTGAAGTCAATTAATGTATTATCTTTCTTTCTTCTTTCTTTCTTCATAAACTCTCTGTTGCACACCAAAGCAAAATACAAAACCCAGGAATACATAAACATACACTTAATAAACTTACAGACAACCTTTGGTTGGATGGAAGTTATCTTTAAAATCGTCCTCTCTGTGATCATAAGTTCTGACGACATTTACGTTCCGGTTTGAAAGGTGCGGGTCAAATTACAGGCACATGAGGCTTTTCACCCGTTATGTCTCTGGATCAGCGACGCGAGTATGATAGTACTGGCACGTTTTTTTTTTATATAACTAAAGTAGCAAACAAGCTTAACTTAACTTAATTTGCATGTAAATTGAATGTTAGATTTGTTTCTGTGTTTTTTAAGATATTATTATTTTTTCTGTTTGTGTAGGTAGGTCCCTTACCTACCTACTTACCTAGCCATGCATTACTCTCACTGCATCTAAAATGGATTTTAGTACCTACTTGTTAAGTAGTATAAGAATATTGTGATTTCTCAGTAAGCGATTTATATTGTAAATCTTTTTGAGAAATAAATGATCTTAAACCGAAAACCGAATGGCCGCTTGCTACACCGGAGGTTGCCGACCCGGACACATTTTTTTGGTGAAAATTCTTATATGTTACTGTAACTAATACCGATCAAATCTCAAATATAATATAGCTATATTTCAATATCTAAAGAACCTTGTGCCAAGTAAAACTAAAGCAATCCTAGATTTTGGTTCGAATTCGTTCTACGAAAATGGCTCCAAGTTGGCAAATAACACAGCGTGTTATTGGCATGAACAGGGTGTGATAGTTGGCCTCTTGCCAGAGTCAGGGGCCCAGTCGCCTTCTAGGGTAACACCTCGATTTGATGACTTGAGTTTTAATAATGACCGTGCATTTGATTTTTTCATTCAATACAAACGGTACAGATAACTTGGTGAGGATACCGATATGTCCTCGAAGCACTGAATTATCTTTGCTTATTTTAATTTCTCAAAACCTTTAAATTCGTAGGTACATGCCATAAATGTGTAATAGTCGATATGGTCTCCAAACTATAAGATGCATTGTAAAAGTATTGAGAGAGTTCATCAGAGAAAATTCCTAAGATTATCGTTAGTTTATCGCAAACGGCCAGGTCGTCAAGTTAAAGTTTTACGTAGTTCTTCTGCATATGCAGTTAGAACAATTAGACATCTTACTGATGAAGCCACAGCTAGGTTAGTATACTTCAGCTACTCTCATAGTGTCATGTCATATGGTATCTTACTGTGGGGGAAGGCAGCAGATATCCAAACAATTTTCGTTTTACAAAAAAGGCCGATACGTGCCATTTATAATATGAAGCCTCGTGACTCTTTGAGGGAACGATTCAAAGAAATAAACATTATGACAGTAACTGCACAGTATATTTATGAAAACTTAATGTACACGCATAAAAATTGCGCTAGTTTTATTAAAAAAAGTGAGTTGCATAATATTAATACTAGAAACAAAAATAAATTACTCATTCCGAAATTTTGATTAGAAAAGTCAAATGGGTCTTTTATGGGAAACTCTGTACGCTTCTATAATAAGCTTCCGGAAAATGTAACCGAGCTGCCTAGTTGAAGATTTAAATCTTATATAAAGAGCAATCTAATAAGGCATATTACACCATAAATGCCTATATTAAGGATAAAACTGCATGGCCCGATGTCGTCGCTCCGCTCCCTCGTTAGCTTAATTGTCAAATTACGTATCTGTAGTCACATATTTTTTAAGAATATTTATTTATTTATTAAAAACACTGAAATAATAATAATATTTAAAACACAATAGGTTACGCATTATATTATAAAGCGAATCGTGTGTTGTCTTAAGAACTTTGGTTAATACTTTTTAGACTTTATTAAATTTTTTGAGTAGCACTCTTTTTCTATAAATGAATTCCTCGTTCGATTGGCACCACACTAAAGCTGAATGAAGGATCATCAAAAAAAATAACCAAGCAGAGTTTGTTGCGCGAGGAACCGGCGTAAATTCACATTAAAATTTTAAATTCACGTAGTTTTTAAGTTGACGTTTCTATATGATCCTTGTGATTTCAATGAATAAAAACCTATTGACTTTGACTTTAAGTTACGAGGAGAAGCTATCTATGTTTCATGTCCAATCATTAGAAACTCGATGTTTATATTTCGATTTAATTTATTTGTATAAAATTATTCATCCGGTTATTGATTCCCCTATGCTACTGTCGGTAATATCGTTCAAGATTAAATTTAATACACAAATTTCTAATAAAGCAAACCTTTTTGCTCTGCTAACCTATATAAATAACATTTCCCATTATAATCCTTTGATTAGAATGGCTCGTCAATATAATGAATTAGCAAAGGACAATATTGAAATTAATATATTTGTTCCTAAGTTGAGCCTATTTATTAAAACCGTTAAAGGCATCCTCCATTTTAACAACTTCAATAGTTCAGGCGCTCTTCAAGCGCCTTTACAACATCGTAATTTTTATTGTGTTTAATTAAGTATCTTCTGTTTGTAAACACAATCTTGTCGGGGTTGATGCGACATAATTTTTGTTATGAATCTGTGATTTTAGGTACCTTGATATCATAGATACATGATAAAAATTATTTTTAGTTTTCTCTTAGTCCTCGGACATAAGTTTTACTTTCTGCTCGATATAGTCTTGATATAATATCTTAAGAACTAGGTCTACCCATAATACAGTTACCAAGGGCAGCCTTATTCTAAGAGCAATCGCTTCCAGACAATGTTTTATAATATATGGATACTTCCAGGGCGTAAACTGAAACGTTTTGGGGTGCAGTTATTGTGCGTGGGATTGAACATGCCTTCAGATAGTTTTTATCGCACATAAAAATAGCACATAGGCGAACTTTCTTCTAAATTACCTGTATATTGTGGAAAAAGATGTGTCAGTGCACAGAATATACGTTTACTTTTAGGCGAATTTAACAATAACAATTATTAAGTAATATTAAACGCAATTAGTTTTTTTTAAAAGGTAAATTACTTGTCCTTTTTGCCCTTATCCCACATTAAGCAGGGTCGGCACAACATGCTTTTTTCTTCCACTGTCCTCTATCAGCCGTCATCTTAGTACTCACTCCTTTCTTAACCATGTCATTCTTCACACAGTCCATCCATCTTTTGTTTGGCCTACTTCCGCATTTATTTCCATCCACATTCATATCAGCACTCTTTTTTATAACATGTATTTCTTCCCTCCACATGACATCTACTCTACTTCCATATTTTTAAGAAAGGTTAAATTATTATTATTATTAAATTACTTATAATCATTTTATTGCGTGTGCTTATGGATACCTACTTTCCAACTATCTTGCAATGAAAAAGTTTGTTTTTTTGAAGGATTTTTTTAATTCCTTTTTCTCCCTGAAGGGGGATTTTCAAGGGGTAATTCTAGATTTCTCCCACTAAGATGGGATTTTTCAAGGGAGAAAATTGGAATCAGCATTTCTCGGTTCCAGTTTTCCCCTTAAGGGAGATTATCAGGGGGGATTTGTGGAATAGCCCGATCTAAGGTCCGTTCATGCGTCCGGGGTTCGGGAAAGGACAAATGGCATGTTTTTATGTTGTAATTGTCCCAGCTTTTCGGACTTCAAAGGTTACTGAGAGCCGTGACCTTTTCTACGGGATTTTTGATAACAAAAGCGCAATGTATTGTCAGTGTGGTTAGAATGAATAAATTATTTTAATCCCTAAAAGGGGATTTAAGTCCATGTTTTATTGTCTATGGTTCAAATAACAAAACATCAGCATTGGCTCAGATGTTACATTATGTGAATAGGCGACGGTAACCGCACACCATTAGATGGGCCCCATGCATGTTTCACTCGTAATAACATAAAAAAGTTATTCCAAAATATCTCCAAGATTAATCTGTAATCTAAAGATATTGATAAAATATATGCTTCTAAGCTCAAATTAGAATAATTTACCTAAATGTAACATGACAGATATATCCAAAGTGATACATCTAAAGGTATAAAATTTTATTTATTTTATTTTATTTATTTAACAAAAGCACACAGCTCTCAAGGGATGATAACTATAACCGATAAAAAGTTTTCTTACAGCCAATTATGGATTTACAATTTATGTACTTGACCGATAAAGTGGGGACAGTCACTTAACTAGAAGATATAGGTATAAGATTATTAATCTATCGCAGACTTTGCTTCAAGGGACAAGAATAATGAGTGGACACAACCTTAGTGTGCGCGTGTGTGATGTGGGGGTGTGCGTGTGGTGTAAAATGTGTAAGTTAAAAAAAACTAAAACTAAAAAAAAGGAAGAGTCCATTCGCCTCTGCTCTTTCTTGGTCAGCCTGCGTTAGGTCAGTGACCGATAGTAGGTAAACTGTGTATGTAATACCTTGTTTAAATTTTGCTCCCAGTAAATGAATTCTAGAAGTATTAGAGCTTGTAAAAGAGCACATATGTTTATGTTGCAATCGAGATCAGTACCGAATTTTGTTAGTTGTTTTTTTGTGTGTTTTTTGCGTGTAAATAAATAAATAAATAAATAAAAGCTTGTCCGAGGAACAAGCTGCGACCAAACCTATTTTTGCCACTAAGCAGTGATGCTCGAATAATCCAGTTTGAAGGACGTGAAATAATTAATGCCGGTGAAATTACAGTTAAATGAGACTTTTCACCCGTTATGTCTCAGAGTCGGCAACACGCGAGTGTTACCTCTACTATTGCAAGCGTTCATAAGTCAAAGTCAAAGTCAAAAGGTTTTTATTAATTGAAATCACAAGGATTATCCTATCCTATCCTACTAATATTATAAACGTGAAAGTTTGTGAGGATGTATGTTACTCTTTCACGCAAAAACTACTGAACAGATTTTGATGAAACTTTACAGTAATATAACTTATACATCAGAATAACACTTAAGCTACTTTTTATCCGGGTACCACGCGGGCGAAGCCGTGGGCAGAAGCTAGTCATGTATATATGTGTATTGAAGCTTTTCTCATCGTAAAAACTGTCCACTCGAATGCCCCGACCATTTAATAAACCAATTAATTAGTACACAGTACATTAACCATTGTTATGATGTAATATAATACGCCTTGCTTTCATTACGAAAAGCACGTAATCAACAAACATAGTTTTACAGTGTCTCAAAAAATAGGCGTAAGATATTTCACCTGTTATAGTCCAACCAAAAGATGTCTGGAACAGATCGCTGTTAGTGACAAGCTTGTACTTTTACGAGTATGTTTTTTTCTGTATTTTTCTCTTTTGTTGAATGCGGAAAAGGCAGTCCATTTACATACATACATTCGGTTTTGTGTTAAATGTTGCCTGAGGAAATGCCACCGTACGTATTTATTTTTGCCGCCAAGAAGTAATAGAATTGCTGTTAAGTTTGAATTGAAGGGTTATAAAATTTAATAACTGTTTTGAAATCACAAGGATCATTTAGATCATTATATCTTACTAATATTAAATCAGAAAGTTTGTGAGGATGGATGTTTGTTACTCTTTCACGCAAAAACTACTGAATGGATTTTGATGAAACTTTACTGTAATATAGCTTTTACAACAGAAAGAACACATAGGCTACTTTTTACCTGGGTACCACGCGGGCGAAGCCAGTAAGTTATTCTTTTATATTATGTAATTACAGAAGCTAGTAATTACATAATATAAAAAAAACTATTTTGAGAAAATATTCGGAGAATCTTATGCACTCCTTATAAGACTGTTAAAACTTATTCTTCTAGTTTTTTATCATAATTTGGGCTTGAATAATTTGGATTTGTCTTTGAATAACGAAAATATCATCAAAAAGAATGTATAAAACTCTTGTTGGACTTTACTAGGCCGTAAAATTCTTACGACTGGACCTAACGACCGTTTAATAATGTTTGTCAATGTATATCTGTCTCTTTCTTACTGAGAGCTTAAGTACCGCTGTCTCTGTCTACCCTAAGGATATCAAAGGGCTTGGACTAGTTTGCTATGAGGAAATATTTTATGTTTATGGTACTTACGTTTGATGTAAGTTGAAACTGGTGTAACCGGAATAAGGATTTAAAAAATAAACTTAAAATCGTAAAATTTCCTGGCACGTTTTTTCACACAGCATCATCTAGCCCCAAACTAAGCAGAGCTTGTATTATGGGAACTACGTGACTGATATACTACTTATATACATTTTTTTGTAAATACACACATATAATACATAGAAAACACTCAGACCCTAAACAAATATTTTGCAGATCATACAAACATTTGTCTGCAGCGGGAATTGAACCCGCAACCTTCTGTGTCTCAGGCAGGCCTTCACCCACTGTGCCACCTAAGTCGTTCCTTAACCCTTAGTTAGTCACGCACGTTTTTTTTACACAAAAAAGTTTTCATTATTTTATCCAATCGTGCATGGATAAAATAATGAAAAATATGTGTTTCTCGGTTTTCATTAGAAAACATCGTGAGAAAACCGGCATGCCTTAAAACCAAAACGAAGACTTGTGCCAAACTATCATGTGGAATGATAACTACTTGCGAAACGCGGGCAAGTACCAGATGTAATATCCGGACGTGCCACTGACTACGCACTGAGTAAGTATCTGAGAATGTCCATCATGGGGTATACAGTCGTGGACGTGTTTGTTTATGATGCGGTTTTTGCAATCCCCAAAATGCTGGCTGCATTGCCACGCTGAATGATAATGCTAATGCGTTGACCAATTTAAATTTAAAGTTAAAATTTAACTTATTTTATTTATATCTAACTAAATTGTCCTTGAGATTTCAATGAATAAAAAGATATTGATCTTTAAAGTTTGTATTATGCGCAGGATGGTCGGCTTCGAACCGGCGACATGCTCCTCCGGATCGGCTGCGTGGTGGTGGTGGGGATGTGCGCGCGACAGGCGGCCGCCGTGCTGAGGCAGTGCGGCGCCGCCGTCAGACTCCTGGTCGCTAGGCCGGTGCTCCAGCCGGACCCACAACTCCAGGTAATCTAGTTACCCTTGCCTAAACAGTATTACAGTTTTGTGGAGTACCTCTAACCAGTTTTACAGTTTTGCGGAGTATCTCTAACCTATGTTACAGTTTTGCGGAGTATCTCTAACAAGTGTTACAGTTTTGCAGAGTCTGTCTAACCAGTGTTACATTTGGAAGCCTGTCTAAACAGGGATACAGTTTTGCGAATTCTGTGCTTACACACGGATTTCCCAAAACTGTATCACTCATATTGTAAAAGCATATCGGTTAGATTACCGACTACTACACAATGAATCGATCTATTATAGGTATTAGTTACCTATAATAGATTTATTAAAATTTGTAGCACGCTTACCGCCAATCATAACAAATTGGCAATTGGCTGGCGTAATATGCATTATTAATTAAATGCATTAGCATTAAGTCCGCCTATTGTTAAATTTTCATAAAATGTGCAATAGGGAGTTAAAATAAGTCTATGTCTTATTAGTCAAACAGTTTTTTGGAGTCCCTATCTGAGCAGTAACACAGTTTTAAGGAGTCCGCGTGTTTACACTGAAAGAGTTATGAGGAGTAATCAACCATAATTTTGGATAGAAGGAAGACGAAGATGCCGTTTTTACTGGAACCGCCCCTTGAATCTTTTCACTGTAGTCTGTTTTTTTTCTACACATAAGTTTCTCCTACAAAGCGGGCACTAAGTGCCGTAAGATATATTGTAGCTTAAACTTTGGATTTTGTTAATCTACGATTAAATTTAATCAATGGTTTGACGGTTTTACTATAAGAACACATAATAGATTGTGTTGATCCACAATAAACTACCATTGAACTTATGAAAAATCGAAGATAGCAAATTATACTTGTTCTTGTGGTGTAATCTACTATTGGTTTTGCGGTCCTTATTAACGCGTCTGAAATAATGTTCTACGTTAACACCTTATTGAGTGAAGCCGTGGGCAGAAGCTAGTTACTAAACGGGCTTTATTTTCGACACGGTAGTTAGCTGAAAATGCTCGAGCGCATCGATCTATTGTATCTATTGTTCACAATCAACCTATTTTTACCCGGACTCTTTCGAACTGTCCTATTTTCATCGTTCTTAAACATTGCACAGTGAAAGTCGAGTACTGACTGATTTGGTAAATTGCGGTGGTCTAAGATCGTTCGTCGTGGCACTCGTTGGGAGGCTTATTTTTTATACCATTAAGGTGGTATACGGGCGTCCTGTTGGTAAGCGGTTACCGTAACCTATAGACGTTTGTAACACCAGAGGCATCACATGCGTGTTGCCGACAATTTTTTTTTTTTTCAGTTTCTTCATCAAGAGATTTTAGAGATTACCTTAAGAGGTTTTCAAAACTCCTGTTTTTTAATTCGGTTGAAAAGGAAAAAGCTACATTTAAGTTAAGAATGGTATGGGTGCCGGTTAAATTACAGGTACATTGGTTTTTTCTCCCGTTACTTCTCAGGGTCGGCAACGCGCGCGTGATACCTCTGCTGCTACGGTTACCGTAACATATGTGCAAGCGTCCATAGGTTACGGTAACCGCTTATGAATAGGTGGGCCAAATGCTTGTTAGCCAATTTAGTTGTATAAATAACTAGCTACTGCCCACGGCTTCGCCTGCTCGGGTAAAAAATGGTCGGTGAAAAGTAGCTCTCCACCGTTTTTCGTTGACTTACGTTTCTAGATTAGTATATACGAAAACCCCTTTTATTTAAACAGGATAATATACACGATCTCTGTGGCGCAGTGGGTGAAAGCCCGCCTGAGACGCAGTAGATTGCGGGTTCGATTGCCGCCGCGGCAAAAATGTTTGTATGATTTGCAAATATTTGTCTCGGGTTTGGGTGTTTTATATGTATATATTTAGCAAAAAAATTAAGTACCAAGTATATCAATCATGTAGTTTACATTATACAAGCTCTGCTTAGTTTGGGGTTAGATGATGCTGTGTGAAAAATGTCCAGCATTATTTATTTATTTACTTATTTTATTACAAAACCGTACCACACTATCGGTGAAGGCACCGACTAAGTTTTGACTCATTCCGAGAGTCTTCATTCATTGTTTATTTACCTAATTTCACCCTGAAGGTCTATCATAAATATTAGTGACAGAATTTTGGAAATCGGATGAGTAGTTTTAGAGATTATTTCCTACATCAAAACTTGCAAACTTTATCTCTTTATAAAATTAGTACTATTATTAGTACTACGTTTATTTGATTAAATAAACTTTATTCTTCCGTACAACGATTCCGTGGCTTAAACCCACCCTAGTCGACCTATTTACAAGACTTCTAATTGGAGGGAGTTATACTTTAACACTATTCCACCTTACCCGCCCTTTGTGCCGCGTTTAGTCTAAGTTTCCAATTAAAACTGTGAAATTGCTTCACAAAGCTGAGTATTCTTGGTTTCTTACCTTTTCAGCGAACAAAAATAAATAAGCAAACACAAAATTTTGCAACAAACATTTAAATAGCGCTTGTTTTGTTTCTAATCTAATTTATCGCTGCGGGACTATATAATAATAGAATAATCGTTCTGTCTGACTGTGTCAAATATGTAATAAATTGGTAACATTTAGTAACAACAGTTGGCCTTCCGGGGCATAAAATAATAAACATAAATCTACGAAAACAAACAGGAAACATAATATGCATTAGAAAACATCATCAAAATATTCATTTATATTATAGAAAACTTTTGAAATCAGCCATTTTTTTGAAGAATTACGAAACATTGGACCATTTTAAACTTTATTTCGCTATAAAGTTTGTTATGTTTCGTAATTCTTGTAGATTCTGGTAGATTACCTATTAAAAAAAATAATCGCATAGAATGAACAACTGTTTTTATAGAAGCCATTATTAGTTTGAGAAATACATATATCACTAAACAGTATTGGTATAGCAACTTACTTATTACTAGTTTTAGTGACGTAAAACTTTACTTCTTCTTGAAGTGTTCAATTCCCTCCTGAAATCCCCCGTCCTTTCTCCCTCAAATGCCTTTTATCCCTCACCTTTTCTCCTCTAATCAATTATATATTATGTAAATTTATTGATATGAATAAAATAAAATTGTAAAAACTATTGTTCTTACTAATCAAATCTAGCTACTAACTTTGTGTCGTTTTATGTGTTTGTGTTGTCTTTTTGTTTTAGAAATTTCAAACTGGCACAAAATTCTGGTCGATTTTCTATCATTAAACCGACCATATTCTTATTTTCACACCTCTGTATTGTTTATGAATGTATCATGGATCAAACGGACACTGGCAGAATTGTGACAACTAGCCACAGAAGCCATAATCAAGAAGTTGAAGTTGAAGTTAAGTGTTCAATACCAAAAGAAAGCTAATTTAACACGCCATGCTATAGTGAAAACCGAATTTAAAAAAACATTAGCAAGTAAAAAGATATAAGTGAAAATAGTTGCGAACTTTGTGAAACAGCCGTTACAAGTATATATCCTAAAATCTCAGTTTTGGTAACGCTCTTTCTCTTAGTATGTAATCCTACTCCTACTAATATTATAAATGTGAAAGTTTGTGAGGATGTTTGTTACTCTTTCACGCAAAAACTACTGAACGGATTTTGATAAAACTTTACAGTAATATAGCTTATACATCAGAATAATACATAGGTTACTTTTTATCTGGGTACCACGCGGGCGAAGCTGTGGGCAGAAGTTAAAATAATATATATTTAAACTTTTGTAACTGATTGTACAAAACAGCTTCAATATTTTGATGGTGTCCGAAACGTCAGTAAATAATTAATTAAAATTAAAAGTGTCGATTCGGACAAAGTGTCCGAATATATTGTGTCCGAAACGTCAGCAAGTCCAAGCTACGTAGTCTGAGCGGCGAGGGTTGACTTACCAGCTCGAACAGTTGACCGCCAAAACGCGCCAACAGAATCAATACAACTACTACTTTAAAATCACTTCAAACAAACTAGGTATTTATCATAGACCTATAAGCACGAGGAAAAAACCTGTCCTGTTGCTTATTCCAACAGACATAGGTACCACTTTGGATTCCTACTATGTCAAAAACGAAATAACATTGGGGTTATTCCCGATTCGTACTCTCAGATTATTATGCTAAATTATTCATTTTTATTTTCCATACTTTGATTCCCGTCTCGTCCATTTGGGACTTTAAGGTTGAAATTTGAGTCGAAAAAATATGGCAGAAAGACTATCGCGGATAAAAGTGTTAGCTGCAAACCGGTATGGTAGGAAAACAAGAAAAAGATATGCGCTAATCAAAATAAAGTGACGTAAGTACCTATCTTGATTAATTATATTACAAAAGAAAAATGACTAATTATTTTATTCCAAACGTTAGATACCTTGCCTACCTACTTTATTTAATCGTACCTTGTAGTTTATTTACTCAATTCCTCGGCCTGCCTACCTATCCATTGCTATACCCTAAGACAGGGTTCATGTGAGATCATCATCATCATCATCATCATCATCATCAGCCTATATTAGTCCACTGCTGGACATAGGCCTCCCCTAATGAGCGCCATAGCGCCCTGTCTTCAGCTTGCCGCATCCAGCATCTGCCTGCAGTCTTTCGCAGATCGTCATCCCACCTGGCCGGAGGACGTCCTACACTACGTTTGCGGAGTCGCGGTCTCCACTCAAGAACACGTTTACCCCAGCGGTTATCGGTTCTTCGCGAGATATGACCGGCCCACTGCCACTTCAGCTTGCTAATTCGTTGAGCTATATCGATAACTTTGGTTCTCTGACGGATGTATTCGTTACGAATCTTATCCTTCAGAGAGATTCCGAGCATAGCTCTTTCCATAGCTCGCTGAGCGACTTTGAACTGGTGGACCAGCCCTATCGTGAGTGTCCACGTCTCAGCTCCGTAG
Source organism: Perizoma flavofasciatum (assembly GCA_958496245.1). Lineage (NCBI taxonomy): Eukaryota > Metazoa > Arthropoda > Insecta > Lepidoptera > Geometridae > Perizoma > Perizoma flavofasciatum. The sequence continues at coordinate 8,806,011 of OY292442.1, forward strand.
GTCATGACGGGTAGGACGCACTGATTGAAAACTTTCGTTTTCAAGCATTGCGGTATGGATGACGAGAAGACTCCACGTAGTTTTCCAAACGCTGCCCAGCCTAGCTGGATCCTCCTCTTGCCCTCCTTCTCGAAATTGTTTTTACCCAACTGCAGAATCTGCCCAAGGTAAGTATATTCGGAAACAATTTCGAGAAGGTGGCCATGTACAACCACCGGTCACCGGTCATGCGAGATACCTACATATAAACACCATCTATGTTTCTACCATGTGAAAGCAATAAATGTATTGGAGATTTTTTGTATTGTATACGTACTTGCAATCTGTGGTGGTAATATTTTAATTTTATTTAATTATGTTACAGCTACTTGTTACTTACTAATTTATTACTGTTTGTTGTCCCTAAGAAACAAAAAAAAAAAAAAAATGTACATAGTTTTTTTTGTGAAAAATCTGCAGGGTATCCCGGAATATGTATATAATGCCGAAAGGAGGTCATTGACATAGTGGTGGAGAACATTGATTGTTCTACGACTTTTTAGATTTCCATGTTTTTCATTCATGAAATGACCATCAAAGTTTCCCACCACGGTCAATGACCTCCTTCCGGCATTATATACACATTCCGGGACACCCTGTATATGGTCATCGGACGACCGAGAATCGAACCAACGGCTAGGAGCAGCGGCCACATCACCTCACCACCAGAGCCTTCATTAAAAGTTTATCAAAGTTCGTGTTAAGTTACTTAGCAACTGTGATTAATAAAGTTTATGTTGTTAGTAGAAGTTAAAAGTTACTTAGATTTACGGAAGGAAGTCGGTAAAATATTGCTTTTGATCGTTAGGAGTATGATTTTAACGTGATTTAATTAATACAAATTTTGTATCAGTAAAAGGCATAAACGATGAAGGAAAACATCATGAGGAAACCGGCATGTCTAGAAATTTTAAAGCATGTGACATCGGTTAGTGTTCCAATAAGCGGCGATTGGCTTGGAATGCTAACTAATATGTAAAACACGGACTTATGCCAATTATATTTTTTGGACGTGCAAACCGATTTCGGAAAATAACATAACAATCGCTTCATAATTGCCGAAGATATCGCATAACATACATAAAAAAATATAAAGACGAATTGAAAACCTCCTTTTGAAATCGGTTGATAAGCATTAGATATCGATATTATGTTCAATTTTATTTTCGAACAAAATGTGCTTAGTCTATCTGAAGACCGCAACTGTACTTTAGTTATCAGTTCTAGTTTCTATCTACATGTCAGTTTCATTCCAATGTTTTCCATCACTGTTTCCAGCAATAACTATGTAAAAGGTACCCTCTGTAACAAACTAAAAGATACGTTTTAAAAAGATTATTCGTATTGTAAAAACGGGAATTTTCATGTAATGCACTATCGGTGAAGGCACCGACTAAGTTTCGCGGAAGGAGGAAGTCGCGACCACTCACCCTGATTAAGACTCTCGGAATGAGTCGATGAGTCGAGTAACTATATATTTTTTTTTGTAAAAATATACATATTATACATAGAAAGCATCCAGACCCGAGATAAATATTTGCAGATAGATATATATTAAATGTATCATATAAATATTTGCGGCGGGAATCGTACCTGCAACCGTCTGCGTGTCTGGCTTTCGCCCACTGCGCCACAGACCTCTGTGAAAGACCAGACCTCGTCGTATACAAAATTATTTTAATTAATTAATTGAAAGTATGTTATTCAGTCTCTAGGTTCATCTCCAGCTCCCATAGTCCCATCGCGACTCCTGGCTGACCCCACGGAGCTGGAGCGCCGCTTGTCAGAAGCAGGACACGACGGCTTCGGAGTTCTCTGCGAGGATATCACGCCACCCTCGCCATCCTCGCCACCGCCCACCATCATCGAGGAGAGAGTGCATCATAGGGTAAGAACCAACTTGCATTTAATCTGAGGGTAAAAAAAAACACCTGACAGTAAGGACATACACAGCCCGAACCCGTGGATAAGGTCGCTTTCTATTTCTGTTGTCGTTCTCGTTAAATATTGTATGGATTTGACATAAGTTATCGTTATACATTTTTCGACCATAAGGGATGTCTGCACTTTTTTAACATTAGAGTTCAGTTTTCCCCTCTAAGGGGGATTTTTCAGGGGAAATTTGTGGAATAATCCAACGACGCGACGTTTGAAATCTAAATAGTCAGGAAACGTATTTTGTCTGAGGCCCCAGCAGCATAAAGCCCGCGCAAATTGGCTCGGTGGCGTTTGCGGTGGCGGTGGCGGTGGCGAAGGTGTTCACACTGGCAATCGCTGATCTCCGCGATCCTGGCTTCTTCCCATCTCATCAAGATAATAATACTGTGATTGTTTCCTCAATTATTTATCAATACACAAACAATAATAAGATTTTTGCTACATTTTTGATGAAAAATAAAACGACCTCTGGGGCGCAGTGAGCGAAGGCCCGCCTGAGACGCAGAAGGTTGCGGGGGCGACTCCTGCCGCGGGACAAATGTTTGTATGATCTGAAAATATTTAGATAAATAAATTTGTCTCGAGTCTGAGTTTCCAATATGTATGTATTTGTAAAAAAATATATCATGAGTAAAAAAGTTGGCTGTTACCCCTATTATGGGCATCTAAAAATATATTACTCAGTATATAGAACCGTGACCTTATCAAAAAGAGGGTAGTCAGAGTCACGTCTAAACATTTTATTATAAGGCACGATAGTTGTAGGTACTTATATTATTGTATTTTATTCGACAACCTTGATGAAGGTTATTTCAAATCTACACTCATATTGTAAAGAGGTAAAGTTTGTAAGTTTAGATGTAGGAGTTAATTTCAGACTATCCATCCGATTTAAAAATACTTTCACCAATATTAAGAATGGACCTTCAGGGCGGACATAGGCCGTATATAATCAGATTCAGATTCAGATTCAGATTTGTTTATTTGCGAAGCATGGGTTACAATGTGTGGTAAAAAATAAAGTAGGTACAGCCATGGTCAGCTCACAAGCATGCAAAATTAATAAATGTCATTATCATCTAATAATTACTTAATACAAAAATAAAAAATATTTAATGCAAATGAATAAATTTAAATGTACAACAACAACAGAATATTACAAAATAAAATAAAAAAGTGATGATAATTCAAGTCATTTAAATTTGTCGGTGAGATATTCATTAACATGGTAGTACGCCTTCTGCACGAGTAATTGATTAAGTTTTGATTTAAAATGATTAATTTGGCCTATTTCTAAAATACATTTGGGTAGATGATTATATATCCTTGGTGCCATACAAAAAACACTGTTGTTAAACAGTGCAGTATTGTTTTTTGGACAGCAAATTTTTAAACCTTGGCGTTTACTTTTGAAAGTCTTAAACAGTTCAATGTTCTTCCTAACAAATAAAGCTATTTCGTATATATACGAGTACATTGAGGGTAATGTTAAGATATTCAGGTCAACAAAGAATTGCTTACAGCTGTCAGTTTGTCTTAACTTACATATTGCCCTCACACATTTCTTTTGTGCTTTAAAAACTGCCCCAGATTTTGAATCCTGTCAAAATAAAAGGGCTTTTCGTGGAAACCAAACGCAACCCGCTTTTGCAACGCAAGACGACCAAACGGTCTTGCGAATGCGAATGAAAATTATTATACTATGGCTGTGAAAATATATAATAAATAACCAAAAGACATATTAAAAATGAATAACATAAAATTTAATAGGAAACTTTTCAATTGGCTTTGCAACAGATGTTTTTATTCAATTAATGAATATCTATCTAAATAATAAGCTTGCATGACATTTTAATAGGTAAGTATTTTCATTCTATTCATATTGTAAAAACGGGAATTTTCACGTACTGCACTATCGGTGAAGGCACCGACTAAGTTTCGACTCATTCCGAGAGTCTTCATCAGGGTGAGTGATCGCGACTTCGAGTCTTCCTCCGCGTCGCGTCGTGCACTAGTAAATTGTGTACCCTACTATTTTAATTCTCGTAAATTTTGTATAGTTATAAATTTGACATATTTAATAAATCTATAAATTAAATTGTAACTAGGTATTTATCTACATATATGTAAAAATTTGCACGACCAAAATGTCGTATATAAAGAAGCTGACTATACCTATGTAATAATACTAATGTACATATATTCTTGAAAATAAATATAATTCATTCAAGCTATTTTTCACTGGCTACTTTTTATCGGGGTGCCACGCGGACGAAGCCGTGGGCAGTAGCTAGTAATATATGAAATAACCTTGATCACGGCTGTTAAAAAGTAATGAAAAATGGTACTATGAAAATTATTATATTTTAATAATGCATTATTTTATATCAACGTTTCCATATTAAATGTATTATGAATTTCCAATTCTCACCACGATAAGATAATTACCATGATTGAACCATCATTCTCAAGCAAACTTAACTTTTTTTACAACTAAAGTGGCGAAAATCAAACCGCCCTCCTGTTAATAAGAGGTTACTGTAACCTATTGAGGCTTGCTACACACCAGAGATATCACAAGCGTTGCTGATTCTGAGACATAACTGAAAAGTCTGATGCGCTCGTTACCCTGCATGTTAAACCGGTAAACCCTTCATTAATTAATTTTTATTTATAGTGAAACAGAAGAGAATATAAAAGAATTTAGGAAATCAACTCATTCATCATCATCATCAGCCTATATTAGTCCACTGCTGGACATAGGCCTCCCCTAATGAGCGCCATAGCGCCCTGTCTTCAGCTTGCCGCATCCAGCATCTGCCTGCAGTGTTTCGCAGATCGTCATCCCACCTGGCCGGAGGGCGTCCTACACTACGTTTGCGGAGTCGCGGTCTCCACTCAAGAACACGTTTACCCCAGCGGTTATCGGTTCTTCGCGAGATATGACCGGCCCACTGCCACTTCAGCTTGCTAATTCGTTGAGCTATATCGATAACTTTGGTTCTCTGACGGATGTATTCGTTACGAATCTTATCCTTCAGAGAGATTCCGAGCATAGCTCTTTCCATAGCTCGCTGAGCGACTTTGAACTGGTGGACCAGCCCTATCGTGAGTGTCCACGTCTCAGCTCCGTAGGTCATGACGGGTAGGCCGCACTGATTGAAAACTTTCGTTTTCAAGCATTGCGGTATGGATGAAATCAACCATTAAATCATTAAATCATTGAAATCAACTGGATTTATTTAAATATCTTACAGAGTTTATCAATCTTACTTAGTGTCGTGTACCGAATTCCCCGAAAAATGAGCTGCCGGGTTATTTAAATGATTTCTCCCACCCTAGTGGGGTCAATAAAAGTCGGTAGTGACGTCACCACCAATCAACTGTGGATATCGTTGTTATTCGCAAGCTTTGCGGTGGCGGTAATTTTAAATATGCTATGATGGGCAGGCTGGACTGGCTGGCTTGGCTGGCTAGTTTGGTTGGCTGGCTTGACTGGCTAGTTTGGTTGGCTGGCTTGGCTGGCTAGTTTGGTTGGCTGGCTTGGCTGGCTGGCTTGGTTGGCTGGCTTGGCTGGCTAGTTTGGTTGGCTGGCTTGGCTGGCTAGTTTGGTTGGCTGGTTTGGCTGGCTAGTTTGGTTGGCTGGCTTGGCTGGCTTGGCTGGCTTGGCTGGCTTGGCTGGCTGGCTTGGCTGGCTGGCTTGGCTGGCGGACTTGGCTGGCATATCACGAGGTGTTACAATAGTCAGGTATATTAAATAATATTAGGTATATACATTTACTAATCGTAATGTAAGCAGACATCCGTGTTTCACTCATTTGGTTCAGCGTTATGTTGCCAATTGACACAACAAATGCTTTGGACGCCAATTTGCCTCGTTGCATATTGGTAGGTATCGGGAGGCAAATTAATAGTTTTGTTTTTATTATTTAGGTATTTTTTGTGTAAATCCCATGTATGTATATTGTGCAACGTTGGCAAATAAATGTTTTTTCTTTCTTTCTTTCCTTCAAAACGGAACACAGCAATGCAAGCATTACCGCTTAGAAATAGGTATGTTGATAGCACTTCGCCAGACGAGCTCTTCACAAGGAGCTCTGATAAAGATGGCCCCCGAATTGAGAAACTATTTTCTTTAAATAGGTTAAACTTTTGTTGCAGCCCGTGGCGTCAATAGTGGCGGTGGTACCGAGAGGAGCCCTGACGACCCCTCGACCACCCCCCGCCTTCACCCCCGCACCTCAGCCCATCCACCCACAACCTCCCAGGTATTGCTATTTTATAAGATATCCAGGGCTATTTTCAACCGACTTCAATAAAGAAGGTTTGAGATTCGTCTCGTTCACCAAAGCTAAATATAAAAACATAGGAAATCGTAAACATACAAGGAACAATGGGCGGTCTTATCGTTAAAAGCGATCTCTTCCAGACAACCTTGTATGTTACGCGATCTGTCGCCAATTGTGAACCGATTTTGATGGTTTTGAATGGGTAGGGTGGTATACTTCTGGGGTGGTCCCATAAAAGTTTTAGTAAAAAATTGGGGATTTAATTTGATATTAATTGTTTATTAAATTAAACAATTAATATGAAATTGGATTTAATTTCATTTATTTAATTGTTTTTTTTTTATAATTAGTGTAATTGGGCTTGTCCCGTTCTAATGAAATAAATAAATAAAGTATAAATATTGGATTTTTCAAGTTCCCGTTATTTGAAGTCATTTTTTTTTCTGAAAATTAAATTTGTCCAACCATAGCATCACCGTATGCACATAATATAAATACTTAGTACAGCATATAACATAAATGGAGGAACCTAATATCAATTAAAACAATTTTAAACTAATTAGATTAATTGTTTTAATTAATTGTTATTCTTGACGTTTCGAAGGCTTTTTGTGGTCGCAGATAGACTAAACTAGAAACTTAAATATTATTCGTTGAGTTCTCTGATTCTCTTCTACAACAACTAAACTAAATTTAGACTGTCGCTCTTATGCTCTTCACCATTAATGGATGGTGAAAGCAAGAAAGAGACGTAAAGAATTGTTCTCCTGTCAAATTAGTTTACGCTCTTCTTCGACAGGTAAACTAACTTGTTTATAGTCAACATGTATTGAAATCATGACTAAACTTGTATAGGAAATTTAAATCTGATTAATCTTTTTAACTGACAGCACTTTCACTGTTGCTGACTCGTTCTGTTTATTGCTGTTAGTGAAAGAGAGCATTAGATAAAATTAGGTTCAGTTAGTGAACAAGAGAATTGACGGAATATTTTTGTTAGGTAATTTTGTTTATTCCTTTAGTTATCTGTCATTTTTTTTTGTATTTATTTATTTTGATATGCCTTTATATATGGTATTTTTTATGATAAGTATACCTAATTCATGTTTTCTGTTATTCTTTGTGATTTCTGTCGGTTGGTAGATACAGAACTAGTTTTTTTTAATGTCTACAGACTACCACTGGACATGGCGATCAGAGGATCTTCAGAACCAGAAACGTTGAGTTACGATGTTCAATTGAACAAGAACTCGTTAGGGCTGGGCATTACTGTAGCTGGATACGTTTGTGAACAGGGTAAGTCTCTCCTGCAAGATTATAATATCTTAAAAAGTTCAACCTTGGGACTCGAACTCGCGACTTCCCGGTTGGTACGCAAGGTAAGCTTTGATTTTCTTAATTCACTTGCTAATAAGCAGGTCGTCATCACTTACCATGTCTTTTTCTTACAATAAATAAAAGATAGAAGCAGATAAATTTTAACACGTTGTTTCAAGCGTTGAAGCACATTTTCGAACTAAACAACCTTCATTTCTTTAAAGAAAAATATATTTTTTAATACAGGATAATACCTACTATTAAAATAAGGAAAAACTATTTTCATAATATTTTAGTTTAGAATAATACAGCTACTATATAAACAGAAAGAAAACTATATTCATTACATTTAACTAGGAAAAGAAGACTGCTTTCTACCTGTAGAAAACCTACTAATATTATAAATGCGAAAGTTTGTGATGATGGATGTTTGTTACTCTTTCACGCAAAAACTACTGAACGGATTTTGATGAAATTTTACAGTTATCTAGCTTATATATCAAAATAAAAGAAATAAATAAATATTTATTTGAGTATTTAATAATTATAAGCTAAGCTTAGTCTAGTTACTTAAATTAACCAACACCATAATAACTACTTATCTACTTAGACATAGGCTACTTTTAATCCGGGTACCACGCGGGCGAAGCCGTGGACAAAAGCTAGTAGGACTATACGTAGAAAATAGAGTTTAAGTCACCGACCGTTTTTACCAACTTCCGTTTTATTATATGCGTTTGCCATAAGGTTGTTTATATGTCCATTTATCTCCAAAACTGCCTATCAGATTGAATTATGGGTTTTTGCAATCGATTAGTATGATATCAAGGAGTATTTCTAAGCTAAGTTTTATCGCCACAAGTAACTAGGGGGCGATGCAGAAGACGATGGAAACGTACCTTTGATGCGGCTTCGATTCCCGCTGCGGGACATAAATGTTTGCATTTTCTGTGGATATTTGTTCCGGGATCTGGGTTTTTTACTCGTAGCTCCTGATACCTGATATAGGGAATTCTAGTGTGGGGGTTAGGCAGAACTATGGACCTGTTTGGTGTTTCCAATCAAACCGTGCCGACTGTCAAAAAAGGCGAACGAATTAAAAGTAACAAAATTACATAATTATATATAGGTATCGATTATTTTGCACCCAGTTGTCCAGCGATCTTCGTGGCATCATGAAGGGCCCGTCTGAAAACCAGCGCTGCACCTGACCCTTAGGTTCTGGCGCAGCATAATGCTGAGACGGGGACCTATTTCACCCCACGCAACACAAAATGACAAAATGTACCTACTTTCTCTGTTTTTCGTTTCGTATTATATGTTAAGTATCTGTTTTGTGTTTATCTATTACTATTTTTTGTTTAACTTTTGTGTTGGGAAAAATAAATGCATTTTCTTTCTTTTTCTTCTTTCTTTCTTACATGTAAAAACTCATTTAAATCTGAATAATTTTAGCAGATTTAATTTTATGAATATACAAAGTCATTGTATTGTCTGCTGAGTATCATCTCGCAAGTAGGTCAGTAAACACGCCGACGAGATTACATTGATCGCAGCTTCACAATGCGAGTACCTAAAAAGGCCTTAATAAACTTTATGTCCCTTTCAAACAGTCTGGTTAGTTTTTTTGAAAATAAGCAAACGGCCCAACCTGCTGGTAATTGGTAACCTTAACATATGGCCGCTTACAACAACAGAGGTATCACTCACCTTGAGACATAACGGGTGAAAAGTCTCATGTGTAATTTCACCGGCAACCATACCCTTCAAACTGGAACACAGTAGATGGTTAACAAGTTGCAAGCTATTCTTAACAAGTTTCTGCCTATCGATATTCTAGAAACTACATTTTGGCGAAGACTGATCAAATAAACCTAAAGAAACCCGGCAGAAGCCCGGCTTACCTAATTTTCTTTTTATTATTTTTCGATGTAACAAGTAGTAATTTAAATGTTTGCTTTGGATCTGTTTATCTCTTTTTAACATATTTTTTTCTTTGTCAAACGCTATCTGCCTCTGCGATACAGACTAGATCTAATGCGGAGCTCATTATTATTTAACTATTTTTGGAAATAAAGCATTTTGTATTTTTTCTTTGTAAGTACTACATGATCTGATCCCACCATATTTTTTTCACCTAAGGACAAACAGACGTGCAGCTCAGTATCATCCGTATCTTGTCAGTATACCAAACATTTAATTATAACAAGAACGACGAACGAAGGAATGGAACCCACTACCATAATCTGTCTTTACTCTTCTTTCTTCAAGGTAACAGTGAATAGGTATCTTCTAGACCTCTATGATCCATCGTCGACATATAGTCACTTTTCAATCTCACCATCATATGAGATTATTGCCAAATTAAGGTCTACTCTTGTTGTTAAAAAAACAGTAGGTACCTAATCAGTCTAGAATCCCGCTCTTCTCATACAGAAGTTTGCTTAACGCAGAAGTTTGCAGTAATCGGAAGCAATCGCAAACAATATGAACTGGAAACAATACGGTTCTTATATGTCATGAACGTATAACTTTCAATTCCAATAGGAACTAGGGATGTCCCTTCAACTGCAGCTAGGGATGTCAAAGTCCCAATCAATAGGCTTATTATTTATTGAATTCGCAAGGATCATTTGACAAAATCATAAGTGAATTCAAGATTTTATATATAAGTAAATTTACGCAAAATCCTCACGGCCAAGCTTCGAAGAATCAGGCAACGATTAATGGCTAATAAAGAGACTACTGCACACATCATATACCATTTCGTAGAGGCACGTAGAGGTTAGGATGTATATACGTAGAGGTTACGATGTATCTATCTATATTGTTTTGTAGATGCTATCATGATGAACCTACTACATCGTAGAGGCTGTAGATATTATTTCGTAGAGGCTACGGTGTAGATACTATTTTCTAGAGGCTACGATATAATTAGATACCATTTCATAGCGGCAACGATGCATAAACTCTTTTGAAGAGGCTACGACGTAGATTCTATCTCGTAGAGGCTACGGTGTAGATACTATTTTGTAGAGACTACAATTTATATACTACTTCGTAGAGGCTTCAAAGTAGATGTTATGTTGTATAGTATAAACTCTTTAATCTCAACTGATCGATGTATAAAACGATGTTAGTAAAAATATTTGAGAATAAAATAAATAAATAATGCTGGACATTTTCACATAGCATCATCTAGTCCCAAACTAAGCAGAGCTTGTATTATGGGAACTACATGACTGATATACTACTTATATACTTTTTTTTTTGTAAATACATACATAATATACATAGAAAACACCCAGACCTGAGACAAATATTTGCATATACAAACATTTTGGCGAATTCACGATGTAAATACTATTTCGTAAAGATTTCGGTGTGCAAAACTTCTTGGGTAAAACGTTAAATAAACAAAACTGCTGTAAAAAATAGACAGAAGCTCGCACCTAAAATTGCCACAATTGGGCAACCACTCAAGTTTAGACCGGGCTGAACGTAGTATTTATCTGTATTAACTAGCTTCTAATTCGCGGGCGAATCCACGGTTTCGCCCGCGTGGTCCCCGGATAAAAGGTAGTCTGTGTGTTATTTTGATGTATAAGCTACATTACTGCAAAGTTTCATCAAAATCCGTTAAGTAGTTTTTGCGTGAAAGAGTAACAAACATCCATCCTCACAAACTTTCGCATTTATGATAGTAGTAGGATTAGTAGGATAGGATGAACTTTGTGACGTATTATTACATCACGTATAGAAAATCACTTTTCTTATCGTTGTCGTGATATAAAAGGGGAAGCCAAACGGTTTCTTTTTTATTTCAATTAAGGGGAAGTAGGGTGTGTTAGGTGGGGCCATGACTTGCACTGAAAGCACCGTTTGGAAACTATTTATGTTCGGGGAGAACCTGATTTGTTCCTCTATTAAGTGAATTGATTGTATTCAGAGGATTTAGAAAACAAACGGACTCATGGAATTCCTGACTTTCCGAGGGTTTTGGCGACGAGAGCAAAAACATAAATTAATAATATTAATATATATTTATTGTCTTCATTTTCTTAGATTCTAGGTCTTCGATTATACCTCTATAAAACTAGACTTAACTATGATAGTTAGATATTTTCCCTTGCGAACTATTTTGTAGGTAATAATGAGTACTTTAATCACATAATTTTTATGTATTATCAATAGTTTTCTCAGTGCACGCCAAAAAATGAATTTTATAGGCAAAATTTTGCTACTTTGAGTTACATAATTGCAATTTTCTTATCTCTATTATTTTTGAAAATAAATTATAGCCTATGTTACTTCCTGATAATTTCGCTTTCTATTGGTGAAAAAATGGTTAAAATCGGTCCAATAGTTTCGGAGATTATTCGGTACAAATAAACAAACAAACTAATCTTTTCCTCTTTATAATATAAGTAAAAAAAGGTAGATACATGCCCCCCGACGAGGTTGTAATTTGAGTTTAATATACTAAATGTATTATTTAAATAATCAAATTAAATACATAAATAAAGTCCAAATACTTTAAATATTTATAAAATAATGTTGTAAAATACCAGTGGGGTGGAAGGATTGATATATAAAGAGTGTGTTTTTTGTTTGCAGAGGAGCTAAGTGGAATCTTCGTGAAGAGTATCAGTGAAGGGAGCTCGGCTGATCTCTGCGGGAAGATCCGTGTCAACGACAGAATTGTTGAGGTGACCGTTTTATACTTATATATATAATCCTTCCTTCTATTTTACCTATCAATCGTCTTCTACCTAGTTACGTCCCAGTTCCTTGACTTTATTGAAAGGACATAATGTCCCCTACCACATTGTTCAAAAACCCTCTACCGATTGGGACTCATAGTCGAACTCAAAATTTAATTAAAAGTATATAATTAGTATATCAGTGATGCAGTTCCCATTATACAAACTCTACTTAGTGTGGGGCTAGATGATGTTGTGTGAAAAATGCCCAGCATTATTTATTTATTTATGTATTTATTTGTACAATAAATAAATAAATGAATTCTTTTCTACATACCTACTCAGTTTCATTAGATTGAATAAATGGTTCGTCAGTTGAAATACTTTGAAAATGTTTGATTTCGCAATGCAGATTAACTTTTATTTAATTGGTAACACGGTCTACTAGTTTCAGTTTCTTAGTAAAATTTTGTTTACTTTAAAAAACGCAACACAGAATCTATACCATTGTTTTTTATTTATGTTTATGAAAATTAATCACTTTTGAGTGATGCCATAGCAGAAGTTTAGGCTGAAACTTCATACTATATTCACTGAGAAAGATTAATAGAAAAATCTGGTTACTGAACGTAATTAGTGACTAATTATGGTCATTAACGGTAGAAGTGAGTCCTTCTCGCTTCCGTACTCTGGTGGTGTAAGAGCCGAACGCCCAATGTTAGCCTTTTCCCGTGAGCTAAAACTAATTATAATATGATTGCTGGTCATTTTCAAACAGCATCATCTAGCTCAAAATGGACTACGAGAATGGACAAAATAAGGAATGAGTATATCAGGGGAAGTTTGAAAGAAGCACCCGTGATGGAAAAGTTGAGGAGTAATAGGTTAACATGGTATGGGAATGTCATGAGGAGGGAAGAATGTCACATTACGAGAAGAGTGTTAAATATGAATGTGGATGGAAATAAAAGCAGAGGTAGGCCAAAGAAAAGATGGATGGATTGTGTGAAGAATGATATGGTTAAGAAAGGAGTGAGTACTGAGATGACGGCTGATAGAGGAGAGTGGAAGAAGAAAACTTGTTGTGCCGACCCCACATAATGTGGGATAAGGGCATAAAGATGATGATCATCTCGCTCAAAAGTAAGCGAAGCATTTGTAATGGATACTACATAATTTAACTTAATAAACTTATAAACTTTCATTAATTCATTCTTATATACATTTTTATTGTAAATATATACATATTATGATATAAAACACTCAGGCCCGAGACAAACACATGCAAATCATACAAAGATGATCCCTGCGCCACAGAGGTAGTCATATTTATATCATAAGTAGAAACTATAAAGTTCAAAACAAAACGGTTCATCATGAACTGTTCGCTTCTACCCGCAATCAGGGTCTAGTACAGTCGAGCACAATGCCTTTTCGCGAGCAACGAAACGGGAATTTGTAATTAGTACTTGTGTGTATAATTATACTCCCACATCGTATCGTCTGGGTACGATACTACCGAGCTTCAACATCGCATTTCTGTTTGGTTATATTTTGGAATTCAGGCGGTACCTTGGGAATTGTTTTTGGAATTTTTGAGATACCAACTTGATACTACTTTTGTATTAAAAATTGTGATAATTGACTGGTTAATTATTGGTCTCTTTAATAAGCTGAAGGATGCGCAGCGAGCTATGGAGTTGTCACTACCTGATAAAGTACAAGGAAATAATGTCATAAAACTTAGAATTAGCAAGTTTAAGTGTCAATAGACATATTTTATATCTGGCATAATGGATAACTGCTAGGGAAGTAAGATTCTGAAATATGTGGCGTAAAATCCACAAGTGTATAATTTATTTTGTTGATGTTTTTCTTGTTTTTAAGCTCTCGTTTTATTGTTTGCGTTTTTTAATTATTTAGTTTTTGTTCTTTTATTTTGCTTTGTTACTGAGTATAAATGTAACAAGTGGGTGCCTCAAAAAACGATTCTAACCAGTATTTGTGACTTTTTTTGCAACTACTGCTTGCCACCTTACAGTGCCTTTATTATTTATTGTGATTATTTGACGACCTCTATGGCGCTGTGGGCGAAGGCCCGCCTGGGACGCAGAATGTTGCGGGTTTGATTCCCGCCGCGGGACAAATGTTTTTATCTGCAAATATTTGTCTTGAGCCTGGATTTTTCTATGTGTATGTATATCAGTCATGTAGTTCCCATAATACAAACTCTGCTTATTTTGGGGCTAGATGATGCTGTGTGAAAATGTCCAGCATTATTATTATTATTTATTATTATTCGTAACGTGTTTTTACAAAATAAACTAAATTCTATTCTATTCTATAAAAAGAAGCGTATATATCTTTTTTTACCAACTTTTGTAGCAATTTCGACAGACCAAAATTGTGTGAAGTTTATTCCACAAAATTGCACGCACGAGAATGCCCGTATTCGGGGGCAGCGAGACGGGAATTTATAATTAGCTCTTGTGTACGCGACGGTACTGTACCCATTGCATATTCATTTTGTTTGTAGGTCAATCGGTTGGATGCTCTGTGATGATATTGGAATGGAATTGTTGACTTTTTATTTGAATTCACTGAGTTGTTTGTAAATTTATTCGATTCGTTGAATTGAATTACGATTATTTCGAGCTTATTTTATTCGTAGCTAGGTAGGAATATTTGTTTACACGTGACGGACACGTACATTATATACATTTTGAGGTAAAATAATGTTTGGTTGTTTGTGGGTGTTTATCCGTGACCCTTTTTTTCCAAAACGGTTTAAATCATCAAGTCAAATAGAACGATTGAAAAAATATATAAATAAATCGTAGTGCACGGCGCGACGCGGAGGGAGAAAGTCGCGTTCACTCACCCTGATGAAGACTCTCGGAATGAGTCGAAATTCGTAATGCAATCTTTACGGATTTTGGCAGTCGTTCTATTTGACTTCAAGCATGATTTAAGGATGACGTTTTTATCACCAAAAGTCACAGAGGATGCTGTAATACCTAAGTGATAGAAAATCTAAAAAGTACGTGTGCCTTTGTCAACTGAGTTCATAGACTCAGTGACGAAAACCACCGTTGAAGTTCCATCTTCCATCCTGGAGGATCCTGGTGGCCTGGAGGAGAGCGCTCTTAGTATTGAGGCTGATGATATCATTTTATTAGATTTTATAAACCATGTACCTAGTTCTGTTTTTTGTATAAACCATCGCATCTTAGACGACTTCTGTGGCGCAGTGAGCGAAGGCCCGTCTGAGACGCAGAAGGTGGCGGTTCGATCCCGACGCGGGACAAATTTTTGTATGATCTGCAAATATTTGTCTCGAATCTGGATGTTTTCTATGTAAAGTATGTATGTATTTATAAAAAAAAAAGTATCTTAGTAGTATATCAGTCATGTAGTTCTCATAATACAAGCTCTGCTCAGTTTGGGGCTAAATGATGCTGTGTCAAAAAAGCCCAACATTATTTATTTATTTATTTATCTTGTTTTTATTATAACTAGATCTGCCAACAATTCTCATTATAATACTTCGCTCCATTTTAAGGTTGTCTGGAAGAGATCGTTCTAAGCGATAAGAATGCCCTTATAGTTATATTGCTTATTATGTGTTTTACAATAAAGTGTTTTCGTTCATTCAATAATTTATTTCCTAGAATATAATGTTATATACAGTAATGAGTATATCCTTAACTGTTTTGCCATCGGTACTAAAGGTCACGTACCGCAATAATCTATTAGACATACATTTACTAGTGTTATTGCCAAAACATATGTTTTCGTCCTTTATATATAGGTAACACGAGCATGTAGAGTACTATAGTTAGGTATTTAGGTATTTACTTTATTGCTACATGTATCGTTACTGTAAATGGCTGACATGAATAATAAACTTGGAAATTAAACGTGTCAAGTGTGAATATATCACGCGCTTACAGGGTTCCGTACATTTTATTTTAATCAGCATAGCTAAGTGACTTTTTAACGGATTTACATTATGTTATTAGCTGTATGAAAATTTCATTAATTAAAATAATGAGTCCTTGAGAGCTGTGTAATTTTTTTAATAAATAAAATAAATAAATCATAGCATTTTTGTGAGTATTTTCACTTTTTGGTACGTTTTTACTCGTGTTCTGCTGAACAGATTTTGATGATTTTTTTTTTATTTGTAGGGTTATTTATCGTGGAAACTTTAGTAACAACCATGTACTTTAGTCTTTCACAAACGGAGCGGTAGATCCTTTTAGCGTGTTATAAGTTTGATTTAATAATAAATAAATAAATAAGCAATTTATTTCAGAAACAAATAATAATTATTGTAATCTGATAATTTAATTGTTCATTATTTGTATCTTATTGATTATTATATATCTTGTTGTGCTCTTCAGCTTGGATCAATCAATCATGCCTTGATTGATTGATTTAAAGTTGTACAAATAAGCAGTCATCAATTAACGTACCTATTGAATGAATTAATGAAAATTCTTTATTGTACTTCACAAGAAATCTACAAAAAACTAAAATTTTAATTGTTAGGTTGCAGGAAGTTGGTAGGTAGAGGCAGGAGTAGGAGGTTTATACCGATAGTCATGGCATTGTTTGGGAGCTTTGTCGAACAGTGGATTTTTTTGTGCTGAGTGGCAAAGGATCCCTAAAATGGCATCAATCAGTGGAAAAAAAAAGAAATTATTATTAATTTTAGTAAACCTAATAATAATTTCTTTTATTTCAGATAAGCCCAATCTATTAGACTCGTCAAAACGAATCATCTGAGCCCAAACTTTACTAGTAGCCACTGAAGATTTCCACTAGCCATCTCCTGGCTCCATCATCAGATCGGTTCATCCGATCTACATATACATAGAAAGTTTCATTTCGATACGACAATTTAGAAGTAGGTTCAAATTGACTTCCTAGATTTGATTACATTAGGTATCCTACTACTATTAAAAACGCGAAAGTATGTGCATATCGATGTTTGTTACTCTTTCACGCAAAAACTACTGAACGGATTTTGATGAAACTTTACAGTAATGTAGCTTATACATCAGAATAACACATAGGCTACTTTTTATCCGGGTACCACGCGGGCGAAGCCGTGGGCAGAAGCTAGATTCTAAATAAGTTAGTAATTTACAAGTGAATCGAATATAAGCGTGTTAAAAATATAAATAAATAAATAATGTTGGACATTTTCACACAGCATCATCTAGCCCCAAAGTAAGCAGAGCTTGTATTATGGGAACTACATGACTGATATACTACTTATATACACTTTTTTTGTAAATACATAAATATTATATTTACATAGAAAACACCCAGATCCCGACACAAATATTTGCAAATACAAACATTTGTCCCGCAGCGGGAATCGAACCCGCAACCTTCGGTGTCTCAGGCGGGCCTTCGCCCACTGCGCCATAGGTCGTGTTATATAACTATGAACACAGATAAGCGAGCATTCAGGAGATTATAGAATAATTTTTAACTTATTTCCACAACACTCTAACAAAACGTAAAAGGGACTTGGAAAACCCCAAGGATTGCTTTAATGTTAAATAAATCATAGATACATGGATACTTATATCAATTTAATATCTCATTGTTCAGGTGGATGGCGTCTCACTAAACGGAGTGAGCAATCACAGAGCAGTCGCCTTGCTGAGAGATGCGAAGGGACCCCAAGTCAGGTTGAAGGCTTTAAGGTAAGTTAATCCCAAATCTAAGCGATTAGATCGCCTATTCTAGGTCGTTCAATAAGAGACTGACCAATCAAAGAGTAGTTTTTTTGTACTACTAAGTGGCATATAATCATACGGCCCACCTATTGGTAAACGGTAATCGTAACCTATGGACGATTGCCAAACTAGAGGTATCACTCACGCGTGGCCTCCCTGAGATACTTAAAATAACTTAAAATAAAAACACACACATTTCCTACCTACATAGAGTGTACCTAAACCTATCCTACTTAAATACAAATAATTGTATACCCAATTAATTAAAAAAAATACTATTTGAATGAATCATTATAGTGTAGTATTATATTGTAACGAGCAACTAAACGCAGAATTTTACTAACAAATAGTCTTAAGTATCTACTAACAAAATTAAGTATCTTCTGATTGAATTAATGTCCGATATTTAGTCCGAAAAAACTTTTGCATAATTGATTTTGATTGGTTAGTATTAGCTAGGCCATTTCAACAAATCAATCAATCTAAGCAACGGTACTTTACCTTGTTCCAGGTATCTCCGAGGAGCTGGTTTCGAGAAGCTCCAGAAAGCGCTGGCAGCTCAGGACGGGAGACGGTCGGGGTCACCAATAGCACCTCCCAGCCCCTCTGTGACGTCACTCGCCAAGTACAGCTTTAGTGTGGTGAGTTTTAACAATTCTTAGACATGTGTGTCTCCGGATAATGTTGTACAAAGGACGGTCTTATCGACCCGGCTACAATATTGAACTTGTTTAAAATTAGTTTAGGTGTTTATAATACATACATCCTATCCTACTAATATAATAAACGTGAAAGTTTATGAGGATGGATGTTTGTTACTCTTTCACGCAAAAACTATTGAACAGATTTCGATGAAACTGTAAAGTAATATATTCTTATATATCAGAATAATACATTGGCTACTTTTTATCCGGGTACCACGCGGGCGAAGCCGTGGCCAGAAGCTAGTAATATATACACATTCTTTACGTGCCTATCTTATGTATATTCTATACCTAAACGTGAAAACCTTTTCTTGACCTTCTGTGTTGTCTGTTATTATGTTTTATTTTCCTTAAAATAAATAACTAACTGGTCAATTTTATTTTTCTTTTAAACTGACGAGTATCTCTTTCAGTATGATGAGTCGACAGTGATAGAGACAGAGATAGAGAGCTGCGCACACCTCCCCTCCCCGCCCGCGGAGCGCGAGGACGAGGAGATAGTGATAGGTCGGGAGGAGCTGCAGGAGACGAGGAGGATACAGGACAAGTGGCGGGACATCCTCGCCAAGGAGAAGGACTGGCCGGGGCATCAGCACGACTACGACATTGTGGTGAGTGTACCTTTATAAGATTCTGGGATTTGAGGAACAGAATGCGGGATGGATGAAACGGCGACAGGTTACAGGAACTACGTGTGATCCACGAATATCCCTTAGGCTCAAAGGAAAAATTTACAAAACTAACATAAAGATCTGTTTTATTAAGTGTATCGGAGTGTTGGGTAAGTAAAGGGATTGATGTGCGGAGTCACAAGAATGGACAGCATAAGGAATGAGCATATAAAGGAAGTCTGAAAGTAGTGCCAGTAACGGAAAAGTTGAGGAGTTGTAGGTTAAGCATGGTATGGTCACGTCATGAGGAGGGGAGAATGTCATATTACAAGAAGAGTGTCAATTATTCGAATACTGCAAAAACAAAAGGGAAGATCAGGAATCTTATTATTTGGTGCGCGTTGGCCGGTAGTAATTTTCCTTTGACAGCAGTGGAAACGGACTCACATTATATTAAGGGTTAATAATAGGGGAAATCATAAGATTTTATATTATTCCAAAAATCCAACCACGACGTAGTTCGAACCCGCAACCTCCCTCTTGGTACTATACCAACGAGACCGTTACTCGATGTCTTGACAGCCTCGGCGCATAAAAGTTTGAATTTTGGGGGATATTATATCATCTTACTTATAGATATTCTGATTATTCGCTCCTCTTTTTCAGGTGGGAACAATAATCCGTGATAAGAAAGCTGGACTCGGAATATCCTTGGAAGGTACAGTTCGGGTGGTGTCAGGAAAGGAGGTCCAGGCGAGACATTATATACGGGCGCTAGCGCCGAGCGGGCCAGTCGCTTCTACCGGCTTGTTCAATCGAGGAGACGAGCTGTTGGAGGTAAGCCGATACACCGTTTGTCATTTCACTGTTTCTTTTAAGGGTGCCGTACCCGAAGTGAGTACATAATAAACTTGAAATAAAATATTTACTTACGAGAAGAATATAGATAGATAGATGACATTTTATATCACACTGCATTACATTATGTTGCTAGTAAAGTCTATCAAGTTCATTAACTAATAATATTCCACTGCTGGACAAAGGAAAGGCTCCCCTTTTTCTTTCCATGTCACTCGGAATCATGTTTTCCATGCAATCTAGTAATAGTATTATTGCTAGTAGCAGAATATCTTTCAGTCAAACTACGAATTAATGTTGTTCAAAAACGTATAAAATATTGTCTTCTCTTAAACCAGAAAATGTGTGCTGATACTGTTTGGCAGTATGGTATAGATGATGAAATGTTGCAGGTTAATGGGTGGCGGGTACTAGGAGCCCATCACGTGGATGTGGTGTCAAGGCTAAGGACCGCTACAACGCCCACCACACTGGTCGCTGTCAGGACTAGGAGAGACCGAGATCCGCCTCGGATAAATGTGAGTTTATGAAAAGTCTTTGTCACCATAGACGACTCATTATCTTACGTAAACAAACCATCATATCTTATAACTCATTGTTTCGTTTATTTCCACTGGTCTTTGAATACTTAGGTTCGGCAGGTTTTACAGAGTAGATAATTATTTAATTGTTAATATTATCTATATTATATACTTACGAATTATGCTAAATATCGAATTCTAATGAAAATTTGTCAAAGATCCATCACACAAATATAATATTATGATTCATATTGTAAACCGGAAATTTCGCGTACTCTCCTAAACAATATGAATGATCTTATTCACTTCATAGATTTAGGAAAATAATAATATGATTTTCTGTGAATGACTTACGGAACGAACGCACCTTCTTTTTTATGGAAGTCAAGATGATTGTTCTGTCAGAAACAGATATTTATAAAGTACTCATTTTATCTTCAGAGCTCAGTCCTAGGAGGCAGTTTGCAGCAACTAGCGCCGCCACCTGCGAGACTCATCAAAGCCAAGTCTGAGAGCTCTGTAGCCTCACTTTGCAGCACAAATACTGTCCTCTCACATCAACATTCAGGTGAGTCTATCATCATAAGTAAATAACATTGGAGCGCATACAGGTTGAATGTGACTATCAGTGGTATCAGGTTTGATATCTAGATGACATAGTGTTACTTGGCATGAAAAGCTAGTATGTAATGGACTCGGTGAACAGAGTCACGCATATTTGTGGAGATTTTTATAGCTAGAAGCCAATGTAATAAACAAACAACCTATGTGGTGAAAATGTGAAGTGACCAGATCCAGAAAGAGCAGTACTGCAGTTCTACTGCTGGGCCGCATACTCTCGCTAGCTAGTATGAATGTAACGGCTGTAATGTTAGTCTCCTAAGGTCTTTATCGTGATAAATGAATCCGATATACCGATTATTTATTGAGATGGTTGGAAAGTCGGTGGATGCAGTTGACTTAAAATCGTTTATCATGGGAAGGTCTATACAAAAGGGGGAACTTGTTCAAACTGTTGAGGATGATGATTACACAGTATACTTTTTTTTCAGAATTCTGCTCAGAAGACTTAGAACGTAACCGATCTCGGTCGCTCGAACCACTCAGCGGGCTCGCGATGTGGGCTGATGAAGTTGAATTCATAGACTTGGTGAAGGAGGACAGAGGTCTTGGCTTCTCTATACTGGATTATTTGGTAAGTCATGTGCAAAAACAATAAATTATTTACCTAGTGTAAATAAGTAACGGGAAAGGTGCCAATGTTTAGTTTCACATAGTAAAGATATTATATAGCTATGTGCTATGTAAAGATACTGTAAATACCAGCAGTGTTAATGTGTACCATGTAACATAAGAATGTTAAATAGTATCCAATAACACTGCTGAAAACAATACGTACGATTACAAAACAACGACATAATAAGTGCGATTTGATTTGATGGTTCAATAGCTTATACATAAAATCGGTCAAAAGTTTTTTTTACGCTCAACGTAATTTCATCACTTTGTTACCTCAGTAAGTCATTTAAAGCAATTATCACGTAACCATAATGTTTCCATAAAATAGAACCTGAGATAGATAGATTGATAGATCGAAAGATAGATAGAATCTTTATTGTATACAACACCATTTCACAGTACAAAGCAGAACCAAATATACCAAATAATATATAGGTATAAAACCAAAAGAAAAGAACGGAAAGGGTCTAAAATTGAGCCTTGTGGTAGCCCCATTTTGTAAGAGAACGTTTGGTTGATTAACTTAACAAATTTTATGATGTGATAAATGATGTCAAAGGCTGTCGAAAATTCAGATATTTTTTTGCAGTGACATCTTCTTTAGTTGATTTTTCTTTGATTTCAGGATCCTTCAGATTCCACTAGATCAGTGATAGTAGTGCGATCCGTGGTAGCGGGTGGAGCAGCCGCTAGACACGGTAGACTGTCACCGGGGGATAGATTGGTGTCTGTTAATGGATTGGAATGTGCTCGAAGTCCTTTGGCCGCCGCTGTGGCTGCTATCAAAGCTGCACCTAGAGGTAAGATGCTTTCTTCGATTTTCTGTTTCGTAATTGGTTGCCTTAGTTACTTAATTTATTTAACCATATTAAATAAATACCAATTTGCTACTGCAGCACACATTGCTCACCTTCTTATTTATTTTTACGTGGTGTTTATCCCTTTTTAAGTGTTTTTAATTTTCATTTTTCAAATTTGTAGTTTATATTGTGTGTATTGTGGTAGAAAATAAATGTTATGTCTATGCCTATATTATAACATTGGTTGCTATACAAGGCAAGTCCATTCTGTTTACAAATATGGATTAAAATAATACACATAAATTGAGTGAGACAACATAGACACGCATAGAGTGAGTCAGTGAGGAGCTTCCTAATTTACACTAGCAAAATAACTAGGGGAATCAAATTATGGCTATCTAACCTCTGCCTACGGCTTCGCCCGCGTGGTACCCCGATAAAAAGTAGCCTATGTGTTATTCTGATGTTTAAGTTACATTACTGTAAAGTTTCATCAAAAAACGTTCAGTAGTTTTTACGTGAAAGAGTAACAAACATCCGTCTTTACAAACTTTCGCGTTTATAATAGTAGGCTAATTAATTTGTTTTATAATTAGATAATCATCTAATAATATCTTTCCTCTGTATAAACCTTATACGAAATATTGGCCATGTGTTAAACACTAAACTCAGCAAATAGCTAGAAATAAATAAGAGAAATCTCTGTTTTTCACAGAGTTGATAAGAATCTTATCAATAGAAATTACGCTGGATCATTGAAAAGCAAATAAGCGTAAAGTAACACTGAAACATTGAGATCAATTTCAAATACCGTCGTGAAACGAAGTGACTTGGCCGAAGTAATATTGATGAAGTAGAAATTCTTTTTTCCGTTGTACAATACTTTTTCCAGTAACCAATATATCAATTTAGTTGCAGTCAGTTTTAATACTCCGTCAATACTTGAAACGTCTAGTTGTACATTTAAAATTGCCAACTTTTTGTTAGATTGCAATTAATTTATTTTAAAAAAAACATGTTTATGTGTTGTGGTAGTATGATACTTATAGTTCTTGATACCTACGACACAGGGAATTTTGTGTAAGGTCATTATGTATGTGTATGCTGGGTGTTATACTAATGTTAATGTTTTTGTGTGTTGGTGCAGGTATTGTGAGGATTGGTATTTCGAAACCACTGCCTTGCAGCACAGTGGTTGGCGGGGAACGAGCAAACGAACACAGCGTACAAAGCAGTCAGGTACGTCTTTAAACATTTATTTCTCATACACATTGTTATTAAATTATTTTCCGTTATATTATTATTTTTAATAAAAAACATAAAAAAATACAACACACATCTGTAAATTTTTATCTTCATTGTTAGAAGTAATAACCGGTTTGTTTTGATTTTTCGTTGAATAAGTGTCGTGATTATTGTACACTGAGGGGAAAAGTCAAAAAGTAAGTTGTTTTTTGTATTATTGAAGCTTGTTTACGCTTAGAGCAGTATTTGACTTTTGGGTTATTATTAGCATGCTGTTTTTAAACTGAATTACTTTAAAAATTTGTACAGTAAAGGGAACATTATCTACCGCTCTAAGAATTATATTTTTATTGTTTTGGTTATATAATTTTTGACAAAAATAACTTATTTTTTTGTTTAATTTAGATTTAGTTTAATGATTTCCCTTTAGTGTACAATATTTAAATTTGCATGCTTTTATTCACATTTCGTTTCTTTACCTCCAAATACTACTAGATTATAGACAATTACTTACACAAGAGAATTAATATGATCATAGCTTTTGGTACTTAGTTTAACAAATCTAGAAAAACACAATTTTGCATAAAATATAACTTAGCAAAAAAAATCTTACTAGTCTAGTTATTTTGTTTTAAAAAACATAGTGGTTTATATCTGTATTATTATCCGAATACAATTTAAAGTTACTATATCGAAAGTTGGTCATAGCTTTATTTAATCTTAAATTATTCGTTTAACTGTCGAATTAAATTCTAAAATCCTTTCTTTCAGAAATTGGAATACTTCACAAAGATCCTCCGTCTCATCATGTCCCTCCACCAGGACATCATGGAGTTGCAACTGGAATGTAACCAGGAGTTGGAGACCGTTTCATCACCTGGACCCTTCAGGGTGCCACCGAAGATCAAAGCCGAGATAACCATGAAATGATAGATAAACTACCTTTAAACTTGGCCACCATGAAGTTAAATGTTTGATTCTTTGCTATTTTGGGTACATACGTTTGGAAACGGCAAATTTTATGATGTCCATAAGAAAATGATCAAGCTGCTAAATAATTGTTATACGTCGGATACTAAGTTTACTGTCATGCAACAATTTTTATTCTAATGATGTATAAAAATAATGCGATGAAGAATTGTTGTGCAAGCAATCGCTACATTACCAAAATCAACTCGTCCAAGTACTTCGTCCAAGTACCTGTATAATCATTGAGAAATACGCCAAAATTCTTTGAGAAAATCATAGCGCCTTTCTTAAGGTTCAACTTAGCGAGAGCAACCGCGCTTCCAAATAATATCTGCTCAGTGAGCCGAAACAAAAGTTGTATACGGAAGAGGCCAATGTATCTGATACCTTCTTTAGGATCAGTCTATTTTTTTAACCTAGTCATGTAGGTTTGTCAACTAGTATACTTTTTCTTTACAATTACAATTTTGAAAGCCGTCACTTGTTATGTGCATAAGTAAAGCCCCAAAACTATGATGCCATGCCCCATTTTATTTAGACCAATATATTGAACTTATCGCGGGTTCCAACAGCCGTAAGCCTACGACTGTCATTGAAACTAAAGAACGCTTACCGTTCTTAAACCTGAGTTGTAGGTATTTGATGAATTTTACCGTAATAGTCACGTTTTCCAAAAAAAAAGTTGCTCCTATTTCATACTAGTCTAATGTAGTTTAAGAACCTTGTCCTTTTTTAATCTTAATAAAATAATATAATGATAGAAATGATGTCACCGCTGCTTTAAATTAGAAACGTCCATTTCATAGTGACAAAATAAAATTTAATTAAAAACTCAAGTTCGTACAAAATTAAGTAAGAAATTGATGTCTATTTATTAAAGTTGTGTTATGTAGTCGTGAAAGATGTTAAAATATTAAATGTTACTAGTCAATTTATAGAATGTGATAGATTTTAATAATGCTTTATAAAGTAATGTAGGTACAATTAATTTAGTAACGTGAATTTAGTTGTGCTTTCACAGAAAAATAAAAAGGAAATTAACAAAGGAATTAAACGTTTATTTGCAACAGCTTCAATACTGTAACTTACAGGATAACTCGTACATATCATAGCTTGTAAGGAAATGAGGGATTGTCATAAATATGAAAATTATGAAGAATAGTAAATTAATATTTTATGAAGTTTTGGCGTGTAAAACAAAGACTGTATTGATGAAATTGGCATTCTGATATGATTTTACAACATACTTTGTGCTGGAAGTATTTCAAGTTATAATTTCTAAACTGAAACGTGTTTTTTTAAAGTAACGTTTACTTATTGTGATGATATTCTTATATAAAAATGGAAAAAAACTTGCCAGTTCTAAGCTAAGCCATATCTGGTTAAATCACTGTGCGTATTAACTATTTAACAAATTTAAAACTTTGGATTTTTTGCAAGATCTGGGTGTGTCCGAATTTGCCTGAATTTGTACTTTTACCGTGACATAGTACTTAGATAATTTGTTGTTAATTGTGAAGTGCAATATTGATGTGAAATGCTTTAATTGAATCTGTGTTAATGTTAAAGCTTGTTAAATGTGCGCTGATTAAAATAAAATGTTTCAAATTTTAACTTTTTTTCACTTCAAAACTTACCACTTGCCAAATCTTGTATTATTTGCAATCGACACTACAAATTCTTGATAGCCTCGATGGCGTGGTGGGCAAAGACGCCTGCGACCCAAGAGAAAAAAATATATATAAGAGAAAAAATCTTACATTAGTTATTACTATATTATATGTAAATATGTAGGTATATTGTATATAATAAATTATGTGTATTATAATATATTCATAATATGTGGTAAGTACACCAATTAAACCCCATTTAAACTTTCTTACAGTCCGTTCCATCCAAAGGTTGTCTGGTAGAGATCGCTATTTAGCGATAAGACCACCCATTGTACAACATTGTTAAAGTTGATAGTACTTAACTAAGCTGATATGTTATTTGGTGTACAATAAAGTATTTTCTATCTATCTATCTATCTATAACGAGTAGGTATTAGTACAATACTCAAAAGGCATTTAGGTCTCTAAAAGTTTAACGTTTGTGATTACACCGTTTACTCCATGGTAATAAATTCATCCTAATTTATAATAAATAATGCTGGCCATTTTCACACAGCATCATCTAGCCCCAAACTAAGCAGACCTTGTATTATGGGAACTACATGACTGATATACTACTTATATATTTTTTTTGTAAATACATGTTAGACAATTTTTTTGAGTAGATTGTTATACCAATTGCTTACTACATTAGAATATTAATCGATCGTCTAACGATATAAATTGTGACCATGACATCAATTAAAATAATAATGCTTTCCCTAACCTCACAACACCTCCACAGGAATGCGTCAACTCTCTGGCTTCTGATGACCACACGGGCATGGATTCCTTCCACGAGTGTCTCCAAGAATACGGCGAAGGCATAGAAGTAGTCCAAATATGCCTTGAGCCTGAAGATCATTCTATAAAAGACGATGAACTATCGGTTTTGGGCGACCTAAGCTTGGATGACGGCAAAAAACCCATAGCCAATATGAATGGTTTACACGATCATAGATCTTCGAAATCAGACTCTCCAGATGAACAAGATGATGACATGACGATAACGGAAGATGATATACTGACTACACCAAGAGAACTGCCAGACTTGAGGACCAAAATGGAAAAGGGAGATCTAATCAAGCAGCAAAGCAAAGAAATATCAACCTCAGACGAAATGGTCTTTGCTGTAACTCCTACTGGACTAGAAAGAATTAGTTTTGATAAGTACTGGAAAGATGACACGAAAAAGACCAGTCTTGAAAAAGTCAAAAGTGATGAAAGTTGGAAAGAATGTTTGAACTATCCCGATGAAGCGACTAGTTTCTATAAAGCAACGAAAATCTCCGTCCAAGAAACAAACCTACTGTACATAGATCATGAGATGGATGGATACGAAACTTGCTTAGAAGACGTATCCATCAAAAACGGTCATAAAATTGAGATCAAAGACGAACCAAAACAAACAAAACAATCCATAGAAGCTAAACAAACAAAAGACTTTAAATACAACGAAGTTAACGATCAAAATACGGACTTTAGTGAAGTATCTTACCCGTACGTGCAAGAGCACATCATAAAGCAAATGAAATCGCTGCGAATAGAACCCATCAACGTTAATATTGCCAAGAAAAAGAAAAGCCCTACGAAAGTACCGTCCAAAATACACATTGACTACAAGGAACCAAAGAGCATCCAGATAGTAGAATACTACAACGACCAAGCTGAATGCCTAAAAGAGATAAATCAGCAGAAACTAGTAGAAGAGAAGAAACATCAAGATCAGAAGGTACTAGATGTAAATCAAATGACCAAAGATAAGAAAATTAAGCTGAAAGTACAGGAGCCAAGTGAGGAGTCCACCGATCAAGAGAACTACGTAGATGGATGCCACAAGTGCTTTCTAGAAAACTACGCGTATGCAATAACTACGGCGTACCTCTCTGAAGATAGCGCTTGCAAATACTGTGAAGTAAGTTCTTTTGTATTTTTAGAATGTAACTTATTTTTTTCTTTAGCTTTTCCCCTTATAAATAGGTCTAAAATTTTCGTGAAATTGGTCACCATACTACATGACTACACTAAAATGGGTCACCATAAAATCGACCAAAAGCTCGTGTTTTTTTATGTCAAGAATAGATCTTCATTAGGCCGTAATCTCACCTGATTTTAAGTGATGGACAATGATAAAGCATGAAGGTAGAAGATACCTATTCACTCTTACCCTGAAGAGACCCAGATTGTAATTTGTATAGATTATTCTATTTAAACTGTATTTGTGTGTTGTACATTTGAACTAAATGAAAGCATTGATAATATTGTTTATGATGAAATTGTAATCTAAGGTGATCCGTGACATGCTGGAAGTATCAAAAGAAGTATCTAGAAGGATGTCCGCGCCGGCACTGGTAAACTTGGAGAGTTCCTCTGACACTGATGATGATCAGTACCTGATGCCAGGAGTCAGGAACAGGAGGAAGTCCACTGGACCCTTGAAGTTCCTCGTACCTTCTAGAAGACCTAGGTAAGTCGGAACATATAAATAATATTTCAGGGCATTTGTATAAATGGTATCGTAATTTTAAGGCATCGTTTTTTGAATATCATCATGGCTTAATATTAGCGAAATGGTCCCTACTACTCGTATCATTGTATTTATTGCGAAAAATGATAGGTAAAATTATACAATCTCTCCGTGACTATTTGGCGCTGACGTTTTACTCTAACTTTACTTGAAAAACAAAAAATAACTGGTATTTAGTATATTAATGAAAGGCAATTGTATGACAATGCAACTTTTAGTAAATCGTTTTTTTGCAGTTTTTTTTGGGTTATTCCACAAATCCTTCCTAAAATCCCCCTTAGGGGAAAAATTGGAACTTAAAAAAGTTAGTCCAGAATTTCCCCCTGATAAAATGATGACGGGGTTTTCTGCACTTTTTTAATGTTAGAGTTCAATTTTTTTCCCCTAAGGGGGATTTCTCAGGGGGGATTTGTGGAATAATCCATTTTTTTATCATCAGTGAGTTCAGTCTGCGACAATTAACCCCTAGATCCTTATATACAAAGCCACTTTTTTGTTTGGTTGTTCTCATTGTGCCCCGATCTTTGGACCCATAATATTTTTTTTTGTTTAAAAAGTTAGTTTTAAATCTTTAATTAGGAGGTCTTATTGTTAAAAATATCAGCGGTATGTAGAGGTGCAAAGAGAGGAAGTTGGAAAATTCTACCCCTAAGGGGATAAAAAGGGCTGAAAAACTTTGTATGAAAACTCGTATTCCTTGATCTTACAAACTTGAAACTTTGAAGGGGGTGTGAGAGTGTATTCAAGTTTGTATGGGAACTTTTGTTTGAAACTTGGTATAAATATTATTTAGTACAAATGATAAAAAAAAAAAAAAAAAAAAAAAATGCTGGACATTTATCACACAGCATCATCTAGCCCCAAAGTAAGCAGAGCTTGTATTATGGGAACTACATGACTGATATACTACTTATATACATATTTTTTTTGGTAATACATACATATTATACATAGAAAACACCCAGACCGAGACAAATATTTGTAGATCTTTCAAACATTTCTCCCGCGGCGGGAATCGAACCCGCAACCATCTGCGTCTCAGGCGGGACTTCGCCCACCGCGCCACAGAGGTCGTCAAAAAATACATTTTTAAAAGTAAAATACATTTTTCCAGTGTGTTATGTTTGTATGGAAAATGTTTGACGCGTGGTGCGATTTGCTGTAAACTTAGTTTGGATACGTTAAATACAAAAGAACTGAATACGGGGTATTCAAAAAAACTCCCTTAAGGGTGCAAGGCATACAATGAGTTTTGATGTAGCTAACAATTACCTACCCTACGCGAATAAAACCGCGGGAATCGGCTAGTCTATATACAAAAGGATGATGATGTCTCACGCCGCAATGGTATACTATAATGTAGGGTTTCGTACAGTGCCCGCTCGGTCTGAAGGTGATTATTCTTCGAAAAACACAAAGCAATCAGCTAAGCGGCGATCCATAACCTTATTACGATAATCTACTCTACCAAAAGACAATTACATTTAGAACTCTCGCGGGAACACTAAGTGGATTACCCAAAAGGTGGGTAGGTAGTTAAGTTATTCATTGCACTAAGTAGGTAGGAACATAGAAAACTGATAGTCCCGTTCGTCCCACCAGCTTTCGTCCCACCGGTTTGATGAATGGGAAATTTTTCTCCACCCACGTCGTTATAAAAAGTGGCAATCCTATTTTATGCCGTAAACAGATCCATGGTTAAGCTATGTTACACCTTGATTGTTGATGGGCGACCGATGGCATTTAGAACGAGCTTTCTATGTATCTGAAGACAAGATAGAGTACCATGGTACTATGTGGTACCATAGTACCATGGTACTCTTAGTTACTGAAACACACGATACAGAGAATGTAAGTGGAGTAAGGACTATGTGTGTGTCTGTTGGTTATTTATTATTTATTTACTAACTGTGCCACGGCCGACATCGGCCCCGAACCACCGCGCCGCTTCGTCTGCCCGCGCTATTACATCTTTTGCTCGGCTCGGCTAGCGTGAATAGAGAGTTAAATAGCCTATAACCTTCCTAAAGAATTAAGCTATGAAATGCAAAAATACTTTTTCAAAACCGACTGGAAGTTCGAGGTATGTATGAGCGCCTTCAAACAAAAAAACAAGAAAACTGTTCAGCTTCATTGTTAGTAGTATATAGATAATACTAGCTTCTACCCACGGCTTCGGCCGCGTGGTACCCGGATGAAAAGTAGCCTATGCGTTATTCTGATGTATAAGCTATATTACTGTAAAGTTTCATCAAAATCCGTTCAGTAGTTTTTGCGTGAAAGAGTAACAAACATCCATCCTCACAAACTTTCACGTTTATAATATTAGTAGGAAGTAGGATAGATAATTATGATCGACTAGTTACTGCCCACAGCTTTACCTACCCAGTTTAAGTAGCCGATGAAAAGTAGCTCTTACCATAAAGGCAGCGTTCGTAATAAACGTATTCGCTCGACCGTTTTTTTGTCAACTTACGTTGTAAAATTGGTCTCCTCGAAAAGCCTTTTTATTTTAACGGGTTAATATACAGTCTATGTCCATCTTGAACGTCCATTCCAAATATTATGATATATTAAATTAAATTTTGATTATTTTCACACGATTCAAATAATATTTTCTAATTCACTTTTTGTAAGTCAGTTAAGCATATGAGAATTAAAGATTTTATAATATCCCAAAAACGCAACTTCGGCGACCTCCCATATCACCCGCGAATAGAATTGTTGAAAAACAGTTAATGTACAACATAAATGCATTGACAGGTGATTTCCTGTAAACTTCGATAATGCGATGAACTATGAAGCCCTACTTCTAAGGACAGACTTAGCGCTAGTCACAGTTTAAACAAGCCAACTTTCAACCTTGCCGCTAGGTAAATACAGTATATTTACCCGTAAAAGGATTTGAACGTTCTATGTTTACAACTGGGCAAAGGAAAAAATGCCTTATTGGTGGGAGATTAGGGGTTGTTTTGAATGTCTGGGTTTGGAAATACGTAGAAAACGTGAATATTTCATATCAATATTTCAAGTTCAAGTTATAGTGAAGTGATTTAAAAAAAATAGTTATAAATAATTCTAGACTTTCTCACACAGCATCATCTAGCCCCAAACTAAGCAGAGCTTGTGTTATGGGAACTACATGACTGATATACTACTTATATACATTTTTTAGTTCATGTCCAAGAATAACATATAGGTTACTTTGTACCCGGGTACCACGCGGGTGAAGCCGTGGGCAAAGACTAGTAATACTATAAATGCGAAAGTATTGCGATTTGTTCCTCATAATCTCTTTGGACGTACCTCCCTTATGCAATAAATATTGTTCAAGACCCAGCATATAATGTTTATCCGGGTACCACCCGGGTGAAGCCATGGGTAGAAGCTAGTATGTACTATCCCGAAAGGTAGTGCTCAGCCGTGGCTCCCAGCTATAGAAAAATTGGAAAATTTCGTTTAAAAAATCCTGCGAAGCGGCGCTCGTTCCGCCATGCATTTTGTACGTCAACACATATATGACACGTTCTGGTACCCGATAGATAGGGATGATTACTGTAGCCACTCGTCTATACGCCTGGAGAATGTAATACTAGTTTATGCTCACGGCTTTGCCCATGTGGTACCTTTATCAAAAGTAGCCTAGGCATTATATAAGTCGTCAAAGGTAATCTGGAAGAAATCGCTCCTAAGCAATAAGACCGTATCTTTATAGTAAAATTTGGTTATTATGTTATTTGTTTAAGGTGTAAGGTACAATAAAGTATTTTCATTCATTTATATATATATACTAGTATAGTCCTATTAATATTATAAACGCGAAAGTTTGTGAGGATGGATGTTTGTTAATCTTTCACGCAAAAACGACTGAACGGATTTTAATGAAACTTTTCAGTAATATAGCTTATACATCAGAATAACACATAGGCTACTTTTTATCCGGGTACCACGCGGACGAAGCCATAGGCAGAAGCTAGTATTATAATATTTTTGGTATAGTATATGTTGTTCAAGAACCAGACCTATTACCTTTTCGAATGTCATCCAAATCGGTTTAACCGTTATGAATTTTACTAACAAACATCAATACTTTCGCATTTATAATATTAGAAGATGGATTATAGAAAACAATCAATAGTGATGGGATGTGACTGCTGTCTAATAAGGTTATCGATATCGTAATACGCAAGATCCTAATATATTATTTATGTTCATTAGCGGTAACATTGAAGTTTTATTGCGCTGTTGGTGAAAAAATATCGGCGTGGTAAATTTATCCAGAGGTTATAAAATTATATCCCAAAAATATAATTCTTGGCGGTAATTTAAACCACGAACTCTTTATATTTAAATCCGCCTGGTTTCATCTTAAGTGTGGGTACACACTTTGAAAACCAAACAACTAATGCAGAGGTAATCTCAAAGAAGTGGTACTAGTTTTTTGCTCTATTTCTTCCTCTATATATAGCGACATCTCTCGCCACTACGTTACATCACACCATTGACGTCAGAAGTAATGATTAACTACTGATAATACGAATACAATGCGTAGCTACACAGGCTACCACATACTACCCATAGATGGCGCTATATCGCATCATACAACATATTTCAGGACGTTTGAGAATCCGGTGGAAGAAAATGAAATTCCTCTTCGAAAATGAAAGACATACCGACCGTGTTTTAATGAAACTTTACATTATCATTATGATAGCTATAATTTCAATTAATTTAAACACACTTTATGATAGTTGTTACTTTTATAAGTAGTTTTGCATTACCCGTCGTACCCTGCCATATGATATTTATATTGTAAAAATGGGAATTTTCATCGGTGAAGGCACCGACTAAGTTTCAACTCATTCCGAGAGTCTTCATCAGGGTGAGTGAACGCGACTTGCTCCCTCCGCGTCGCGCCGTGCACTACTAGTGCACGGAAGACTCTCGGAATGAGTCGAAACTTAGTCGGTGCCTTAGGGTTAATAGGGTTTGGAGTGTGCTTTCAAGCAATTATTTGTTTTTATCAGGAGAAACCGCTCTTCTATAAACATTTTTATAAATTTTTATAAATATGTAATACACTTTTTGTAAGGCAATAACACCGTTATTCTTTTAAATAGTTCTCTCCATCTTAAGATTGTCTGTAAGAAATCGCATTCAACGATAAGACCGCCTATTGTGCATTTCTTCTTTATTGTTATTTTATTATGTTTCTGTGTTTATACTGTACATTGGTGTTATGCACAATAAGATAAATCTATCTATTTATCTTTGTAAGAGAAAAAAACTAAAATGCGCATTGCGTGTGTCTGACGGGGCTTCCCTCAGAACTTTTCAAAATCCTCGCTGTTTTAATTGAAAATTTTGCAAAAATGAATTTGTAAAGGACTTTAACCATCGACATGATAAATCAGTACTGGTCACTGCATATCACTACGCACATTGCTAATGCCCGTAATTGAGTTAGGCTACTGTCCACGTCCATTGCGCGGAAGGACGGCGACTGTTCAACGTTCATCTTTTGAACTAACTTTTGAGCCGTTTTTGAGCCAGTTTCGAGCCAAATTTTTAGTGAAACTGAGCCAAAAAATGGCAAGAAAAGGTTGAAGTGTTATTTAGAGTGTTTTGATTGAAAAACGGTGAGTGAATGCTGTAATTAGATTAGATTTAATTAACGTCTTACGGATGCCCTGGTTTTGTTCTGTAAGTAAGTTAACTAACATTAAAAGTTTTCAAATTACATCGTATTATCCTAGAATTGAAATTATGGCTTGCCGACATTTCGGACACAAAATTTTCGGACACTTTGTCCGAACTGACACTTTTAATTTTCATTAATTATTTACCGACATTTCGGACACTTGAAGCTGTTTTGTACAATCAGGTAAAAAAGTTCTAAAATGTTATTACATTACATAATGAGAGAATGAGCGTTATTATGGTTTGGTATAGTCAAAGACAAGTCAAAGTCAAAATTCAGTTATTCATTAAAATCACAAGGATCACTTTATTTAGATAGTCTGATCTATAATTTGTTAGTAAATTACATAATGCCGTAGTCTTAGTAAAATTCCTTGTTCAGGGGCAAAAGGTAGTTTAAAGATGAAACCCGGTATTTGCATATTCCATCGTTGCATAGTCGGTTAAAATGATCAAAAACATCAAAGAAGATTATGCATACGCCGCGGAGAGTGCAATGTTTCCAATCTTCTACTCCATCGAGTGGAATAACTACCTCAGACTCCTTTAAAGCTGCCTGTCTACTAAAGCAGCACGTCATTTCCCAAGTAAAATGGCTATAGATTTGTACAATGACAGGCACTTATTTCTGCAAGCTTTAGTAATGTCCAACACTTCTGAAACTTAATAAAAGTAAAAGTTTCGTTTTCAATACTAAATCGTTTTGATGACGCTTTTTAAAGGTATGTATTTAAATGAAAAAACAAGCAAACAAATATAAACGGTCATCTTCTTTAATGATTGATCCTCTTTTAGTGAGACATAGGTACATAAAATAAATCAAACAAGACATAAAAAAAAATCTATCCATATTTTAATTTATTTTGAGCTACGCAAAAAAAATGCAAATAAAAACCATAAACTACTGACGTACTCCGCCATTATTATTAATTAATAATAATGATTATTAGATTCGTATTATTATTAAACACCCAACAAACTCATAAATAGTTCTGACTGCACACTAGGATTCCCTGTAATGTGAGTATCAGTAACTATGAGTACCGTGGTACCAGAACGCCCAGACCCGGAACAAGTAACTGCAAGACATGCAAACATTTATCCCGCTGCGGAAACCGAAACGCACCCCTTGCGTCCCAGCCGGCTTTCGCCAGTCGCCGCGCCTTTGAGGTCGCAACAACAGCTATATACATTGCACATATATCTCTTTTTATATCTACTTGCATATAATTATGATAAAAAGTAGTTTCTTGCTCCTAATAGCCGTTTGGGTCTGGTGGTATAATTCAGATTATAAGAAATTGAAATCTTACTCTCTAACTACTCCTCCGGGAAAATGGTGTGACTACGAAAAAAGTATGCCAGGATTAGTAAGTGGAAATGTATGGTCTCTACCTACCTCTATGGACAAAAGGCTCGACATTATATATATATATGTATGTAATTATTTGTGAAGTTTCCCGTACCGCTTTGGTGAACACGCAGCTTTATAGAAGTTTTGCAATCGTACCTCGGCAATTAACTTAAACAATGCTAATTTATGAAACAATGGAAGCCTTATTAAGGACTCGATTAAATGCAATCTATTAGTTTGCAAGAAGCTAGCAATATTAATTTCTCTGGTCTCTAGACCCTAGACTAGATTTTTTTTTATTTATACAACTATGTACATGTAGGTATATACAAAAAATACAGATGAAACAGCTATCTAAGATGAGCATTCAACAACAGTTGCGGAAAGAAAAGACCATATCTATTTCGTATGTCTCTCTATGTCATATAAGGAAAAATAACTTATTTCTAGGTCAGAAATAAGTTATTTTTCCTAGATAAATTGTTTGTTTGCTCTACCAAATTAGACAAACGAACTAAAGATGAATAAAAACATGCTTACAACATTTCTTAATAATGGAAATCCTCAAATCTATACTAAAATAATAATAATAACGTAGTTATTAATTTGCAAAAAAAAATTAAAATGTTTTAAATACCTAAGCTATGATAATTTAAAAGAAAATAAACTTTATTACTAAAGTTACTTTTTTTACTTTTTTTAACTATTTGGAACACGGGACCGGGATAAAAAAGGCGTTCTCGAAACGTTTTCTTGACGTTTATTTGATTTTAGCCACGGAGTTGACTTTTTTAATAGTTTTTTTTTTGTAATAAAAACTTATCAGAAATAATGTTATTTTCAAAATTGCTTTTGGACATTTTTTGCCTCGATTAAGGCAGCATTTTTTTTCTTGTTTTGATTGAAGTTATTCAAGCGTTTACACGAGTTTTTTCTTTGCACATTATTTCGGCGCATTCTGAAGAACCAGCCATCCTACTACTATTATTAACGTGAAAGTTTGTGAGGATGGATGTTTGTTACTCTTTCACGCAAAAACTACTGAACGGATTTTGATGAAATTTTACAGCTTATACATCAGAATAACACATAGGTTACATTTTATCCGGGTACCGCGCGGGCGAAGCCATGGGCAGAAGCTAGTCATACATAAACTGCACATCTAAGGCCGCCATTTATTTGGTGTACTATAAAGAGTTTATCTTTATATCTATTTGCGTGAAACATTTATTTCAATATCTCACAGAAACAGTTGGTATATAAGGTATACGTATGTATAGTAGGTATATATAGGTAGTATACAGTTTTACAGACCGGATGCACACAAATCAATCACTTTAGAGGCGACATGGTCACGCCTCGCTTGATTGTGTATCTACTGTTACAGTTAGCATTAACCAGCTTCTGCTGTGGCACATTCAGGACAGAAACTGATGTTTATTTCTGTGGCACTTTTTTGGAATACGCCAAGTTTATAAACCTCGGTGGTGCGGCGGCCGAATAGCCAGCTAATACGAAAAAGGTCCGGTTCGGTTCCCGCTGCAGGACAAATGTTTGCATGTTCTGTAGATATTTGTTGTGGTACCACGGTAACTCTTTAGTTCTTGATACAGAAACATACGTAGTCCTGGGGTGCTAGACAAATACCTCACGCTTTCTTTTCCTTTCACGCTAACGCAAATTTGTTAAGGTAAAACTTGGCAGCTGTCACGTGACATTTCCACAGCTAATGTCATTGAAATACAAATTAATCTTTCCGCAGGCGTTAACGACAACAGAAAGTGGTATTTTTCTAGACCCCCTGATCCCACATTAGGATCCACTGTGTCGTGGGTTTAAGGAACCACGAGTACCGTGGTAACACAATACCCAGACCAGTGGGGCGATGCATGTAATTTCCATGGCTATCGAGATGGAGGCATGGCATCAGCGTTATTACTTGTCAAAAACATAAGATTCGTTCGTTCATGGACGGTTCATGGCCTTCAGTTTAGTCTGGGTATGGTAATCAAGCGATGGGGGATCAATGTAATCGCAATTTAATGGATGGGCCATTCAAATGGGGAACTAGTGTCAAAATTTATTGCCATCTCGATAGCCATGGATAGCGATATCGACCCACTGGAATAAATATCTGCATGTAGACATTTGTCTCGCAGCGCCGCTAGCGCTGTCCACATGTGCCACAGTGACGTTCGGAAACTATAAACTATGTATGTTCTAGGTTATAAATTTAGTATTATGTGGTATATCAGGCGTTCACAAGGTATTGAACGGGCCAAATGGGAATACAGTCTCTAATTCATTAGTGGACTGAAAAATTAACTAGGCAGACAGAAAAACAGACTAGTTATGGATATCTACATGTGTTTTAGTGTTGGTAGTGATTTTAAGTACTTAATTGTGTTTGTATTTTTTAGTTTGCGACAGATGTTTTCATGATCTACAGATACTTGTCTTGGGTCTGGGTGTTTTCTATATATAATTATGTATATAAGTAGTATAATATAAAACCGACATTTCAAAGTGATCTTGTGATTTTAATGAATAAATGATTTTTGACTTTGACTTTAACAGTCATGATAAATAAATATAATAATAATATATAATAATAAATAAAGTGTCCAGGTGGTCTCGTCTTTTTTACCTGTAAACAAAAAAAATAAAATTTATTTCTTGTTTTTATTTCGAATCCTAAAATAAATAAAAAATAAATTAAGTTTTTTTCTTTTATACATGCAATTCAATTCTAATTATCCGGCTATTATGCTCAAAATTTGAGAAGGTTGTCGAAATGCGTGGTGTCTATTCAAAGTAAGCTCGCGCCAAACATAAATGCTTCTTGTATGAATGAAATACATGAAAATATACTACAAAACTTAAAGTACAATGGGCGGTCTTATCGCTTAGACTTACCTTAGACAACCTTAGAGCTGTATTTCAGCGACAAAATCGTCTGAAACATGAGGAGAGGCTAAAGATCGGATTTCCGCTTTGGGACAGATATTTACATAAACTGCAAACATTTCTTCGGGATCTGTGCGTCTTGGTACCTTAGTACTCGTAGTTCCTGATATCCACGACACAGAGTATCCAAGCGTGTGTTCAAAACTATGTAATGAAACTGTTGTATGGTTTTTTTTTTAAATTGATTATACCTTCTACCCATGACTTCGCCTGCATGGTACCCGGGGACTAATACATAGTAAACTATGTATGTAGTCTAGGCGATGAACTATAGATGTACCAAATTTCATGTAAATTGATTCAGCCAAGCAGATAATATAACGGGTATGTTATAAGCCTCATATTCTATCCATGATTGGGTTTTTTTTCTTCTAAACTTATACCTGGAAATCCACTAATTCTGTCGAAGGTCAATGTCATTTTTTTTTAGTTCTTAATGGAAATGAAAACTGAGCAAACACACAGCTAAAATTTCGCATATATACCTATATTCATAATATATATAAGATTTCGTTCTACCTACATACATATATGATACCATACGTGGCCGTGGCTGCTAATTCCTATTGTCCCCCGACGGGGCCGAAAATCGAGGGACAAAGATAATTAATGTTATGTTATGTATTGTTATGTATATACATATCAATGTTATGTAACAATATCAAGCTCCTACATAAATATTGTTTGTCATGTAGCCAGTGGTCCGTGAATGGCCACCAAAGAGTTGTCCCGCTTCGTTGGACGCGAGCCCTCTGTTGTGATGAGATTGCTATATTATAGGTACCTCTATCTATACATTCATTGTTAACTGGCAAAGACGTGTCGAGACACATTATATGATGTCTTATTTATCTTTTAAATCATCACTATCTATGGATTTTCATTGACTGTGCACTTTTAATAAATAAATAATAAAAAAAAATATGCTATTAGCGATAAGACCGCTCATTGTCCACCGCGATTACTTTTTTATTTGCAATCAAATGTTATCTTTCTATCTATTCTTTTTTTTATGATAAGTAGATACATTTATTCATACAATTATTTACAAGTAGGTATATACAAAAAATACAGATTAAACAGCTAGCCATCTAAAGACTGTTGCAAACGATCTGTAGATAGCTCAACTGATCCAGATCATTACCAGACGGAAGCTATTATTATATATATTGTTATTATATCTATCTATTATTATAGAAGATATTAGTAATTATGTTGTAGGTAGTGAAAAGTTATAGTCGCTGTATAACTTTTAGAATCCTATCAGAAAAATAAATTAATTTCTAGGCACGGCATTATAAATACCTAGCCTCTGCCCACGGCTCCGCCCGCGTGGTACCCGGATAAAAAGTAGCCTATGTGTTATTCTGATGTATAAGCTATATTACTGCAAAGTTGCATCAAAATCTGTGCAGTTGTTTTTACGTAAAAGAGTAACAAACATCCATCCTCAAAAACTTTTGCGTTTATATTAGTAGTAGGATAGTAGGATAATGTATGAATTGAAAAAAAAACTATAAAAAAAGTAGATACAACGATTCTACTCTCGATTATTCGACCCTATTATTATTAACTATTTTCAAGTTTTGTGATATTTAATTGGGATGTTGCATAAAAAAAAAGTAAAAGTAAATTTTATAAAAAAAAATATTTTGTCTACAGCTACGCGCCACAAGCCAAAATGACTGTGACGGTAAACTCGGAGCGTCGCGGGGAGAACCTCGTGGCCCAACGCTGGGGACCCGCCAGGAAGGTTACCATTCAGAGAAGCCCTGGCGCTCCATTGGGTGTCAGCATCGTTGGCGGTAAGGTGAGTAATCAGAGGCACGTCCAAACATTACATTTGGAACTAACTCACAAGAAATAAGCAGTTAGCCATACGAATGAAAACGTGATGAATCAACATTACGAGAAATTTTTGAATGAGCGCTTTTTCAGGTGGATATAATCTCGAACAGAGATGGAGAGGAAGGTGAAGAGAAGGCTATCTTCGGCATCTTCATCAAGAACGTCGTTGCTGAGAGCCCTGCCGGGAGGTGTGGCGAGCTGAAGGTAGCTACCATCGCCCATTGATATCTAAAACCTAAAACCTAATTGATATCTAAATGATGACGTATTGCCTTAAAGCACACTTCAGCCACTTTCGATGACAGTTGTCAAACAAACGCGTCGTAATCACCACATATCTGTAACACCAGGTTGTCGCTGAAACATTAAACTTAAACTCAAAGATTTAGATCCCTTAAAAAACAAAAACCTATGGTATTTCAAGTTGATTTTTAATCTGTAAAGAAATTTCAAATCTCAGTAAATGATTTTTAATTTGAGTAGCCTCTGCCCACGGCTTCGCCCACGTTGCATCTGTATAAAAAGCAGCCTATGCGTTATTCTAGGTTACTTGTCCGAAATTTCATCCATATCAGTTCAGTCGTTATGGAAATTATAAGCAACAAACATTCAATCATCCAAATTTACGTTTTTAAAATGTTAGTAAGATATTGAAATGGTCTTTCAGAGCTCTTTTAGCATTTATCTGGTTATGTGCTATCGTGCTCCAAATAGCATACCCGTCCTTTTACACACGGGGTATATTTCCATGGAGTGCCAACGGCGTTGATTCTCTTAACTAAAATTTATTTATCGTTAAATAGAGCACATTTATGCTTGCAATTTTTTATTTATTACTGTTAGTAGATATTTACTACAATTAAAGAGATAGCAATAATCAAATCTGTCATTTTCAAATTTTCCATACAAATTTAATGATACAAGTTTATAAACACACAGAAGAGAGGCACGTAAACTAATTTGACAGGAGTAAAA
This sequence comes from Perizoma flavofasciatum, assembly GCA_958496245.1. Taxonomy (NCBI): domain Eukaryota; kingdom Metazoa; phylum Arthropoda; class Insecta; order Lepidoptera; family Geometridae; genus Perizoma; species Perizoma flavofasciatum. The sequence goes on from OY292442.1 coordinate 8,848,023, forward strand.
TTTTCGTCATCTTTTTTGCGTGCATTCATAATGCAAAGGAGGGTGACATACTCATACTCATTTATTAACCGTAGGAACTAAAAGCACACTTGGTTTTTTCAAATTGCTTATAATAAGTCTATAGTATAATAAATCATTTCAAATAACTACATAATAAATCTGACCAGTTATAAGTCATTAAAACAGATAGGTAGGCATAGATTTAGAAAGTGTTAGGGTCAAATTAAGTTCATGTTATTTATAAAAGTATCATAATATTCAATGTGTCGATGCAATTCAATTCAATAAAATATAATTTCAAACTATTATGCTTCTGTAAAAGAGTGTTGTTAAAGTAAGGTACCGAGCCCTAAGATGGCCCACATTTTCGCATATATATGCTATAAACTGCTTTAAACTGGTGAGAATAGGTTATTTACTATTAAAATCGTAAGTAAGACGTAGGTTTTTTATATGCCAAAGCTATATTCTAAAAATTCACCACTTTTTCCTACATTTTCTCTGTAAAAAAACTGTTTTTGAAAATCATCGACTGTGGGCCACCTTATACACTTAGTGGTCTAAGACGGCCCGCAATATTTAATTAAAAAATAACGTGAATATGAGGTTTGCTCGTGTTTTTCATTAAACAATCACTTTGTATAGAGATTTATGGTGAAGTTTATATATCTTGTTCTGAATCTACTTATTTTTTTTTGACATGGGCCATCTTAGATCTATTAAAACTAAAAATTGCCATAAAACCAAAACCTTTAATATTATTTAAAAAACTATTACTCTTTTCTTAGTTATGCAATTAATTTTTGAAATAAAAATACAAAAATATAAAAAATGACTTGTAGTTCAGAATATGAATGGTATAATATCCTTCAATGTTTTTCCTCAGACAGGTGATAGGATCCTGGAAGTAGACACAGTGTGCGTGAGGACAGCTCCTCACGAGAGATGCGTTCAGCTCATCAAGGCAGCCGGCGACGTGGTCACCCTCACAGTGCAGAGTCTACTAGCTTGGGTAAGAATATTAAAAAAAAATGCTGGATATTTTTCACACAGCATCACCTAGCCCCAAAGTAAGCAGAGCTTGTATTATGGGAACTACATGACTGATGTACTACTTATATACATTTTTTTTTGTAAATAAGCAAGCTGCGACGAAAGAGAGAGTTCTGCAGATTTTCCGGGTACCGCAGTACTCGTATTTGCTGATACCCACGACACTGGGAATCTTAGTGTGGGTCTGGGGTATGTGAAAGGACTGCGTTGCGAGATTTGCATTTTTTACTAATTATTTTTTTGATGGAATTATATTTTTAAGAAAGACAGATGATGATAGTGTGTTCCATTCCTTTGCCGTTATCGTTATAAATGTGGAATCGAAAAGTTTGGAAAAACTACACAAAAACAGGCGACAACACATAAAATTTCAAGCAATGTCTTTTTTTCTTGATGTCCAGAACACAGACTCATCAGATATAGAAGCTTCATCACCTCCGCGATCACCAGCCGTCTCCAAGAAGTCTCCGGCGAAGTCCATCACCAAATCACCAGCGAAGACGCCTTCCAAATCACCAGTTCCTGCTGCTGAGAGCACTCCTCAACATGAGATAACGGTCAGTGCATGCATAAAACGCTGAAGGAAAACACCACAGTCCGCGATTTTCTAAGCTGAAAGTTTTAGCCCAGAAACGTGCTCAGAACATTTCTTGTTCGTGGTGAAAAACATAAAAAAAACATTTTCAAATCAAAACGTGTCTTGTCATTATCTCCATATTATCCTTGTGATTTCAATGAATAACAACATATTGACTTTGCCTTCGACAAAATTATTTAGAGCTTTAGACTGAATGAACAAATTGATGCCAATGCTAAATTGCTATAGATAACCGTAACATCGGAACCGGACCCTGTGGACCCTGATGAAGAAGCAAAGCCCGATGAACCGAAACCCGTGTATTCTGACGATGAAGAAAGCAGCGATGAAGAAGATGAACGAGAGATGCAAGGAAGAACTTATACTGATAAGGGGATGGAGGTAAGTCGTCAGGCGTGAATATGTTGATAGGTCAAATGGTTTAAATGGGTTAAAGAAACATAAAATAAATTAATAATTAATTTAATTATTTAAATCGGTCGGTCGACAAGGAATTATTCCCCATAGAAAAGTTAAAATACAACATTTATTTTTATTTTATGTACACCCCCGCCACTTTTACAATCTCTAATTATCCTCTCCATCGTTCTCTAAAAGTTGTCTGGAAGAGATCGCTTTTAAATGATAAGAACTTGTACTTTAGTTTATGTTGTAAAGTATTTTCATTAATAAATAATGAGCAATTTTAAGGTCTGATTTTGTCTACGAAATCAATTTGATTATGTATCTTCCATAGCTCAAAATTTCCCTCTACTGGAAGGGGTACACGATAATGTATATACTCGTATCATACATATAGTATATACCTATTAAGCTTCATCAAGGTTGAAATTAACGGTTCGGCACAAGTGCCGAAAGTATTCAAACAAAAAGTTGTCTAAAGACTCAGAGATATTTGCTTGCATCGCTCCTTGATCAGTTACTGATCCTTTTTATGATTGGTCCGTCTTTACCTCTTTCTTTTTTGTAACATAGAATATCTTCTTCTTAGATTGACCGCGCCTCAGCTGGTGCCATCAAGCGCAGCAAAGAAGAGAAGGAAGCAGACCCGGAAGAAGAAGATGACTTCGGATACACGACAAGTGAGTGGAAAGATACATTATTCACATTCGTCAATTTCGCATTCTATTTTGTACATATTTATTTATACGCGTGTTTGGTGGAGCATAACAGATGAGTTAGTACCTATTGGTGGACACAGGTGATGAACAGGCTCAATTAGAAACTGAGCGATGAACAAGTTCATTTGTAAATAGCGATGAACAAGTTCATTTATAAATAGCGATGAACATGTTCATGTATAAACAGCGATGAACAGGTTCATTTATAAATAGCGATGAATGAGTTAATTTATTAACAGCGATGAACAAATTTACAAGTTTTTTTACTCGTCTTTATTGCGTTTATCTTTTTTTACCTTTTTACCCGTTACAATACATTTGAAACATTGGGAAAATAATAAAAAAAGGTAAACGCGATAAATACCCGTAAAAACTTATATTTATGTAAACTGATCGCGAAAGTTTGAAAAGTACTAGCGATGAGCAAGTTCGTTTATGAACAGTGATGAACAAGTAAATTTATAAATCAATAATTTTGGTAATGGCTTTTCCTTTGAGTTTACCAGACGACAAAGAGAAGGAACGTTTTGGGATCTCAGCGTTAATGTATCAAGTCGAAAGAAGAAAACTTAACACCTTAAGTGGATGGATAACATGCTTCGTCAATTATTTTCTCTCCCTCAAACTACATGGTAATTCTATACCTAAGTTTCTTGTGTAACACAAGTTTATCTAATCACGTGAGTGTATTCAATAGTTACGAAGAACAAGTTTATTAAGAATGTAGTTTTTAACAAAGAATATTATTTTACTGCGTTCTTTAATCTAAGAAATGGACGTGGTCTGTTATGGTTTATATCAGATGTTTTTATCGACGAGTTTAATATTAAACTTATTAACTGATTAAAGGGAAATGGTTTGACCGATCATTATCAAATCTAAAGATGGACAAGATTAATAGCCTTCTGTTAAATTTTATAAAAGCTTTCTTTACAAAAGAAAAATATACCTTCTTGTTGTGTCCCTTGCCTCAATAGCCACCCACTTATAGTCAGGAGCGAGCGCGGCCTACATTTACACAATTCATAACGAAGCGGGGCAATTTTATACTATTTATCCTTAGACAGTGTCTTCACTAGTGTTAAGTTTTTTTTTCATACAATTATGTACAAGTAGGTATATCCCAAAAATACAGATGAAACATCTAGCTATATAAAGACCGTTGAAAACGATATATAGATAGCTCAACTAATCTAGATTACTTCCAGACGGAAGCGTTCCCAAAATACTGGTTGCATTGCCACGGTGAATAGAAATGCTAATTAGAAGGTTATTGTGATTGCTTGTCTCTCTTTGGTAGATTGGTTTGAAGTTTTAATTCATACATCATAAAATATATATTATTTTAGTTTATTTAACGGCATTTCCTGTAAAACCACATAAAACAGAGTTACAGTGACATTAAACTTAAACTTCCGTTATTTTAAAAGTGACGAAAAAAAATGCTGCTCTAACTTTTCAAACAAGCACAGTTGGTCTCAGTTGTAGACACAGCCTTACATTTTTTGACGCGTCTGTTAGTGTGAGATTCGGGGACATACATATTAAACAGATTTAGTATGTTAATGTATACTAAAATATGGCATACGTAACGGAAGTCAAACGAACGGAGAAAAGCGACTGGACTGAAAACTGTTGCGAGTCAAAAATGTTACGCATAATTCAATTTCGTAGTCATAGTTAATGTTCAAATATTGGTTTGTAGGAAATGCCACCGCTGACTTTTTAGGGTTCCTTAATCAACAAGGAACCCTTACGGTCTTATTACGAAACGTGGTCTAAACTCGAGTTTAAGCCAGGACTACTAAGTCCAGGTCTAAATATAGACCTTTGGTTTAGACTTGACTTTATTATGAAAGCAGATTTTTCCGCGGTCTAACTAAACCCAACTAGAACTCGGGTCGACGTATATCATTCATTCATTCACTGACAATAGCCAATGATCTTGGACTTTGCATGCCCCAAACATCGAGAAACGTTCCATTCCTTCAAGAATCTTGAATAAAATGATTTGCTTTATTATTTACGTCACGATTTTAAAAAAAAGTACCAGTTATTAAAACATATGATTATTTATTTGCCTCGATAACCAGTCAGCTTAATATTAAAAAAAAAAAATATTTGTCCAAAAAGTTTCCGGTTACGATTATTTACTTGAAACGAAACGTAAGGCGTTAAAATGTCCTTTTTCAAAATCGCAACAATCAAAATCCATACGTCAATCAAATTCAAGTCTATTTTTAAGCTTAGTCGTTTAGGAAAAACAAAATAATATCAGATAAGTACAAATTATCGAAGGTGCAAAAGCAATTACATTCAAATCTGTAAAAAGACATGACAAATTTTGCTTAAACTAGAGATAAACTAGGGGGCTGGCTGGTTTAATTATAAACTACAGATAGACCGCGGTTTTTGGCTCAAACCCCGTTTCGTAATATAAATTTTCTAACACTAGAGTCTAAATCCGAGTTTTTTCTTAAGCTTGACTTAAACCACATTTCGTAATGATACCGTTTTAGTTTCGTTATGCCCATCTGTCTGTCCGTCCGTGGCTTAGCTCAGAGACTCTTAGTAGGCAACAAGCAAGGTGTAATTTGTAACATATTAATCACGCCGACAGAGTGGTAAAAGAAAATATTTAAAAAAAATAGGTTATCTCCCCAACACGTATAGTAGGGATACATTTTTTCTCCTCTCTTCCATACTATGGAGTGTCGTTGTATAGTTATTTAAAAATGTTACGCTTGTGTGAAAACCATTTTTCGATTCAGGCATCCGTTCTGCCAGCTAAACGGTTGTATTTGGGTATATGGAAAATTCACAGTAGTAATATATATAACGAAGTTAAAAGGAAAACTGTCACAGCTAAGTAGGCTTTATAAGTTAACGGGTAACGTTCGACCAACTTTTAAAATGTTCTTAGAGAAATAAAAAGGATAATTACGAATATTTTTTTTTGAAAATTATTTTGATTAAGTTGTCTAAAACAGGAAGTACATATAAGTGTATGGGCAACTTCGGAACCCTACACTGCGCGTGTCCCGACATGCACTTGGCCGGTTTTTTATTATTATCTGCCTTCAAGCCAGCATTGGATCTAGTTTCACCTAAGCAATGTTCTTGTGATTTTTGTGTGCTAAACTTCTATAATTTTTGTTACTATATATTTATTCAACTTTATTTTATCCACTAATTTTAATGTATCTTTTCACTTACCACTTATTTTTAGTTTTATTTTTATTTATTCTATTGTTTTTCCAAAAGATCATCCTAGTATAATATAATAAAACTTTAGGATTTGATATCGATTTTTATCTTATTTTACGCCTATAATTGCGTTCTGCTTGTTTGCATAAATTTTCAGCAAACTGGTAAAAACGTGTACCGTATCACCAATAATGTAGACAAATCTCAACTCATTATCCTAATAATCCCAACGGAAACTTCACAAATACGTTCTGTAAGGAAACCAATCGACAATATGTTAAATCCGCTGTCAATGGCTCGCAAACGCATGAAAGTTTTATATTGAATCGATTGAATCTATTTCGGGCGAGGCCACGTGAAATAAACAATGCTTCCACCAGGTGCTGATAATATAACTACAGCATGTTAGAAACAGCTGGGACTGGCTATACAAGCTAGAGAACCCGGGTTGGATTAACCTTTCAGCGATCGCCATATCTTATTCAACCTTACAGCGTGCGCGATACGGATTCGCGAATGAGATATATAATATTTTACCGCAACTTTATGTAGGTGATTCGTTAACTGAGCAAAATATCATAAAAATCACGGAAAATAAATAAATTAATGACTCTGAACCGTCTATTTTCAAAGTGAACAATCGGCCGGGCTATGTTTGCGTATGAATTTTGATTCGGCTTACTATTTAATGCTACGAGCGGACCGGACCTTTGACTGCTTCACTTTTAAAGTAGAAGTTAATTAAATATCCGCGACATAAGGGCATATACTTTTATGATATATATACAAATTTGCGTTAGCGTGAAAGGAAAACTGAGAAAACGAATTCCTTAGAAGTTTTGAGTGTACTAGCTGTTCTTTGTTATCTGTCCGTGTAACTAATAGAGATGTAGATATGTAACTACGAAATATATTCGAGTATTTTCTGAACGGAAGTGGTTGATCTAGATAGAGTTGTTATTCGGCTCAATTCACAACTGCCTGGTGATTTATGCGATCAATTCAAAGCAATGCTGCTGATGAAGAGATGACTTCACCATTATTTACTAGCAAAGCTTCGATGGTAACTTAACAAAGCTTCAATGGTAACAAAACAAAGCTTCAATGGTAACAAAACAAAGCTTCAATGATAACAAAACAAAGCTTCAATGGTAACAAACAAAGCTTCAATGGTAACAAAACAAAGCTTCAATGGTAACAAACAAAGCTTCAATGGTAACAAAACAAAGCTTCAATGATAACAAAACAAAGCTTCAATGGTAACAAAACAAAGCTTCAATGATAACAAAACAAAGCTTCAATGGTAACAAAACAAAGCTTCAATGATAACAAAACAAAGCTTCAATGGTAACAAAACAAAGCTTCAATGGTAACAAACAAAGCTTCAATGGTAACAAAACAAAGCTTCAATGATAACAAAACAAAGCTTCAATGGTAACAAAACAAAGCTTCAATGATAACAAAACAAAGCTTCAATGGTAACAAAACAAAGCTTCAATGGTAACAAACAAAGCTTCAATGATAACAAAACAAAGCTTCAATGGTATCAAAACAAAGCTTTAATGGTAACAAAACAAAGCTTCAATGGTAACAAAACAAAACTTCAATGGTAACAAAACAAAGCTTCAATGGTAACAAAACAAAGCTTCAATGGTAACAAACAAAGCTTCAATGGTAACAAAGCTTCAATGGTAACAAAACAAAGCTTCAATGGTAACAAATCATAAAACACTCTAACGACTGTCATCCCTATGATTGACACTATGACACCCTCTGATACATAATCAGTACGTAGATCTGTGAGGATACCACGTAGGGTGGTCTGAGACACGTCCAAACATTATAGGTACATGGAACATGTCCACGTTTTCAATTAGCGTTTCTCGTGACTGCTCGTAAGCTGATCGTCTTTTATTGGAACACTAACCGATGGCACAAACATTCGAAGTTTTGTTTCTTGGGCATACAATTCACCCGTTTAGCAGATGTTAACGCCAACAGAAAGTGCGTGTTGTCTAAGGGGGCAGGTAGATGGATACACTGTCAGCCAGAGATACGAGTAAAATAAACACATCAAATTATTAAAAGTTATGGTGTAAAACCGTACATTTATCTACTGATATGATATATCTGACACAGATGGCTTAGCAGTTCTATGTACAGTCAGCCACAAAGATAGATAGATAGATAGAAAATAATTTATTGCACAACTAAAAGCGAACTTAATGCTAGATAGCATTCTCTTCCAGCTAACCTTCGTGTTATATGGAAAAGAGTATTGAGGTAGTACATGAATAATAAGAAAAGTTATACATTATAAATTATACGCTAGAGCTAATCTAATAATAAAACACACTATTCCCTAGATATACAAAATCCAACCACTATTCCCTAGATATACAAAATCCTACTAATATTATAAATGTGAAAGTTTGTGAGGATGTTTGTTACTCTTTCACGCAAAAAGTACTCAACGTATTTTGATGAAACTTTACAATTATATAGCTTAGACATCAGAACCATACTAAGGCTACTTTTTATCCAGGTACCACGCGGGCGAAGCCGTGGGCAGAAGCTAGTAATAATATTATAAAGGTGAAAGTTTGTGAGGATGTTTGTTACTCATTCACGCAAAAAGTACTCAACGTATTTTGATGAAACTTTACAGTTATATAGCTTAGACATCAGAACCACACTAAGGCTACTTTTTATCCGGGTACCATGCGGGCGAAGCCGTGGACAGAAGCTAGTTACATATAAGGGGTATTGATATAGGCGTTAGATTTTTACAAGCGCTAAGTTTCCTTTTAAGCACAGATCTTAAAGTTCCGGATAGTATTTTGCAATGTAAAGTTGCAACTGAATTAATTTCATTCTTGGTTTAAGTTTTATTCAGGAGCGTTTATTTTTTTTATTATATTTCCGACGTTTCTACAGTGTTACAATATCCATAACGGCTTATTTGCAGTGTGTGGAAACATAGTCGAAACGTCGGGAAAATAATAAAAAAAAGTAAACAGGATAAAGATCCCAATAAAACTTATTATTATGTCTACTGAATGTGAAAGTTTGATAAATAATTTTTAAAGATAAACAAAAGCTTACAAGAAGTAAGGGGATTAATTTACATAAGTGCTTCTATTTATGATGCATACAATATTGCTTCACTTATTGCAAAGTGCGTAGGTGGTTCTAGTAGATAGTGATCTCGACTTTCAAAGGTCATGCATCGAATTAAATAAATAATAAATAAATAAATAATGCTGGTCATTTTTCACACAGCATCATCTAGCCTCAAAGTAAGCAGAGCTTGTGTTATGGAAACTAAATGACTGATATACAACTTATATACATACTTATACATACATAGAAAACACCCAGACCCGAGACAAATATATGCAAATCATAAAAACATTTGTCCCGTGGGGGGAATACAACCTGCAACCTTCTGCATCTCAGGCGGGCCTTCGCCCGCTGCGCTACAGAGGTCGTCGAATTCCGTCGTCATTAATTTTTGTTACCATTGCCCCTAACCAGGAAACTATTAGTAACAAGAACAAAGGTTTTAACATTCTAAGCTATTTAAATAAATAAAATAAAAAGTACCAGTGAAAAGAACAAAGGTGTTTACATTCTAAGCTATTTAAATGAATAAAATAAAAAGTACCAGCGAAAAGAACAAAGGTGTTTACATTCTAAGCTATTTAAATGAATAAAATAAAAAGTACCAGCGAAAAGAACAAAGGTGTTTACATTCTAAGCTATTTAAATAAATAAAATAAAAAGTACCAGTGAAAAGAACAAAGGTGTTTACATTCTAAGCTATTTAAATAAATAAAATAAAAGTATTAGTGACAAGAACAAAAGTTTTAACATTCTAAGCTATTTAAATGAATAAAATAAAAAGTACCAGTGAAAAGAACAAAGGTGTTTACATTCTAAGCTATTTAAATAAATAAAATAAAAGTATTAGTGACAAGAACAAAAGTTTTAACATTCTAAGCTATTTAAATGAATAAAAATAATGAATTTGAATTCGTAGAATGCCTTAGAGACACACATAGCAAAACATTAATAAAACACGTGATCGATGAAATAGCATATCTTTAATAAAACTGTCGCTGACTGTAGGGGAAGGTGGGTATGAAAGAGTCAGTTTTAGAAAACAACTCGTTTTAATATCTAGAACACAATAAAACTACTTGATTTATATTTTAATTAGAATATTGTTTATTTTCCTTTGACATACAAACATATTTTTTGCATAAAAAGACCATAATATTAATAAAATTTAACTTTAAAAAAAAAGGGAAAACGGCTCTTTCATTACATGTGGTCATTGAAAGAGCCACCGTATTTTATGAAAGAGCCGCAACACGAATGACCTAACTATAAAGGTAAAAATTTCAGAAAAATTAACAACTTCAATAACAAAAGACACTTTCTACCATAATATCTTACTAATTCTACCATAATCATACTTTTAGTTATACATTTTAGCAATATGAGATCATTAATTATTGTTCTAGTGAAAATAATATTATATTCTAAAAAAGTTACTCATTTAACAACATCAACTTTTACTTTCTATTATATCTTTATCTTTAATAATTATTTAACATATAATAATCAGACTTTTACGTAGGCATTAGGCATTAGAAAAGATTAAAAACTTAGAAGCATTTTTTACAAAAATAATTCAAAGACCCTTTAATTCCACAGGAGTCGTGACTCCAAAGACCACAAAGCTTACTTTGATACCACTCCTCTTTACTTTCACTATATGACCCATTACAAACCACACAATTCTCCGTATTACTTACTCTAAATTTTTCCGTCTTTCCATGTTTCAGGACAAATCTTGTTAGCAACTGCATAATCATATGCAATTTTTTGGCTCGATTCCTTGTCAGCCCATAACACATTTTAGATGCAGTTTTGAGGTATTCAGTCAGTTTACGTTCCTGATCCAAAGTGAAGATACGTTTATTGCCTATGTTAGGACAATGTTTGTAAGTCCTTTCAACGGAAGCTTTGAATTTTTTCACAATGTTTGCTAAATAAGCTCTTGATATGTTGAATACTAAAGCAGTCTTATTGATTGATTGGTTTTTATGCGTAACTTTAATTACTGCTTCTTCGCCTGTAGAAGAACTAGCGTCTTTTTCTGGAACGGCTCTCTGGTTCTAATGACGTTTTGAAGTCTACAACATAAAAAAACATAATGTGAAGATACTAAATTTAGGTAAGATTACATTGCCATGAAAAAGCCAGGCATGAAAGAGCCGGCTGTTTCATCGCCTGTATGGTCGGCTCTTTAATCGCAAACAGCCATAAAAATATAAAACCTTTAAAATGTATTAAAAATTCTCAAATTATATCAATTAAATACCATAATAAGAAGCTGAAATAAATGCACAATCTAGTTGGAATTTAATTTTAGAGTCAAATCATAACATTTTAGTGTCAATACGTTAAGAATAACAGCATAAGAACTTACTTTTCAAAGTGGATTTTTTCGGTTAGCTACTGCTCCGCCATTACACTCCGGAGAACTGTCAAATCTTTGTGGGTTACTGATTATCAATGTTGCCATACGAAAAAAAGAAATAAATGATGTTCCACTCAGAGCTTGGGCTAAAAATCAGACTGGCTCTTTCAAAACATGTCTCTTTCATGCCCACCTTCCCCTACACACGTTTTCATAAAGATATTTTATGAAATCGTAAAATGCGATGAATACATCGTAACTATTTTCGTGTGACTACACACGGCCAATTTGTTGGGAGAGCTTTATGGGTTCTTGATGCAGTTGTTATTCGGCAGAATGTATTGTTTTGTGGGCCGAAGATAGTAAACTGAGGTAGAAGGTTAAATATCTGGTTTATGGTGAACAAAGTATTAGTCAGCTTTATCGACATTAGATTACAGTATGTAAGAAAAACCCTGTCTGCATCATATCCAGTCTTTAGAAGGCCACTGCTGATCTTGGGATACCTTTAAATTTACCCACGTGGCTTCCCAAAACGGAAAAGCCAGTCCGATCCAATCAAAATGTACTATGTATTCCTACTTCTCAAATAAGGATCTCTGAAAAAATCTTTTTTCAATCGAATGAGACATAAAATTTTGGGATTTAGGCATAAAACAATAAAAAACTAGGGTTTTTTAACATCAAACAATATTTAACATTGTTTTGACTCATTTGGGGGTAGTTCAAGACGTCTACCGACTGTTAAAATGATGATGAAGTACATTTCGAATTACCTAATCTATTGTATTGAGACTGTGGTCGTTCACGATCTATGGAACGATCCCCTAGCCCTCTATCTCTATTTTTTATCACAAAGTATGAGCTGCTGGGTTACGAAAAAAAAAGAAAAAAAAAGACAATTTATTTACATACACTAAAACCACCTTAACCTATGTAGATAAAATAATTTTGTACTAACAGTTTCAGAAGTTATTCTGGTATTAATTAGTTATCAAATAACTCCAAGAATCTGTGAATCCTATTACTATCATAAATGCGAAAGTTTGTGAGGATGGATGTTTGATACTTTTCACGCAAAAACTACGTTACAGATTTTGATGAAACTTTACATTAATATAGCTTATAGATCAGAATAACACATAGAGTTACTTTTTATCCGGGTACCACGCGGGCAACGCCGTGGGAAGAAGCTAGTAAAACATATTCCAATAACAGAATTAAATATTATTTCTTGCTTGATTTCTTAATTGTTTAAAGTTTATTATCTTTCTTTGTAGTCAGTGTGTAAGAAATATAAGTTAGTACATTTCTATACTAAAATGTAGGTCTTCCTATAGTGTAAATAACAAAACTCAGGGGGGGGGGGTGTCGTCAGAGGCACGTTTAATTTTTTAGCATACCTATGCCCACGTATGTTGTTTTGTAGCTAGCATTCCACGTGATAGTTTGCAAGCTCATCGCTTTTTTATGAAACTCTATTAATCGATGGCACACGCCTTCGAAGAAGGAACTCTTGATTCTAGAACATGCCAATTTCAACACGTTTTTTTTCCAACGTTTTAGGCTTGTTTTGAATTGACAATTTGCTTAGGAAATTCACGATCCTATAATTTTACACTAAACCACTTTTGGTATCCAGTATTAATTTAGGGTGCCTTATTACAGATGTCTTTATTGAATCGGACAGGGTTTTTGTTTCATACTGTTTACTTATTCACATTTATGGTACAATTCTATACTATGTAGAAAGTCGGGAAATCTTTTCATAGATATGTATGAATGAATGCTAATACTTTATTGTACACCATAAGAAAAATAAATACAAATTAACAAAAACATACAGCCGAATTGAGAACCTCCTCCTGTTTTGAAGTCGGTTAAAAACTCAAAACTTTTGGATGTTGACGTTAATAAATGAAACTAGCTCGTTATTTACCTCTAAATTATAATGAACGGAATGCATGCCTTTACACTCTATTTCAATCGTACCTACCTAATATTCAATATAAAAATAAAAAATTAATAATGCTGGACATTTTTCACACAGCATCATCTAGCCCCAAACTAAGCAGAGCTTGTATTATGGGAACTACATGACTGATATACTACTTATATACTTTTTTTGTAAATACTTGCATATAATAAATTGAAAACACCCAGACCCGAGACGATTTGCAAATCATACCTTCAAACATTTATCCTGCGGCGGGAATGGAACCCGCAACCTTCTGCGTCGCAGGCCATCGCCCACAGCGCTACTTACAAGAAAACATATTTTTTTCCTTTTGAAAAACAATTATTGGTGTTTTCCACCATTCCATAATATTTGTCACCTTTGAATATTTCCATCTCATTACCTGAAAACACAAGGCCAATGCAAATGTAATTTGAACTTTATCACCCTATTAATAAGGACAGGTAGCTCCCGAATTGTATTTCGCAAACTCCCGAACAATACTTGGGAAAAGTTTTATTTGAAGCCTCTTCAAATGTAACGCCATTATATAAACGACTTTAGAACTTTCGATATAAGGTTCAAATACTTTGGCTGGAGCAATTTTGTTTTTTGTTGCCGCCACTCTGTGTTTCAATTTCGACTATGCTCAGAGGTGTTTAAGTTGAATTTAGTTTGCGTTGTCTTGCAGGGGAATCTTTGCCACGTGGTAAGTTTTTCTTTAGTGTCGCGATGGAAGTGGCCGCGAGCAGACGTGTTTTCACGTCGTTCGTTTTTTTGTTCCGCGATTATTTTTCCGGGAAAAAAGTGCGAGTTTTTGTGACATGCTGATGCGTGGAGTGAAAAATTGTGATGGATAATGTTAAATATTTTGTTGGATTTAAAACGAAAAATATTCAAAGAGCGACGCGGATGTGGCTCGGAATAAGAGGAAAAGTGTATTAAAAATAATGAAATAGAAGGTTTAAACGATTCAACGACCAGGCATCCATTATCAACTAACTTATCCTACTAAATTGCGAAATCTTTAAACGGCTTTTAAACGTTAATCTCGTCCAGAAGTTTTATAAGTCATAAAAATATTTAGAGTTAATATGCCTACCACTATAATGTTTAATTTTAAATTAACATATAGTTTACATTTTTAGTCTATATTTTAAATAGTCTCTAAGATACCAATGAATAAAATCCTATTTACTTTTACTTAGACAATAAATCGCAACTGAAATCAGCAAGGCCAACATTATGATAAAAAAATCAAATTTTAATCATAAATATTTTTAATATTATTATTTATATATTAGACCATAAATCGCTACCATAAAATGAAATCAGCAAGGCCAACATTATGATAGAAAAAAACAGATTTTAATCAAAAATATGTTCAATAATTATAGTTTCAGCTCCCAGATTATCTTGAATTTTAACCTCTTAGTGTTTCCCGGAGGGGTAGGCAGAGAGACTGCGTAATATTGTTACCTGGAGCTATTAGTACCGACATTATATTTAATTAAGGGCAATTGTCACGAGGCGGGGACTTCTGTGATGTACCAATTGAAGATCCTTTCACAGAGGATCCATCGTCATCATCAACAACAACCGCTAGAATCCCACCGCTGGACATAGAAAGAAGGTAGAAAATACTATAAAATTATAATAATAATGTATTATCTAGCCACAAAGTAAGCAGAGCTTGTGTTATGGGATAGTATATGAATGATATACTACTTATAATACATATTTTTGTATATCCTACTAATATTATAAACGCGAAAGTTTGTGAGGATGGATGTTTGTTACTCATTCACGCAAAAACTACTGAACGGATTTTAATGAAACTTTACAGTAATATAGCTTATACATCAGAATAACACATAGGCTACTTTTTATGCGGGTACCACGCGGGCGAAGCCGTAAGGAGAAGCTAGTAAGTGATACACGGACAAGATACGGATGGTAGGTACTGAGCTATGCGTCGCTAGAGATGTGATCTGTATATATCTGTTTGTTGAAAATGAAATGCTCTCGTTACAAAAGCTAGTCGTTCAGTTAAGCAACTTACAGTCATGGATTGGTGGCTGTTAGTAGATTTAACTGATGATCTGTTGGTACGTTGAGTTCATTGAACCTTTAGTCACAGATTTAGTATTCGTGTCTAGTGTTTCAATAACTGGCGATGGGCTTGCAACCAGGGTTAGATCAGTCTTTTCACTAGCAGCAAATAAGTCTCTGCAAGCTCTCTGTCGTTCGTGCTTAATTTCCTTGCATCAAGAATGATAGATAGTAGTATGAATATTTGGTACTAAATAAATAATGCTGGACATATTTTTTCACACAGCATCATCTAGCCTCTCAAAGTAAGCAGAGCTTGTGTTATGGGAACTGATATACATGACTGATATACTTAACTTATGTACATTCTTTTTGTAAATACATTCCAACATATTGTGTTACCTCAATCAGACTTCGGAGAGCGGGGCTGGTGAGGCCATCGATCCGGAGTGGGCTCGAATCCCGTCGTCGATATTTCCACTGCAAAGATAATTGCGATTTAAAAGTTAAAATTCTTTATTAACCGGGACGTAAGGGGCTCGTATATTGCAATAAGAAATTGTTTGATTGTCTACTATAATTAATCGCCGAAACGGCTGATCGGATTGTAATGCGGTTTTGTTCTGTTTGTAGAATGGTCTTCAAGGATGGTTCTTATGTTTTATTGGCACTAGGGGGCGCTGCTGTCAATGATAAATAAACAAGACGGGTGTTTCAAATTTTGAAAAAAATTATCTTGTTATATTGACGACAATCAACCACAATCCACAACTTAACTCGTTGAGGGTGTAACGGGAAAAGTCTTCTAATCTAATCTTATCTTATTTTATCTTATCTTATGGACAAACAAATAAGGTCAAAGTAACAGGCGCTCCACTAAATTAACATAAACGATATAAAACTCAGTTAAAGTTATAGATAGGAACTAAAGTATTAAATATCTCAAAGTACGCGGGAAGTCGGCGGGTGGAGGTGTCTCTATGAGGTGTGGATTGTTCGTCGTTAGCATTCATAATTTGCGGGAGTTCCTTGTCCAACAGTGTACTTCTACAGGCTGTTGATGAGGATGATGAATCAAATTGCTTTAATATATGAAATCTACACGAATAAAAATACATTTATTCATACAACTATTTACAAGTAGGTATAAACAATAAATACAGATGAAACAGCTAGCCATCTAAAGACCGTTACAAACGATCTATAGATAGCTCAACTGATCCAGATCACTACCAGACGGAAGCGTTTCCAAAATACTGGCCGCATTGTCATTCAGCGAAATGAATGGAATTTGTGACACTATTATGCACTCAGACTAACTGCTATGCATCAATCTTGTAATAGAGATTACTAGCCTCTGCCCACGACTTCGCCTGCATGGTACCCGGATTAAAAGTAGCCTATGTGTTATTCTGATGTATAAGCTATATTACTGTAAAGTTTCATCATAATCCGTTCAGTAGTTTATGCGTGAAAGAGTAACAAACATCCATCCTCACAAACTTTCGCGTTTATAATAGTAGGATAAATATGAATCCCGCAGTAAGTGTGTGCATTTTCAACCGATTATCATAACTGAAATCGATATCACTCTACTGAATTAGCTCTGGATTGAATCCCAACTAATGGACTTTCAAATCAGTGAATTGTTTCGCCAAAATTTCCTTGCGAAAAACGTTTGTAATAAAATTAATGTCTTTCTGAAAAATAAAACGCGTACTTAATTTGCTACGATCATCTTATTGATTTCTGATGTACTAGCTTATGCTCACGGATTCGCCCGCTTGGTACCCAGATAAAAAGTAGCATATGTGTTATTCTGATGTATAAGCTATATTACTGTAAAGTTTCATTAAAATCCGTTTGCGTGAAAGAGTAACAAACATCCATCCTCATAAACTTTCGCGTTTATAATATTAGTAGGAAGTAGGATATACTCGTATATGTCAAAGTAACAATCAGGGGTATAAAAATGGTGAAATATTTTAGATGATTTAAGTAATCGTGCCTTGTACTTAAATTCGTACAAAACTCGTTTTTTCTGAGGTCTTACAGCGATAATTTTAATAATAATAAAAAGAACTTATTGGTTATATTGTTACCATAAAAAAAAAAAGAAGTAATTGTCGCCAAAGGTAACATTTTATCTTCATATTATAAAAACGGGAATTTTCACGTACTGCACTATCGGTGAAGGCACCGACTAAGTTTCAACTCATTCCGAGAGTCTTCATCAGGGTGAGTGGTTGCGACTTTCTCCTTCCGCGTCGCGCCGTGCACTACTTAGTCGGTGCCTTCACCGATAGTGCAGTGCGTGAAAATTCCCGTTTTTATAATATGAATAGTCAAGTTCACGATAGTTTTTGGAATAAAACATTTTATCTGTTAGGAACAGTTAGATTTCGCCACAAGCCACTAAATAACTCAGTGTTAAGATGTCCGTAGGTATGACACAGCAATGATTATCCAATAATAATGACGTCGGAAAACTACGCAACTATTTCTCAATAGGTTTTAGAATGGTAATTTACATAGAAGATGCTTACATCGTCCGGCGTTTGTTATGGCACATTGTAAATGGGAAAGTGATGCGGTTTTTAGAGCGCTATCACTGTCTGTCGCGGCAGAGTCCACGCTCTATTTTACAACATCTGATGATAATGATAATGTAATTTAAGCCGATTTCGGCTATCGGTGACATTGTTACTGCTTGGTTTCGATGGTAAGCTATGAGATGACTTGCGCAGCCATCTTAGTCTTTAAATGTCACAAAATCTGTATGATCGTTGACAAAAATTATGTTCTTCATTTGAAAGGAATATCTATAATATTGTCGAGATTTCTATTTTTGAGATGTTTCAAAACTTTTATAACCAAATAACTATTGAATATGTGTTGTTATAACCGAAATTATAACTTTTGAAACTATTTCCGGACAGAAAAAAGACAGTGAAACTTATAAGCACCTACCGATTGGCTGGAAGTGGAAAGTTTCGTATTTGCAGAACAAAAAGTAATATAACTTACTACACATAAATTGTTTAACCTATTTCTGTTTTCAGTACACAATGTAGGTGCTCCAGCAAAGCCTTATCAAAAACGAAAGTTTTTAGATTATAATTATTGTCCACACGTGCCACACTAAAGTCAGAAACTGTAACAATTATCTGAAAAGGTTCTCAGCACAAACAGGGAAATTACCATACACTAAATATTGCAAGGTAATTACACTCAACGCCACTACTTGTTTCTGGATATGAATAGCGTGTCAGTGACACTTGTCAATTACAGGGAAATTAATGTTTCCAACGTGAACATAATAGCTGGTTACTCTCACGCTTAAGATTGTTGTACACATATCAGCCTGGCACCGGATCGACACCGCCTCGACGCCGCGCCGTGCATCAGCCAGCAGCTCCGCGGTATCGGTGTGACTGCGCGGAGGAATCGCAAGGCTGTCAGCTCGTTGACGGTTATTTATTTTTAAATTGTTCTTTAAAAGCCTCAGCGGCTTGGCGAGACGTAAGCGCAGCGCTGGCCAATCACCGCTGGCCGTTCACCATTTTTTTTTGTAACAAGGGGTAAATCTGCTAACAGATACCCTACCACATTGAGGGTGTGATAGGGTTACATGAGGTTCACGGACTCGTGGATTCACTAAAATTCCCCGGTGGCTGGCCTCGATGCATGTCAAGGGGCTCCGGGATCTCCAAAGGAACGCACCGGTGCCTCTCAAGACGGCTGTTCACTAGCTTATGCCGAGTGTGGCAATGCCGTTACGATGCCGATTAGTGTGCGTTGGAGTATGGAGTTTCATACATAGAATACTAATGGGCTCGAGTTGAGGCGGTGTCGATCCGTTTCCGGGCTGATAATAATATGTGCGTGATAAATTTGTCTTTCATCAACAGAATTACTGTCAGATTAAATTGTATACAGTTTTTAGGAAACCAAAGACAAATAGCGATAACGGACCTCTTATATCTGCCTGTCTGTCTGTTTTCTGCGCTCAGTTTCAAGCGTGACGAGATCAGATGTGTTTAACAAAACATTTCTGCCTTCTTCTACAGAAAATAAAACACCTATAAGAGTAACTTTTTACTAAGTACATGCAAAATAGGGGAAAGGTGATTTTATTTTTCATTGCATATGTGCTATAATTGAAAAGGGCTTTAAAATTATCATAGACATATCTTGAATAATTGCATGCTAGAAGTTGTTTAGTGTGATACTATGTATAGGTATTATAAATTGAACATCTATATACATACCCATATTCGCAATAAAATATTTTGATTAGATTTGATTTGATTCATTTATGACTTTGCTTTCGTTCCGAATATATGCCTATCTAAGACTTCAAAGTAGCTAATGACTACTAAACAGTACGCTTTACAGGACTAAATTGTTTCTTATAAAACGTAACTTGCCTCGATGATGTTTTGACACTTTTATAAAGCGCTTTACAATATAAGCCCTGGAAAATAATGGCATTTTATTTCCGAAAGGCGTAATATATTTCTAAGCGCTTATAATAATGATCCATGAAAAAAATCAACCTGCTTTAACTTTGTAGGAACGTAATATTTTCCGATCCCCTACAGATTCCCGGTTCTCAATTTCTCGGCGCACGTTTTCATAACGGATGTTGTTTTGAGTTATTCTGAAGAATACTTTAAGAATTTGTAACAACGTTTTTTTGCTCTACTAACTTCACATAATAAGATTTTCATTTACCTACATAATACTAAAAATTATGCGAAAAAAGTGTTATGTGTGTCACAAACCACAGATTTCTCTGTTGACACACTTAATCTTGAATAAAGAATCTAATTTTCGTATAGCTGTTCAGCTTAATGTTATAAAGTTATCGCTTAATGTGATGTATGCAGGCATACTTTTAGTGAAAAAGTACACATCTAGTGAAAAAGTACACTTATAATGATACTAACGTATTTTATAAGTCAGTTGTGTGCGTTACGTAAGCAGGTACACTCCTAGTGAAATAGTACTCATGAAGTATACTTATAATGATAGTCAGTTGCGTGCGTTACGTAAGCAGGTGGCAACTTCTAGTGAAATAGTACAAGTTTAGTGAAGTGGTTGTTGTGTGTGCGTCACGTTGCCGGGCATCGCGTGCGCGGAGTGCGCGCGGCGTGCAAGAGTGCGCGGCACGCCCGCGCGCGATGAGCCATGCACCATGGAGACCATATCGGAGGACGCAGAGGCGGAACTTGAACTTGGTACGTATTAAGTGAATGGTATACTAAAAGTGTTTTCTCATCCCGTAACATAAAACTTATCGAGCACGAAAACGATAGTCGCATGAAGAGATCGCACGTGTGGGTACATATCCAGTGAAAAAGTACAGTTATAGTGTTAAGTATGCTCACGTGTGCATACGTAATGTTAGCAGGTAAACTCCCAAACGCATTTTAGAACTATTTTCGTTGCGGGTAAAAATCGTGGTAAATATTCAGTTTGTACATAGTAAAAAAGCAATAATGACTCTCTTGGCGGAAATCTATACCATCTCGTTTCGCTTTTGAAATAGTACAAGATAGTGCAGTGTATTCGTAGTCCCACTTATTGTACGCAGGAAAGCTCTTAAAAGCGTGACACAAAAATGTAATGTATGCCTTGCGAGTAGTGTTGAATCCTTCCACCACATTGCTCATTCAGTATTGGTCTTGGTGTTAAAAACACTGACTGAAAGCCTAAAAATAACTACTTAACTTTTTTACTTAAACTTTTTTAAAAAGAACTGAGCATACTGCGTTATAGGTATGCTCTCATACCTATCACACAGGATACTTTATATCCTAGCGTAGTTTATTATTTGTATCACTTAAACCAGTTACTAAAAATACGTTAAGCCTACTTTTAACAGTGTTATTTTATTGTAAATTATTGTTTTTCTTTTAGGTGCAAATTAAAAATTAAATGTTCAATTTTCAAATGAATGTTCATACTCGTACAATGAATGAAGGAACTTCTTTTTCTTTGAATGAATAGTCAGGGTCAAAGTCACAGCTCCTATACTCCAGGTGTTTAAACTAGGAGTTATTTCTGTAATTTACGATGCGCCCGCGCCGGTGCTGTAGAGCGTAAACATCACGCTCTTAGCTAGCTTTTTCGTTCACCGTGTCACTAGTTTTTTTTATTCCTGTTGTTAGTATCGTGACCCTAATTACAATTATGGAGACAACGGCCTTATAATGTCCAAAACATTTACAATTTAAAAATTGGAATCTTGAGAGCAAGAAGTGCCCCCTTTTTAAGATTTAGTGTAAAGATTATGTTTATTAATTACACTTACGAAATGGGTATGGTTAACGATCCATTTTGCCAGCTATACAGTGATCAAAAACAACTCAACTCCACGTTCAACTTCAAAGACACTTCTACTCACGGCTACTATATGTAATAAATTTTAACTAAATTTTATAACTTCCGTCGTGTACTTTATATAATGTATTGGAGCGCCCTATTTCGATATATTTTTAAATATCTATAAAATATAAATGTTTTTTGGCGAAAAATCATCCTTGAAGCTAAGGGGGCGGTGCAATAAATAATATAAATACACAAAGGAAGTTTTAAAATTTTGTTAAAATTTGTTACATCCAGTAGTTAAAATTTTTTTTTTTACGTGTCAACTCTAGATAGAGTCGACTATAACTTTTTCGATGCTCATCGGTCGGCGCCAACAGTGTCTTTGATATTCGGCCAACAAAAAGCTGCTGATGTAAATAAAATCTATGTGATTATGACGTAATCTGCACAGGAATAATAATGGCTGCAACTCTACAGCGATTTACGTCACTAATGGTTTAGTGTGAGATATACGTCACTAATGGTTTAGTGTGAGATTTACGTCACTAATGGCTTAGTGTGAGATTTACGTCACTAATGGTTTAGTGTGAGATATACGTCACTAATGGTTTAGTGTGAGATTTACGTCACTAATGGTTTAGTGTGAGATTTACTTCACTAATGGTTTAGTGTGAGATTAACGTCACTAATGGTTTAGTGTGAGATTTACGTCACTAATGGTTTAGTGTGAGATTTACTTCACTAATGGTTTAGTGTGAGATTAACGTCACTAATGGTTTAGTGTGATATTTACGTCACTAATGGTTTAGTGTGAGATTTTGGAGTATTTTGTGTGAACTTGAAAGTTTTTGTGGTACTGTATAAGTTTGATATTAATTTTGGTGACCCAAATATTGGGCAGGAGGGAAAATATCAATAAGTAACATTATAAACTTCGGTCTACGAACAATTTAAAAGATATGCATATAACTAGTAGTTGCCACGAACTGATGTTGCGAAATACTGTTATTACCCGACTAACGAAGGGAGGGTTGTTTAAGTTGACGACATCTGTGGCGCAGTGGGCGAAGGCCCGCCTGAGACGCAGAAGATTGCGGGTTCAATTCCCGCCACGGGACATATGTTTGTATCTGCAAATATTTTTGTCTCAGGTCTGGGTGTTTTCTATGTATATAATGTATGTATTTACAAAAAAAAAATATATAAGTAGTATATCAGTCATGTAGTTCCCATAATACAAGCTCTGCTTAGTTTGGGGCTAGATGATGCTGTGTGAAAATGTCCAGCATTATTTATTTATCTATGTTTAATATCATAATTTAAATAACAAATTAACCTGCCTAATTTATTAAGTTTCATCAAGGTTGAATAAACGGTATCGTCGGTCGAACAAATATATACTGACTGTAAAATAACTATCCCATAGTCATTTTGCGAGAGAACATTGCTCTCATTTGGTTCAGGCTGGCAATCTCCAAACGTTGAAAATGTGGATGAAATCAAGAAGTGTCTATTTTTATTAATATTTAAATCTTGTCAAAATTATTCGTTCTCCATTGCCATTTTGTTAGTGTAATTAGGGGAAGATATAAATTAACTTGTGTAGTGATAGAATTCAATGCATGCTTACAAAAACACAATAATTGATTTATCTTTCACAATACTGATTATTTTGTTGTTTTTTTTTTATTCATTCCAACTGATAACTCAAGAGAAATTGAACGATATCCAATAAATATAGAAAGTTCAACGACCCGAGTACATACAGGGTGTTGGTTAAGTATTTTGATGGCTCTCGAGAGGCGTGTGTGCATTCGCTGAGTACTGGCGTGCACACAAATCAATTCAAATTTGTCGTATTGCTTCCAATAATAAAAATAAATACGAGAAAATTTTTGTAAAATTTTGAAACGCCTGCCGTCTTTTTCATTTAACGTCCATTGTAACGTCTTAGAACTGTTACACATCGATTGCAAAAGTAACGCATTTCAATCAGATAAACTAAACATACAAATTCACAAACAAACAAAAAAAAAACGGAGTCTTTCTTTAATCTTTAGTGTTTCTTTATTTTATTCTTCGCCAAGAGAGTGCTCCGTCTCTGTTTACACAAAGTTTTTTTTTGATAAACAGGGATAGAACGAGCTTTTTCTCGTTCTGTCTAAACTCACCTTAATAAGTTCTATACTAAAAATATGCACATCTTTCACCTACAGGGTGTTGTGTTGACGGCATGTTCGAGAGAGCCGCAGCGGTGCATTCGCAATGGGTACTGACGCGAGCATAAATCAATTTAAATTTTATTGTCTTTTCATAGAATGAATTGGATTCAATGTGGCGAATGCGCGCGACAGTTTTGATTGAATTTATGTATGGTGACTCCTGACCTGACTTTTCAATTTGTTTTTTGTTGAAGTAAACTGTGCGGTCGCTTTTCATGAATGAATGATATTTATTTGCAAGAATATAGGTACATTAATATAATTACATAGGTATAGTCAGCTCCTTTATATTTTTACATATAAGTTGGTAAATACCTAGTTACAATTAAATTTATAGATTTATTAAAAAGTCAAATTTAGAACTATATAAATTTACTATTTACTAGAATTGAAATACTTAGTCTTACCATTAACATGTCATGTAAGCTTATTATTGAGATAGGTAGTCATTAATTGAATAAAAACATCTGTTGTAAAGCCAATTGAAAAGTTTCGTATTAAATTCTATGTTATTCATTTTTAATATGTCATGTAAGTTTAGTTTTGTGAATGAATGAATGTTAAATAAAATAACACTATAGAATTATTATTAGGTCTCGTCTAGATGATGAAAAATATGAGCGGCGAATTCAAAGAGCTTATCAAAGACTGTTTTATTAAAACTAGGTTTAGTTCTAAGTTCTTAAAATTTTTCTTATAAGAAAGTGTTATGAATTTTTTATTCCAAAAACTATCGTGAACTTGACTATTCATATTGAACTTGACTAGCTCCCTCCGCGTCGCGCCGTGCACTTCGCGACGCGGAGCAAGTCGCGTTCACTCACCCTGATGAAGACTCTCAGAATGAGTCGAAACTTAGTCGGTTTACCGATAGTGCAGTACGTGAAAATTCCCGAACAATATGAAGTGTTGTGAAGTTGAAGTGACGTTGTGTGAAACATAAACGCATTATCACTTTCTACATATAACTCGGTTGGTAAGTAGAGTTAGTAGACACTTATAGCATTCAATTCCAATCTTTTATTTTTTTATTATAGTGTTATATAAATAAATGAAAGCGAACATTTAAATAATTCAGAGTTCATACAAAACAGACCACAAACAAAATCCCTAACAACGCCTATAAAAGTCCTCACAATAGGTACCTTTACACGATTGGTAGTCTAACTTCGTAAGGGTCAGATGAAAAGCAAAATGTAAAACATTAATTGTTCTAACATTTTCAAACGTTTGTTGAAACCATTAAAAGTTTTTAATGAGGGTAGAAAGTTTCATATTACAGTTTCCTACAGCAACCTTAAAAAACTAAAAACACCGTATAGAAGTGACACTGAAAAATATAAATTTTATTCCAATCCAGTCATCTTATGATGCTAAGCCCACTGCTGTTTATGAATCAGGTGCGACTACTGTGCTACTCTGCAAGTTACATAATTTTTACAAAAATTTATATTCGTTTCTTGTGTTGTTGCACCTGCTAGTGACGTGTATAAACATATTTGAGAACTATTCTTGAAATTATACAAGAAAATAGCATAAAAAGTGCATTAAGTACAATTGGTTACGCAGTAAAAAACAAAAAAAAAACATTCTCTTTCCAACACATACTGGCTCCTTGCGTCACTAGGAAAAAAGCTAAGTAGACACCAAGTCACGTGACGAGCGCAGGGTCGGTTGGCGCTAACACGCGTATTAAATTTGAGTCATTACCGTTAGGGACTTCGAATAAAATGGACTGCGGATCCCTAGTAATACTTTCAAAATTAATATTATTTTCATTCCTAGTAGAGACCGTCCACGCCCACTTTTGTTTTTTTTTACAAACCTAAATATATTCAGTACAGTCGTAATTTATTAAGGTAGTCTCACTTCTATCCACTGATTTGTTTGTTACTTAAAGCCGCAGCCTCCGCATCACAGATGTTTGCTTTAAATGAAAACCGCTTGGGTTTTTATGTGATTGTATCATATTTTATACATATTATTTCTTCGGAAACGAGTGTTTGTTTTTACTTTGAAATAATAATTCTAATAAGGCTACAAATTGAAGCAGTCACGTCTCAAATTTCAACTCAATTTCTTTGGCAAAGGAATCTTGTGTTAAAATATTTCATTTCACTTTTCGCTTCGCCATTACCGCTTTACATCAACTAATGGAATCGAGATAAGCTTGCCGTCGATCGCCGGAACATCTTGACACGACTGTACATAAAACCGTGTTTTATTTAATGCATTTTTGCATCAACCTTTAACATTTCCACGGAATTTTGTGCTAGGTATTTATTTTTTACTTTCAGCTGTTTCTTGTTGGTTAATTAACAGTACTGCCAGTATAAATACTACATACCTATTTATTAGATTTACTAAACATGCAATAAAATTATTTTACAAAAAAATCTACAACAAGCACAATAGTTTCACAGCATTTGGCACACTATTCTACTAATAAACCTAACGAATCAAACAATTTAAAAAAAACCTCATATCATCCAAACGGCTAGACTGATTTATATGTTTAAGGTATCATTGGAATTGTCTAGGCAGTTTATTATCTGACTGTACAAATCATTGGTGTCCGAAATGTCGGTAAATAATTAACTAAAATAAAAAGTGTCAGTTCGGACACAGTGTCCGAAATGCGGCATGCCGTTATTTTTCTTCACACTGGCCTTCTCTTACGATTGTTATCAAAGGCTTTTTCAGAGCCACAGACAACCTGTGCATGACATGAATTATAAGTTTAGTAATTTTATTTTTTCTATTAACTCAGATAATAATGAAATTTGTATACTTGTATGCTGAAAATGGTCTGATCTACTCTATTTTTTTACTACACACTGTAATTTATGTTTCACCAATAAACAAATCTGAATCTGAGTACCCAAGAAAATCCTATGAAAATACGCGAAGGAATGTGCTTGAAAACATAGAAATACGTCCCCCTCACGCACTCCATATCAGTTTAAACGCAGTAAAGATCTATTAGGATTAAACGCTTGACCTTTTTCTCAAGGAAGCTTCACTTAACGACCTCGATGACGCGACGGACAAAAGGCCGGCTGCGACTCAAAAGGTGCGGGTTCGATTCCCACAGCGGGACATTCTGCAGATATTTGTTCCAGGTCTGGGTATTGTGTTACCACGGTACTCGTAGTTCCTGATATCCACGATACAGGGAGTCCTAGTCTAAGGTCAGCACTTTTATATGTGTCTGCTGGGTCTTTATTTATTTAGAAAACCGGACAAGTGCGAGTCTGACTCGCGCATCGAGGGATCCGTACAAGCTTGTACTATGTTCACCAAAATTTGCATTAATCAAGTTTCATAAACTGTGAAAGCACCAAACATTGCTCTAACGAAAAGATAGGTCGAATTGAAAACTGAACTTTATAGTTGTCAAAATTATGGCACAAACATCGATATATGTCACGGTCAATTCGACAACTGCAAATGTCAAAGTCAAAGTGTTGTGTGATCTTGCTTCTTGTCATTTTTTTATTATTCTAGGTCAATGGGAAGTACTCTATAGGTTTATTGATTTACTTTACGAGTGTCCAAATATAAGGCATAAAGTGCTGTATTTTTTTATTGCGTTGACTTAGAAGCTTCATATTTCTACAGATTCATAAGAGACCTATATATTTGATATTAATTTCAACTTGATACCTCCACACGTTCCAAAGATAAAGGGTCTTGACAGACAGACAGACGGACGGACGGACAATGAAATATTCTTATAAGGGTTTCTTTTTTATTTTTAAGGTACGAAACCCTGAAAAGCGTTTGAGGATGTTTTGCATTTGATAGCCCAATTTTTGAGGAAGGCTAGGTATTTAACATCACCTTTGGATCCTTAGAAGCCGATCAAAAGAAGTAATAGCGACGCGGTGGGTCAGGGGCTGATGGCGGCCGTGGCACAGCTAGTTGGGAATAAAATTATAAATGAATATGAAATTTTAATGGAGAAAGTTATCCTGAAATTGTTTGGATTCTTCAAAGCCAACTTCAGTAGATGTTGGCTGACCTACATAACTTGTAGGAAATGCATTCGACCGTATCCAATGTCTTGAGTAAGATCAACAGAACTGAATCACTTTGACTATGACTTTCAAACTTCATTACTTTGATTGAATCCATCTCACGATTCTATGATTAACAGTTGGAACTGCTCGTCTGGGGAATTACTACCACCAAACAGTAATAATGCTCGAATATCTGTTCCAGTATGATACCTTTCAAACTGGTGCCGATGAAATTACAGGCAAATGAGACTTTCATCCGTTATGTCAGGGTCAAACGTGCGAGTGATACCTCTGGTGATACAAGCGTCTATTTGTTACGGTAACCTTAACTAGCTTAATAGGGGGGCCGGACGCTTGTTTGCCACTTTAGTCGTATACAGGGTGTCCCGGAATGTGTATATAATGCCGGAAGGAGGTATTTACACCGTGGTGGGGAACATTGTTTGTTCTACGACTTTTTGGATTTCCATGTTTTGTGCTCTTAGCACATCCCTAAAATCAACTAAACAGCTGTTTAGTTGACTATTGAGTGTGACGTCACAAGACTCTTGTGAACTTACATTCTTGTGTCGTCACAAAAATGTGATGTGCTAAGAGCAGGTAGTATGGAAACTTTGATGGTCATTTAATGAATGAAAAACATGGAAATCGAAAAAGTCGTAGAACAAACAATGTTCCCCACCACGGTGTCAATGACCTCCTTCCGGCATTATATACACATTCCGGGACACCCTGTATAAAAAAATACTTGGAGAAAGATTCTCGCACATTTTTTGATATAAATAAACACCCAACTATCGCGTAGTCCTGACCACACACTAGGATTCTCTGTGTCATGTGTATCAAGTACTATAACACAAAATGGAACGAATTGAAATTCAACTCAAATCGGACCAATAAATAACCCAAAATGGGACATCGCTATTTAATTAGTCTCATTGAAGCAGTAATTGATGCCCGAAGCCTATTTATCCGAAGGTCTTAAGACCCGTATATCATGATCATGTCTCTTTAAGTGCCCATTAAATGTTTAAGAGTGAACGCAAACCTCGGCTATGATGAAGATTTCAGAGGAATATCTCTATTTCTAGGTACCACTAGTTTATGGTAGTTTTACGAGAAAGGATTTGAATCTTACAGAAATATAGCTTTCGGCCTCGTTTTCCCTAGATTCAGTCCCGAGATTCTTTTTTTTTATTTTTTTTTCATCACTTAAACATACATTGATGTTACAGATAATTCAGTAAACCATTGACACAATATTAGTAAACTTCCTTCTAAATAATTCAACTTCAATATCTTCAATATATATTCAACTTCAACTTCAAATTAAGTTAGTTTAAAAATAACGTTTTATGATCAAATTTGACTTTAACTTAGCAGAGCTGATGATGATAATGTTTTAAAAAAAATAAGGCTTTTCATAAAAACTATACAATTTTAGTGGCATGAACAAAAAATACGAAGGCATGTGCCTGCAGTTAACAGTGAGCGGCGATGGGCATGTAACCTGTCACGTGGAATGCTTACTTGCAAAACGCGGGTATGTGTCAAATGTTTTGGCTCTGCCTTTGGCTACCCCTTACTTGGTATCCTCAAATATCTATCTATTCACTAAGTATGTATATGCGCATGTACATTATATGGATATTACCCAATATAAGTAGTAATCGTTTTGTTCTTCATCTAGTCTTTGTTAAGAGGCCACAGCATAAAAATTAAAAAAAATCCTTATAATTCAAATTGTTAATACAGATTTTTTTTATCGTTCAAAAACACGATCGCACCGCAATCTCTCCGTGACGTGATGAAGACTCTGGTGAAGATTCTTAAAATGTGTCGAAACTAATCGATGTCTTAACTGAAATCAAAAGAAAATCCAACTAATATTATAAACGCGAAAATTGTGAGGATGGATGTTTGTTACTCTTTCACGCAAAAACTAATGAACTGATTTTGATGAAACTTTACAGTAATATATCTTATACATCAGAATAACACATGGGCTGCTTTTTATCCGAGTACCACGCGGGCGAAGCCGTGGGCATAGGCTAGTCAAATACATTTACGTAAAGAAGCGAGGATTCTGTGATGAAGCTACAGATATTCTGCCTACCCCTCCGGGAAACAGGCGCGGCTTTATTTTTGGATGTATGCATGTAGTAGGTATTAAAATCTGTTATCATATATTATAATATGTATCTATATGTATAATATGTATGTATTTACAAAAAAAAGTATATAAGTAGTATATCAGTCATGTAGTTCCCATACTACAAGCTCTGCTTAGTTTGGGGCTAGATGATGCTGTGTGAAAAATGTCCAGCATTATTTATTATTATTTTATTTATTAAGTGCAGGGGTTGGTCTAAAGTTACGGTTGGTGGAAATTCCCACTTCTAAACATTTTTTTAATGTATGACTGATCTTTTTCACGTTATTCTGTCGAGCAAAATCCTTTTGTTTCAATGAATAGAACTCTATTGATTGTGAGTTTATAGAGTCGTCTAGCTAGCTCGGCATTACTAAAACGTTGAAATCCATTCCCATCTAGTTGGCTATCACACCCGCCGATCGAGTTACCGTCGGTCGGTCAGCGTGGCGATCCCCCGCAAAACTAATCTTTTTTTTGTTGCTTTCGGGATGGCGAGCGAAAATTGAATAACATGAATTTTATCACAAAAATGTCTCGTTCCTTCCCTTACTTGCTTGAATAATCTTATGATATAACTTTGTATATAGCTACTATGATAGTTATATGAACTGATGCCAGTCGTGTCACCAAACGGTCATTTTAACTTTTCTTACATATAATTATATTTTATTAAGTAAACCTTAGGAACTTAGAGAACATTTGGTTACATCAATAAAATGACACAATGTATGTTTTATAAATAATAACAATACTTACATTGTCTATTTGGAAGGATGCTAGAAAAAGGCAAGTATTTTACTTAGAAATAGGAATGTTCATATTTTTATTGTTCTTCTTGCCCTTATCCCATATTACGTGGGGAATTATTCTTAAAATTATCATAAGTCTTAGTATTTTTCAAACTTTTGCGATTCGATATCATCTTAAAACTTATAGTTATGCGAAAATAACCCGTCTTTGTCATCCCGTGACCACGGCTTTTCCAATACAGTCGAAAAGGGAAAATAATAAAAAAGGTAAACGCTATATAGACCCGTAAACTTATAATTATCATAAGTCTTAATTTTAAGAATACAGCTTGTGTTAAAGTTTTCGTCCAGGGAAGTACTACCACCATGCCTATTTCTGGCGCCAAGCAGTAATGTTCTCATTGTTGTATTCCGGTTTGAAGGGTATGGTTTCCGGTGAAATTACCGGAACCTGAGATCTCTCATCTTGATATCTCAGGGAGGCAACGCGTGAGTGATACCTTTGGTTATTTACCTTTTTAATAGTATAAAAAACATACCTACTTAATAATGTCTGATCGTTTCGTTTAATGTTGCTTAGTTAAAATCCTACTAATATTATAAACGTGAAAGTTTGTGAGGATGGATGTTTGTTACTCTTTCACGCAAATCTCTTTTATTTTATGGGATACTAGCTTCTGCCCACGGCTTCGCCCACGTGGTACCCGGTTAAAAAGTAGCCTATGTGTTATTCTGATGTATAAGCCATATTATTGTTTCATCATCAATACGTTCAGTAGTTTTTGCGTGAAAGAGGAACAAACATCCTCACAAACTTTCACGTTTATAATATTAGTAGGATTACACAAAATATCCGATTCAAATCCGACTTTAATCAATTTTTTTAAATCTGATGAAATGTTTCGGAGATTACCTTCAAACTTACAATCTTTACCTCATTATAATAATAAGTATATATAATTATTGATTTACGTAAAGCAACCAAGAAAGAATTTACACATCTAACAAAATCATTACATATAAAAACAGATATCTGTTTACTCTTAACTACTTAATCGTGGCTTCTTCATCGAATAAAGCAATAATAAAAACAAGCTAAACTCGCCACAGGACTTCAGCTTTCATGTTTAAATCTTCACAGCAACGTCTTTGACTATATCCATTTCCGCAGAGTTTTAGAGAGTATTGAGTACGAAACTAATGGAAAAAATCTTCTAACAAAAATAAGTGTCAGGACCAAGCTACGTAGATCACACGGTTATAGGCAAGTATGCTTGACCCCGCCATTGTGAATCGACTTACTGTGAGCTCATACTATTACTCAGCTCTAGATAATGTGAAATGCCTGAGGTTATGGAATACGGAGAGGAGTCGCGGTAAATCTTTTAAGATACTGAAAAGATTTATACGTACCATATGATTATGTATCGGAGTAAATTTGACTATTCATTTACAGCAATCTTGCGTATAGGCGTTTGTAAAATTGCCACACCTTCCAGTAACTAATTTACACTCTAAATAAACACAAAAAAGCTTATGATTGTATGATGATATCCTCAGATACATACTGAGTAGATCTTTGAGGATACTAAGTAGGAGTAGTCAGAGGAACGTTTTGCAAGTGGTAAGCATTCCACGAGACAGGTTGCAATCCTATCGCCGCTTATTGGAACACGTATTGATACCTTCGATGTTTTAGGTCTGGGGTATATCGGTTTCCTCACGATGTTTTCCTTCACCGTTTTAAGCACGAGTTTGCGAGTGTAAAAATCTATTGGTGCATGACTGGGTTCGAGCCCGCGTCCTCTAGATCAAGCCAACACGGAAGTCAGGGTACCACCCATCAAGCCAACACGGCTATCAAAAAGCAAAATTGTTTAAAAAGCAACCCTTCCACTTTCAATAGCTAACCTTGTAGCAACCGCGCATGCTATATCACGATCGGTGGTGTAGCTAAGTATCGCATAGCTTCAAGTGTGACTTCGATTGGGCACCACCTTCAACTAAAAGCCACCTCTTGACACACTATGCAGAGCTCTTAACTATAGGATTTTATGTTACCTACTTCTTTTAATATTTTCCGAAGGCTATTTTGGTAATGGTTCTTATCCGGGCTATCTGCCCGTGAGATAAGAGCCATTGTACTGCTGATAGTTACCGTAAATCTAACCAGGTTTCTATTACAAGGAGGCAATCACATCACAAAGTTATAAGCTAAATTTAACAGTGGTAAACTCGTAACTTTCCAAGAAAGTCTCGTCAGGAGCACTGAATCTTTTTGATACCATTTTATAACCCGCAGTTACAAGGTTACCTCAAATATTCACTGATCACTGGTCAAACTTAAGTGCCCAAGAAAGTGCTATTTATTGTACACACAGAAAATACAGAGAAAAAACGTACATAATAGGACATGTACAAAGGTGAGCTTAACCCTAACAAGAGTTTCTTCCAGCAAACCTTTGAGGATAGGGACGGCTGAAAATAATGGTGGGTATTGTGTACATAAACGGATAAATTCTAATGTTATATAATGTTGTAATGTTCTTCTCAATGCCTACCTACTTATTACTCATGTTTTTGCTGTGCACTTTTTAGTTTTAATACAATACGATTATTAAAACTTCGAGAAGATAGTATCTAGACAAAACTAACAAAGAGTTTGATATACGATTAAGTTACTATTGTGCCTACTCAGTTTGTTAAATAAGTAAATCTAAAATAAAAAGTGCCAATGACATAAATAAGACTACTAACCTGCCCTATCTTGTTACAGATAAAATCCGCAAGAAGTACTCCTCGCTTGGAGACAGCGTAGTGGTGGTTCGTCTTGAGCGGTCCCCCAAAGCCGGACTTGGGCTCAGTCTGGCCGGGCATAGAGACAGGTCTCGCATGGCAGTCTTCATCTGTGGACTCAATCCAGCAGGCTCAGCTGCTAAAGCATCACCTGCCGTGAAGGTCGGAGACGAGATTCTGGAGGTAAAATCACAATTCTATCGACTTTTTTCGTTTCCGCTTGTGCCTCTGAATTTCAGCGAATACTGTTTGGACTGTTCATTGGCGTCTTTCAAAACCGAAAGTTGTCAGCAATTTTACCAGAAGCCGCAAAAGTTTATTTATTATATAAACACTTGCCGAACAACCCTGAAGTTTTCTTGCAGGGATTGTAGGAATATTCTCGAATAATTTCCCAAAGCTGTTCCGAATAAAGCTGGTCTATTGACGGGAGTGATTCCGTATTGACATAGTGATTCAGCAAGTTCTTTGCTTAGTTTGTTAGCTGAGTAAAAGTAAAGGGAATATACTGGAGAGAATACGGGATTCGATTTAGGGTTTATTGTTGATAAGGTTAATTTTTCACAAACTGTTTGCGCAAACATTTTTGTTATAGATGGTTTTACCAAGGAATGGGTGATTAGATTAGAAGCATTTATAAAAAGTGCTTCCGTGTTTCATTCATGCGCGGTAATAGGACTATTCACACCTGGTCCCATCCGAGCCACGGCGGTATATCGACCGATATTTTTATGCGCATAAAATTGTGCGATATTTCCTATGATATGCGATATTTGTATGCGCATTTTGTTGTTCGTTTTTAAAATATTTGGTTTCGTCTCAGTCGGCCACTGCTCGGATATGGGTAGATAGTCAAGTCAATTTATCCACGTCAGAGCATATTACCAAACAACTTTTGTATTACAACTTTTGGAATGTTGACTTGTTTTTAGTTTTAAAGTTATGTTCTAGAAGTTTTTATGAAATATGAGCAAATAGTATTTAGTCAGCTTCAAATCCACTGCTTCTTGAAGTTCAAATCGTAATAGGATACGTACCTACACTTACATCATAAAATTGACCTTTTATTCCAAGAAATAGCTTGTTTTAGAGTTATTTATTAATCATTAAAATTTTTAGTGAAAGAAGATAAAATAACAAAACTGGTTTAACAAAAGTTGTTGGTTTTTATGATAGAAATTATGATACGAGAGCTTAAGTAAACAAATGACAAACACGCTCACAACTTTATTCCTCCACGATGGACATCCTCAGATACATACTCAGTGCGTCAGTGATTTATCAGAGCGACATAATCGCATCGTGATTAAGCTCTTTAATAAAGAAAAAAAAAGTGTAATTATGGAAATAGATTAGCCAATATTCAACGAAGTAAGTGATAAATGGAAAGAGGAAGCTTGCCTTTAAATTGTGCATACATTGTTATATACCTATCAATACATAGAATTGTATTAGCCAACTTTGTGCTTATAATGTAACACTAAAACATACACGTGCAGTATAATTACCTAGTCGTCCCACATAGGTGGATACACAGATTTAAATAATAGGTACGTAAGATTTTTGAATAGAAGATTTCAACTCTGGACTACGTTTGGTAAGACAGTTTATGTGACGACGATTCTAAATGATCCCTGTGGAACGTCTTACTTGTTTGTGTGCGTTAATTTTTTTATAGATTTTTTATTAGGTAATACAATTAAAATGAACACAATAGTTTTTTTCTCGTATATACTAAGAGGATCCTCTTTTTAGAAATATTTTTAGCCAGCGAGGCACTCAACGTTTTTATTATACTTATTCAGATAAAAACCTAATATAAATAGATCTTGGGTCATCCAAAAATGTATGTTGTTGTTAATTAAGGTGGGGTGGTGCGAAAAGTTTGATCTTTTGACATCTTGTGTGACGTAATAAATTCATATTATAGAACCACCACAATAACGTACTATAAGAGAAGAATACTTTGCGTTTTGTTAAACGTACAGAAGTTCAAGTACTAAATTATTTGCATATTTAGCTGTGTTAAAAAATCATTTCAAATCCGTCTTCCAGTTCATAATAAGCTCAGATATTAATAAAAAAATTACGATCTTTCCTAGAAAAACGATGCAGTCTTGTCGAATTCACTCACAATTTAATCTCCAATTAAGTTATTTGGTTCGCAATAGGGAATATTGTAATTCATCACCTATCTATATGGGCTTTGTATTCTGTGTAAATTTTTTAGCGTGGTCTCGAATCTCGAATCCGGTGGTTGGTACATCCAATAAAAATGGCAATAAGCCAGAAGAAATAAAGATATATGAATGTAGGAAATGTCAAATGTTATTAAGACTCACTTCAATGATTTATGGATGTTTTCTATGTATGTACTTATTTACAAAAAAAAATATAAATATAGTAATCAGCCATGTAGCTCCCATAACACAAGCTCTTTTTGCTCTTTTTGCTTACTTTTTGCTAGATGATGCTGTGTGAAAATGTCCAGCATTATTATTATAAGTATTATTATTATTATTATTATTATGATTGATGGCATTCCCAGAGTCGTATAATTTATTAATAGCACTTATGAATGTTTTTCTTTGAGGAAATCAAATATTGATAGCTTGTTTTATTGAAAGACTTGAGTCTTGATCATAAAATATATATAAGTTAAGGTCATATGAGATCATAGTCAAGGTAGGAAGTAATCAGAGGCACGTCCAAAAATTAAATTTGGTACATGCCCGCGTTGTATGCAAGCATTCCACGTGATAGGTTGCAAGCCCATCGTCGCTTATTGGAACACTAAATCGATAGCGCATGCCTTTGTATTTTGGTTCTAAGGCATGCCCGTTTCTTCACTATATTTTCCTTTACGGTTTCGAGCACGATTTAATGTTTTTCCATCATCAAAGTCATTGGCGCTCGAACTCACGACCTCCAGATAGGAAGTCGGAGTACCGCCCACTAGGCCAACACTCTCTTCACTGAGTTATCTTGTCGGTAATCTGGTTAAAATGTGAACTAAAAAGTTAAAAAGTATCAAACCTTTATTTTCGTATTCTCAGTTCTCATTACCATACGTTTTTTTATCTCCCCACGACACGCGCAATATAGAACCCAAATAGGCCTTTAAAATGGCTAAACGAGCATTACCTCCCTTATCGTTCGCAATCGGTCAAAAGCTACGCTCATCCTACTTGGATGCGATCCAGGGAATAAAGATAGTGTAGGTACCTATGTTAACCTGACGTTTAGGTCTGTTTGTATTAAGAGGCCTGCGGAGGATGAATTGCTTATACAAAATACCAAAATCATTTGTGATTAGAGCTTCTCGTATTTCTACCATATTATTTTATTATTTGTATTCGAATAGTGTTTATCTAGGTACCTTGATAAATATTTTTTCAAAATACTTACCTAAAATGAAATAAACGAATCACATTTTGGATATTTTTACGTCATTTAAGACATGTTTTCATCTTATTCGTTTCATATTAAAAATAACAATATCTTACATATAGTTTGTTTAGTTATATAGCTTATTGTCTAGTTACCGAATAACAACACAATGTGAAAAATACAACAAGTTTTCATTCATCATTTTTGGTGTTACGGAACACCAACAAATTTATAACAAATTCTGAACGGCTAATATTGCTATCGCGCAAGGCCGGGTGGGTCTGCATCAGCCAAAAAGAGATAGCTGTATTTTTGGACGCGCTTCGAATTGAAGTTGTGATTGCTGTCCGCCGGATCCTTAAGCGTGGTTTAATCACAGTATAGGTAATACGCTCGTGTGTTGGCCGTGTCACTGGTTATTTTATGGTCTTCCGTTGTAAGTTTTTTTGTAACCAACAAACATCCTCATTACATGTGTCGTGGGTATCAGGAACTACGAGTACTCTGGTACCACAATATTCAGACCGGGAATAAACATCTGAAGATCATGCAAATATTCGTCCTGCAGCGGGAATCGAACCTGCACCTCATACGTCTCAGCCGGCTACTTGAACCGAAGAGGTTGTCAAGGAACAAATGAGTATCAAAAGCTAAGTGAAAGTTTGGCAAAGGAACCTTTAATCTTAATCTTAAGAATGAATCAAGACGTATTTTTGGCAACAATAAAATTCCAGAAGCGATGTATCGACGTATTTGTATACAACAGCTGATTCGGGGCGCTCAATAGGGCTGGCGAGGGGCCAATAAAACTACGCTTAGAGGAGAAGATGTAGCGGTAAGCGGAGCGATTGTGAACTAAACACATACTCAATTCATCGTTCTATAGTATGTACATTATTATTCATATTTAGTAGGTCATTAATTATCTAAATTGTAAAACTCGACGAGTTCAATGATGCCCCAACTGTTGAAATAAATTAATCTACGAAACATAACTTTCAAAATCAGAAAGTTGAGATTGTAATGTTCATATAGGTATTCCAAAAACTATAGTGATTTTATGTTGTAAAACGGGACACTTAGTTTACGATTGTAAGTAAAAATCAACGTTTTATAATATGAAGGCCATATTGTTTGCAGAATTGACAACTGTACCCACCAACTGTTTAACTGTCAACTTCATTCCCCTGAATAGTATTCTATACCACTCATCCCGGACGTACAAAAATTGGTGTGGCGTGTCAAGTAAAACAAAAAAAAATGTTGTTAAGTTTCACATATTAGTACTTTATCAATGCTAAATAAAGATGTTTAGATGTTTTTGCTAATAATCTCTGTTACTAAGATAGCTGATAACTGTTTACAGTTATAGCAGTCTAAACTTAATCTAAATCGATTAAGCCATTAATTCAGATCATTTTTGGAACAGTTATTGTTATTTATTCTTTATTGTACAAACAAAGAAAAAATGTATGTAAAACATGTACAAAGGCGAGTATAACCTCAAAAAGAGATTCCTTCCAGCAAACTTTGTAGTATAATCGTTTAATATTCGCGTTTTTTTGTTTATTATTTTATACTGCGCGGACGAAGCCGTAGGTAGACAAAGGATAGTACATAAAAAATAACACCTTAGCAACGCTCCCCGCTCCGCTTGTAAACAAAACCGCTCCTTAGGATTACCTAAAACACAGGCCATCTATTCTAGTTCACGCGGATTCAATTGAAACATTAGCGGTTGCCTCCAGAATACTAGAATAATCAACAACTTACTATGAAGCAAGTTGAATTTGCTATGGGCAGGCTATATAGCTCGCAGAACCGACAAACGCTGGGGAACCAAGATTCTGGAATGCAGCCATGAACCGGACAACGCAGCGTAAGGTCCCCTATCTGATGGACTGATGACATTATAGATTGCGGAAAGTTGATTGGTATGGACCATTTGTTGTTATTTCTTACTAGGTAGGTATGCTTACGGTGCCGAGACGTGGATACTCTGAGTATCCATCAGTTTAAGGTTGCACAGCGAGCCATGGAACGGGCTATGCTCGGGGTTTCTCTGAAGAATAAAAATCTCTAACGAGATTGTCCGACAGAGAACGAAAGTCATCGACTTAGCTCAGAAGATTAGCAAGCTGAAGTGGCTGGACATATATGTATATCGAAGAAACTCCATCTTAATAACTATATTTTTTTTCAAATACAAATAAAAAAAACATCTTCGAATAACGGCAAGTTGATAAAAAGTGCAATATGTAATTTCATCCCTTATTTTTTCACCCATAGAGGTGGTATTATTTTACAAAATTTATATGGAAACACACTCGACGCCTACCCTTCCCATTAAAAAGGAATCATTAAATCTGTTCACAAAAATAGAAGAATTTAGAATCTCCTCTGTTTTCGAAGTTGCTTGAATAATCGACGTCTTTATTTACCCCACCAACCGTATCCAATCATTATAAGCATTGTCTTACCCCAAAAAAGAATACATACCGCCTGTCGAAACTATTGTTTCTAGCTATAAAGCGCCTATCAAAATATTATTGTGTGAGGTAAATCCCGGTAAAATTCAGGGAAAAATGGCGTTTCGTGGATTCTAGGAAAATCCTACTAATATTATAAACGTGAAAGTTTGTGAGGATGTTTGTTCCTCTTTCACACAAAAACTACTGAACGGATTTTAATGAAACTTTACAGTAATATAGCTTATACATCAGAATAATACATAGGCTACTTTTTATACCGGGTACCACGCGGGCGAAGTCGTGGGCAGAAGCTAGTAATATTATAAACGTGAAAGTTTATGAGGATGTTTGTTCCTCTTTCACGCAAAAACTATTGAACGGATTTCAATGAAACTTTACAGTAATATAGCTTATACATCAGAATAACACATAGGCTACTTTTTATACCGGGTACCGCGCGGGCGAAGCCGTGGGCAAAAGCTAGTAATATTATAAACGTGAAAGTTTATGAGGATGCTTGTTCCTCTTTCACGCAAAAACTATTGAACGGATTTTAATGAAACTTTACAGTAATATAGCTTATACATCAGAATAACACATAGGCTACTTTTTATATCGGGTACCGCGCGGGCGAAGCCGTGGGCAAAAGCTAGTAATATTATAAACGTGAAAGTTTATGAGGATGTTTGTTCCTCTTTCACGCAAAAACTATTGAACGGATTTTAATGAAACTGTACAGTAATATAGCTTATACATCAGAATAATGCATAGGCTACTTTTTATCCAGGTTCCACGCGGGCAAAGCCGTGGGCAGAAGCAAGAAACTTAATAAAGCAAAACATCTGCGAAAATTTTGGGAAATTCCTTTTTTATTCCGTTTATGTTGGTAAAGGTGGGGTATGTTAATGTTTTGCAAAATAAAATTGGTATTAGAGCTCCTTGTGAAAGAGCTCGTAAAAAGTACCACTATGTCTATTTTTGCCGCCAAGCAGTACATTGCTGTGTTCCGGTCTGAAGGGCCGGTGAAATTACAGGCAAATGAGACTTATCACCGTTTAGTCTCAGGTCAGCAACGCGCCAGTGATATATCTGGCGTTGTAACTAGGTAGTCCATAGGTTACGGTAACCGTTTACCAACAAGTGTACTGTATGCTTGTTTGCCATTTAAGTTGTATAAAATGCGTTGTGTGTAAGCCTTTGTTTGTTTATGTGTCTGTCTGTAGAATAATTGATTTTTAACTCCTGTCTTAAAACAGGGTGTTGTAAGTTTGAGGGCATAGTATATTTGTCTGTCTGTCATAAAGATTGCCACGCAGCTCGCCTTTAAAAACAATGATACTATGTAAGATAGGTACTTCTTAAAGTAGGTAACTTATAATAATATAACGTAGCCCTATTTTCGACATCTGAAATAAATCTCTGCTTTGATTTAGTTCTTCATAGTTTCCGCAGCTCTTCTCAAGACCAAAGCCAAGGTTAAATTCGCCATAAAACTGTCATATCCAGCCCAAGCAATGGAAATAAATAATTTCTTTACATTTTAATGATGGGCTTCAAAAGATTAATTTGCTTATGACGTGAAAGCCCACCATGTGGAGATAAAAATAAATTAGAAACTTTGATTTCTAAATTTAACAAGATAATCACAATTTAACTTTTGTTAAGTCTTAAAAGTTTATTTCTCCACTTTGTCTACTATTTAGTATTTTGAAAACGTCGGTGGCGCGGTGGGTGAGTGGCCAGATGAAACGCCAGAGGTGCAGTTCCGATTCCCGCTTCGCTGCGGTACAACTGTTTGCATGTTCTCCGGTTATTATTTCCGGGTCTACCTAGGTGTAGTGTTACCATGTTACTCGTAGTTCCTGATACCCACGACACAGGGGATCCTAGTGTAGGTCAGTATTATGTATGTGTTTACTGGCTGTTTATGAATTAAAAAGTATTTTATTGCTACATAAATAAATACCCTTGAAGATAAAAGTATTTATTTGATAACAATTAATACTACGATATGATTGTAACAAAATTTTGTTTCTACTGGCGATTTAATTACATATTAGAACACAAAAGTTACTAATGTGACTTAACTATCATAGTTAGATATATACCCTCGAGCTTTTTTTGTAGGGAATAATGAGTACTTTAATCATGTAGTACATTACTTTTATGTATCATCAATAGTTTTCTCAGCGCACGCCAAAGAATGAATTTTATAGACAAAATTTTGCAAATTTTGCAAAAAAACCTCTA
This sequence comes from Perizoma flavofasciatum, assembly GCA_958496245.1. Lineage (NCBI taxonomy): Eukaryota > Metazoa > Arthropoda > Insecta > Lepidoptera > Geometridae > Perizoma > Perizoma flavofasciatum. The sequence goes on from OY292442.1 coordinate 8,889,893, forward strand.
TTTTTTAGAATTTCATTATAGCCTATGTTACTTCGTGATAATTTAGCTTTCTATTAGTAAAAAAAATGGTTAAAATCGATCCAGTAGTTTCGGAGCCTATTAAAAAATAATAAAATAAAAAATAAATAATGCTGGACAATCCACACAGCATCATCTAGTCCCAAGCTAAGCAGAGCTTGTGTTATGGGTACTAGATGACTGATATACTTAATACAATACATTACATAGATAGATTTTTTTTATTATACATAGAAAATACCCAGAACACCCGGAACAAATATTTGCAGATCGTACAAATATTTGTCCCAGGGCGGGAATCGAACCCGCAACCTCCTGTGTCGCAGGCGGACCTTCGCCCACCGCGCCACATCGGTCGTATTCGATACAAACAAACAAAAAAATATTTCCTCTTTATATTATTAATATAGATAAGTAGTATATCAGTCATGTAGTTCCCATAATACAAGCTCTGCTTAGTTTGGGGCTAGATGATGCTGTGTGAAATATGACCAGCATCATTATTATTATTTGGATTTTTTTTTGTTCCCAGGTGAATGGTATAGTGCTGCACGGAAGATGCCACCTCAATGCCTCCGCTATCATCAAGGGTCTGGTGGGGCCTACCTTCAAGATCATCCTACTGAGGTAAGCTGATCCATAGCCATCATCAAGGGTCTGGTGAGGCCTACCTTCAAGATCATCCTACTGAGGTAAGCTGATCCATAGACATCATCAAGGGTCTGGTGGGGCCTACCTTCAAGATCATCCTACTGAGGTAAGCTGATCCATAGCCATCATCAAGGGTCTGGTGGGGCCTACCTTCAAGATCATCCTACTGAGGTAAGCTGATCCATAGCCATCATCAAGGGTCTGGTGGGGCCTACCTTCAAGATCATCCTACTGAGGTAAGCTGATCCATAGACATCATCAAGGGTCTGGTGGGGCCTATCTTCAAGATCATCCTACTGAGGTAAGCTGATCCATAGACATCATCAAGGGTCTGGTGGAGCCTACCTTCAAGATCATCCTACTGAGGTAAGCTGATCCATAGCCATCATCAAGAGAAATTAGTAGACACATGTCCGCGTTTTGTAAGTAGTTATCATTCCACGTGACAAATTGATCTCACTTCTTAGACGAAGTATCAGACACTTTTTTCCGTTCGTAGAACTACCAGGAGTTGCCACAATTTATTTCCGCCCCGAAAGCAATGCTTCCAATAAACCAGATAAATTACCGTTTTTATTAAGTAATTCGGGATCCGTGGAGATGGCAGGCGACAGAACTACGTCCGATAGGAATCGTATAAGTCCTATTAAACGGACAAAGAATGCTCTTAACTAGGTCCCTTCAGGAACTATGGAGACTGGATATGGTTTGACTTTAATTGCTTTACAATACAAATCTTTTTAATATTTATACTAATAATAATGATGCTGGACTTTTCTCACAGCATGATATAACCCCAAACTAGGCAGAACTAGAAAACTCCCAAACCCGAGACAAATATTTGCAGATCATACTCATTTATTTTAAACCATGGTAACATAGAGTACACTTGGTTACGTAGAAAACTTACTACTTAGCATGGTGCTAGAAACAGGCAAGTAATTTACTAACATACCTATTTACATAATTAAATTTAAATTTAATTTACATAAAAACACTTGTCCCACAACGGGAATCGAACCCGCAACCTTCTGCGTCTCAGGCGCGCCTTCGCCCACCCCGCCACTGTTCGTCAATTTGTATGTTAAGATAATAATGTTTGTTGCTATTAATCTCCGTAACGGCTGGACCGATTTAGATGAACATTTTAACATGTATAGTTTGTACCTAAAATAAAATAGGTTATTTTTATCAGGGTACTACGCGGGTGATGTATACAGGTGATTTGATAGGATGTAGGTGGTTTATCAAGTTTCCATATTGCAGAGGGTTTTTTGTATAAGTAGTTGGTTCTTCCAGTCTCCATAGCGCAGGGTACAAGGGGTCACAAAACGATGTTTATTTATTATCAGGGCCTAATGAAGGGGCGCAGTCTGTCCTCTGCAAGTGACGGGTTGCTATGCTACCCTTATTCCGTGGCACACAGCTACCAATTTAATTCTGTATAAATACAGGGTGTACTAAAAATACTATTGGAAACTTAAACAGGACTCTGAGATCGTAATTATCATCTTTTTACTACTTGAAATGAAAATAAACTGTCTATTTCATGCTGACTTTTTATAATTTTGTTATTTTTAAAAATCCTTATTTTTATGATAGTTACTATATCTCCCTTGTATTTAGATTTATTTGAGGTCCTTCAGGACTCCCTTTATTTTTAGACCCCTATTTGCAAATGTTTTCAAGAAACAAATAATTTAAAAATGCCGTTTTTATAGAAATAACTTCCTTATAAATAAAGCTATTTCTCTTTTAAGGGGTAGGTCATAAAGAGTACAGCTAAAGAGCGTCATCGCTTCTTGAATTGATATAAAATATAATTATATAGGCAATTTTATAACTTAGTTTTGTAAACTAACAAAATATTATGGTCTTTTGTTCAAAAATAAAATTCTTGTAATGTTATCATTTATTCAGTATTTCAATCTTTTGTGGGACATAACTGGGGCCGAAGTTAACCACAATTATTATTATTATTTCCATTTATACTTTAAGAATCTAAGCTTACGCCTGGGAACTTTACAGGCATTAGTGGAGCCGAACCTAGCACTGTGAGGCCTTTATGTAAAATAAGTACATTTAAGTATTATTATTATTATTAATTGCAAAGCGAGACAATCGCGAAATCTTTGCCTGAATTAAATCGCAAAAACACTTAACGGTCCTAACCGCAGCGCGCTTAATTTTCGTCAGGAATCTCGTTACATCCTGTATAAAGTTGCTAGGAGATACCTTCATTATGTCTGAAGGATTGTTTTAGTAGCAAGCTGGGATTTTGTTATTTCTGTCTTGCTAGAAAAATGGTTAGTTCCGAAATGTTTCCGTAAGACTTTTATTCTTTTGGAACTTCATTTATAAGATTTTCTTTGTCCTATCTTTCTTTGTCTATGTTACCTTAGTGATAATCAAAACACCATCATACTTAGACTGAATAAAAGACCATAAAAAAAACTACGCAGTTCATGACTTGTCTTGCATAGGCAGAACAAATACGCTCATAACTGTAGTCCCCATGATGGAGATCCTTAGATCCATACACAGTACGCACATCTATGAGTACCTATATTAAGAAGGGGGTAGTTAGAGGCAAAAACATTGTATTTGACAGGTTGCAATCCCATCTCAGCTTTTTGGAACACTAACTGATGGCACATGTCGTCGAATCTAAGGTTCGCATGCCGTTTTTTCACGATGTTTTCCTTTACCATTTTGAGCACGTGTTAAATACATGTCTGCTTTTTTCACTTTAGCGCAGATGAGCATTACTTACTAGCAGTAAGAGATACCTACTTAGACAATCTATAGTATACACTCATATTATAAAGCGGTTAAGAGTGCAAGTTTCTAAGTTTCGATGTAGGAGGTATTCATCGAAACTACTCATCTATTTAGAATGAACAGTCATAGGCTGTACGTACATAATCCCGTTAAAATAAAAGGGCTTTTTGTGGGTACCCAATTTTGCAATGAAAACCGACGAAAAAACGGTCGAGCGAATGCGTTTTTTACGAACGCTGCTTTAACTGTAAGAGTTTGGTACCTACTTTTTATACGAGTATTACACGGGTGAAGCCGTAGGCAGTAGCTAGTACTTGGTACATAAAGAAAACTAGCCAGTCTACTGTTGGACGCGGTCACAGGTATAAGCCTGTTTGACATTTTGCTGTCATGTCAAACAGGCTTATGCAAAACAGACGTCAGCAAAATGTCTATAACGCCCTTTGGTTCTGTCCGAACTTTCTTTTCCCTAGTTAAGAAAACAAAGACTACTTAGTAAGTCTCGTTAGCCTATATCTGTCAGTTGACAGCTGTCAAAGGCAAAATCTTCCACTAATAGATAACTAGCCTCTGCCCACGGTTTCGCCCGCATGGTAGCCGCATAAAAAGTAACCTATGTGTTATTCTGATGTATAAGTTATATTACAGTAAAGTTTAATCAAAATCCGTTCAGTAGTTTTTTCGTGAAAGAATAACAAATATCCATCCTCATAAACTTTCACGTTTATAATATTAGTAGGAAGTAAGAAGTAGGGAAAATTAACGCCTAGTGATATTTTCATTCACTAGAAGTATCAGAAGAATCACCGAAGCCTTTTGCTATGCTCGCATTTTCAGGGGAGAAGCTCCGTAGAAAATTAGCTGCAGAAGGAATTGGGCAATTGAGACTAGTATCTGTTTAAATCGGACTATGGAGGATATATCACTTTGGTAGTGTCTGTTGTCCTATTGTAACGCGGTATTTCTACTCGCATTTTGCAATTTAAGCTCTGGTGTGGTGTATCCCTAAGATTTATGGATGCAGGATCAATCTTGCTACAGACCCTACTCGTTTCCTGCATCTGTAGTTTATGTGTATGACACTGACAGGTCGAGATTTGACGTTGACAATATATTTGCTGTTTTTAGGACACATTTTATTATGGTAGATTTTATTTTGTAAGGTTGTTTACAGGAAAGTCTTACTTGCAAAGACAAATCTTTGCAAGTAGGAACCTTATTTTTTTTTATGGCTCAAGAAGTATGTGATAACAATTAATTATTCTATAATTTCAGAATAATTAATTGCTGATAGTCTTGACAGCAGATTCATAAAGAAAGTTGGCAACATTAGTGCCACCCCCACAGATCTTAGACTACATAACACTTGATATTAAATTACAGAGTACCTACTAGTAGGAATATCACCGTTGTACTAAGGGGAAATAGAAGAAGGCCTTGCTGTATTTAATATAATTATATATATTATACATTTATGTATACATTTTATGGAATGTATTGTTTTTTTCAGACGGAAGTCAGCGCTGGAAGATGTGGCAGTGAAGCCACTCACTGCAACTCAGTTCCCAGTCGCGTTGGAAGAAGAGGTGAGTTTTTGTTTTTATTATGGTAATTGTAAAAACGTAGGTAGGAACGTAACTACCTCCTAGGTAGATCTAAAATATATTGGTGCACGACCGGGCTCGAACCCATGATTTTCGGGTTAGAAGTCTAGATACCGCCCACTAGGCCAAAACAGCTTGTTCGATTAAAAAAATAAAATTCGTCTATTTCAGGCGTTGTACAGTGTACACCCATAATACACAAAAAAAAATACAATACACTAATACGTTTAGTAGGCGACAGAATTATAGCCTCTTATTAATAAAAACAATGACCTTACCTAATAAGGCTCAGTTTGATTAGTCTTCTAGTACCTAGCTAGTTGGTAGTACAGCTGTAGCAAACCGTATGTATTCGTTACCGAGAAACAGATACATCGCCTAACTCGAAGTTCCGAAACGTTACTCAAAAAATCATTTCGTTACTCGTATGTATTCGTTACCGAGAAACGGATACATCGCCTAACTCGAAGTTCCGAAACGTTACTCAAAAAAACAATTCATTACCGCATTTGCCGTATAGAAGTCAATACAGGACGCGACTCGATGCGATGCTTCATGCTAGTGATTGATTGCATCAAAGTAACGAGTAACGTTACGATACGATAGTAACGAGTTCTGATTTTCGAATAAATACGGGTACACAATGTCTCGTTACTTTCACAGCTCTTGTTAGTCTCAGCCTACTGAAAGACTTCGTGTTTCAAGGGTTCTTGGTTTCTTGGTAAATTATTGTTAACAATAATAAGACATTGCCGACCTCTGTGGCGCAGTGGGCGAAGGTCCGCCTGGGACGCAGAAGGTTGCGGGTTCAATTCCCGCCACGGGACAAATGTTTGTATCTGCAAATATTTGTCTCAGGTCTGGGTGTTTTCTATATATATTATGTATGTATTTACAAAAAAAAAAATGTATATAAGTAGTATATCAGTCATGTAGTTCCCATATTACAAGCTCTGCTTAGTTTGGGGCTAGATGATGCTGTGTGAAAATGTCCAGCATTATTATTATTATTATTATTATTTTCATAAAAAACCCGTTTTTTTATCGTTCATTTCTGCACCCCCTATTGACATATGGCGATAAAACTAAGAGCTATGCTTGGTCATACAAATCATTATAAACCTAATACTTACGCCATTTTGGAGAATTGTTACAGACAAATTTATAAACGCACAAATTATCTTGGCAAACGCATATACGGGCTCTTTACGCCTCAGGTTAAAACAACCTTATATGTCAAACGCATATCCGTGTTACTTACGTCACGGGTAAAAATGATACGTTAAGTTCTAAAACTGTCCTATTTTCAATAATATTTATAAGTTGTTAAAATTGCACATTACTAAGCCTGTCAAATGAGTCATTTCCCATTCCCATTTCGTTAGTGTAATAAGGGGACTGGACTTTGATCTTTCTACCGCAGGGTGAATAAGAAAGAACTGTTGGTACGATGTAGACGCAAAGATACGTGACGCGTCGGTATTGTAGAGTCGTTAATCAAAAAATGCAGGTCATAAAAACTACTTTAAAAGTTAAACCGGTATAAGAAAATTACAACAAGTCTGATATAATATTAATGTATGTATTTTGTGTGTATGTTTATTAACTCTGACCTTGTCGTCTCCATGCGCCGTCTCACTCGCACCCGCGACCGTCAATATATACGAATTTCCTTACGGTTTTCCTATGAACTCATTAGCATGCAAATAACAACTTTAATCTAAAGAGAATACCGTTAATATTTGAGGAAGAGCTACGATTTTCAGTGTTTATCTTACGCGCTAACTTTGTAATGACGTTACTCTGCTTAAAGTGGGGATCGATTGTGTGTTTTATTGTTTAGTAATAAAGATGGGTTTCGAATGATAATTATTTGCGTTATAGTGTGCGTTGCGGCGTGTATTTTTCGACTGTGTTATCTTACATTTTAGCAATGTCATATTATTGCAAACACTGACTTTTTGTGTTTAGTTCCAATTCATAGCCTCTAACAAGCGGTGTTATAGAGAGCTCAGATAGCAAAAAAAAAAAAAAACAAAATGTATGAGTAAAAGGTTAACTGTAACGTAGTTATACTGAAATGATTGTGTTATGTTACTAAAGTGTTGTCTTTGCGATTTGATTCGTGTTGAAACGTGTTGGATTTTTTGTTTAGATCCGTTACAAGCTATTTGGTTGCCATGTTATAATGGCTAGAGATACTAATATTGTAGGTAATTTTGTTACCAGGTACCTTATTCTGAATTCCAACTAATGACTTACATGAGTGCGTAAAAATATTTTTGAATTGCGGTAATTGCCATAAATGGTGTTTGTTTTGGTAAATATTTTGGTTTCTGGTCATTTAAAATTATAATCAAGTATGGTTTTTCGTTGAATACATTATTAGTAACTATGCAACGAAATAATTATAATGTAGGTTTGCTACATTATAATTATTTCGTTGCGACTCACTTTCTGTGAATTTCTGTAACTTAAGTAAATTTATTGACCTGGGTTTTATTTCAAGTCATTTTTTTACTTCGAATACTTGATTTCAAAACATAAAAAGCCATTGTGCAATGCGTATACAATCCAATTTTGGAATCTAGGAGATTTTTTCATAAAAATTGTACTGTTACTTGTGTACGATTATATGTTGCTCACCTTACTTAATCTTGTATAACTGACTCGTGGTTAATCTGATTGAGATCATCATAATCAAACCAATTTAAGTTTTAAGTAAAAAAGTTGCATGATCACACAATATGTCTGAAGAACCAGTCAATTAAAGGTGTTACTTCGTTAAGGTTCTTTCCATGTACTGGCTTTACGGATGAAAAAAAAGAACCTAAAAAAACAAGAGTTTAGAATGCAACCTACAGTCGGTAGAGCGACGCACATAACGGTGAGATTTCTCCGATAACCATTTCAAAACAGCTATGATTTGTTATTGATAGAAATAAAAATACACCTAATGGTTTGTTTTTATTTAGTTGGTTCATGAACATTGTACAACAATGGTACAGGAAAATGTTTTAACGTAGACGTTGTTGGGTGTACAACTGAAATAGACATTTGAGGGTGAAGAATAACTTTTTAAGTAAATATCATTAATTACCTACCAATAACGAACACTTAATATCCAATTACAATACAGCTTAGGTACAGAACAGCTAGTCCAACCTAATACGTCGCTTGAGATTAAGACAAATGTAACGACTCAGTAAGTTTTGTATGATTAGAATGCAATCATATTACTAATAATTACATGAATCTTTGAGCATGCACTATCCCTTTAACAGCTTAAAGATTATTGTAAGGAAACCGGTACACCCTAGAAACAAAAAAAATCGAAGGCATGTGGCAATCGATTAGTGTTCTAGTAAGTGGTGATCGGCTTTCATTCTGGCACAAGGAATACTAATTACAATGCAAATCGCGGGCACGTACTAAATATAATATTTTGATTACCTCCTACTTTTTAATCCGATGAGGTTAAAAAGTAGGAGGTAACCTAAGTACTGAGTATAGATCCGAGAATATTTATCATGTAGATTACAGTCGTAAACGTGATTGTTTTTGCAAAAATGGGATGTTTGTTTAGCAATCAATGAAAATCGTATTGGCTAAACTGAACTGGGTTAAATTTGAGATAGAATGAATGAATGAAGTAAAATACTTTATTGTACACCTTAAACAAATAACATAATACAAATCTTATTCTGAAGAAAGTACAAGACCGCTAGTTTTATCGCTGAGAAGCGATATCTTCCAGACAACCTTTGGATTGAGAGGATGATGTTTATGTCAGATAAAAGAGCTTCACACGAGTTTATCTAGCCTTATTCAAAACTCGAAAAACTATATACCTATACGTTTTTCTTACCTGAAATATCACAAAGGCCACTTGTTTCGGATACTATACGAGTAAAATCGCAGACAGACAATCGGATCACATAAATTGGATAACACGAGTACTTAGTTTATTGGATTCTGTAGAATAATCCAGCTGCTTTCTCTAAGTTATTTACTTGTATGTCTAATCGCTGCATATGCAAGTAAACGTGATGTAAGATTATCAATAATTAGTTTTACTTAATTGTTCCATCTGTGAATCGATTCAGCTATGACTAATTATAATTACATGTTTAAAATTATGCACGAGGCACGAGCGTGGCGTTGGGTAAATCGTGGGGATACCGCTAAAAATATATCAGAAACATCATAATGTTTTGATGAAACCACTTTCTAGACTTACTTATTATAACATACAATCTAAGGCTCAATCCAGAGTCAAGTATAAGTCGATTTTATGACATAATTCCCAAAACCTGACTTAAATCTATGCTTAAGTTCAGTTGAGATTTCCTAAGGAATACGAGTCTTTTTAGAGAAAGCGTAGGTACATTAATAATAATAGTTGATTTATTCATTCCGATAACATATTCGATATATTTTTTTCTGTTTCATAATGTCATAGTGCGAGTACAATATAATCAATATTAGTTAAAGTTACAAATAATTTATTTTTATTTTAATAATTTCATCACCTTTATATGTCTGGATTCAAAAGACTGTCTAAAACTTATATTAAGCTTAACTTTGCAAATTTTTGATGATACCTAAACTAATAATGGCATCCATTATTGGCCGTAAGATATGAGAAGTAAGAATGATTTATAAAAGGGCTGTAGAATTTGTATCATAAAAAATTATAATAATAATAATTAGACCTAAGTATTTAGTTTCCAAATTCAAACAAATAAAAAAACTTGAATACCTAATTTTATCTTTATTTAAGCCATTGTGGATTTAGATAACATTACCTCGTTACAAGGTCACGTCAACGGATTAACTTGTAATACCTACCTACAGTAAAATATTTAGTCCGGCAATAAAGTTTGGCGCGGACTGAGGTACTCTAGCACGATCGATCAATGCGATCCATCAGTCACCGACCAATATCCAACACATGTTGGCAGAAAAGTACTTGACGTACAAAATGTAGGGAAAAGTTAAAAGGTCAGGAAATACGAAGGGTATTCGTAAATTGCTTCCGTAATAATCGTTATTTAAGATCACTTTATTGAGCTATTTATTTTTAGGCCTTAACGTAAGGAATCCGTATCATGCGTTTACCGTAGTTTATGTGTTAAAGTTTATTTGTTACCATTTATCTCAGAAACGGCTTATCAGATTGTTATGCGTTTTTTTTTTTGCAATCGATTTGTAAGTACGAGTAATCGATATAATTGCCTCGAGGCACTGCACTTGAAACACAAAGATTTTAAATTAAAAAAAAAACTTGTTACCTATGCTGCAAAAACCGATATATATTTTTTTACCGTGTTTTTGGGGGCAAGATGTAATTTAAAGACGACTGCCGTTCCGTTATAGCCAGAAACGACACCTTAACCTGACCTCCGAAGCACATAAGCGTTCTAAATGATATAACCAGCTGGGCAGTAGGCCATAAGCTCATTGCATTGTCACAGTTTTTTTGTTTTATTTTGTCTTATATTTTTCATTAACTGACTACGAACGTTCGCCCAACGACCGACGTTGCTAACCTGATCTGCCCTGGCTACGGAAGCTGTGGATCATAAATGCTGTAATGGATCCTAGAATGATGTATCACATGATTGATTGAGTTAAAACGTATCTGTAATATACTAGTACTTATCCCGTGACCTAAGCCGTCTAATTTTCTTTCCATACCTACCTACATTACTGATGACGACCTCTGTGGCGCAGAGGGCGAAAGCCCGCCTGAGACGCAGAAGGTTGCGGGTTCGACAACCTTCAGCGCCGTGGGACAAATGTCTGTAAGATCTGCAAATATTTGTCTCGGGTCTGGGTATTTTCTATTTATAATATGTATGTATTTACAAAAAAAGGTATTATATTATCAGTCATTTAGTTCCCATAATACAAGCTCTGCTTAGTTTGGGGCTAAATGATGCTGTGTGAAAAATTACCAGCATTATTTATTTATTTAGTACTTTACCGCTTCCTAATAAATGGTTCGTTTGCTTGATTACAACTATAGTAGTATAAAAAAACTTCCTACTGCATTCACTACGTAAAAATTTACCGCTGCAACCTGAAGTAGCGAAATTTACCGCTGCGACCTTTAGGGGTAAAATTGATCGCTGCAACCTGTAGTGGTGAAATTTACCACTGCAACCTGTAGATGTGAAATTTACCGCTGCAACCTGTAGTGGCGAAATTTACCGCTGCAACCTGTAGGGGCGACATTTATCACTGCAATCTGTAGGGGTGAAATTTACCGCTGCAACCTGTACTAGCGAAATTTACCGCTGCAATCTGTAGTAGCGAAATTTACCGCTGCGACCTTTAGGGGAAAAATTTATTGCTGCAACCTGTAGTGGTAAAATTTACCACTGCAACCTGTAGATGTGAAATTTACCGCTGCAACCTGTAGTGGCGAAATCTACCGCTGCAAGCTGTAGTGGCGAAATCTACCGCTGCAAGCTGTAGGCCGACATTTACCGCTGTAACCTGTAGAAACGAAATCTACCGCTGCAAGCTGTAGGCCGAAATTTACCGCTGCAACCTGTAGAGACGAAATCTACCGCTGCAACCTGTAGAGACGAAATCTACCGCTGCAAGCTGTAGAGACGAAATCTACCGCTGCAAGCTGTAGAGACGAAATCTACCGCTGCAAGCTGTAGGGACGAAATTTACCGCTGCAAGCTGTAATGCTAGAGTTTTGGAAAACCCTTTCTTAGGCTCGAACAAATCTTAAACGGAACGTAGACTCCAGAATAGATTTCTTGTTCATTTTCAAGGAATTGTTTCAAAAATCAGTACATGTGTATTGATTTCATTTGAAGTATTATGCTGGAAATATACGGGTCAAATAAACAACCTCTTATCTCAAACGCATAATACCGGCTCCTATCATCGCGGGTAAAAATAACATAATTATATCATCTAAATCCAGATCTCTAGGTATTGGCAGTGCGTTGATCTGCCAGTCAGTCAGTTAGTCGAGCAACGATTTTATATAAATAAACTGTGAAATTGGACACTATTAATGATAACAAATTGATTAATCTGATAGTGCCCAGCTCGGGCACAAGTTTATGGCACAGGTACACGATTGCATAGTGTTGTATTGCCGACCCTGAGATATTGCGCATGAAAGTATCTTGAACCTGTAATTTCACCGGTACCCTGCAAATCGGAACACACCGTATCACGTGTTCTCAAGCAATGCTAAATCAAACGGTGAAGAAATACATTGTAAGGGAACGGTTTTTTGCCCTAAAACCAAATTTTCGATGACTTGTGTGGGTTAGTGTTCCAATAAGCGGCAATGGCCTTGCAACCTGTCATGTGGAATGCTAATTACTCACAAAAAGCGGGCACATGCCAAATGAAATTTTTTGACGTGCCTAGATTTTCTCCTGCTTTGTATCTTTTCTGAGTATCTGAGCATGTCGATCATGATGGATACAGTCGTGGGCGTGTTTGTTTTTTCTATAAAACTCACTCATAGAAATCTATTATTTCTTACAAACAGGCCCGTATTTAATAAAAAGCAAAACCATTGAACCCTGTATGAAATTAAATGCACCTTTCCAACTATGCAGGTGTATCAATTTTACCCCATTTATAAACTATACCCAGTTTCAAAATGGGGTTAAATTGATACCTAGTTGAAATGCGTTGAAAAGGGGTCTAATTCACACTAATTACACGAAAAGGGCATTTATTTATGAGAAGTGGTAGTTTCAGCCCCATTTCCTAGGAATATCGGCATTATCGTAGCTAAGTACTCGAAATCGATAGAAAATAGCTTCCAGGGTAAGCGAAATTTACTTAAAAAGTTAAATTGGTATGGCTCAATTTAGTTTCGTGCTTCAAATAAATATGTACCAAATTAAATTAAATAAGGACGAGCTTTTGGTTTTAGGGCATGTTAGTTTCCTCATGTTTTCCTTTACCGTTTTGAGCGTGTGTTAATTTTAATTTATTTCAGATTATCATCCATATTTATTTTATAATGCAGTCAGCGTTATTGTTTACCCCTCTGGGGTTGAAGATTTATTTTTTACTCGGACCTATTTTTGTTTTTTTTTCTGGGGCAAATATCTACCTTAAGACTAATTAATCATTAATGATAAAAATGGCTTTTTGGTTTTAGTGTTAACCCATAATTGTTTAAAAACTATTCTACTCATTTAAAGTTTCATCTTTAAACCCCAGAACTAACCAGTTGGTACCGTGCATTATAAAAAAATCCCTAAAAAAAAAAAATACACAATAGTTTTTTTTAATTTAGTTTTATTTTTTTGGTTATTTATTATAGGCTGTGTACCAATTTGGAGGCAGAAATATCAATACTTTATACTTGTGTACAATATACTCTAAGTAAATAAATAAAGTCATTGCATTTGTAGCTTTATATATATTACTGTATTGTTAAGGTATATACCTACCACATTATATTTTTTTAATTCATGTTTTTTATTGTAATTCGTTTTAATCAAGTCCATGCAAAGGTTGCCTGAAAGAGATCCCTATTAGCGATAAGGCCGCCCATTGTATCACCACAACCTAGTTTTAAGATCCTTTAATAAAGAGGTATCTATCTAGAGTAGGTAGGTATATGCATACACCTCTACTTATCTGCTATTTATCACAGAACCGCAGGCTAGGTCAAATAAAAGCTTTTTGAGCAAACATTACTAATCCTAATATCTCTAATAGGTGGGTATTAATGTTATCACTTAGCTTATCAGTACTTGCATTCTGCGAGTGTAGGTGGTCAGCTACTGGCATCCCGTGGAAGTCGGTTTAGATAATAACACAGATAAATAAGCATTAGGGACCCTGGTCGGCTACCCTTGACACTTGATACAATCTCAATTCAATACTAATCCAATCCAGTTATGTTCTTTTTAAAATGTTCCAGTCTGTACCATTTCTATCGCAAACTCTACTCCAATCTACTGGCAACGTCAAAATCGGTTAAAAGTACCTATCAATACATCTATTTATTGATATTAGTACCTATATTAATAAATAGCATAGTCGATTTACAAAATTTCACAAATTCGATCCTAATCCGAAATTGCGATAAACTACGAGTGTCAAGGGTAGGCTTATGGAGTTTTTTTTTGTCACAGCAACTCACAAAGCCTACTTACAAAAGGCGACTTATAATTAAAGATTTCATGCGACTAAATGTAAGTGACTGAAATAATGAAGAGTGCATGCTGAAGGAAAAACACAGGTGTGAACTCTGTCCGACGCAAAACTCACAAACAATTTGCGCATAGTTCAATGACTGATCGCAGATAAAACTTGAAAAAAATGCTGCTTTACTGACCTGAGGTGGCTTCCCACGGTGTTTTTTTACGAATTAGCCCGCACGAACCTGCTCCGGCCCGTACCGTGTCGTAACGCAGACGCGTTCGTAGCGGTGCGTTGGATCCGCTGCACTCTCGCTGTTTCTCTTTCAGTTGGTATTCTGGAATGACTTAATCAAAGCTTGGAATATTCACACCGTGAGTAGAGCCTTGGTGCGGTGCGTGACTGTCCGTGGTCGTTTGCTGTGATCAGGGAAACTACGGACCATGACAAGCCGTGTGAACCCACCTTTACAGCAGCGATTACTCACGAACAAAAACTTAAATATTTTTTTTTTTTTACTTTAAACACCCCTTTCGTGTAATGCCGAAAAATGCGCAAGAGGTTAGGTTTCGATTCTCATTAATAGAGAACTTTCTCTAAACAATGCAGTGCATAACATGTCTATAGAAAACCTCGAAATTTTACAACTAAATCTTAGATCTAGCCCTTAAACTAACTACTGACCAGAAATCACATTATTAATAAAACCTAATCCACTTTTCTTATTGAAGTCGACTAAAATAAGTCCATTGTTTTATTCTAAGTCAATTTTATCTTCAAAACTAAATGGTTAAAAATGGCTATGAAAAACCGAAGCTGGTTAAAAAAACCGTTTTTAACCGGCTACTGGTGATGCCCATTTGTCTTGCCGGCAGTTTTTGACGCCGGTATTACGTACCGTAATTTTTAAGCTAAGATAATTTCCAATAATATATCGTCGACGTGTTTGTACATTATTAAGATATAATCAGACTTTTTTGTAATAATATATAATTTCAGAAATATTTGCACGTTTATTAATAACTACTCGTATGAAGCTTTACTTAGAACACTACAGACTAGAATGATTTTTTAGATACCTTTTCAAAATATTAAAAACAAATAATGATCATAAATTGTTTGTATCTAAATAAGCCTTAAACAGTGTTTAGGTATCCGTTTTAATAATTCTTACATATAAACCAAAAATCTTCAGTTTTCAATAAAAAATATATTACTATCTATTTTTTCATATTAAAACCAGTAATCAAACTATGATTTGATTTACGTAGTTGGTGTCCGGTCTCACGCACTGGGTTTTCGCTAAAACTCCAGAATGTGCGCGCGTCACTGTCGCGGGATAATCGGTGGCGGACGTGCGATAACTCGAAATCACAATAGTGGGTGAAAAATATATATTATTCCAAGTTTACGCATGGTGGTTCGGTCTAACAGACACATACCGTCGGCTAGCTAACAACACCGCGTAAATAGATTTTCCAAACTTTTCAGGAGAGCCAAAAAACTGACGACTCCACACAAGTCCACAGAATCGAAATCGCTAAAGCTGAAATTAAAACTGTGATTGGTTGAAATTCAATGTTTGTATTGTTGAACAGAAGCGCAGTGAAAAGATCTATCCAATGGCATAAAAATGTTAAAACCGCAGAATTTTGACTTGAGCGGTGTTATTAGCTAGCCGACGATACGTCACCAATGGCGGGTTAAGAATAGTTCAATAACTTAACCAAAAGTGGCGACGTCTTTATAAACTGTCTAACAACTTAACCCAAAGCGATGACGTTATTGTTTTACAACTGAACCAAAAGTGATAACGATAGTCTTAACACAAAATCAAAAGTGATGACCTTGCTATGAACAGTACAAGAAGTGAATCAAAAGTGATGATGTTTTGATGAAAATTTCTACAACTGAATCAAAAGTGATGACGTCGTCGTTATGAATAGTTTTACAACTGAACCAGTGATAACGATGGTTTAATACGAAATTCAAAGTGATGATATCGTTTATGTAACTGAGCCAAAGTGATGATATTGTTTATGTATCTGAGCCAAAGTGATGACGTTAACGTAACTGAACCAAAAGTGATGACGTCGTAGTGTGATGACTGTGATGACGGAGGCGCGCTCGCGCCCCCTGGCGTACACCCCCAGTGTGCTCTTCAGATCAATATGGAAGCGAAAGTTGTCTTTCAAAAGGAAGAAGGTAATAGAAACACTATGGAAACAAGCGTACCTACTACTTTAATCTCTAAGATAAACATCCTCAAACTTCAGTACCCAGCCGTGACTTTTTAAAATCAAACCAATGTAATTCAGACAAATTCGTTGTTATAATTAATTTAATAATAATTATATAATTTTTGTACAGTTAAAAACTTAAAGCGAATGTTGGTGACACAATTATACATACCTACACTAGACGTTTATTTACGAGAATCCAGGTGCATCCAACAATACTTCATTAGACAATCCCACCTGTCTGATAACGTCAGAATCGTCATAAAAATAAACCAACGCGTAAATGTTAAAAGCAAAGCGAGCCACTTCAATTCATATACTATCTAGTGAAATCAAAAAAGCGGAGGGCAGAGAGATACTTAAAAATTGAACCGTTAAATCTCAATCTCTACCATCGGATCAGTTTATATTATTTGTTATTGGAACTAACGATAATTTAACACGAATAAGAACCGCAAGATTAGCACCATATCAAACAAAACTACAAGGCAATTTAAAAAAGTCATGACGATGTTAAATGTAGAGCTCTTTGTGATAGAGGTCTTTATTCTTTATTGTAAACTGACAAAAAAACTTACATACAGGACACGTAAAATCTGACATGTATGTGCCGGTGAAATAACAGGCATTCTTATAAAAAAAAAAAAGTGAAATAGAATAAGATTAAGAACCTCACCTTTGATCACCTCATTTCAAATAATTCGGTTGTGTAATATTTATTTCAGTCCATAATTTTTGATAGTAATCATGTAGGAACATATAGTCAATATCAGTAGGAGGTACACATTTATTAATTTACTTTAATTAAAAGGCCGAGGGCAAATTACATTAATTAAAGACTAAAATATAACTACCTCTAGTTTAAAATAAGTCAGACTAACTATAAAACAAAAATACATAAAAATTTGTTACTAAAGATAGACCATAAGTAGAGATAGTTGCTGTAGCATAAGAACTGCAGATAGAGATTTCGTCGATTGAAGAGAAGACAAGAATTATTTCTGACCCTCTCTTTTGTCACAAAAGCAAACTTTTAATGCATTTATTAATATAAATCACAACGTGACGTGACTTAAAAATGAGAATCGACAGTACTATGATGAAAAGGAGACTCTTCTAACCTTGAAATTATCAAAGTTTAAGTCGCGTCAATTTACAACACTTGGAAGATTCGAACATTGCTAAAAAAAGTAGTTCTGTATTGCCATGTTGTAAGTATAACGGAGGTTGGTTATTGACCTGACGCATTTATAATAAAAATCAATGAGGCGATGGAGAGAGGTTCAATAAAAGCTCAACCAACCGAAAAAAAGAAGTAGAAGAAGTACGTAAAAAAACTAGGCACTTGTATCCTACACCTGCTCGTACCTAGACACATTCCCTCTTCATAATCACTCGCTAACTTCAGCAGTGTGCTAAAAGTTGTCAGCCTCTATCCTTTGTTTAGTGTTAGAAAAGGGCAGGACTAGATTTTAGCGACTTGCTAAGTTAGTTAATCATGAAACAGCGGGTTTTAGTTTTCGAATGTTTTTGAAAGTTGTCTTGTTTAATATTTTTCATTCGTTTTCCTAATTATTTTCGTTTATTTAGTTTTTTTATTGATTTAAAACCATGTCAAAGTCAATAGATTTTTATTCATTGAAATTACAAGGATCATCTACATATTATGATAAGTTAACATGTCTATAAGCGTCAACTTAGAAACTACGTGAATTTTGATTTTTTTAAGTGAATTTTCGTTGATTTCAAGCCTAGAAGAATCAGACAGTAAACTCTGCTTGGTTTTTTTTAATGATCCTTCATTTAACTGTAGTAGGGTCCAATCGAGCAGTATCTGTAGGTTTAATACCTACCGTATATCTTTTTCTATCACATCTCGTTGACATTGTTGGTGAATTACCAACTTGTTTGTCAATGTGTTTTGCCAAAGTTTTTTTATAAAAATATATAACTATAAAGGGATAGCATTAAATAAATGCGACCCAAAATGATCGAAAAGCGGGACTCAAACTACAATAAAAAAAAATGTTTTGTCCTTTTTTTCAGTCGGAAGACCGCTTCGCCGGCTACAAGGGTGTTCGAGATATAACTGTCAAAAAGGTAATATATTCTACCTACATATACTCATTTAAACCTTAGAAATATAGAGCACATTTAGTTACACCTGTAGGATTACCTATTTTAAAATTTATATTGGCATAGATTCTCTTTTCCACCAACCAAACCTAATTTAAACTGTCGCTCTCCTTTACTGATAGTGCATGCAAGAATGAGATGGCAAGAATTTTACTCCTGTCAAATTAGTTTACGTGTGATTATTGTCAGCACGTTTTGCAATCAAGACTGAACTTGTTTGGAAAACTTCAATCTGACTAATTTGACAACACTAAAATTGGTGCCATCTCTTTCATTACCGTTAGTACAAGATAGCAATCGTTTAAATTAAGTTGGTGTACCAATCAACGTCATTGTGTTTTAAAAGGGTGTTAGGAACAGGCAAATATTTTTCTGACATTATATGGATGAATTTGGCGACATTTTAAACGATTTTATTCATTTTATATATTGTTAAGGTTTTTTTTTTACAAAACTACAAAGCACAAATAGGACAGGTAAATCATAATATAACAGACACTTTATCAGCAACCTATTACGTGAAATAGGTACTAATTACTTGCAAAACGCGACCATGAAATCATTTTTTGTTTATTATTCATTAAACAAGCACTGCTTTGTCTCTTTCTGATGTTATGTGTTATTTCATATTCAGTAGAAGAAAACAAATAAATTTTTATCCGCCTTACTGTTTAAATCTTCATACCGCGTTTACATATGCGTCATTCATGCACGAATGTTGACTACTAATCTGGGCGGAATATGTGTGATTACAGATTAGTACTAAGTAGTACTAATGATGAATATGTGAACGCGGCATAAAAGTAAGGTCTAAATAACAACACAAGTGAGGTACAGTCGAGTCTACTCGTGAAGATTAAGAGGAGACACCAATGTTGCCTCAGAATAAAAATACAAAAAAACACGCTCACAACTGTAATCTCCATGATGGACATGCTCAGCGCGTAGATGATAAAATCTACGTAACCCCCAAGTAGGGGGTAGCAAGAGGCATATTCGGCACATGCCCCTGTTTTTGTATGTGCATACCAGTTGGCTTAAACTACATTGTTATGTCATTTTCCAGGGTCCTTCTGGTCTTGGAATCATGATAATCGAAGGCAGGCACACGGAAGCAGGGCGGGGCATTTTTGTATCGGACTTGCAAGAAGGGAGCGCGGCGGAACAGGTAAAACCAACACTTATACCAAGTACAGTGATACCTAATAACGTAGCCCAAGAACCAACCTGTATTCAAGCAAATAATGTTTTCATTCATTCATTCATTCATTCATTCATTCATTCATTCATTCATTCATTCATTCAAGGTACTCGTAGTTCCTGATACCCATGATACAAGGAATTCTATGTATGTGACTGTTGGATGTTAATTTATCATTAATTTGTTTGAAATGCAATTAAAGATCACTTTATTGAGGAGCACAATGTAGGAACGTGGTCCTACAAATTGCAGTCTTATCGCTGACAGCAATCTCTTCCAGACAATCATGCATTATTGCTAACCTTAACTAAATCTAGTTATATACTTGTTTTTCTAAACTTGGGGGCGGGAGAGATTATATCGAAAAAGGAGTTTTAAAGTCATTTTTTGTAGACTTCAATTAAAAAGAGTTCCTTTTTTATGCCCTACTCGGTATTCTAATCCTGTACCCGTTTTACCCCGGGTAGTAGGGATATTGTTAGTAAATTGGAGAATTAAAAAGTATTTTTTAACAAGTATTTTTTAACAACCTTTTTTCCTTTCAACTAAAATTATAAATGCACATGTATTTTTGTTTGGAGGCATTAGTAGCGGCTAAACTGATTTAAATGTAACTTTAAAAAAAATATTGTTCATGAAGTTTTTTCTTTAACCACGATACCACGTCAATGCCTTCATGCCGTAATTTTCATCATGTAGACAAGAAGCTAGATAAATAGATTGCTAAACTCTTATTTTTTGTATTTTACTCTAGTGTGCAACAGAGAAAAACACAAAAACTCTTAAACAAAAAAGTACAATAGGCGGTATTATGGCTAAAGACAAAGACAAACGTTGGATGAACAGGAAAAAATAATCAAATGAAGCTGGCGTACGAGTAAACCTACTTGAAAATATAATATTATTCATATTTTGTTTATAAGTAAAACATTATTTTGTTCTTCTTTATTTTCAGGCTGGACTTCAGATTGGAGATATGTTGCTTGCTGTTAATCGTGACTCTTTACTGAACTGCAGCTATGATGCTGTAAGTATAAAATTAGCCTTGTGGCAGACACCAATTAACCTAAGGCTAGGAATGCATCAAAGATGAGCTAATGGGTCATCCATGCAAAATCAAATAGCTTAAATTTTATTACGTAACATCATCTACCCACGATTCTATCGTTTAATTTTATATATCTTACCTACGTTTATCTTTAGTATATTATACTGGGTTTAAGGGTTGATTAGGTTTTTAATATTTGGAGGCTAATAGGCATATCTTCGAGATATGCCACGAATAGTAAGCGATTACATTCGTATAAATTATGTAACTTGCTAACAAATTACAAAATACAAATACAAATATATTTATTTACCAATTAAGAATGCTTCAATTTTACTTTTCTGGTGGCACGAGGGCTAGCCTGTGTCGCGGGAGGCCGGTTACATAGGATGCATTACCAAATTTACTAAGTCACTGTACCAGGGCAAACAACAATATAAAATAATGTATACCAATTATGGATTAGTTGTCTAAATAAATAAAAAATGTTATTATAAATGCCCTTAAGACATAGTTGTAAATTCTTATGTCCCGGTAATTTCACCATCAACCATACCTACCCTTTAAATCAAGCTATACTGTTAGACATAACGTATTGAAATAATAATTTCGTCACTTACCATATTGAATTTATACTTGATCAAAACCTTTTCTATTTTTTTCAGGCTGCAGCCAAACTAAAACAGACTGAAGGTGTAGTGGTGCTTACTGTGTGCAGCCCTAACATGAAGGATCCTGAGGACGGTGCTGGTACGCCCACCACCCCTGGTATATTCCCAGCTAGTTTAGCAGATTTGCACTTACCTAGTTCAACCTATTTAACCCTATGACTGCTGGAATTCCAGACACAATAGAAAATATGTTATACCAAGGGGTACTTTGGGGTTAAATCGTTTTTGCAAATTTCGTTATTAGTTGATTTTTTTTTATATTCATAAAGTACTGATTGCGTTTATATTTTTAATAAAGACCCGTATGAAAACTTATAATTTTGAGGGTAATTTCTGTCATCTTCAAATAGGGCAGTAATAATAATAATCTATGGAATGTTATGTTAAATGGGGCAGTGTGAGATTAAACATCTTACTTAGGACCGTATCTTCCTCGCTAGTTCGGTGTGTGTCATTTTTATAATTCGCTATGTACCTATTGGGAATTAGTGCCTAAAGCGAGGGATTGTGGTGTTGAATATTTCAGGAGGTCCGTCTCGGCCAGCAAGCCGGAATCAAACCCCCGATCCTAACGCGCCGGCTGGTGCGTCACGCCCCGTCACGCCGCGACCAGCACCTTCTCCCGTCAAAGGTAATGCTTACTCATCATTATTTTCTAGACTTTTAGAATGAACGAAAAGTGAACGAATCATGTTTCTATATTTCGTTAAGTTAGAATCTTGCATGGAATATTATATCAAGTCTATATTTACCGTTACTGAGTAAGCTTGTAAACTAGCGACTCTAAAATTTTTACAATTAATTTAGCTACTTATCCAAAATCTATGTTATTTTCAGCGGAGCCCCCGCCCGATCCATCAGTAGCTCCTATAATCCCTAACACGGATATGACGATAGAAATTGCGTCGGGCAGTTCCGTACTCGGAATCGTGTTGCTGGGAGGAAGCGATACACTCATCAATGTGAGCTATTACTTTTTAAGATCTGATAAAGTCTGATCACCATATTATATTTTAATTAATTATTTGATTAGTAATTTAAAACATCATCATCATACTCTTGAACTCGATTGCAGCGTCTTAACAGACTACATACCACTTGTAAATAAGCTAATTTAAGATCAAAGCTAACAATCAATGTATGTGTATGCAATAAATATGAATATGAATAAGTTCTGTAAATAATGCTTTTGAAGTATCTAAATGTCAACGGAGTCCTATGACTTAGTCTTACGTCATACGTCTGTTTATTTCTCTGTCACAAGGCTGCATTTATTTAATCGTAATATAATATTAAGTTGAAGTTATAACAGAATAAATGACAGAATAAATAAAAAATAACAGGCCTATTACCAAACTATTTGTTAGGGATTTTCAATAAGCTGGTCGTTGAAATACTTAAAACAATTATTTGTGTTGTGGTACGGAATCGCAATTATTTTGGTTTTTATTGAGTACAGAAAAATGAATAAATATTTAATCTGAAAACCAGGGCCGAACCTGACCTAGTTATATTTTGGTGCAACATAATGCGAGACGGGGGGGCCTATATGACCCCACACAACACAAAATCAGGCACCTAATTTGTCTGTTTTTTATTTCGTTTTGTATATAATAATGATATCTGTTTTGTGTGTCTTATAATATTTACAACTTAGTGTATGGGGCACAAATAAAACAATATTCTTTATTTCTTTCATTTAAATGAATGCAAATTAATTTAGGAATGTGTTTGATTGCATTTAACTACATACATTTATGTACGTTCATATTAACTTACTGGACCCCAACTAATTTCAATTTACTAGAGTGTAGTTAGCTAAAGGGCATAGAAAAAAAAACCTTTCTATGTTTTAGTACCTTTAGTTGGGTCTAACTGAGAAATACATTGTTTTTTGCCATTTTCAGGGTGCAGCAGCAATAATCCTAGATATCTACAAAGACGGCTGCATTGCCAAGGACGGTCGGCTGAAGGTCGGAGACCAGATCCTCGACTGCAACGGAGTGCCTATCACTAAGGAGATGGCTCACGAACGAGTGTGTTTGAGCATCAAGCAGAAAACAGCGAAGGTAAGAAACTGACTTTTTTTATTTGACTTAGTCCGTCCTATCACTCTGCAAAGCACAGTCTCCTTATACAGTGTTTACATATGCGTCATACAATGTTGCCTACTCAGTACTAATCTATTAGAAATTTATGGGTATTCCGATTAACACTAAGAAGTCAACTTTGACGCATATATAAACCCGGTATTACACTACTAGGTGATACGATGAATGTCACAGGAATGTTTTTGAGCACTCTGTGTTTTAAATTGTTTGTGACTTTGTATCACGGCCGTGACAGGTCTACTGTGACAGCAAATGGGCATTCAGGGTATGTAATGAGATGGCCCGAAAATATATCTACATAACTTATTAGTTTTAATAATTAGTGATAGTACTGCTCGCAAAAATGACAACCTCTGGGAAATACAGGTTCTACCCCCTACTTGGTAACGTAGGAATAGATTATAAGGATGTTCATCATGGGCATAAAAAGTCGTAAGCGTGTTTTTTGTTTTATTTTTTGTATTTTTTGTACCTAATGAGTAGATTATGACTAATGATTTATGTAGTACACTAGAATTTCCTGTGTCGTGGGATTTAGGAACTGCGAGTCCCGTGGTACTGCAATATCCAGACCCGGAACAAATAGCTGTAGAACATGATTACATTTTTGTAGCGCAGCGGGAATCGAACCCGTACTGTCGTAGCCAATAAGAAGCTCTAGTTATCTCTTAAGTAAACGATGTATATTTCAGTTGAGAATGCTCGTCCACCGTCCGGACCCTCACAAGTTCGACCAGGTGGAGGTGGAGCTGGCCCGCAAGCCGGGGAAGCCCCTCGGCATCACCTGCATGACGCCTGTCTCCGCACCGGGGGTTTACCTTGGAGATATGGTATAATCACATGGTTACAAAAATTGTTTATCTTAATTTGTTTACTATTCCCGTATTCTAAGACAACTCAATATTTATTTCCTCTCGAATCAATCTCACTTCTGTGTTTTGGTGTTTTTGTCTAGAAAATGTCCTCCACTCGAATTCCCCTCGACTGATAGAAACTACCCAACTGGCATCACAAGATACCTTACAATTTACCTTCAGCATTCCTCAAAGGGGACGTTTATGACATTTGACTACAGCCATAGACCAACAAGTTTTGCAGGCTTGATATAAATTCCCTGGTACTAATAGGCTATTCCCGTTGTCCCTCGACTTTGGGCCCCGTCGGGAATGACGTTTGATGACGTAAATACTCCAAGCCAACCAAAACATGCTCATTTGAGTTTTGTAGGGAACCTCAGGATGGTCTGAATCTAGTTCAAACTACTTTTATTATTAGAATATTTGGAGAATCGCCTTAAATACTAGGGTTAGTCTCTCATAAGAAACTTTACTCAATAGGAACGTATGCCTTATTCTACTCTGCTCAAGATATTCAGAGGTCAGGGGACTGCATGTCATTGTTCTTTGAATTTAATCCAAATGTGTTCAGGCCGTTGTGAATATTTATCAATAAGTAAGTAATAATTATTCGTAATAAGGTATATTAATTGATAACGTTTTCTAGTTGGCAGGCTCCCCAGCGGAAGTGGATGGCCGTCTGCAGAAAGGTGACTTCCTGGTGTCTGTTGACGGCAAGGACTTGACAGCTGCTGACCTAATGGCGGCCGCGACGGCCTTCAAGCTGTGCGGGAATAAGGTCAACATCAAAGTTAAACGGTTCAAGACGGTCAGATAGACAGTGATACTTTTGATGATTTTGTATGTGGACTCCTTTGTAGTTATACCGTGTTCTCATTTCACCCCAAATTTGAGGTCTGTCAGAAATAGTAGACTCTTTGTAGACTCCTGTACGGGGTTCGGCATATTATTAGGATATTCCTATAATAGGTTCGACTCTATAATGGGACTCTCAAAGAAAGTTACTTTTCTTTGTAAATAGAAAGTTTTGGTCGAGAAACTTAGGTGAATTTTGATTTAAAAAAACCTATTTATGGATTTTTGAAATGTTCTTTCTTTGAGAATCTTGCCAAAACCTGTATCGTAAATTTTAATAATGTTAATAGAAAAGTCCCTTGACAAAAAAAAATATGTACCTCTTTATCAAACTGTTTTGATGCACAGTTAAAATCGAGATTTAACGGTCTAAGACCGTAAGATAGACCTCAACCTTAACCACGACAAGTATGCCAATATCGATAATTAGTTGTGTTGATTCCTATTTTTACAGAAGTGTCATGAAAATCACATTTGCTTCAATGCTTGAGGAAAATGAGGAAACTTCTTTAAACCAATTTTTATTAATTTTATTTAGATTATAAAATAGTGAAATTATAATGATATTCTCACACATCCGTGACTGCGTCCAATCCGTTTGGAAAACAA
The DNA here is from genome assembly GCA_958496245.1 of Perizoma flavofasciatum. Taxonomy (NCBI): domain Eukaryota; kingdom Metazoa; phylum Arthropoda; class Insecta; order Lepidoptera; family Geometridae; genus Perizoma; species Perizoma flavofasciatum. The sequence continues at coordinate 8,915,822 of OY292442.1, forward strand.
TAATAATATGGCAAGTATATTCATATTTAAAATTAAATTAGACCTATTTTGATTGCATATTGGTAATGTGGGGCAAAAATGGACAATGGAAAATTCTTACTATGCCCTCAGGGAAAAATGAATTACTTCTTTAAAAAAACGATTTATCATCTAACAAAAATGGTTTGATATCTGATGGGCATGAAAATTTTGAACTAAAGTTTTTGTGATGTCTGCTAGATTTCAATAATACAATGTTAACGGAGTCAATACTTTCCTAGGCCCAAATACCTGTTATTCCTAAGTATTGTACTTTATTAAATGGACGTTGATTATAAAAATATCATATTTAATATGTTTTACTTAGACAAAAATATAAAGTAAGCCTAATAAATTCAAATCCTTCATGAAACATTGTCTCCTAGCTAGGTATTTTTGTTTTTAGATCTAAAATCCGCAGCCAAAATTGGTGTTGTCAAACTATTAAGAAACATAAATTCGTAAGTGACTAGACAATAAAATTAAACCACATTTTCTAAAACGTTTTTCTACCTACCTTCATATTTTTCACAATAGTTTTGAATGCCAAATTAAATACGTAAATATTTGTAACAGCTGCTATAAGTAGGTAAAATTCATATTTTTTTCCAGTAAATAAATAATAAATTACTTAATTTTTTTGTATATATGTTTCAGTATTGTGGAGATCTGTGTAATTTCAAATGAATTACATTACTTTATAAAAGTGCAGAATAGAAAATTCGTTTATCAAATTATTTTGAATAAAATAATTATAATAATAATTAATTATAACAATATATTTTAAAAAATAAAATAAAATACCAACTTAAGTATGTTCCGTTTATTTTTCAAGATTCAACTCAGTTTTAATTGTATTGTGTGTGGGCTAGTTTCTTAGCCTAAGTTGTAGAGTCTATAATTATATGTTCTTCTTAGCTATTTACCTCAGGCAGTGTCTTTATGTCTTTTTATATTACATAAACTTAATTGATAGTATGATTAATTTTAGGCCGAAATAACCCTTGGCTGTAGGATTTAGTTGAATACTTTCAGTATTTTAGAGTAACTATTCTTACTTACCTTATTAGCTAATAGCTAGTTGCCAACTTTTCCCGAGAATGTATAAAAATATTTTTAACCAGAAGGTAGGTAGGTACTTTGAGTATAATTTAATTGACATATTAGGCAAAATATCAAATATTATTAGAGCATTTTTTGTAACAATTTACGTCAGAATTTTCATTTATTTGAATTTTCAGAAAGTTTTTTAGAATTTTTTAGTGTATTTTATTAATTTGTATAAAATGCAGTATTTTTGCTAATTACCTGCTTATTTAGATTTAAACAATGCAGTCCTGATTGTTGTACATAATAGTGTTATTTCGTCACTAAAGTACTTATGTAGTGTTTCAGCTTTCTTCACAATAAAATATTGCAGCTTTGCTCCTTTTAATAATAGACTTAGAATAAATTTGGAAAATTAATCTGACCTTAATGTGTGGCTCAAATTATCCAAAATGTAAACTTTTGGTGCACTTTACTAAATGAGCCACCCTGTATAAAAACTTGTTAAAAATGCCTTTTAGATATAGGCCATGATCTAGTTAAGTTCTAGTAGAAGGCTAGATTCGAACCATTTAGAATGTAACGAGGGTCAAAAAGTCATTTATTTTTATTCTAAATAGATAACAAAGACAAAACTTCTAATAATGGATTAAAGATCTTATTAATAAAATACCAATAATTAAAACAAATAATTTTAAATAAATGACCTGGACGGACAGTATACCTACATTGTAGGTTATAAATGTTAAAGTTAAAGCATTTTAATGTTAAAGCATTATAATTTTGAAATGTGAATTGCGTAGCGTTATTCTAAATATTTGTAAAGTGTAATATTATTCTTACTAGAAAAAATATATTGCATAAGTTATTTGTTTTCTTAGAAACCCAAACGGCCATATTTTTTTAGCAAATTTCTGTGTGTTCAAAAAACTTGTATGAGTGTGTAAATTCTTTAATATATTTTTAATGGTTTTATAACTTCTGATTAAACAGCGTTTGTTTTCAGTTAAGTGCTTTGTCAAATCGGAAAAAACATACTTTAAATCTTATTTCGAATAGTTTAAAGTTTATCAAGAATTTCCTAAACCGTAGTGTATTTTATAAATAATTGTTTGAATGGATATAATTGAAAATCAGACCAACTGAATTAAATGATGACCTACCTATATAATTATAAGGGTGTCTTGTCCTTGACACTAAAAACTCTAATTTCAATGATTCCCGTTTCCTGCTCCTTTAATAAAATTAAAAGCCTTTCTATGATAGCAGTAGGTGCTTAGTATAAAAGCCACTTCAATTTTATTCCTACTTACCCTTTTAATCACTCTATTTCTTTATAGGTATACTAATTTAGCTCTGTCATTTACTTACATAAAAATATGTTAGTGCGTTTTAGTAAAAGTGACTATAAGTAATTAGTCAAAAAAACAGTATGAATAAAATTAAAGTTGCAAAGTAATATACTTATAACTAGTTATAAAAAATCTATCTACTCTTTTTACTGTAAAATCCCGTAAACTTATTTTTTCAAAAACTTAAGAAAAGAATACGTTCGAAATAGGGAGACAATAATAAACTCTGTGTTCTGTCAAAGACTTGGAAAAATATCATATTTTATTTATCTCATATTGTCTTTTAATTACTGCCAAATTACTTTAACAGGGATAAAAATATCTAAGCTATATAAGCTTAAAATTTTTACCTCCCGAGAGTGAATGGGCTTTTACAGTAAATACTTCCTACATACTTTTCTAGCAAATTTAGATAATAATTTGGTAGGTTCATTTGTGTTACCCATTAATTATTGTAAACCTTCAAGTGTACGGAATAATAGTGATACTTTATTAAAATGTACGCTTTTTTTGTTACGTGTTTTATTACCCAGTTTTTATTGATTTATAGTGGATTTTTTTTCTACCTAATCTACACGATTTATTATATTATCTAAAAAATATCAACCTTGGAGGAAGTTGAACTTGCGACTTCTTACTTTATACATGGGGGTATTGATTTATACATATTTTCATTAACTTATTTAATGTGTGTTTATTCTAGTATGAGTCGAATGTTATCAATACTTTGGTAAAAATTTAGTAAAAAAAAACTTTTTTAATCACAATTAACTTTAATATTTTAACGGAGGAGGTAACTTATAAATATTTACATATTTAACGATAGGTATATTTATTTATAGCTTGTTTTAAAAATTAAATAATACAGATCTAGGTAATTTTTATTTCATTATTATTTTGATCAACTGCATCATTCAGTGTGATGTCAAATGACTAGAAGCAACATCTTTGCTCAAATTTAAGGAACACTAATATTTAATTATTAGAAATAGTTAAGTACTAATATTAAACACTAATATAAAAAAAAACCTTGAGTTTAATATGATTAACTATCTTACCGATTAAATATCACTAATTACAATTTTAAATCACAAAAACAACATTATTTGAGCGTCCAATACTGATATAATCTTAAAAACAGTAAAAACTACCTATTTATTTGCAAAATATTAATAGTTCAGTAATGTCAGTTAATCATAAGCATACAAAAATAATAATATTTTTTAATAATAACATCTACTACCATTATATTATACTGCATATACCTAGGCAACATCATAATAATCTCACTGACCTAATAAAAATCAAAAGAAAATTCTCTTTCTCTTCTTTTGATTTTTCTTTTAATCGAACAATATTAAATTATGCGGGCCTTCGCCCACTGCGCTACAGAGGTCGTCATTTTGAATTCACGTCGCATTTTAACTGATTACTCACAAAAAACGCAAAGTATTTTTTTCAAGGCTACGGACACGTTGATAGGGTAGGTTAACCTAAAGCTTTTCATCAGAGCTCTTCCTAATAACTAAAGGCTTCAATCTCCCCCGAAGTTTTACTAATCTCTTGCTGACTTTGCCCGTGGACGTCGGATTCCTCAAATCTGGCATCGATTTACTCTCATTCAGGGCCAAGTTCTCTGTGCTTTTGGACACAGTACCATAGTACCTCGGCATACTAAAATCGTTCTCTTGATACATCAGCGCAGACTTCTGCTTTATACTTTGTAACGTCTCTCTGTTATAGTCAGCGGTAATTATAGGTTTATCAGTGAAGAACCTTGGCAGATTATTACTTTTAATGATAGGCGTGTCTGGCAATTGACTGAGTTTAAGCTCCTCAGACATACCGCCCAACATAGACTTGCTTTTCACTAGCGGAGGTTTTTCTGGAACTAGATGCTCAGGAATATTTAAGAAGGAAGCACTTCTATGAGGCATTCGGGCTAAGACTTTGTTGATTTTATTCGGGTCTATGTTCTTGAGGCTCTCCACTCTATTCAAAATTGGTTTGTTTATTCTACTGCTGCTGTCTACACGTTCTAATGTCCTAGCACTGTTACTTCGTGGTAGTTCACCTTTCTGTCTTAGAATACCTTTAACACTTTCTACTCTGGGTAAAGCTAGCGTTGAGGGTAATGTGACTACTGATATAGGATCATAGTTATAAGTCGGGTTAGGTATGGTGATTTTTGATTCGTCTTTGATGGTTACAGTACTGGGTTTGATAACGTCTTGTTTTTTTAGTGACACATTCATGGTTAGTCCTTCTTCTGTGCCTTCATTCCTATCTTCTTCTTCTTCTTCTATGTTAAACATGTCGTAGTTAGCTAGAAGTTCGTCTTTGAACATGATTTCGAAGTCAGTGACTGGTGAGTCTACTTCATCTTCGAAGTAGACTTTGGTTCTGTTCGGCTTGTCAGAAAGATAGTCGGGTTCGGACTTGGTTTCTAGCTCATCGAGGGAGCTCTGGCTCTTCGATTTAAGCTCATGATCGTCCCTGAAGATCAGGGATTTTGAGAAAACCTGGAATATAAAATATACAGTAAAAATATATTTGTTTGTATGTTTATCTGTATATTCAAAACTACTAATAGAACATAGTAATACGGTTTTATAGCCACAACCCAGTAGGGGCCAAATTCATAAAAATATTTTGAATTGGTGATACTTTCTACTGTCTTAGACTACTCGATCGGGTCACCCGAGTTCAAATCCCTCCGTAGACCAAGACACGTTCTTGGTGACCCTGATGAGCCCATCAATACTGCTTATGTGGTTGGGGTCTGGATTCAGTCTAACTGTACGAAACGTCGGTTTTGGTCCAAACATATCCTGACAAGACACGATACACTAATATTTACGGTAATTTTGTCAATGGCCTTGATTCTGTAGCCAACTAAACTAAATTTAAACTATCGCTCTCTTTTACTGATAGTGCAAGCAAGAAAGAGATAGCTACAATTTTAGTGCTGTCAAATTAGTCACATTTAAGTTTTCCATACAAATTTAGTCATGATTTCAAAACATGTTGACTATAAACACGAAGAAAAGCGGCACGTAAACTGATTTGACAGCAGCACACCGCACTAAAATTCTTGCCATTTCTTTCTTGCGTATACTATCAGTAAAAGAGAGCAACAGTTTAAATTTAGTTTAGTCAGTGTACTAGAGAATCGAGGCTATTAGATAGATAGATAGATAGATAACTCTTTATTGCATACACCAGGATAAAAAACACTTTACATAAGATCTTAGCTATTGTCAAGCTTAAAATAATATACTAAATATGTGTACAGCTTTCCGAGTACTAAATGTTTTTTACTGGGGGACAGGCCTTAAAATGTAGTTCCCATAATACAAGCTCTGCTTAGTTTGGGGCTACGAGTTGATGATGATGTGTGAAAAATATTGAGGATATTATGTATTTAGTTGATTTGCGTGTTATGGAGTATTCTCACCTCGTACAGTTTATCTGCATGCAATGGCACCTCGTTCAGCTCCCTGCCCGTGATGGCATGCTTGACGGACTGCGGGGGAAGATGGTTGTTGTTCAGCGGTTGGACGGTCACCACACTCTCCACGCTGACCCCCAGGTTAGTGTACCCATTCGTGTAACTCTCCTCTTCTAGCCTAGAATTGAGATTAGATATGATTAGAAAATAGAAACCTCTCTCTGCAGCTCTAGGAACCGACCGCTTGGGCTCTAAATGTCCTAAATATAAATTTTAATGATATTGAGTTTGTAGTGAAAAAATACGTTAACTAGATTATAAGTATACAAAAATTAAGTGTCATAATAATAAAAATAATGCTGGATATTTTCACACAGCATCATCTATCCCCAAAGTAAGCAGAGCTTATATCATGAGAACATGACTAGTATGTACATAGTAATCTTAAAACCTATGTTATGTTTGTCTAGACACTAGGTTTTAGGATGTTGGTAAATTAAATTAAATAAACATTATCTCATATATATTCCTTATGATTGATATCCTCAGATACATACACAGTGCTTAGATCTTTGAGGATAACACTTTCAAAAATTATATTTGGCATCGTCCCTTAATGGAATACCATCGAAGACACATGCCTTCGGGTTTTTGGTTTGGTTGGTACACGATTTTACCACAGATCAAAAAGCAAAACGTTTTATTGCAAAATCTATTGAAGTAGTTGATGAACGGGTAGGTAAACAATATCTATAGAGTAATATATCGTGACAGCCTTCGGGCAGTCTCTGACTGATGTCTCAGTATCTCAAACAAACTGACGGTCATAATCAAGAAGTGAAGTGTAACAAACTGACGTGTTTGTTTTTCATGTTACTAGAACACAGTGGAAGGAGATACATCTGGCTTATTTATAACGAGAGTTATTAACCCGGCAGTGATCGAGCGGACTACAAAATATAATATAGTCATACAATTAGGTATATACAAAAATACAGAAGAAACAGCTAGCTATCTTCAGAGCGTTACATACGAGCTTAGACAAATAAAATTTTGATAGTTGACTTAAGTTTAAATTCTTATGATTAATAAAGTATTTTATCAATTGATTATCATTAAGCTATTTTGTTATCTAAGAACATGTTATTTGTCAAAAGATTAAATTGAATTAAAAAAATTAATTGATAGCTGTTGAGCTATCCAGATCACTATCAGACGGAAGGGTTTACAAAATGCTGGCTGCATTTCCATTGAAAGTTACAGTTTTTTTTTATTTGTATAATTTTAATCTTATTTATGAAAATGGTTGAAGAACAAATAAACATTCCAAATAGTATTTTTTGTGCGCGACCACTAAAGGGAACATCGAATAAAGTAACCTCCGTGAGGCCCTTTCACCGCACTGGTCAATTTTCACCGCTTAAGTAGTAGTCGACAAAGAGAGACCAATACTTGGCAGTGAAGTCAGGCTATGGATGATGATGATGACGGTAACAAAGACCTTTCTCAATGTTACCATTACCATTAACCATTTTGCCATAAGAAGTTTGTTTGTTTGTATGCTTGTTAAGTTGTTACAATTTATCTCCAACGGTCTATTCGATAGAAGTTGATTTTACTATAGAGTTGTAAAGGATTTTACTACAAGTCACTAGAAGGCGCTACAAAAGCATTAAATTTTTGCAAAAATTCACTGTTTCTCAAAATTCACTTATATAATAAATAAATAATGCTGGACAATCCACACAGCATCATCTAGCCCCAAGCTAAGCAGAGCTTGTGTTATGGCTACTAGATGACTGATATACTTAATACAATACATTACATAGATAGATATTTTATTTATTATACATAGAAAATACTTATATCCCGAGTAATTACTACTAGTTATAATGATATCCCGAGTAATAAGACCTAGTTATAATGATATCTCGAGTAATAAGACCTAGTTATAATAATATCCCGAGTAATAAGACCTAGTTATAATGATATCCCGAGTAATAAGACCTAGTTATAATGATATCCCGAGTAATAAGACCTAGTTATAATGATATCCCGAGTAATAAGACCTAATTATAATAATATCCCGAGTAATAAGACCTAGTTATAATGATATCTCGAGTAATAAGACCTAGTTATAATAATATCCCGAGTAATAAGACCTAGTTATAATGATATCCCGAGTAATAAGACCTAGTTATAATGATATCCCGAGTAATAAGACCTAATTATAATAATATCCCGAGTAATAAGACCTAGTTATAATGATATCTCGAGTAATAAGACCTAGTTATAATGATATCCCGAGTAATAAGAACTAGTTATAATGATATCCCGAGTAATAAGACCTAGTTATAATGATATCCCGAGTAATAAGACCTAATTATAATAATATCCCGAGTAATAAGACCTAGTTATAATGATATCTCGAGTAATAAGACCTAGTTATAATGATATCCCGAGTAATAAGACCTAGTTATAATGATATCCCGAGTAATAAGACCTAGTTCTAATGATATCCCGAGTAATAAGACCTAGTTCTAATGATATCTACTTACTTTTTTGTTATTATCTATGGTACTTACTTGTAAGTAGCTATTTTCTTGTCAAAGCAAAACCTTTCTTCGCAGCATTTCCAGTACATCGTTTCAAGACAGCTGAAATTTAATTGAAAACAACATTAACGATTTTCATAATAAATAAACTAAAAAGCCAAATTTAATGTTTCCTACAGATCATAAATTTGGCGGCAATGGGCTTGCAACCTGTCACGTGGAATGTTTGCCTCTTGCAAAACGCGGGCATGTGCCAAATTGTTAATTGTATTGTATTCTTTTTATTTTTTTATACGGCAAACCATATATGGTTAGCGGTTATTGTAGCCTATGCCCACTCGCAGCATCAAGGCACAAAACGCGCGTTGCCAACATTTAAAAAAAAATAATTTTTTTTTTTCATAAACTTCATACTGGGTATTTTTTTTAAAGATACACGTACCTTTTTTAATGTGAATATTGTTGACTGACTCTGTAAATTGTGTTAAGTCCAAAAGACCTAAAATTTTAGGAATATGATCCTTTCATAGTGCAATGCCCATTGCAATATAAAAGCACTTTCCAAACTTCAACCCCTAGAGGGTTGCATATTTATTATTAATTATTTCATATTATTATAAGAGATTTTTTTTTTACATGAATATTTATATCATAAAGTTTGATTGAACGTCCCATGAAATCTTGTACCTAAGTCAACAATTTAAAAATGTTATCAACTGACTATGAAAAGGGCTCGGTTCAAAGTTTTTAAACATTCACATTATTTTTTTTATGATTTAAAGAAAAGAACATGGCGACGTATAACTTCTTACGACTTGTCTTAGAAACTGGTAAGTACAAAATGTATTCGGTTATCTTGACAAGTGCTGGCATATTTATCTCGATGATTGAAAGGGAATTTTGCACATATTTATCTATGTGACTAGCTACTGCCCACGGCTTCGCTTCGTAGTACCCGGATAAAAAGTAGCCGGTTAAAAATAGATCTTAAACGTTCGCTCGACCGTTTTTTAATCGACTTACGTTGCAAAATTGGTTTCCATAAAATACCATTTATTTAAACGGGATAAAAGCCTGTGTGGATATTATCCCGTTTAAATAAAATCGCTTTAAGGTTAAGAAAATAATCTGTATTTATGTTATAATAGTATTCAAAATAAATAAGTAAAAGGAATCACTCTGAAGGTCCATTCTAAATATTGGTTAAAGATTTTTTTTTAATCGTTTGAGTAGTTTTGTATATTACCTACCTACTTCTTACATCCAAACTTATAAACTTTACCTCTTTATAATGTGAGTATAGATAATATACCTTCTGAAGAAGCTATGTGTAAAGAACACTGATGATGCTAAAGTGACTCCAACTTTCCATCAAAAGATAGTAAGTTCGAATCACGGCGTGCACCAATGGATATTTCCACTTGAAAAATGTGTAGATATCTTTTACATGACTCCTCCTCCGCCTGACCTGATGATGTGACGATGGCTACAAGGCAAGAGGAACCACGGTACTCGTAGTTCCTGATATCCACGACACAGGGAATCCTGGGGTCTAGACAAATACCACTTTCTGTTGGCGTTAACGCCTGCGGAAAGATTGAATTGTATGGTAATGACATTAGCTGTAGAAATTTCACGTGACAATTGCCAAGTTTTACCTCGACAAATTTGCGTTAGCGTGAAAGGAAACGTAAGCGTGAGGTATTTGTCTAGACCCTAGGGTGTGGGGTCAGCTCTATGTATCTGTGTCTATTTATTTATTGAATATACTCACTACTGGCATGCTTTGCAGAATTTCAGCAGCATCTTGGGATCTTTACATAGTGCCGGTGAAATTATGATGATGGTCAGGCTCTGCATCAGCTCATCAACCCCTTCTGACTGATGGAACCATTTCTGAAACAAAGAAACATTGCTACAGTCCATGTCTTCTTTCTTCTTTTTTTCTTTAGGAGAAAAATTTTAGAGCACTATATCTATGTATCTAAATTATCTATGGTATATGTTTTAAAATATCTATGTATATGAAGACCTCTGTAGTCTAGTGGGCGAAGGCCAGCCTGAGAAGCAGATGGTTGCGGTATCGATTCCTGCCGCGAGACAAATATTTGTATGATATGCAAATGTTTGTCTCGGGTCTGGCTGTTTTCATTGTATATGTGTGTAATTAAAAACATAAAAAGTATGTAAGTAGGTAGAACATCAGTCATGTAGGTCCCATAACACAAGCTCTGCTTAGTTTCGAGCTAGATGATGCTGTGAAAATTACCGAAATTATTATTAATTTTATTATTTATATATTTTCGTTTTAAACACCTATATAAAAATATTGTTCGACATTTTCATTTTTCTATTTGCATAATCTATTTTATGGGAACTTGTAGTATTGTTAGGTGTGAATTTAAGTATAAAAAAGGGATAATGTTATTATTAATGCAACTTCTACTTGCTAATAATTCTTTGTGAGAAAACACATAATATACAATAGCTAATTGTTGTACTATCAATGATAATGTACATATACACATTATTGACATAGTAGGTAAAACAATAGTGAACTGCAACACAAACATTTGCTTGTTTTCATTGAAAAGATCATTAGTAATTCCTGCATTCTTTGAACAAATTCTAATTATATTTCAGGCGTAAACACCAATAGACTGATAGCTATTTAGGCTGATGTCACACCAATTATATTAATTAAGTTTATTAATTGTTAATATGTTATTCTGTCTTAATAAATGATATTCAATTCTATTCTATTAAACTGTTGGTCTGAAATAACTCATTTAAATTGGACTTGACAAATTGCTCCTGAAATTAATGTAACATTAACCTTAGAATGCGCCATCTTTGATTTAAAATTTAACCTCTTTGCCATAATCCTCAATTATTTTTCTAATATAGTATTCGTGTTCGCCATTATTGATTTCATACTAGATGGCAATATGGGGGAAGGGGGAATATCGGGGAACAAAGGGAATAGTCCAAATATTTAGCCAGCTAAGTATTTCATTAGCCGGCGTCCTAATGCCATACTCCTTTCAGTAGCCATCCATACTCCTTTTCATTGATTTCATACTAAATGGTAATATGGGGGAGGGGCGAATATCGGGGGACAAAGGGAATTACCCAAATATTTAGCCAGCTAAGTATTTCATTAGCCGGTGTCCTAATGCCATACTCCTTTCATTAGCCATCCATACTCCTTTTCATTGATTTCATACTAGATGGCAATATGGGGGAGGGGCGAATATCGGGGGACAAAGGGAATAATCCAAATATTTAGCCGGCGTCCTAATGCCATACTCCTTTCAGTAGCCATACTCTTTTCCTCAAAATAAATACTTGACACGGAGGAATTAATCGAAACTTAGCCAAAAACACTTCTCTGAAAAACTTGACAGTAAATGAATTGATATGATTTTTTCTGGTCAAAAAATCTAATCAAATTCAAAATCATTTAGACAAAGTACAAAGCAAATACGAAGTATCTACTTAGCTATTAGATTTAACATAAGAAACCCATCTTAAACTAAATATGGATACACATTGTTATGCTGAGAACTTAATATTTAAGGAGTGTCGTAATGAGATCGACTAGTCTGAGCCCGTCCATCCATACGATTCTTTTGTCAGTTACGTGTGTGTGTCGAGCAAAATCTGTGTGTTCAACTACACGAAACAATAACGTGTGGGTGCCTTTATTTCAAAGTCAAAGTCAAAATTCATTTATTCATTAAAATCACAAGGATCACTTTGATACGACGGTTTTATCTATTGCCTGTTCTTCCGCGACCAAGCCAGGAAAGAAAGGCAAGAAAACAAGGCTGATCAAAGGCTATTCTTTTTACTGACTTTTTACTTGAAAAAACAAACGGTTCATTTTTACCGACTTGAATTATTTTCAATCCAAATAGTTTCTATCATCTATAGAATTATATAAAATTATTTAATAGTATGCCTTTTTTAAGTTTTCTTTTTCAATAACGTTTTTAAATTTGTTAATTTATAATTTTTGTATATCTCTTGGGAGTAAAAGCGTACATCTTGCCCTTTTAACGATTTATTAACTTTATGGAGTCTACGAGGGCAATAGCGAGTTTATCTTTATTTCTAGTATTAACATTGTGATTATCGCTATTTTTCTTAAACAAATTAATATTTTTGTGAACATACATCAGATTTTCATAGATTTATTGATAAGGGAATGTCATTATATTTATTTCTTTAAACTTTTGAATGTGATTGTGATGTGATTTTCTGGGGCCCATATTATAAATTGCTCGAACAGCCCTCTTCTGCAGCACAAAAACGGTATTTATATCTGCACTTCCCACAGCAGTATACCGTACGACATAATGCTTTGGAATTAGCTGAAGTAAACTAGTCTAGCTGTGTCTACTTCTGTATAAAGACGGATCTTTTTGACTGCATATGCCGCAGAACTAAGTCTCTCCGATAACTTATCAATGTGAGGACCCTATTGGGCTTATTATTAAGGGTGGTACCTAAGAATACGGTGGTGTCCACAAGAGCCAACTCTTCATCTTTGATTTTGATTTGGTAGTTATAGATTTGTAGTAGGTAAAATTATGTTTAGCAATAGGTAACAAACCTCCTTGTATTAGTTGGATATTTAGAACGATAGTTATCTTGGCCATTGTATGTTAATGAAGCCTTAAGAATAACCTACATTACTGGTACTTAAGTAGGCGTTCGTAAAGGACAAGGTAATTGAACTCTATTAATAGTTAGGTACGCGGACAATGATCATTGTTGATCTAAGTTGGTTTTTTGAGGAAAATATGATTACCTCCATTTTTTACTGTTGTTAAATGTCCTGATTATAAATATATAAAAAAAATTACAGTCAAAGATGTTTTTTTATGGAGTAAAATATGCGTGTCTCACAGATCTTATCTTGCAAAGTCCTGTCGGATCTAAAAACTTATTTTTACGCTAGGTAATTCTTATCTTATACTATTTTATTGTTATGTATTTTGATATATCTTGACCATAAAATACCTATTAATGGAAGGTCGGTTAATCGTGCGTCATAAATTGCATATAAAATACAATAAATTTCCCTACGATTGTGATACAAATTGATAAAACTCACTCTAATACTTCCTTCAGATAAATGTAAAGTATCTATCATCTAGGACTTATTTACATGAGTGCTAGATAAAAGATAAGAAAGGTAAGTTGAAGGTAATTTCATTATCGGATGATTATAAAACAAAACAAAAACAAATAAAAATCTAAAAGCATGTAAGACTTAGTTAATAATTATATAAGATGCCAAACTGCTTCTTTAATCTTCTGAATTTCAATAGTTATGTAACTTAACGCATATTCAGAGCAGTAAGTCCTTGAGACATAAAATGAAGGCCTAGTATCATATTGTTCCTAATATGATGCAGAAAAAAGGAGTTTTAAAATGATAAAAATTTCTGAAAATCGATCCTCTGAAAGTGGATTGAAAGGGGTTGTACCCCAACTTCTCGTACGTACTCCACGTACGAGAAGTTGGGGTTCATATGATTGGGTTTGTTAATGGTTGAAGTATCAAAGAATATAAATCAAAGGTCTAAAATCTAATAATTAAAATCTAGTTTTATAATTAAATTGAAAACAAATATAAATATTATACCGTTCAAACAAAGTGATACAAAAGTTATAAATATACTTATAATAATTTTCATCTATATAAATTATTTTGTTATGTTCCTCGTTAGAAATGTAAAAATGCTCATCACGGAACCAAAGAAATACATTTTTATTAAAGTAGAAACCAACTCAATGCTTTCGTCATAGCCAATTCCACCACGTCGTCGTTGCCATGTAGTTATGACACTATAACTGGCGTTAGATATAGGTAGGGATTTACCGGTTCGCTGGTCTGACAAAAAACGACGGGATTCCCAATCTTTATAATCTGTGTTGTGGCCTTGGACATGAAGCCTGTCTTGTCATCATTTATAAAGATCTACTTATAAAAGTACTTATACGTATCAATTGTTAAGATGATGGATGTTTCACCCAAAGTTAAGATATAATGAAATCAAAATTTAGTGTAATTGATTGTTTAACATATATCTGTGATATAGGTACCTATTGCAGGAGTTTATTTTAAAAAATGTATCTAGGTACATCATTAATGTTTCGATACCCGAATTAATGGTATTCAATTATTATTATTATTATCAAATCATATCTTTGTTTATAACCTTTGTGGCGCAGTGAGCGAAGGCCCGCCTGAGACGCAAAACGTTGCGGTGAAATTCCCGCCGTGAGATAAATGTTTGTATGATCTGCAAATATTTGTATGTATTTAAAAATAATATTAATTAGTTAGTTCCCATTATACATGCTCTGCTCTGCGTTTGGGGAACTGTGTGAAAAATTACCAAAATTATTTATTTATTATTTTATTAATTTGATTACAATTAACACACTAGCTAGTAGTCGCTGATATTAAGTTTTGAAATATACCTACCTACGACATCGAAAGATTTAATATAGTTAATTATTACTTATTAAGTATTAAATATATTTATCTAATCAGCCAGTAACACCCACGTCTAAGAAAAGGTTTCGTCACGATTAAATTCACAAAGTAATAAATTGTAAGTAGTACAATAATAATTTCAGAAAGTAACATTGATAATATATATTTTTTAAATTTTCAACCCTATACCGAATATCGCAAATCAAGTGACTCAGAGATTAAAAGACTCACCTTGTAAAATATTGAAATTATTTTTTACGATTTCCTCTCACACTGCGATAAACGATAACACTTTGTTATCGTTTATCGCAGTGTGATTTCATTGATTTCAATTGATATTTTATTGATTTCACTTCCGAAAAACATTTCATTTATTTAATCACTTTAATCTTTGTAGCTATATTTTGTGATCTCAATAATGTAAGTAAATAAGTAGGTAGATGCAGACAGAATGGTTGCAAATCACTCACTGATACTGTGATAAGTGTTATCAACCGCTATAAAATAAACTGTCTATCAGATTACCATCTTATCCATAGATAGACAAGCTTTTGTGTGTGGCTTTGGCCTTTTATTTTATGCAAACAGAAGATTATAACAAATAAATACTTAGTTATTTTACAGTCTTACCTAGTTATTTATGCTAATAGAACCAAAACAAGCCAAGTCTTAAAAACCACATTTCAATCGGATAGGTCATCTCGGAATAAATGTTTGTCTGTAACAAACGTACAAACAAACAACCTAACCTTATGCAAAATAGAGATGTATGAACGCCTGTGTGTCAAATTTAAATTTGTCTTAAACGGTCAGCAGCAGATCGCTTACCGACTTAGGCTTGGGCTTGAGAGCAATACGGCACCATTTTTTAATCTATTTTCTTTTTCTTTTTGTGGCTTTTGGCACCGCGGCCGCGACAGGCCTAACCATTTTATTTATTGGGCCTATAAATCTATAAGAAAATAAAATATTTTTTAATAAAAATAATAATATTTAAGAGACCGATGATTCGATCAATATAAAGGATTAATATTAATAAAAAAATAAGAAAAAATCAAATTTGGAATTTAATCAATTAGGTGTTTAATATACGTACACATAATCATTTTATTACAACAGTTGAAATTTTAAGAAACATTTTGACATTGTATTATTAAAAAACACATATTTGAATAAAAGTATACAAATAAAAGTTAGTATTTCCCTGCTAAAAATTGTAGAAAATACGAGTACGAAAAAGGGTAAGAGAAATGAATGCAGATGAACCTTTAACCCTATTTGTGCAAAAAATATTTGATCGGTTGAAGCTTCTTACTGAGTTCTTTCTGATTCCCATCGGATCCCAAAACGGAAACAAAATAAAAAAAAACAATGTAGGTCATTTTTAATAAAAAAAAATATTTTATTTATTGAACAAAACACAGCCTTAGTCTTATGGACTTTTAAACTACTTACATTTTTTTTATTCACATTTATACTAGTAAATCCTATTTCAGTAAAATTTATTCTTTAAATTTGTGTTCCTCTTTTTGTCTCTTCCTGGAACGTGTGATTCAGCGTTGAATTTCGCGTGGATTTGCATAAGCTTGTGCAACTTGTGTTCCATTACTGCGGAACCGGGGTTCCCCAGTGCGGTCAACATAGCATGGTATTTTGAGCAACAGCCAAGAATTTTACAAAATTCAATAATTAACCACATCTTGGGCCAATAAACGTGATTCTTACCGGTCGCATGTATACGAGTATTTAAAAGCCATGTTTCTAACGAAACTAACAAATCACCAAGGTTGTCTGGAAGAGATCGCTTCTAAGCAAGAAGACCGCCCACTGCACATTCATAAGTTTTTTTAAATATTTTATTTGAGGTGTGAGCATTTTCATTCATTCATTAAAACCACCGGCAACCGGTTGCATTAATTCTTTCTTATGTGGACTTCTTAGATCCATTCAATGCACCTTTGTAGGGGCAGTCAGAGGCTTTTAACGCAGAGTTTTTGCGAGTAGTTAGCATTCCACGTGACATGTTACAAACCCATCGCCGCTTATTGGAACACTAACTAATGATACATGCCTTCGATGTTTTTGGTTCTGGGGCATGCCGGTTTTGTAACTATGTTTTTTTCACCGTTTTGAGCATATATTAGTATTAACTGAAAATATATGCGCTAGCATACATTTTCGAGTGCAGGAAAAATCCATTGGTGTGCGACCGGATTTGAATACACGATCTCCGAATCGGAAGTCGGTGTACCACCCACTAGGCCAACGTGACTTCAGTAGGTACCTATTAGCTTAACGTAGGTACTATTTATCTTATCTAAATTTTAAACTTTATGCAGTCTCATACAAATCAGCATAATGCGTCATTTCTTACAAATATCGGTGTATGAATCAGAAATCATCACTTCCTTTGCAGTCGAGTAAATGCCAACGACCTTCCTTGATATTTTGATTATATTATGTACCTACATACCCTATGACATACTTTTAAAAATGCAGGTCTTAAAAATGTCCAAAACATACCTACCTACTTTGCTTCCGTATGTGAATAAAATTATAGAGGTTAATTTAAAGATATTTCAATCATTTTAGTGTACCAGAGGTCTAGACAAATACCTTACTTTTCCTTTCACACTAACGCTTATTTGTCAAGAAAAAACTTGGCAGTTGTTTCTGGCAGATATTTTGACAGCTAATGTCATTTCCATACAATTCAATCTTTCCGCAAGCGTTAACGCCAACAGAAAGTGTTATTTGTCAAACCACCAGATCTCATTTAGGTCCCCTACTAGAGATAGGTTTGTCTTGTAAAAGAGCAAGTGTATTGAAAGGATAGAATAAACCTCACAATTAGGTAAGTAAAATCTCTATAGGTACACGTTTTGGTTGAAAATCTTGCAATTGTGGTTCGAACCAACAAACAGTTGTTTCTTACCTAACCACTAGGCCACTAATCTAGCTTACAAACAACTGGTACAATTTACCTTATATTATTTTTCTACCTTATATCAAAATTAGACTCAATTTTCCTCATTTCGATTAGTCATTAATATCATGATTTTCCGCATAAACTGATCAATTTCTAAAATCCGATAGAAAGTTGATAGGTACTTAATTAAGTAGCTTGTTAGTCATTTAAGGTCCGTCTATACCCATTTTGGCAAATGCTTAAGCGGTAATTAATACAGGTAATTTTTCATAGTAAATAAATAAATAAATAAATAAGGCGTCCACAGGTTTTCTTTTTTTTTAACTTATTTTTCGAACTTATTTTTCCCACCCTCCACTTTGAGAATAGAAAAAAATCTTAGCGCTGCCCAAAGTTTTTAAACATAACAACATAATAATATGCTTACCCCTCTGGACGTTATCGCCCACTTTAAGAAATAGTGGGCTACAGTAACCGCTTACCACCAGGTGGGCCGTTAGTTTGTTTACCTCTTTAGTATAAAAACAAACATAAGCTAAATAAGAAGTTCTGTTCAAATACATACCTATCTACTTTGTAATAATATAATAAGTACTTACCCAGATAGGAATGTCTAGTTACATCATAAAACACTGCAGACAAAGGCCTCCCTTCATCCTATTATAAAAGAATGGTCAAAAATAATCAATTCAATACCTAACCTACCTACCTTAATCAAGGTAGGTACTCAATAATGAATTTAAAATAAATTTAAGTATCTAAGATAAAATCTTCGGTAATGATGGTCAAAGTAACTAATAATCGTAAATTCATAATAAAAAAGGTACTTACAAAAAAGTTGCATATAGTGCAATCCACTTTACACTATCAAATATAATTATGCACTATTCACATAGGTAACTCACTTGTAAGTATTTAAATAAAGTTTAAAACCAAAATCAAAGCAAAATGCACAAAAGTACTCTTTATTTTTTTTAAAAAAAAAGGTGCACTAATCACATTACTTTGTTACTCTGTTATTCGAATAGTAATCGACTTTTTAAACAAAATCTGAGCAAAATGCACAAACTTTTCAAACTGTTTTTGTTACGAAAAATCTCAGTTTCCAATATCCGTCCGTACAGCCGTGCTGTTATAGAGGGACTGTAGATGTGACTCTTAGCACGACACGGCACGGCGCGGGCGCACAACATCGTGTGATTCACCATGATAGAATTTCCACTACTGCTCTCGTGTGTAGGTATCTTAAGTTGCCTGGGTGATTCAGGCCCGAGATCACCAACACAATAACGGGTAGTTAAGTCTTCATTAAAGCTTTTTGACACAACTTGTTTCCATAGGAATCTGCCATCATAATCAATGGTCAGACTTGACGGTCCGTTTATTTTGTTGGTGAACTCAAGCCTTAGGATTCCTCTGCTCTCGTAGTGAAAATGGGACGTCATCCCCGCTCGTGTGTTACATCCCTAATTGACCCTCAGGTAAAAGCGTTTCGAGATAAAAGTTTTAGGAGCATGTTTTTTTTCGTTTATTCCTACTAGAAATTCGATTATATGACTGACATATTCCAAATTGTTATATCTATACTATACAAACATATTGAACATTTTGGATACGCAGGTTTTATAGGTACCAAATACTTAGAGGTATTATGACTCTTAAGGTACATTCAAGGAGTTAAACGGTTTTTTTTTCACCTCAATACACAATAATGCGCCTTATTGTTATTTCCCCTATGATTATATAATTCCCATTTTGTGTACTGTAAATGTGGGATCATTTGCGACAAAATTTTACCGATCCGAAACTAATATCGCTTAGCTATATATATTTACAAAATTCTACCCTAGTTTTGCCAACCGTTTTTGTCTAAACCTATGCCATCACAATTAGGTATATATATTAAATACAAAGGTAATGCAACTTACCTTAAGTTAATGTATAGTATTGACTCTTTACTGTAGGTACAATAAGTTAAGTTGCATTATCTTTACATTTTCTTAATAGAATCAAAATTATAATTCTACCATGTTTCTATTCTCATCAAATTAATAATGAAGCTAGATTAACTACCGCAGTGACGTCACACTCATATATTATTACTATATTCTACGTTTTAAACCAATTGTTATGTAAATTTTATAAATTAACGAAGTGGCCTTCACTTTTTAATAAATTTTGCATCTGCAATCGTAAAAACAGAATGAATTCTCGTAATTTTGTGTTATTTTCACGACGCAGATTACCTACAGACTAGGCTGATTCAGATATAAATGTAAAATTAGCGTTAATCCTAAATGAATGTTTAGGAAAAAATAATGCCCAGAGTAGTATTTACTTCTACGTTTATCACTTCATTGCGTAGGATCAGTAAAACAGGTAGTCATAACTCTAATATAATAAGGTGTACATAACTTTTCATAAGAGTTATGTAAATTAGATATGGGTGACCGATCACACAAAGCATCAATTACTCATGAACTTTATGAGTAGGTAAGTAGATTGTATCTACTATTTTATAAACTTTGCAATTCATCACAGTAATTTATCCTCTACTAGCTTCTGTCCACGGCTTCGTCTGCGTTGTAACCGAATAAAAAGTAAATATCCTATAGTATGAGGTCATGAACTATATTATTATTTAGTCAAAGTCAATAGGTTTTTATTCATTGAAAAAACAAGGATCACATAAAAACGTGAAAGTGAATTAACGCCGATTCCTCGCGCGTTTAGGACCTTCCAATTACTCGGAATCTATAATTATGATTCCATATTTTGTCTAAAGTGGTTCAGTTGTTACGGAAATTATAAGCATAAAACTTTCACATTATTTTGTATTATTTGTAGAATATCTATTCACAATTATTTTAAACCTCTGCCAACTGCTTCGCACGCGTGTTTTAAGAAAAAAGCAGCAATGTGTTATATGTCATGAACTGTTTAATTTTCAGCTAAATTTGTCCAACTGTTACGGAAATCATATGAAACAAACACCTAAACATCCAAAATTTTATAATGTTAGTAGGATATGTTATAAACTATCTCTTATGGACGTTCACAAAACACAAAAGGTTTTATTTTTAAGGTTTTATGTAAGAATTACTTATAAAGAGTAATTCTTTATGTTCGGCCTAGGTACGAACTAAAACAAATCAGTATTCTGTTTTCGATTGTCGAATTAGAAAGAGGAAGGAAGATTTTACAATGTAAGAACTGACGGAAGAATTAATCGTGTGGGTGGGGCCTATTTTGGTAGTTCCTTGTTCCGTCTTTGACATTGGATGTATTTTTATTATTGTTCTTTTGAACGAAATTTCAATTCAGGTAATACAGACTTTTGAGAGCAGATGGGAATCGGCAAGACAGAAAATTGATTCCATGAGACACGTTTCGAAATACTCAAGCCTTGTACCGAGAATAGAACACTTATTATAAAACCAACTGATGATATAATACAAGCCATATTTTTAGTATGTACAATTTTAAAGTTACATACAGCCACCGAGTATTTAACCCCTTATGTGTTTGATGCATACAACACTAGATAAGGACATCATAAATGTAGAATTAATTTTATAAAAATTTCAAAAGTATTAGTATTCATGTTTAATATTAAATAATTTTTAATATTAAACCTTCCTTATCTACTGATAAGGAAGGACAGAAAATTATTTTCTATAAATACATTGAACCTATTTTCGCAAATATACTAACTCTTTAACAATAACTACAGACAGTTTACAACTTGTTATTACTGATAAATTTACTGATGGCGTAAACCTGGCCTTATTTCTTCAGCTACACCCCCCAAGGGCATTGCATTGCAAAGTCTATGACCTTTCGTGAACCTAATTGGGTACCTATCGTAATAATATTGTTTGGAAACGGTTTATGCTTAGAATAATTATTTTGACCGATAATTTTCAACGTACAAGTTGAATCTATAATGAGTCAAACCTTTGTTTCTTGAGAAACGGTGACTGTTTTAAAACGGAAATAATTTAAGGAACAAAAAATCCAATTGAGTCTTAGGAATCTATTAATAGGTATGACGGTCTTTTTATTCTGTTTGTAACTTTTTAGAAAACCAAGGCTTTAGTTGCGGGACATACCTAATAAATATTATCGATCTAGTAGTAGTATGGTATTAGTATATATAGTCATATGGTATATATATAATAATATTAGTATATATCTAGTACATAAGGTACAAGAAGGAAAATATAAACAAACCTGAGTGAGTGTTAACAGTAACTCTTATAATAGACCAATATATAATTAAAAAATAACACTTCGGCATGATAAATAGGATTTGATAAAATTGAAAATGGATAATAAAGCATTTATAATTAATACCCATATATATTTTTGTTATATTTTGTTTGTATATAAAATATGATTAAAACGTATATTAGTACATATTGACCTACCATGGATAATTAAATAAATGAACTCAATACTTTCTTATTGAATTTAAAATTACATATAGATAGACATACAAAACATCATAAAGGTTATTTTTAGGTTTATTTTTGAGAAAAAGGTCCCAGTTTGTTTATTTCATTGGATAAATTAATATTTCTATATACATAATTGTGACGTCGTACATGCCTAGGTATGGCTTAGGTACATAATGATAAAGCAGATTGAGCTAGGTCATAATGTAGAACTATTTGTAACTTACTTTCCAGTTCCGTTTCCTTCGATCATTGTTGTCAGCAATAAAACTCAAGATCAAGGCAAAGTAATTGATATTACATTACATTTACACTGTATAATCTATGGCCTCAATAAAATAAAAAGTTCATTGTCAAATTGTCGAGAAATTTCGTTGCAATTCATTGCACTTCTGAAGTGAATCGAATGGGCTACTCCACTCAACCGATTTACGGTAAACTAATTAAAAAATAAACTAATTAATTTCACAATGAGACGGTGTTTCTGAATATACATCTGAGTTAACATTAGTTATGTTTGACATTGCATAAAAGAAACATTTCGGCAGATTTATTCGTTTATTGAACACATTTAAGATTATTATTATTATAAAGATTTTAATTTAATCCGCTTTGTCTCAGAGTCTAGTGTTGCAAGCATCCATAGGTTACGGTAACCGCTTACCAAAACGCGGGCGGAATGCTTTTTTCCCAACTTAGTTATATAAAAAAGTCAACACAAACTTTTCAACATATTTGGTACCTTATCAAAGCATGAATGATTTTTTTTCCAGTTTCAAGTTACAGAAACTTACTTAATCGTTACTGTAATCCCATGGCAGCCTTACCTTACCGTGGCCATGAAAATATTGATTTCTGTTGCTTTTTCTTTCGCGTGATTGTTCAATTTGTACAATGGAATCGCGTCATTGAAATCATTGACAAATCGTCAATATATTCTGTATCATACAATAGTGTTGTACCTAACTCACGTGACCAAGTCATGTTTTGTCTTGTTTTTTCTAAAAGGTCCAACATATTCCATACCTCAAAATAACGGAGTCGGAATTGTGCTTAATACTATCCAATCCCAATTTATGTTTAGCTTAAAATTAGATTGGGATTGGTTACTCATTTTAATATATTTATTAAATAATATTTTTCTATCATTTGTAGGAGTTGTAATACAAATTTACAAGGCAGTTACTAATTTGTCTAACAAGTCTATTAAATTAAAATATAAATTAGAACAACATTGTAGATCAGGTAATTAAATATACAGTACCTACAAGTAGATTTTGAATAAATAAGTTTGTAGCAACATTTCAAGCGGTAGAAAACCTTCTCTAACAACTAAATTTTCTATTAAGAACGAAGCATTTTTTAAAATAGAATTAATAGAAAAATACTTATTATTCGATCTTGAATATCGCTGTGCGAGCAACATTTTATTATATCCTGCATTCTTTTTATGCATAAGGGCATAATTATGACTGTTCCCTCCGTTTTTTTGTCTGTTAACATTCGGCTTATATAATGCAGTTTTTTAAAAAGATTCATCAATGTTCATAGATGGTTCTTATTATGTTTTTTCATCCACTAGACACTAGGAGACGATGATAGAAATAAACGTCAGGGGTTGTAAGAATTTAGAATTTTGATCCATGAATAAATAACAGAATAAACAAAATCTTATTCATAAGAAAGTAAAATGGGCTTATCGCTTAGAAGCAATGTTTTCCAGACAACCTTTTGAGAGGCATTGATGAAACTGATCTGTTCGATCTGTTAATTTTGTGTGATTGTGTAACCATGCATTATTTTGTATTAATGTCTATAAAGTAGATACCTACACAATAGAATCTCTAGAATTGTAACTACGATTTTAAAATATTTAGCTAGCGTCAACAACAAGGAAACATCTAGATGATTGATGTTAATGATGAATGATGAAGACACGAGAATTACCAATCTTAATGGAAGCAGAACGAGCATTGCTCGGGACCGTGTTCATGCGAAACAATTATCTTTTATAAACAATCAAGGTTACAAATAAGAAGAATACAATTCGCAGAATTCATAACCGCTGGGGGATAAGGGATCTCGGATGTTAACCACGAGCCGGAAGACGCAGAGTAGGAAAAACTATCCCCATCCAATGAACTGATGATATTTTAAAGGTAACTGGATGATAGTTTTTTTACAACCTAAGTGGCAAAGAAGCTTACAGTCTACCTGTTTGTAACCGGTTACCGTAACCTATGGACACTTGCAATATTTAGGTATCACTGGCTCGTTGCCAGCCCTGAGACATAACGGGTGAAAAATGTCATGTGCCTGTAATTTCAGCGGCAAACATACCCTTCAAACCGGAATACAGCAATGCGAGCATTACTTTTGAGGATTGTTGATGATGATGATGACTTACATTAAACAAATACTCATACAGAACATTCTAGTGCACATAAGTAGGTATAATAATTGTATAACATTAATAGCTATCTTGACAGAGGCCAATGCCCACATGTGGACAAATAGGGCGATTATGATAGCGATCTACAAGACATAATCCAATTTAGCTTAAACATATTGCTAAACTAAATACTCAATATTATACAGCCTTATAAAGTAATCTTATACCCAATTAACTGTTCTAAAATAAAGGCCTCTGCCCACTAAAATCACTGTACATCATTTTTTTTAGTTTTTAAGTATTAATCCATACTTAAGAGAAATCGCAATACCTATTTTAACGACTAAAACCCACGACCTCTAGCTTGTTGTGCGGGGGCTATACCAACTAAGCCACAAGATCGTTACCAGTCTGGTCAACATTCTAAACCTACAGAGGAAACTTTGCTTTGATCCAAGCTTGTTCAATTACCAACGTTAAAGTTAATAAGAGGTTGAATTTTTGGGATATTATAAAATCTTGCTCAAAAATGATTGTTTGGGATCTGATGGGATAATCATGCGATTCGATGGGATAATATATTTTTTTATAAAAATCAACCTAAGAAGCAGTCTAGACTTTGTTTTCCATCGAACTTAGACAATGGAAAACGTGGACATGTACTAAAGAGTTTTGACGTGCCTCTGACAACCCCTGCTTTAGTATATCACGGGTCTACTAACTAAGAGCCTAGTGATTCTAGAATCTCGTTCATGGGGTTTATGTACAGTCGTAAACGTGTGTGTTTTTTGTTTTTATTGATATTCTTTGTAAAGATCAACGCTTTTGTAGACAATATGCCTTATACCTACTACCAATCGACACACATAATCAGACGAAAATAGAGCATACGCTCTCATAAATAAGGTTTATGGAAATGGTAATAAGGCTTCTTACAAAATTGCTCTAATAAGATAACTTTATAAAGTCTTAACGTTAGTGACATATCGGTGAATAGGAATTAAATTAAATAAAAATACTATTGAGGTAAAATAATTAAATATACCTTGAGAAATTTAATAATAATAATGCTGGGCAGTTTCACACAGTATCATCTAGCCCCAAACTAAGCAGAACTTGTACTACATGACTGATAAACTACTTATACTTACTTACATTTTTTTTGTAAATGCATAATTATGTACATATTATACATAGAACACCCCAGACCCGGGACAAATATTTGCAGATCATGAAACATTTGCGGCGGGAATCGAACCCGCAACCTATTGCGTCTCAAGCAGGCCTGCGCCCACTGCACCACAGAGGTCGTCACTAAACCAACATTTTTTTTTTATTAAAAATATCTCTTTGATTAGTTTTCTTTGAGAGTTGATGCATGCCCTCCCTGCATGCCCATTAAATAACGGGCAAAGCCTAGAACCAAAAATTCGAAGTTGGTAAATACTTAGTTCGATAAATACTATGCAAAACGCGGATATGCGTCAAATATTACGTTTGGACGTGTCTCTGACTACCATCTTCTTGCTATCCTAGACTGAGTATTGATCTTAGAATCTTCATCATGAGGATCACAGTCGTTTGTTTAGTCTTTGTTGTTGAGAATACAATTTACCGTGGTACAAGAAAAGCTTTGACCAATTCTATTTGAGTTTTGTCACAATCGTAATTCCCACCACGTCTTGTCTGTTCCCATCCAATCCAATTTTTTTATTCTCATCGAAATACAACCCCCAGTTTAAAATAAACTCCTTTCAGAAGCAGGTTATTAATTTTCCCAACGGAGCCCATGCTCGGGCATGGGCTCCGTTGGGAAACAGGCATTTAAGCCCACTTGTTTAACCCAAGGTTAGAATATTAACTCTGAGAACTTCTCGAAGTTACTAAGTAGGTACTGTGATATCGTAGAGGTTCGTAACTTTGAGTCACGTAAGTGGGCCTGTTGATCGAAACCCACGGACCATTTGAGTCAGAAATTATGTGCAAACTACTGTTTATTATACAGAATGTGGTCAAAACCCTGTCCAACTAAATGCTACAACGAACATCAAAGTAAATGAATAATTAATTTAGGGATACTCAGTAAAATTTACAAAAATGCTTTTAAAGAAAAGCATTTTTGTAAATTAAAAAAATTTAATTAAATTTAAAGATAAACTTATATATTATTTTTCATGGGAAACATAGCGAGTGATGACTCTGGTGTTGCAAGCGCCCATAGGTTATGGTAACCAGTTACCAACAGGCGGGTCGTATGATTTTTTCCGCTTTATTGTTATATAAAAGAATTATAAACACATATATCATTTCCGTAAACCAATACTTACGTTGCACGCGGTAAAATATTATTATGATAGAATGTACCTACAGGGTAAAACGTACGTTTAAATAAATTTAATTTATTACCTACGGATAAACCCAGCACTTCCCCGGGCTATAGTAAAACGTGTCGTCATTAAAATGACGTCACTAGCTAAGTACTACCGATATCGTAAGATGCTAACTGGAAAGTGTGATGCGATCGCAGACCGCGAGTGAAAGTATTTACTGCATTCTTCCGGATTCGATGCACTGCATAAAGTCGCCTTCACACACCATTTTAGCCCGGCTTGGTCCTTCCCGGTTAAAGTTAAAATAAAAAATGGGCGTATCACGAACAACACAAATACTTGTTTATACAAGTATTCGTGACTCTTACCGGACTAAATTATCGGGCCGGACTAAAACGGCGTGTGTGGCGGCGCCTTATGCGTTTTGTATCATCAAAAGAGATCATTTAAAGAGTTAGAATGAAAAACTCATCACGATTTGAAATACTTGTATCATTGAAATCGCACAAGCACACCGTTTTAGCCTGGTCTGGTCGGTTTTGGTACGATTAAGAATAACAGGTAACATATTTTTTATGTTGACGAGTCAAGCAGGCGTAGGGCCTATCTGATAGTGCGCGTTTACCGTTACTTATTGACATCTGCAACACCTGGGCATTGCTAATGTGCTGTCTGCTCTGAAGGACTCTGATAAATAAAAATAATTTGTAACGTCAAATTTTATTATGAGATACATGCCGAGAAAAAACCTAACATTCAAAAGTCAAAAGTCAAAAAGTCAAAATTCATTTATTCAATAAAATCACAAGGACCACTTTGAAACGTCGGTTTTTATCTAGGTGCCTGTTCCTCCGCGACCAAGCCAGGAAAGAAAGGCAAGAAAACAAGGCTGGTTATTCTTTTTAATGATCCTTTTACAAAACAATAGGTTCGAGTTGGAGCATTTTCAATCCCAAGAGTTTTTGTCATCTAAATAATCAGATATTTTATAGTATGCCTTTTTATAAAGCTTTTGTTTAATTACGTTTTTAAATTTGTTAATTGATAATTTTTGTATATCTCTTGGGAGTTTGTTATAAAAGCGTACACCGTGCCCTTTAAACGATTTACTAACTTTATGGAGTCTACAAGTGGCAACAGCGAGTTTATCTTTATTTCTAGTATTAACATTGTGATTATCGCTTTTTTTCTTAAACAAATTAATATTTTTGTGAACATACATCAGATTTTCATAAATGTATTGACAAGGGAATGTCATTATATTTATTTCTTTAAACTTTTCGCGAAGTGATTCTCTGGGGCCCATATTATAAATTGCTCGAACAGCCCTCTTCTGCAGCACAAAAATGGTATTGATATCAGCAGCACTCCCCCACAGCAGTATACCATACGACATAATGCTGTGGAAGTAGCTGAAGTAAACTAGTCTAGCTGTGTCAACGTCTGTATAAAGACGGATCTTTTTGACTGCATATGCCGCAGAACTAAGTCTCTTCGATAACCCATCAATATGAGGACCCCATTGAAGCTTATTATCTAGGGTGATACCTAAGAATACGGTGGTGTCCACAAGAGCCAACTGTTCATCTTTGATTTTGATATTTGCTTTAACTTGTGTAACATTGGGTAGTATAAATCTAATACACTTTGTTTTATTTTCATTAAGTAGGAGATTGTTAACGTTGAACCATTTTACAACCTTAGAGATTGCATTGTTTACATTGTCAAAATTGGTTTGTCGTCGCTTTAATTTAAATAAAAGTGACGTGTCATCTGCAAACAATACAACCTCATGATCGTCCCTTACAAGGTGGGGTAGATCATTAATGTATACTAAGAACAAAAATGGTCCAAGAATTGATCCCTGCGGTACACCGATAGTAACCAGAGACCCCGGAGACCGTTTTCCATTCACGTCAACTCTTTGTACTCTGTCACTTAAATAGGAAGTGAGAAAGTCTAGAGCACCGTCCCTAATACCATAATGGTGTAGTTTCCTGATCAATGTGACATGGTCTACGCAATCAAATGCCTTTGACAAATCACAAAAAACGCCTAAAGCGTCATGAGATTCCTCCCAGGCATCAAATATATGCGATATTAACTCAATACCAGCATCAGTGGTTGAGCGACCCTTACTAAATCCGAATTGCTTATTATGCAGTAAATTATTTAATTTAAAATGTCTTTGCAATTGATTTAAAATTAGTTTTTCAAAAATTTTACTAAATGTAGGAAGTACTGATATAGGTCTAAAATTACTAGGGTCAGAACATGTACCCGATTTGAAAAGTGGAGTTATTTTACTGTGTTTCATTAAATCAGGGAACACACCACAGTCAATACACTCGTTGAATATTAAAGCTAGTTCGGGCGCAATAATGCCAATCAATGATTTCACAACGCAAACAGATATGCCCCAGAGGTCCGTGGTTTTTTTAACATTTATGAGTTTGAAAGCTTTTATGATGTCATCACTATTTACATGATCAAATTTGAATTGTATTTTACATTCTGTTAAGTTTTCTTTTAACAATGACTCTGCTTCTATGGGAGAGGAGTTTAAGGATTTTGTGGTAGAGACTGGAATGTCGGTAAAAAAGTTTTCGAACGCATTAGCTACATCACTATCCTGATTGACGGTGGCATTGTCAATTTTCAAATTAAACTTATTGTTCTTAGTTGTGACTCTTCCAGTCTCACTGTTGATTACTTTCCAAGTGGCTTTTACTTTATCTTGGCTATTTTTAATTTTTGAACTCAAATGACGAGCTTTTGCTTCACGACAAACATTTTTAAAAATTTTAGAATACTTTTTGACTTGTTCTTTAAACTCCTCATTAAAATTATATTGTTTTTCAGCATAAAGATCATACAATTTCTTCCTGCTTTTATGTATTCCCGCTGTTGCCCAGTCACTGAACTTTTTACCGTCAGAGACCATGATCGATTTCGATGTAAAAATTGAATTGAACACATCACTAAATTTCTTAAAAAATGTGTTGTATAAATTATTTGGATTAAAATTACCATATAAACATGGAAATACAGAAGTTAAATTCAATTTTAGTTTGTCCAATCGATCTTTGGTCATAGGTATACAAGTAATATTTCTTTTTTCAAGTTTTTTTGTTTGAACCTCTATTTTAATTATTTGTCCAAGATGATCCGACTTAATATTACTAATTAAACTCTTATTTAAAATTTTAATGTTGGCAAAGATATTGTCTATACATGTGGCCGAAGTATCGGTTATTCGAGTAGGCTCCATAAATTGAGGTTTTAAATCAAATGATTGAAATAAACTAATTATTCTAGTATTTAAGGAGTTAATTTCTAGTAAATTAACATTAAAATCTCCGCACGTAATAATATATTTATTTGATTTAGATAATTTAAACAACATTTCTTCCATAACTTTTTCAAAAATGTCAAATGAGGCAGATGGTGGGCTGTAAACGCTTATAACTATGAATTGCTCCAACTCTATGCAAGCAACTTCAATGTGTCTTTCTACAGAGAGGTGGACTATATCTAAACGTTCTCTAAATTTTATCTGTTTATTAAGTAGGATTAATGAGCCACCACGTATAGCATGTAATCTGCAGAAAGAACTACCAACTTGGTGATTACTGAAACTGAACATGACCTCATGGCTTCGCAGCCAATGTTCTGTAATGCAAATAATGTCAATGTCATTTGAGTTCATGTACAGTTCTAGTTCTAATTCTTTACAACGAATTCCTTCAATATTTTGGTGCATCAAGTTGGTATATTTCACATTTTTATTATTTAACAACTGTTTGTTTTGTTTATTTTTTAAAAAAATATTATTTGACTTTTTGGTGCTAGAGATTTCCTCTATTGTCGTGTCTGGTAATTTAAATGACATGGAATAATTTCCAATGGCTGGTTTTCAATTTTAGGACAATGCTCAAAAAAAGCATTTTGGTTAGCCAAGTTTTTGGCTGTTATACTAAAATAATAAGATAGCGAAACAGCTATCTGTCGTTTGTAAAAGTTAGAAAGGTAGTATCTACCTTTGGTCAAATAATATGTTTTACTAACAACACTGTTAGAATCAATTAAATGAATTAATTTATTATTGCATGATATTGTATGCAGAGTCATATTTAACTTATATCTAAGATCATTTTCTGCTTGTGGCAAGCTGTTGCTATAAGGGAATGTGAACATTACAATTTTATTAATTTGTAGTGAACACAGAGTATCAAAGTATTTTATAAGTTCTGATTTGTTCACATTACCCCTATTTCCAAGCCAAATAATCAGATTTGATTTAATGTCAAATTCATACTTTGAAATTATTGGCATAATTTCATGAAGGCTAGAATTAGGTACACAATGATTTATGACTGAATGTCCCAATTTCATAGTCAATATCTGGCCCATGTTTTTTCCAATTTCATCGCTGAACATAATAGTTTTATTAGCAATTCTATTCAAAGTTTCAGAAGTTTTGGCACTGACATACAGCTGGGAAGCGGATGAGGCAGGATACACTGGTTCTGGAATGTCAGAGCGCTGGCAATCACATGTGTGATTGGCCACTAATGAATCATAACGCTCCTTGTTGCTATATGATAATTTGAGTAATTCATCCATCGCCAGTGAGTACTCCCTTATTGCTTCCTGAGACTTCTCATAGCGACTAGTAATGGAGCCCAAGGACTCCTCAACGCTGGCAAGTTCTGACTGTAGTTGCTGTATGTCAGATTCATACTTTATTTTATTATTTTCTAATTTAATTGTGTACATTTGCAACTCATCGAGTATTTCTAATTTTTGTCTCTTATTTTTAATCTTACTTACTAAACATTTTTGATTTTTCAACATTTTTTTAGTTTTGTTAATATATTTATTGATTTTAACATATTTTTTAAGTTTGTTTTTACTTGTGTTACTCCTGTTGCATGCTGAAATACCCACTGAGTCATCATTTGTCAAGTCAATTGTTACAGTAGGAATATGACAGCTTGCATCAAGAATTTGGCCGGGTACCCTATCAGCTGTTACTAGTTCGTTGAATAAACTCTGGGTTTTCAGTGTGGCGGAGCATTGAGAGGCTTCTTCCAGGAGTGTGATTTGTTTGTGAGCATCACATAACTCCTTCTCCAAGACAGATGTTCGCTTTAGGGCCTGGTCGTACTCTACACCACACTGGTCGAACCCTAAAATTATATTTTCTAACTTGTCCCGTTCTTCATTAACTAAGGTGTACTGTGAATGCAGTACGGACAGCTCATTTTTTAACTTTTTATTGTTATCTAACGCGTCCAAAACAAGTTTTTCATTGTCTTCTCTCTCCAACGACAACTGAGAACACAGTTCTTTGGCAGCCTTCAATTCCAGCAAAACCTGGTGAAGTTTGGACTCCTCCTGGCGTGAGAGGGCCTTACAATCTATGAATTTAAGATTTAGTTACCAATGATATCTGTGATATTATAATAATATACCCAATGAGTAAACTATTTATTGCTCATGCCTAATTTAAACTACAACATAATAATTAAAAACTATTTGACTTGTAAAATGAAGTTTTAACCAATGGATGATCTGTACTTATACTATAGGTACTTATGATAGGGCCGCAGCTCTCTCATTGATTCGAACCGGAACGGAAAAGGCGGGTGTGTCGGCGATTCTTACCGAACGGATGAAAACGGCCTGTCTATCGGTGCCTTTATACCTGCGAGCATCTCACACTCTAGCGATAGCGTAAAGCGCTGACTATCGGACGAGTTTTTTTGACTTGATTGATTCCGAATCTAGATAAGTGGTGGGTAGTTATATAAAAGTGACAAAAGTCTAAATAAATAGTATTGTCAGTGAATTCTCAAGTTTTTTGGGAATTTTGAATCACTTACGCCTAAAGTAGCTAGGTTTATAATTTGTGATTCTGTGTATAATAAAAAACTATAAGTTTAATTTTAAGTACTCGCAATTCATATAAAATATTTTATAAATTAATGTGCAGAGTTATAGAATTAGGTAGCAAATAAGTACGCATTTGTTGGATCGGGCAGGATATTTGTTACTAAATAGAATAAGTATGAGTTACTTGTAAATAATTATCATAAACTTTACCTTATTACCGTTTCGAATTCCCACTAATTAGAGGTTAATGTAAACCTTTGAATGTTATCACTTCACAATAAATAGTCCACAATTTTAATACAAGTAAATAACAACAGAAAAACCACGAACCCTTTCTGATTTTCATAAATTTTTCACGAAAAATATCAGCAACAAAAATACCAATAATAGTGTAAAATGATTTCCTCTTACGAAAGTTATTGTGATAAATGTATGGAGGGCGCACGTGCGTCCTACGCGATGGTAAGTTATGACTGGACGGTGATGATAGGCTATGACGGACAGGACAGAGCAGTCCCGACCGCGTGATCATGCATCGCAGTGCTTATGACTAGCTTCTGCCACGGCTTCGCCCGCGTGGTACCCGGATAAAAAGTAGCCTATGTGTTATTCTGATGTATAAGCTATATTACTGTAAAGTTTCATCAAAATCCGTTCAGAAGTTTTTGCGTGAAAGAGGAACAAACATCTATCCTCACACACTTTTGCGTTTATAATATTACTAGCTTCTGCCCACGGCTTCGCCCGCGTGGTACCCGGATAAACAGTAGCCTATGTGTTATTCTGATGTTTAAGCTATATTACCTACAGTAAAGTTTCATCAAAATCTTTTTGGATTTTTTTGACTTTTGAATCATTCTAGATACTTAGACCTACCTACCTGCAAATAAAAATGACAAATGTTTTGAAATTCCACAAAAAATAAAATCCTTGTGTAAACAAAATGTGTAAACTTGATTTAAACTATTTTTAGAAGAATGAAATGACAAGTTTGTTCTAATGAGTTAGGTATTTGCGTTGAATTTAAGAGATTTTTAGTGTTCCGTAGTCAACAAGGAACCCTCATAGTTTCGCTATGTACGTCTGTCTATCCGCGACTTGGCTCGGCTGTTATTTGGCATGGGTATACATATTAATCACACGGACATAGTAGTGAAAAAATATCTTAAAAAAAATTAAGGTACTTGCCCTACACGTAAAATAGGGATGATTTTTTTCTCGTCTATCCCATTGTGTGGTTTTATTGAAACCCATTTTTTCGGTTTAGAGATTTTTGTTATGTGAAAAAAATTCACGGCAGTTGATTATTAGAAGTTAAAAGTATAACTATCACAACTAAGTAGGCTTTACGAGTTAATGAGTAATAGTTGATCAACTTATAAAATGTACTTGGAGAAGTATTATAGGAATATTTTATACAGATTTCATTGAGAATCACTTCAATGAAGTTTTAGCTATGTAAAACAGGTATGTACCGCATACTATGAAGTTTAACTACGGAACCCTGAACTGCGAGTGGACCGACACGCACTTGTCGATTTTTTATTTTAAATGAACAAGATTTAAATTTAATTTAGTATTATGTAGGTAGTTATGTATTGTTTGCGAAGGCTTTCAGTATTTATAATGGTAGTTATTGGTTCTGTTATGCAATCTATGCTTCTCTATGGTTTTTTCTATGTATAATATGTATGTATTTACAAAAAAATGTATCAGTCATGTAGTTCCCATAACACAAGCTCTGCTTAGTTTGGGGCTAGATGATGCTGTGTGAAAATGTCCAGCATTATTTATTATTATTATTTATTATATGCAGGTAACCAGACCGTTGACTTGGAAGGTGACCGCTGACTGATAGACGGGAATAGGACTGAGATACGTTAAGATTTCGTTCCTATCTATCAGCGAAGATTGAGACATTTGGGCGGGAGGAACCCATCTCTCACAGCGAAGATTTGGACGGCTTAATAACGACACCAGATATGGCCATCTCGAATGGGTCTGTAAAGTAGGTAGGTTAGTACATTTACAATTATAAGTAGGTAGGTATACCTATCAAATTGTTTAGAGTGGCGTGATGAGTTGGTCGCTGGTCACGCTCCGTCAGTCACACGCCGCGTTACCAACATCCAAGGTTCATGCAGAGACAAGTGGCATAGTGCTATTGAGTAGGTAGGTATATACCTACCTACCTATACCTATTCATTACGGAAAACGCTATCTTTTGATGCCTACTTAACAAAAGATCTGTTATATATTCTGGCTCACTCAGGGTTAAATCCTTCTTAGACATTTATATCCAGTAGTTGCCAACTTATTGACAAATAATGTCTTTTGTTTCTTGCCCTTATTTTATGGTTTGGAACAGGCAGTAGGTAAATTGACCATTCAAAGTGATCCTTGTGATTTTAATGAATAAATGAATTTTGACTTTGACTTTGACTATTGATTGCAATAATATACACATCACTCGAAGTATCAACACAAAATCATCGAACAGCAATTTATTAACGGTCACAAAATACAAAAATTAGAAAAGTTGTCTCGTAATAAATTAATAATATAAATAAATAAATACGTGTGAAAAAAATAAGTTATTTAATTAATAGAATGATAGAGATATTCTAGCCTCCTAGGGGCACTATGCTTGATTAGTAAAATCGATATCATAAACATAAAAATCACTGTTTTGTTCCAGCAAAAATTAAAAAGTTTCTTTTGAGCTTCAATGATAATCCTACTCATATTATAAACGTGAAAGTTTGTGAGGATGGATGTTTCTTATTCTTTCACGCAAAAACTACTGAACGGATTTTGATGATACTTTACAGTAATATAGCTTATACATAACAATAACACATAGGCTACTTTTATACCAGGTACCATGCGGATGAAAACATGGGCAGAAGCTAGTAATATATAAATATACTGACAACTGACGACTCATAAACTCATCAATCGAGTAAAAACATCCCTTTAGCAAAAGTTGCTATATAACCTATTTGAATTTATTGAGATTCTTAGACGTTTTTAATTCAACTGATAAGAAGTTAAATAGCTTTACATCTGCTGCAATGTTTGACTAAATATGGTGGGAAAAGTGCTTCTAGATCCATCCGACTGAATTTTCGGTGAACGTGTGGACACCTCGACGCAACTACGCGCGAACTCCTTTAATATTTGCGTGAAAAATAGACGATCGCGTACAACACTGGTTCTCAAACTTATTTTCCCACCGTCCATTTTGAGAATTAAAAAATCCTAGCGACCCCCAAAGTTTTTAAACAACAACATATATGCTTTCCCCTCTAGAACGCCTTAGCACCCCCAATATCTTCTATAGAGTCTCCTATCGCCCTCCTGACGGCCTCCAGCGCCCACAAGGGGGCGTTATCGCCCACTTTGAGAAACAGTGGCGTACAATGATGCACGATCATCGCCAAACACAGACGAGTATATCTTCTACACGTTCAGCCAACGTTTTTGGCCAATTCGTTTGGCGAAAGTGAAGCTGTGAACTAGTGATCATTCAACGATCGCGTGAGCTGATTCCTCTTTATGAGACAATTTACAATGTCATTTAAACATTGACTTCCTCGAGAGATCAATTGATTCAAAACAAAGCCGTGCTGATAGCCGCGTGTCCATGACCTCTAACAGACAAAAAATATCCATTATTGGGACTCTATTGTATTGCATGACACGAAAAATAATAATGTAGGTATGTACCTACTACTAGCAATTTTTAACGCCCGTTCGAATCTAGACACGTCGGAGCGCTAGTGTGTTAAAAAACATTTATTTTTCTTTTAATGAGAACTTTAATCACTGTATATATTTTTATTTTTATTTTAACCATTCTGTGCACTACTAACACATCTTTTTCCACAATAGATAGATAGATAAAACATTTATTCGTTGCTACAGACACACACCAATATACATTTTATTTTCAGTAAGTTTGTGTTTGTGTGTGTTGCAGCACACAAAGGTTATCTGGAAGAGAATGATTTTAGCATTAAGTTCGCCTATGTACCTATGTACTACTATTATGTGCAATAAACAATTTTCTATCTATGTATCTATCTAATAATTATTATGTGATACGTAGTCCTGATTCTCTGTGTCGTGGGTATCAGGAAACGAGTACCGTGGTACCACACCACCCGCGCGGGACAAATATCTGCAGAACATAGGTATAAACATTTGTAACCTGCATCGAACCTGCGGCTCTTGCGTCACAGCTGACTACCCCGCTGTGCCACCAAGGTCGATCCATTGGATTAACAAAAAAAAACTAATTGTCCCGACGATTACGAACACAATAAAAAAACAGCCAATCAGTGGAGCCGTTCTCAAGTGATGATCTTTCATACATGCGGCAATCGTATTTTTTTATAGATTTCTCTAGTTTTTCTTCTAGTTTTTTTTTATAGATTTCTAATTCGTTCAGACACGATTGTACATTTTTATTATATACATGAAATGAAGTTTCTGGTGCGATCCCTCACTGCCGAGGTTTGCGACCTATCATCAAGATTATCTCATGTCCAAAGACCTTCCATTTCTGTCGATCTTGGCGCCGCGTATGAATTTATGGAGTTCGTTCCAGGACTACATACAACAAGTATGTAGTCCTGGAACGCAAGCGATTACCGTAACCTATGGAGGTTTGCAACACCAGAGGTGTCGCATCTATAGTATCTACTGTTTGTTAAATAAATAAATCTGAGTAAATAATCACAGATCGGCTCGAGGCGAACTACTTAGAGGTATTAAAATACTCGAATTAAACGAACACGGAGATATACATAATAATGTTAGGTTAGTTTAGTACCTACTCAGTACACACATTAAAAAAAGATTGCGAACAACATTTAATTTAAATATCTGATTCCTTGCAGTATCATAAGGAATTCATTATTCGTTTACAAAATAAATAAGTATTCAGAATTAGAAAAAACATTTTTTTTAATTCAAACTATTCTTTGTTTAGGTAGATAATATAACTTTGAAGTATGTATAAAAAACGTTTATTTACAACACGTATGAACACAAAAAGTCAACTGCCGGCTAAAAGGCCATTCTAGAGACGTTCCTTTTCCGTTCACAGATAATATAATATATGTAACAAAATATGTGTTAAGTTTTCAAACTGATCGCAAACTTTTTTTGACGTGTGTATGTAATTATTCCAACAAGCGATTAGACAGCTCAATTTAAATCCACTTTGACAGCTGTCAACTCAGTTTACCACCTCACGAGAAATGTCAGCTATATTCATGAGGGTAGGCGTGTGTGCTAAGGTTAATGTAACCACATCCGCTCGATATCTAGACTGGTTAATTATATAAATACCAATGACCTAGGCTTATTCTTTGACTTATGTGTCTATAGGTACTCCATTTTTAACCAACTTCAACAAAAGGAGGAGATTCTCATTCGACCGTATGTTTTTTTTCATGTGTGTTTGTTATCTGATATCTTCGCTAATTTTTAACCGATTTTGATTATTTTTTTGTTGTAGTATATAGAAAATGATCTCGAGGTGGTCCCATAGAAGTTTTATTCCTGAGAGATTGCTATTTTCTCGTAAAACTTGAAAAATATCATCTCATGGAATCACGACTAGCCGCAATCTTTTTGTGGGCGACTTTTCTTTTGTTTTTTATTCGAAAGAGTAAACTAAATAACGTGGGCACGTGAGAATCTCATTGTACCTCTAGAGTAGAAACCTTTAGACGCCTATTATTGTGCAAATCTCTTAAGAATTAATTTATCCTACCAATATGATTAAGTTAATTAAACGACCGTGATGGCGCAGCTGAGCGAGTAGCCAACTGTGATGCAAGAGGTGCGAGTTCGATTCCCGCTACGGGGCAAATGTTTGCATGTTCTTCAGATATTTTTTCCACGTCTAGGTGTTGTGATACCACGGTCATCGTTCCTGATACCCACGACACGGAACCCTAGGGCCAGGACTATTGGACCCAACAGATATCTGTTGGGTATTTAATTAAATAATAATAAATAAAACATTTCAAATATAAAAATAAAACCTCTGTCTGCCCTACCCTAATACAAAGTTCATTTGAGAGACTTACGTAGATATTTATAAGTAGTTTGTTTCGCAATACCTCGGCCTGCCTACATATCTGTTGCCTACCCTTAGACAGGGTTCATGTGAGATACCTACCTATAAACACCATCTATGTACCTATAATGTGAAAGCAATAAATGTATTGGGTATTGAAAACTATGTTATGACGAGACAAATCCGGCCCACCTGAGGAAAGCGGTTACCGTCCGTTGCCTGCTCTAAAATACTCTTTTAACATATGTTTGAAGCGGTTCATAATAACTGAACTAGCGTTCTAGGTAAACATGGCAGAACACAAACATCATAATGCAAGCTATTTACTAGCAGGTTAGCAGCGTGTCGCCAATTTTATGTACCTTATAAGGCCCAATTGATCGATCGACCGCAGCACCTTAAGTGACCTCTGTGACACAGTGTACTGAAAGCAGAAGAGTATTACCTAGTTATTTTCTAATAGCTTATTTTCCGTATAAAACGTGGTCAGAGTAACAAACTGTCAAACAACCACATCACAGCTGCAAAAATGATGCCCGAATGCCTGAAGTTGTTTTATGCATACATTAGAGTATGTATGATGTTTTTAGTAATTTAAATGAATTCACTATGCACCTCATAGCATAGTTTGTGTGTTTATTCTTTAAGTTTGTTTTGTCTTGTCTCCAACATATTAACTATTTGTCTCTCTCTTCTATTATCAAATATGGACCATTGTATCTATAGTAAATGCAAAATTAACATTTTTTTTAATTAATTTGACCTAAACCCATTCAAAAATCACTGTGCCTGTCTGTTTGAATAGCTCTGAGTAACTGACTAATTTGAGATAACCAAGTGTACTGTGAAGTTCCTACGATGAGTTTGAGTATGAGTATGTTGCGACCACCAATTGGGATGTGGTGGCGTTTTTCGAACTACAGACAGCTAGACTGACTGACGATGAAGCGGAATAAGGAGAGGGATACGAATACGCTGCGATGTGGCTGATTTGTGGTAATGTCGACCCGTAGACCACGCGTTATTTGGGTAATGGTCCGTCTGAAGAAACTATAACTTAGATCGTTGCAAAAACCACATAACACAGTATTATTCTATGCGATACTCCGTTTTAAAAATGGATTGATTTAAATAATTCATCTTTAAGTTGGGACTCTTGAGTCCTTGAGTCCTTGCACCTTGGTGCGGAAGTTTAATATTAGTAACAACTAACTGTTCTTTCTATAGCAATCTCTTTGTTACCAATCCTATA
The DNA here is from genome assembly GCA_958496245.1 of Perizoma flavofasciatum. Classification (NCBI taxonomy): domain Eukaryota; kingdom Metazoa; phylum Arthropoda; class Insecta; order Lepidoptera; family Geometridae; genus Perizoma; species Perizoma flavofasciatum. The sequence continues at coordinate 8,956,111 of OY292442.1, forward strand.
AATCAAAACACTGTAGCGAATAAACCGTTATGTCTTGGGTCACCTCAGGTGTCGCAAGGTTCCATGAATTACGGTGACCGTTACCAATAAGTGGGCCGTTTGTTTTCACATTAGTAGAAAAGGAATTCTTCGTAAGAACTACAACGAACTATTCTTAACTTGAGATTACTTACTGTACTAGTTAGACCTATATCCTACTCTATGTACCTAGTTCATCAGAAAACTCATAAAAACAGAGGTGGCACTCATTAATGAGCGTAATGCCTGACTTTTTATAAGTACACTAATAGCGATCCAAATGTGTAAGCTACCATATGAGATGATCTTTATGTCGGCTTGATTATTTATTATGAGCCAATGAATTACTCAGTAAAGAGTGGTAAAGATATGAAAATATTTTGGGCATTAACATGGTCTCATAACGTTGAAGGGTAACATCGTGAAAGCGGTGACGATGGCGGTGACGGTGGCGGTGGCGGTGGCGGTGGTGGCAATCAGATACCCTACAGTAGTAGCATTTGCATGCGGAGAGGTAAGAAATGCTATTTTATGGACCAATCAATGAGACATGCCGGCATCTCATTAATTTGACTCTGCTAATATTAAATATGACTTTCAGTAGGACTCGAATAAGCAGTTGAATTTTAATTTTTAAAGCTGCTTTTAAGTAAGTACTTAGATACTTATTATGCGTTAATGTTAAAAACTTACTCGGTAATACTCTCATACGAATCGGTGATAATTATAGGTTGTGTAAAGAAAAAGCGTAAAATACTTAATTCTAATAAAGTTATTTATTAAATATTACTAATATATATTCCCTATATAAAGTACAGTACTGTGAAGCATTTTCACCTGTTCATGAAATCTCACGTTTTGGCAATGTTAGATATAGTTTCTATTTACAAACTTGTAACAAAATTATTTTGGGTTGATTTCAACCTAAATAAGTTAAAATTACATAGGGTTTTTAATTCTGTCTGCACTAAACTAAAAGCAAAAATTATAAATTTTAGGTATAAATTTACCACTATGAACCAACTGTCGAACCTTCTAAAATTGACCATGTTTAGTGCAAATGGATTTTAAACTTGTAAAAATACCTCGGAAAATAATTTGTTAGATTTTTTTACAAAATCATTGAAATTGTTTTGACTTTGTCAAATGTTAAATCAGTCCTACGTCCTCTTAGACCGATTTACAAAAGGCAAAATCTATGTTATTAATTCATTATCAGTCATATTATTTGTTTCTGGAATGCATGAATAATATCCAATAATTATTGTAGAGTTTTCTGAGATACTTATTTCAGTAAATCTCTACTGCTACGCCCCGTAGTGAAGAAAAAATCGAACAATTCCTACCAGACATTGGAAATTTCAAGAGTAATCCAATAAAATAGCTGCTAAGAATACTACTAAAACCAGCTAGTTTACAACAAAAAAATGGTAAACGTATTCGATTTTAAAGTAGGTATACCCGTTATCGTTACGTGATGGCTCGCAACCAGTTAAAAAAACTTTATCCCCATTTAGGTTGTTCATTAATTATAAATGATGGACTAGTTACAGTATAAAACAATAAAACCTGCCAGTTCAACAGGAATAATATTTAAGATAGTGTGATCGTGATAAATCAATTTTATAATATTTAGAGCTCATTCATAAAAAAAATAGCTTTTTCCGCTCTCGGAGCATATGAAACAGTAGATAAATCAAAACGGTAGAAAACTCTGCATGACATTCGTATTAAAAAAAGTTCATAACAGAGCTCCGTTATTATAAAATTGTTTTAACTTAACACATAACAGCTGAAACCTATCCGAAACATGTTATTCTCACGTTCTCGCAACGGTCACTGACGTTATCCGTGGCTCGTTGATAACGGTTATTGACGTTACGTTTTCGCCGGTAGCGGGTTGTGTGGACGACCCTTGTTCTAGGGCTGCGCTGATTGGCTGCGAGATAGGCTGTGCGTTGAATTGGGGGTAGTGAACACCTACTACCTCTTCATAGCTCGGTGGCGCCATGAATTCTGAAAAGAGAGAAAAGAGAGAGTTTATATTTGAAAACTTCAAGAAAGATTGAAGAAAACTCTTGTTAGGGTTAAGCTCGCCTTTGTACTTTGTATGTCCTATATGTAAGCTTTTTTGTCCATATTATCTGTGTGAATACAATAAAGAATAATAAAGAAGAAACCCGAGGAGAGTATATACTCTATTTTATCAGATCTTAGCGATAAGGCCGCCCATTGTATCACCACAACCTTGTTTATAAGATCTTATTTAAAGTGTTATTTTTTAAAATCTGGTTTATGCATCAAATAGTTATATATCTCTATTTAATTTTGGTACCTAATAATAAGCTTGAAAAAAAGGCATACGCGATAAAGACCCGTAAAAGCCTTGTATATTGTCTGATCGTGAAGGTATGAAAAATACTTACATTAACAAGTCAGTCAATCAGGGGTTGTTAATATAATATCGCCGATGGATTATAAAGTTTTATTTTATCGGTGGTTACCTATTATCGGAAAGAAGCAATTAAATAGGTACTTGTTAGACTATTTACTTATTAATGCTTTGTACCTACCTATATACCTACGTATCGTCGCCATCGTACACAAACTTCTGACATTTAATATACCTATCTGAAGAAAAAAACACCCATTTACAACGTACTTAGGCATCTATCGATTAGGTGCTTAAGCCTAGCTATAAATAGCTTTACAGATTGTTTAAACGTCGGCACATAAAGAGGCTAATAATATTAAAAAGGGAAGTACCTATTTATAACATGACTTTTAAGATTGTGTGTATAATTTACAAATAACTGAAAAAAAAGTTATTTGTATCAGTTTGCAACGAAAACCCTGTCTTATACGAAAAGGTATTATTATCTATGTATCATATACGATCACTGCCTCATTGCAAATCATTAGATCTTTTAATGTATGATATTATAGTATTTAGTTTTTTAAATTTAGTCTGTGAGTTTTTGTCAATGTACTTCATTTTGCTTCCAAATTATTTTTATAATTAGTGTATTAATTTTATAGTAATTATTTAAATAAATAATGGCCTCGATTCTGTAGTTTACTAACTAAACTAAATTTAAGCTATCGCTCTCTTTTACTGATAGTGTACGCAAGAATTTTACTACTGTGTGCTGCTGTCAAATCAGTTTACGTGCAGCATGTTTTGAAATCACGACTAAATTTGTATGGAAAACTTAAATTTGACTAATTTGAAAGCACTTAAATTGTAGCTATCTCTTTCTTGCTTTCAGTAAAAGGGAGCGATAGCTTAAATTTATTTTAATTAGTGTACTACAGAATCGAGGCCAATATCTACACTGACAACACATTGCATGCTGTCTTCACTACCTTTAGAAATCGCACCGAAAATTACTAATGGTGTCCTTTTATGAATGTTATGTGAACATTTCAAAATGTGAACCAAATAGTAATAATAAAAAAATAACTTAATAGGACACTTACCATATTTTGGCGGTGGGGGTAAATTGGATGGGCTGACGAAGATAGGTGGCTCCTGAGGCCCAAGGGACTGTCGCGGGCGAGCTCCCACGTACATCCGACTCGGCTGCGGAGTGCGCGTTTTTTGCCCTGAAAGTACAAAGAGACATATTTACATATTGATTGGTCATATAACGGTCGCAGGAAATCGATGGAAAAGCTGCTTTTAAGATATTGATTGCCAATTTTGTTTGTATCTTAAGGTGTACAATAAAGTATTTTCATTCACTCATTCATTCATAATTCCTTATGTCACGTTTTGATAGGAAGGGCGCTATATGCTAAACTATATGTTTGTAGTGCAGTGTTAAAAATAAAATATGCTGCACATTTTCATACAGCATCATCTAGCCCTAAAGTAAGCAGAGTTTGTGTTATGGAAACTATTTTTTTTTTTGTAAAAATATATATACATATACAGAGAAAACAAGTAATGTAGGTACTAAAACGAAATAAAAAAAATGTTATTACTATTATAGAGGCCATTCGCGTAGCACATTTTTTGTATCTCTGTTAAAAAACATCAAAAACATATTGCAGAGAACAACAGGAATTGTTCATCTGTATGAACAATTCCTGCAGTTTTCGTAGAAGGAAATTATTGAAACCTAAAATACTTACAAATTTTGTATTTTTTCTATTAGCAAAATACTTTAAAGCATATTAGTCAAAACGGATTCTCTTCCAGATACCAAGTCTTATTTTGAACGATAAGTTCCATTACAATATCTCCATTGGAAATGAAATATACTTAGGTATTTGTACTTAGGTATTTTATTGTCTGTGAAAACAAGATAATATAAGGTGTTGCTATAGAACTCAAATTTATTTGTTTTTCTAAAATGAAAACCTGATTTGCCAATATTATTAGGTATTACTCTGTTTTATTTTGATTATTATTCGATTTTATTAGGTAATAAACGGGTCCAAGTGCATATGTACTTTAAAATAACAGTTGTGATAACGTTGATATAATCAAAGTAATTAAATTCATATGATTGAACTTAAAAGCTTATGCTTGTGTTATCTGATAACATTATATAAAATTATGATAACATCCAATTTAATGGTTAAATATAATTAATATAAAAAATAATCCTTCCAATGCACCGAAAAGTAGGTACAAAGTCTAAGTCAAAGTCAAAATGTATTTATTCATATCACAAGGATCACTTTGAAACGTCGATTTTATCTAATGCCTGTTCCTCCGCGACCAAGCCATGAAAGAAAGGCAAGAAAACAAGGCTGGTTATTCTTATTAATAATCCTTTTACATAACCTATTGTTTGGAGTGAATGAAGATGTAGTAACGAGAGTTGAGAAAGGTAAGTTATGTAGTTTGGGCATATAGAAAGGATGGACGAAAGTAGATTAACAAAACAAGTATATAAGGCGAGCGTGAATGGGATAGTTGGTAGAGGAAGGCCTCGGCGAACGTACTCTGACCAAATTGGAGACATTCTAGAAAAACACCAGGTCAGAAGTACACTAAACCGCCGAGCTTGTATGAAGAATGTGATGAAGATGAATGAAGCGAAAGAGGTAGCCAGGATCGTAGCAAGTAGAAATCTGCCTACCCCTCTGGGAAACAGGCGTGACTATATGTATGTATGTATGTATTGTCTGGATAAAATTACCTATAATAAGCACTCTTATGCAGGTTACAACAAAAACTAATAAAAAAAAAGCTGCGCTTATACTAAGAATTGTCCAAAAAACTTCTGTCATAGAGTCACCGATCACAGCAGAGCGGCTCTCAGCCAATTCCGACTCTATCACATTTTGAGATTCCATTTTCATCACAAAAACAAGATAAAACTAAACTAGGATTTTTCACTGATGATGCAAAATCATATATTATTTTTAAAAAAACTGCACAAATTCACTGAGTTCTTGTTTTTTTTGTAATAATTCAGACTTCAAACGCGCAATGTCTTCGAGGCACTATTATTGAGTAGAATGCAAACATAACATAATCATTATCTGATTAAAAACTGTACGAAAATGCAAGTAATTATTGGTTTATCTAAACCCCCCGTTTGATTAATTTTTATTAGGATTAGGTAGACGAGATAAAATTATAAAATTTATCGGAATCGTAAAAAGCTGTCAATACCTCAATAAAATTTGAAAACGAAAATCGTTGTAAGGCATTATTTTACTTTGCTTTGAATTATTTTTTTATGGAATTATTTTAACTAAGTGACAATTATTAGATCCATCAAAAAATAATTCCCAGTGGGCAATGGTTCGAACCATTCCAGGATCCAGCTAGGCTGGGCAGCGTTTGGAAAACTACGTGGAGTCTTCTCGTCATCCATACTGCAATGCTTGAAAACGAAAGTTTTCAATCAGTGCGTCCTACCCGTCATGACCTACTAACCATTTATCATCATCATCATCAGCCTATATAGAGTGGACTAATATAGGCTGATGATGATGATGATAAATGGTTCGAACCATTGCCCAACATGATGAGGGGGATTTCTGTACACTTTTTATATTAGGGTTCTGTTTTCCCTCCTAAGGAAATTCGCTTAAGGGGGAAAAGTAGAATAAGAAAAAATGATGAGGGGGATTTCTGCACTTTTTTAATGTTAGTGTTCAGTTTTCCCCTCTAAGGGGGATTTCTCAGGGGGGATTTGTGGAATAACCCATTATTTTATTTTACCTACGCAAACAGTTCATTATTGTTTTCAGAGAAAAGTAGGTGGTCTGCTAACTCTAGGCTAGCCTTAAGTAAACAAAGGACAACCTCTGTGGCGCAGTAGGCGAAGACCCACTGCGTGGAGAAGCAGCGGAAGGTTTGCGGGTTCGATTCCCGCCGCGGAACAAATGTTTGTATGATCTGCAAAGATGTGTCTCTGGTCTGGGTGTTTTCTATGTATAATATGTATATATTTACAAAAAAACTATTTATATTGTTAGAAAACTTTCTCAATATTGAATTTTGTCAGTGATTTTATCTTTAATTTTAAGAAGATTTATTCGTGATAATTTATTTGATTATTTTTCATAATTTTAAATTACTCGGTTAAATTATTAGAATTGTAAACGTACATTCTGTACAACATTCTGTAAAGTTACTGAATTGACATTGTTTGTTCCGGCAAAGGTGTAGCAAGACGTTGTTCGTGCACGAGGTCAGTTATCATTTAAGAGTCGAGTTGAGAGGGTGAACAAATTAATGTATTAAATTTACAGAGTATTGGTGTCAAATAAACCCCTATAAAAACGTCAAAGACTATTTATTCTGCCATTCTGTAATAATATGTAGTATATTAGTCATGTAGTTCCCATAATACAAGCTCTGCTTAGTTTGGGGCTAGATGCTGCTGTGTGGAAAATAGTTAGTTCAGTAGTCCGATAGTTTCAGAAGATATATCAATCTGTCCAGTGCAGCTAACCACAGTATGATAGACGATTGCTCTCTTGAATTTCACAAACAAGAGAGAGAGAGAGAAAGAGAGACCAATAAAATAATCATCAATCATTATTGCAAAAGCCTTTCAATACAGTAACATCAGAGCACAACGACATGTATCCTATCTGTCACTACATCTACCTATATAATACTATTGTCATTCATTTTATATTCTGAGTTTATTTAAAGATAAGTAAACGACGAACGGAGGCATTTCTTTATCTCTATGGATGAAACGGAAATTGAAAAACTGCGTGATCAATTTTATTTTGAATTTTTGTGGCAATTTCTTAGCCGTTGTACAAAAAAAGTGCTAGGAAATGCAAAAAACTAGCCCGTTTAAGAGTGTCTTTACTCAGCACTATCATTTAAAGAGATTTCTAACAAAATGTACCGATAATTTGTTTTTTCTTAAAAATATATATTTTCCTTCACCGTTCTGAGCATGTGATAATGGGCAGATAACATTTCCGAATAGAATGGAAAAATCTATTGGTGCATGACCGAGTTCGAACCTTCGACATCCGGATCGAAAGTCGAGATAAATCCCACTAGCACATACTTCTCAGAAATATCACGTGATTAACAGATAAGAAATATATTTACTCAGTGCGATGATCCTCAGACAAAAGAAAATGAATAGCCAAAGCAGCAGCATTGCGATCAATATAATCATGTACCAAAACGCCATCTCCGTGAGATTTTGTGGGTTTTGTTCGTGATCAACCACGTCGTCCCAGTTATCTTCATCAGAAAACTCATAGTTCGGGTGTCCGTACATTGGAGGCATTTTTGCAGTTAGCATGAACAATGTTTTTAGATTTGAACAATGTTATGCAGTTTTGAATAACGTTTTACAGGTTTTATTCTTCAATCCGTTGAGCTCATTCTGTCTTACTTATGATTATGTTATCATAAGGCAGTTTAGAACAATGTTATGTAGCTTTGAATATTTTTTGCAGGTTTTTTTCTTTGATTAGTTGTTCTCCTTCTGTCTTATTTAAAATTATGTTATAAGACGGTGTTGACAATGTTATGTAGTTTTTAATAATGATTCGCAGGTATTAAAATGTTCTTAAATGTGCTTAGCTTATTCCTTTCATCGTCCCATAATTATTTTATATGGCAACACTCAATACTTGCTTGCGTTGCAAATTAGATGAGCACTTCTTTAATTTTTCAATTTTCACTCACAAACAATTTGATTTAACAAACTATTGGAATGTAATTATAAACTTTTTTGGGGTCAATAATATGACAAAGATCTCACAAAGAAACTTCTTCTCATTTTGCCTGTTCACTTTTAGCTTAGCACACAGATAATCACAAAATGGTTTTTGTTAAATTCTTTCCATTGATAGATAGACGATATCTTTTTATCATTTTGATACAGTGACAGTATCTACTGATTAGGAAACATTTTGGAGTGTTTTCACGGAATATACTCTGTGTGAAATGAAATCAAGTTCATTCGAAACATCAGAATGTATTGTATTAAAAATGGTATTAAAATATACTAAAACAACAAAGACGCATACATCGTCAAATTGGTATATTAAGGTGATTGGTGAATAAAAATACGTTTCTCATACTTCATGCAAAAATACGCGCAGAGTGAGTGAGATGGACTCTGGCAAGAGAGGCAAAATACCAGTCTAAAAGAATAACTAAAACAACTAATGAATAAATCAATTTTACAAATATACAAAAACTCTTTTCCATCAATCTAAGTAGGTACCGTGATTACCTACTGAATTACATACAAATATTTGTTCATATTTGCTAGATTCAAAGGATGGACGTAAAACGGGTTTGGGAAGAGCCAATTTCTATAGAAAAATGCTTTCATTTAATTGATTTAGTAGGCTTTTGAGGTTATTTCCTAAAAACCTACTCCTACTGTATAAAAATCAAGTTTCTTACTTTAAAAGTTACTAAGGAACGAGTATAAAGAAGCGACCCCTAAATTTTATCATAGAGTTTTGATGACGTCATATCATCACCATTTTACTCGTAATCAACGCTCTGCTTGGCGCAGCTTGACGTAAATCTCGTTATTGGAACATTATTACCATTATGTTTCTGTCATAAAATACCAATTTGTATCAAATGAAAGCAAAATACATAGGTACCCAATAATAATTGTTGAAAATAACCTACACAGCTTTTACACAAACTTATTGCAACAAAGATTTTATAAAATTGGTACACTATTGACAAACTTATCGATGAACCTACATAAAAAAAAAACATACAGACGTACATAGAACTTAGTCCTTTTCAACCGACTTAAAAAAAAGGAGGAGGTTCTCAATTTGTCTGTATTTTTTTCTATAGGTTACTTTGTATTGTTGACCGATTTTAATGATTATTTTATAAATAAACATTTAATGAAAAAATCCCACTCCTAGAGGTGATAAAATGGGGTATAAAATTTTATATTGGACTATTTATCAACTGTCAGTTGTTTAAAGTAGGTTTTAATTTTGTCTTGAAAACAGAAATTTATAAGTAATTTTTGAAGTATAGGTAGGTATTACTTACTGATATGTCCCATTTTCATGCACATTATTAGAAACGACATCACAAGCAATGTCCCGAATATTGAGAGATACACTATCGTTTCCTTTGTCATTGTCGATGCCAGGACGACATCGCCCCGGGGAGCCATGTTCAATTACCTTATACTTTGTTTGTTATTCTTATTTTGAAATTTCAAAATATAATAAAAACAATTTTGAAATGCGAATAATGATCACGCAATTTTGTTTCGTTTGGAAACAAAATGGTAATTTCTTTTACGTTATTTCTGATTTCTCTAGACTAAGTATTTAAACTTAAATAAATCACTACTTAGTCACATTTTGATTGATAAATACTAGGTAAGTTAAAAGATTCAAGTTTAAAATTAATTCACTAATATTTTCGTGCAATTTTCACTCCAATGTTAACTTTAGTAAGATTTTCTTTTATAATACGTATGTAGGTGTTAAAAATGGTTGTTTAGTTTTATCTTACAGATAAGACCTTTAACGTACCTAATCACATGAATTGATTTTATTTGTGCAATACACCGCCATCTATTATCTTTTGTCAAAACTACAAACACTACGACGTTACGCCGTTTCGGTGTTCATCGATGTCTTGAATCATCAACAGATTAAAGATTAAACAGTTTTTGTTCATGTATAAACAGATAGATGGCATTACTGCGAAATGAGAACAAACCTATTTTTTTTAACGATTTATAAAATGAACTTTTTACCCTAATAGATGTTACATACTTAAATTATATCAGTTATGAAGGTTTTAACAATAAAAATATGTGTAGTGTTTTTTTTAATAATTGCAATAAATAATTTATAAATAATGCTGGATATTTTTCACACAGCATCATTTGGCCCCAAAGTAAGCAGAGCTTGTGTTATGGCAACTAATGACTGATACTACTTATATAAGTTTTTTTTTGTAAATACATATAAATAATACATAGAAAACACCCAGACTCGAGACAAATATTTGCAAATTATACCTACAATCATTTTTCCAGCGGCTGGAATCGAACCCGCAACCTTATGCGTCTCAAGCAGGCCTAAGCCCACTGCACCACAGAGGTCGTCCTATAAGGACCTCTGCAGTTTCTCGTAACGTTTCTTTATAGAAACGTTAGAAACGGGTTAAATGATAACCGCAGACTTTTTTTTTAACTTTGCGCTTTTCCATGATAGATGGCTGAGCGTACAAATACTATTAAGAAATCGTGGTACGAATTTAAAGAGATTGTTTATTAATTCTAAAAAAAACTTAGACGACCAAGTTACTTAGAAAACGGGTTAAATTTGGAATGTTAAGTTAAATTTGGGCCTACGTTTTGGACTTGTAAGTGGGTATTAGTATCTAGGGCAGACTACTTACTGAAAAATCTCAGTGCTAAAATAAATATCAGAATAATCACTAGCGAAAAAAACACGACACCAACACTTGAAGATTAATAATAAAATTCATGGAAAATAACAGTATTAGTAGGTGCTTAATATAGTGATAATAACGTGATAAAATTGGTTAATTTTGATAAAAAACCGGAATTTAATCTTATTTAATCTGAATTGAAATGCTATTTTTTAGCCAGAATGAGCAGTAAGGAACCCTTTATTTAAAATAAAATAACTTATAGATAATTCTAGACTTTTGAACACAACTTCATCTAACCCAAATTAAGCAGAACTTGTGTTATAGGAATCAGATGACTGATATACATTTTTTGTAAATATATACATTTTATACATAGAAAATTATTTGTTATCTCACTCAAAATAAAACTGGTACTTTGTATTTTGCACAACGAGCAGCAGCGCGTAGTGCACGACGCGACGCGGAGGGAGAACGTCGCGATCACTCACCCTGATGAAGACTCTCGGAATGAGTCGAAACTTAGTCGATGCCTTCACCGATACCGGTATGATACGTGAAAATTTCCGTTTTCACATCTATTTAGGGCAAGTCCTAAACGGAAAGCCTAATTTCAATAGTTTTTTTTAAGTTTGGTTGAGCAAGGAAAATTCTTAAACAGGTTTTATCGCGGAATAGGAAATTCCTTTGATACCCACATCACAGGGAATCCCAGGTAGGGCCAAGACTGCATATGTATGTTAGATGAATAGTCCTCGGACATAAGTTTCACTGTCTGCTCGATATTTATGTAATTATTTAGTTTAGTTGTGAGCACATAATTATGTTTATGTTGCAATCAAGATTTAAACCGAATTTCGTTAGTTGTATATTTGTATGTGGTTGTAATGTGTTTTGTGCATGTAAATAAATAAATAGATGTGTTATTATTTATAAAACATTTTTTTTTATTTACTTTTAAATTTTATTATGACTATTATTCATAATGTCTTTAAAATTCCAATGCCTTCAACGATATTAAATCAAGGTTTTCAGAAAGTATAAAGTTATTAAATCCCTCCGAAGTTCTGACTGAAATAAATAATTTGAAATCATGCAAACATGCAATAATATTGTAAAGCTACGGAACTCTGTTTTATCCAAGACTTACTTTTGCTGATAAGATTATTGAATTCATGTTTTTTTTTTAATTTCTGCTGATAATATTTCTTATCTTTGCGACTCTTATCTGAACACTTTAACAGCCAATCACGATACCGCTTAGGTACTTTCACTTTCTCTGTTTAGCCAATCATGTGTTGGACCTACTCACTCGTGTTAGATTTTATACAGTTTGCATTATGTACCTGATAATAGGTACATAATGCATACATAATCAACAAAAATATAATGATTTAATGTAAAATTACATTAAATTTTTTATTGTATTCATATTTAGTTTATTAACGATTAATAATTAAAACTAGTTAGGCTAACTATATAAAAATCATTATTATATTATAATTATTATCATTTTTCATGTTAAATTTTCTTTATAGGTATACTTAATATGTTTATGCCAAACTTTTTAATATGCATGTTGTGTTCATCTGTAATTGGAATTACATGTAAACTAGATCCTAAAAAATAGAAACTATAAGCAATTATTCATGTAAATTCGGTTGATGTTCCTAATAAATAAATAAATATCTTTACCTAATTTTCTATAACATGGCAGAAATGAAAAAAAACGGCGTAAGATTGAATGCATTAAAATGCTACTCGGTCTGAGGTCTACAGGGTGTTCCAGTTATCTATGAAGATAATAATTATCTTCATAGATAACTTATCTTCGTCTTTATTTCCCTGAAAACAAGTAATTTAAAACTAGCTGTATTCCTTTATAATCCTATTTCAGACCTCTGTTTTATTGAATACTAGCTGTTGCCAGCAGCTTTGAACGCTTGTGGAGTTGTGCTTAAAAAACGATACATCCATACAAACGTTTACCCCCTCTTTTCCTCCCATGCCTTTAAAATGTGAATATCCAAAAAAAATTTCAGTAACCATTTTACAAACGTTTTATTCTATAAAAATATAATAGTTGACGCAAAAACTATAAATTTTTATCTTGATAGTTTAATAATAGTTTGGAATTTGGAAATTATCGATAATAACAGGATTCTAAGTTGGTTTCAATCAAGTTCTTATCTACCATGGCCAATTTCTTGGATAGATAAACAAAAGTATTATAAAAAACAAAGTACATTGTTGATAATTTGCTATTTTTCAACTTTATGTATTTTGATTTCCTATCTTAAGTATTTTAGTCTCTTACAAGATGTGGATGCTGCTAAGCACATACAGTAAGATTCAGCACCTCTTACTGAATAAAAAAACTAATATGTGTATAGAAACTTACCAAAAAATCTCACTAATAAAAAATAAATAAAACCGAATAGAGCTATGTTAATTATCAAGAAAGTGATCGCACCGATTACAGAACTCATAATTTTAGCCTATTTTAACGTATTTAAATTTAAGCAATAGATTATTTGTGATGTAACACTTTTATTTTTGATTAAATAAATTAATCAGAATAGTTTTCGTTTCAAACGGAAGTAGCACACACACCAGTATGAAAACAAGAAATGATAATGAAATCAGCAATCTACCTCAGTCCAGTACTAATCAAAAGATAGTTAATCTGTTTCCATTGATATCGTTATGGATAACAAAAAACGCAGGATGAAAATTGTTAAAACTGAAAATTGTTTAAAAGCCTAGATATTGCTATGGGACACATTACCCCCGATAAAGACTCTCGGAATTAGTTGAAACTTAGTCAGTGCCTATGGGACATTACCCCTGATAAAGACTCTTGGAATTAGTTGAAACTTAGTCAGTGCCTTTACCAAAATAAATTTCCGTTGTACTTTATGAAATATCAAAAACAAACACGCCCACGACTCTAGATATTCCCCATGAAATACATCCTCAGATATATACTCAGTGGGTAGACCTTTGAGAATACCAATTAGGTGGTAGTCAGAGGCATGTCCAAACATTATATTAAGTACCTACTTTAAGGACGACAAGACAAGATGTGTAAATTAGATTTTTTTCCGAGGCAACTTGTTTACTTTAGTTTACCTACCTCTATGTTAGGTTAGACGGACTTTTTTAATAATTCTACCCTGAATTTTTTTGTTTGCGCTGGTAATAGTTAGGTATAATATAATTAAATTATCCTGCTGACGGCAGCAGAATAATCTTGATATCAAAGTTTGCATTATACAGAAGTAGTTCACCGTGTGGATAATAGATGGCACTCTGTGCAACTACATTTTTAATGAGACAAAAGATGGCGACAAATTTTAACTCACCTCTTCTTTTAACTACTATTAAATAACCAATCCAGAATATAGTTTTAAATATTATAATAACTAGCGCAGCTATTATTTGCGCTTCCATTATAATAATGTAATGGTTTTGACAATATATTGAATTTAATAAAAATATATAGGTATATATTTTATGTAGCAGTCTACACGATTCAGATATCAGTTTTCAAATATTCGTCACATGTAATTATAGCTTGTTATCTAAAGTGATAGATAACGAAAAATTTTACCTATCGATAAATCGAATCTACGTAGGTAGGTACTTTACTAATGATAAGAAATTTTAGACCAAAATTGATCCTTTTTGGCAAATTTCCATTCTCTGTAAAGAGTTTAAGCAAGTCTACTGGCTTGCAGATCATAAAAGCTTTCAAATCTCTAAGCCCATGTTTTAATTGATTTTATTATACCAAAATTAGTGGATATATTCAGCAAAACTTAGGACAATTGGCATGTGTCATAATCATGGGAGAATGTTACGGTAAATATCCCATCTGTTATGAAAATGATAATTCATATTAAGGACAGTTTCGAAGTTATAACTGGGCTTTGTTTGGAAGTGTACTGAAGGTACATAAAAATTCATGTTTAAAATATGATAAACATTTAACAAGTATTAAGTATAACTTACTCCAAGATCTGTATGACGCAATCACCAAGAGAATCAACAAAAATGTAATCCAAAATATAAAAGCTGGCGAAATATAATAATTCATTGTACAAGTTTATCACACGTCTTAAAAAAACTTTACATTAAAACTTATCCTAAAAAATTTTATATTTGTGAAAAACTTTAACAAACGTGCTAATAATGAGCAAACTGAATAATGACTGAAGCAAAAATAATTAGGGTTTTATCTGCATCGTTTATTTTATAAGATAGGTGAATAAATCGATAATAGCAGGAGGATTATTGTTACAAGTAGGATCAATCAACGTTGTGTTCTTATCTACCATGGCGAATCTTTTAAGTAGATATACTTATATACCTCTACATTCCTAAGTTAAGACTTACCAACCTGCGTAAATTTTCGACAACTTTTTTTATGATGCAATATTGCGCCACGGACAAAATAAGTATAGATGTTCCTAAAGTTGTACTAAGTAAATTCACGTTAACATTTTAAATTCACGTAGTTTTTTAACTGAAGTTTCTATTATGATCCTTGTGTTTCAATCAATAAAAACCTTTTGACTTAGACTACAAAAAAATAGTGATACCAAAAAAAACTCTTATGTAATAAGAGTATGTAAATGTAATGAATATACTTAATGCAAACTTACCACAACATTTAACCAGCAATAAATAAATAATAAAAATTGCGTAAAATGCTAAGCTTATATAAACAACAATTATTACAACTTTTATATCTCGTTGCATTTCCACACAGATTTAATTTATAAATTATAGTTTTCTTTTTTTTATATAGGTTAACTAGATGGATGAACTACAAAAGTTTAGTTTATACAATGAGATGTGGCGCGCACGAGAGACCGAACAGAACAAATGAAAATCACCAACGTAGCATAATATGGGTCCGTTTTTATCAGTTGATAGATAGGCTTTTATCACTGTGTCTTCCATTATATTAAAAAATATGACTCAGTAGACAAAGGATTTTCTGTAGATGTCACCATTTAAAGGTGGTTTGTGATTTTTTTGGTCACCCTGCGTTAGGTCAGTGATCTTACTAGGTTGTTGAATTACTTACCGTTTTTTTACCTTTCTGTTTATATAAAACTATTTAAACTTTTTAATTGCAGACTTAAAACAACGTGAATTAATTATCTTCGAGTATTGATGATTATTAAAAAAGATTTGCTTTTGAAACTGAAATTTGTTATCAAGATCCAAATGATTTAAAATCGTTCCTATAAATGCTTTTTAAAAATCTGTATATTTAAAAAGCTGTTTTTCTTATTAACTGATGTATTAAAAGCTGGAATATTACTCTTCCTACTTGACATTTAAAAAAAGGGCAAAGAAACGCTATGCTGATGCTAGTTCTTTGTTACACCGTAGCTTATCCAGCTTCTCAAATACATCTATTAGATGAGGCTTTGGAGCTTATTCGAAGAATACTTTACAACTCTACAATCGTTACTTCGTGGGGAGGATTTAGTGGCGGCGAGGTGCGCACTAATTTCACGCTTTTTTAAAGCCAACAAATATGACCACAAAAATACTGTAACTATTTTTGACAGGTTTTAAATTGATAAAGAAAAAAATTGACTGACCTACGCATACAAGTAAAGAAAATCTACGAATACAAGTAAAACTTAAAATCGCATTGAACTTTTTATTTAGAAGCAATTTTTTTGGATAACAGTCAAATTTTGTTATTTCTTCCAAATGTTCCTAATTCTATAAAACAAATTACCTATGTACTTACCAAGTAATGTTCGAGAAAAAATAATTTTTGTGCCTAAATCGTAAAAATAACTGGTACCTGCTGTCTAGAAGGACATGTAACCCAAATGTGTAACCCAATAGGTAAATTATAAATGATTTAAGTATGATAGAAGGATTAAAAAAACCGCAAAATTGAATAAGGTGAGATACTCATAACCGTAGCGTGTAATATAATATACAAATAACCAATAAAAAGAATATCACTGAAATAGCGATCGACATCACCAAATATATCAACGTTCACATTTTAACTAACAATAGAAAGAAACTAGATTCGTTTTAAAAACCACTTTACATACCACAAATAATTACTTATTTAATATACTTATATACTATTATATTTAGATACTTTTAATTTAATCGAATATCAATACATTCATCGATCCATCCATCAATCGATCCATCGATACCATTATGAATGTGAATCGGAAACAACGGGAAAAATAAAGTCCAGTTGTCCCCCGACGGAGCCGAAGACCGGGGCACAACGGTATAACTCTGTTTCACACCCTTAATAATACTTATGACGCATATCTATAATTCTCTCTTAATCTATTGTTATCTTTACAAAAGTGATATGACTCATTAATAATTCGATTTTATCTTAGTCTTTTATTTTATGAGATATGTGGATAAAGAGATACGAGCAATAGCAGGATTTAAATCAAAATGAATGCTCCTGTCTACCGTGACGAATCTTTTAAATATTTAAGTTTGTTGTAAAGCGTTTTTTCGACGTTTTTTTTGATGCAATTTTGTCCCACGATCAAAATAAGTATAAAGCGTATTATCTTAAGTAATCTACAAGTTTGTACTACAAAATCTACGATAAATAAAAAGATCTCATTTGTCAACATATTATGCAGACTTACCAAAATATTTTTTCAGCATTACATAAAAAAAAACAAGAAAGTGGAATGCTACGTAAATAACAATAATTATTAAGCTTACATTTTGCCCCATTTCAAGGCAGATTCTAATTTAATATTATAATGTCTTTTTGCAATAAGTTAACTAGATTATTTATTAATCTGCGAAAGTTAGATACGTTCCTACAATAAATTTAGATGAGACGCGTGCGAATAACTAAACGAAACTAGTTAAAATCGCCAACCTACCATAATATTTATCAGTTTTTATCAGTTAGTAGATAGGCTTTTATCAGTATCTATCCGATATAGATATATATATATTTTTTGACAAAGGACTTCCCTTAGATGTCGCTATTTAAAGGAGGTAGTGACCTTTGTAGAATTCGAATTATTTATTTGAAAAAAAATAGTAATCTTACATTTTACGTCAAACCATTAACTACCTATACTAATATTATAAAGAGGAAAGATTTTTTGTTTGTTTGTATCGAATAGGCTCCGAAACTACTGGACCGATTTTGACCATTTTTTCACCAAATGAAAGCTAAATTATCAGGAAGTAACATAGGCTATAACTGATTATCAAAAAAATGTAACTCAAGGAAATTGCAATGATGTAACCCAAAGTAGCAAAATTTTGCCTATAAAATTCATTATTTGGCGTGTGCTGAGAAAACTATTGATTATACATAAAAAATATGATTAAAGTACTCATTATTACCTACAAAAAAGTCCGCAAGGGAATATATCTTACTATCATAGTTAAGTGACAATATGATCGGATGTTGATTTAATTAATAAATAAAATGAATAGCAGCTTTTGTGTTCTAAAATTTAATTAGATCGCCGATATTTCCACGGAATCGAAACCTACGCGGATGAAACTGCGGGGCGCAGCAAGTCTTATAAAAAATGTATATGATAATACTCTTATAGAATAAAATACTGATGACGGCCCTTTTTTAAACAGACATATACTACATACAAATATATAGACATATACCTGCTAGTAATCCTAGAAGTAAACTTTATTGCAGCTTTAGATAACCTAGTTTAATAGTTTAACAGTTAAGTTTAAGTCGCTACTAACAATAATGGTGTTAAATCCGAAATAAATAATAATAATTATTATAAAAAATACATAAACAAACTTACACTTCCTTATACAGCTTCCAAAGCAGAACCAAAACCAAAACAATATAATGCACATTAACAAAAACACTGCCGTCAATAATGTTGACACTGTGTTTCCCATCATGTAAACAGAACTAACAATCAATATTATATCTACATAAAAGACCAGCAAATTCTTCTGTATCTTATCGGATTTGTGTCTGATTAGGTTTATCTTTTGCATACTTACGTAAACAATAGTATTCACCACCAATACTTATTAGTTTTTCAGCTTTCTGATCATAGAAAAATATTTAATTTTAGGTATTAATAACTATCTTATTACAGATTTAGATTTAGAGATTCATTTATTAAAAATACTGAGTAGGTACAATAGTAAGTTTGTAGTATCCCAAAACCGTTACTTTTGTCAAAACATAAGGTTTTTGAAGTGCTTGTAACCAAAACCGTTACTTTTGTCAAAACATAAGGTTTTTGAAGTGCTTGTAACCAAAACCGTTACTTTTGTCAAAACATAAGGTTTTTGAAGTGCTTGTAACCAAAACCGTTACTTTTGTCAAAACATAAGGTTTTTGAAGTGTTATTGTAACCGAACCAAAAACTTTTTTTAAAGTAACAATATTTGAAATAACGCTAAACTGAAGCTAATCTACACTTATGAATTAGGCAGGTGTTTGAAAAACTTTGAACGAAAAATTTTACAGTATGATCAACATTCTAAAATATTATTCATCTTGGGTCTTAAGTATAATGATTTTAGAACCAGTAACTATATACTGCTTTGTCTCTGCTACGTGACATTTAAACACTGCTCAAACTATTTGAAAATACAAGTTGCAAGCAAGTTTTACATTTCAAATTTATACGTTAAGTTAAAGAAAAAATTATGAATATAACTGGCTAAGTCAACTTACACTTATAAACACATTTCTCAAAACAAAAATAAAAACACATAAAATACAGGCAAAGGATAAGGAACACCGCGCCGGCAAACACTGCCGCTATGACGTCCATTTTCCAAACTGAATTATCAAAAACTCGTAAAACAGCCCAATACCTATACCTTATCAAATGTTATCATACGCTTATAACAATTAAAATTACAGACGCATCGAACCCCTTTTGCTAAATCAAAGATTCGATAATGATCGGTATGGAAAGTTAGGAATTTCATCTTAATTAGGTAGTTAAAAACTTTCATACTGCCTCAAATAAACACCCTACTAGTTTTCTGTACACGCACTTCTATAAAGGCTAACAAACTTTTGGTAAACGGTTACCGTAACCTATGGACGCTTGCAATACTAGAGGTATCACTCAAGCATTGCCTTGTAATTTCACCGGCAACCATACCCTTCAAACTGGAACACAGCAATGAACTAATATTATAAATGCGAAAGTTTGGATATTTATTGTTAGTATTTTTGACGACTTCTTTGGCGTGGCGGACGAGAAGCCGGGGAGGGTGGTGGTACCATGGTACTCGTAATTCCTGATCCCCACGATACAGGGAATCCTTGTGTGGGATCAGAACTATGTTAAGTGTCTGTTAGGTATGTAAACTCCGTAATGGCTGAACTGATTTGAATGAAAAGAAATGGTATATAATTCGTGAGTTATAGCACTAAAACTTTTTACCCCAGCCAAGCTTACTAGCTCACTAGCCACTGTTAGTAGGTAATCTATGAAATTTTACAATATTTCAAAAAAAGTTAAGAAAAACACTTACGCCGTTTAACATAATTCCCGAAGCAGAACCAAAACCAAGATAAATAAAAGCACATCAACATAAGCACTCCTAAACACAACATAGATACTGTGTCCATTTTCACTACTTTTGGTAACAAACTAACGAAACACAACACAGAATAATTATCAAATTAATTTAGTTAATCTTATTAGGACATCTGACTGAAAACGTAAGATATTTTTAAGTATAATCTTCAAATGAATTTCGTAAGTCATTCATTACATACGAAAATACATCTTATAGACTCATTTTTAATGAATATCATTCATAAAAACTCGTTATAAACACTTTTAAAGTTGAACTGTACTTTACTTTTGCTAAGTTTTACAAGAATATTTTT
This sequence comes from Perizoma flavofasciatum, assembly GCA_958496245.1. Taxonomy (NCBI): domain Eukaryota; kingdom Metazoa; phylum Arthropoda; class Insecta; order Lepidoptera; family Geometridae; genus Perizoma; species Perizoma flavofasciatum. The sequence goes on from OY292442.1 coordinate 8,976,870, forward strand.
TATTATCTTGTTACAACTACGCTATTTGTCTGTTGCATTTAAACACAACATTTCAACTAGATACCAACTCTAAACCGAGCGATGCATATTAAATGTGTAATTCTATTCGTGACCACTGAACGCAGAGCATCATTTTACTGCGAAGGAGTTGGGTGCGTGTCCATTGACCACAGCTCATGTCGACTGTCGACTGTTCGGAAGTACTCAAACATTGCAGGGCCCCTAGCGGCAAGTTTATGAACTGTAAATCTATCTATCTACACTAATAATATAGCTGAAGAGTTTTTTTTTGTTTTTTTTTTGTTTGAACGCGTACTTAAATATAAAAATTATCTAATGAGCCTAACCTACTGACTGACTAAAAAGACTGGTTAAACATCAACGCTCAGCCATAAGTCCACAAGTCCTGCTCACCAGAGATTAGAAGGGTACCTAGGTTTCTTTTTATATTAAAGAATGCACAAAGCAATTTTCAGAATTTCTACTCTTAGGTAATAAGAAAGTATTGTGTTAAAAGATGTGTGCTTCTTCAAATAAAATTTCATTTTCATAAATGTATGCCCCTCTATTTTTCAACCGTTTCTCGAATTCAATTATATTTTTCATAAAGTGGTATATCTTTTGTTTTTAGAACGATTTTGTGAAATTCCATCTCCTGAATATAAATAAATATAAAGACTTCATAAGACGACATTCAAAAGTATATAAGCAGCATATCAGTGATGTAGTTCCCATGCTCGCTGGGAACTCGCATTGCTCGTTTAGTTTGGGGCTAAATGATGTTGTGTGAAAATTTTTCAGTATTATTTATTTTATAATCTTCAATAAATGAGTCAAACCGGAAAGTGAACTACAAGTATTGATGATTATTCATAACTACTTGCTTTTGAAACTGTTTTGTCATCGAAACCACTTGAACTTTACTTGAAATCGTTCTTGTAAGTGTTCATTGAAATCTGATTACATAACTGCTTTCCCTGTTAGCTGATATATAAAAAGCTGTCGATCATCAAACATAAAACCTAAGCATAAATTTTCGATCGTCAATTGATTTGATGATCGAAAATATTCTTTATAAAAATAACACGAAATGGGATCAGTTAGCTACTCACTCATAACAGCCAGTGTGTAAAATAGTACACAAATAACCAATAAAAAGAAGAATGTCACTGGAATGGTGATCGACATCACCAAATATCTCATCGTCCACATTTTTATCGACACTAGTCAGATATTAGGTTCCTCTTAAAACTGTCTTCACAAACTATAATTTATTTACGTCTTATACTTTTATGTCATCTAAAATCAATACAACCATAATAATGTTTAACACGCTTGGTAATCATTTTAATACTGAGTGTTTAAAGATCACTTTAAACTTTTAAAGTAGTGATTATTATCTTTGCAAAGATAACCAATGTCTGTATTACTTGCAATCCGTCAAGGACTGGGAAATCACTCCAGAATTATCAAGCTGAAGTGATGAACTTCAAGAATACACGCTTATCTGTTTGTTTTCGACAAAGAAAAGAAAACGCATTTTAATATCTTTTTTATCATTATACTATCTGCGCCAACGCGTCGCGTCGCCCAACTGCTCTATTACACTTATTTTGCATGATGTTAAATATCCTAAAAGCTTCCACAAAAATTGGGTTATCAAATACAAAAAGAATTTCTCAAATGCGACTGGTAGTCCCAGAGATTAGCTAGTTCAAACAAAAAATCAACTAACACTAATAGTTCTAATAATAAACCTTCTGGTTTATTATTAGAAGTACTTGTAGATTAGAATAGGTAGGTGATTAGAATAGGTGTGTACATAGATACATACATAAAATCACGCCTGTTTCTCGGAAAGGTAAGTAGAGACGTATTTTCTCTTACTACGATCCTGGCAATCCTCTTTCGCTTCATCCTCATACCATTCTTCATACAAGCTCGTCAGTTAAGAGTAACTTTTTTCTTTGATCGCAATAGGTCTGTGACGGCAGCAGTGATAAAGCCATAGCCACAAAAAGCAAATAAAAAAAGGCGAAATTTTACCTTGATTTTACTTTTGATTTGACCTTTCTCCAAAAAGTCTACAAATTGTTCAGAGTACGTTCGAAAAGGCTTGTTTAAACTGTATAAAGCAGTTGAATTTTTATTTCTGATACATTTTTGTAGACACTGTAGGTAATATTATTGTCGACTGTCGACACAGAATGCACAATGGTAAACGTTCCTTCGCGATAACACTCCTATTACCTAACGCAGTTATTATAAGCTTATCTATGAATTTGACTCTCCTTTACTTATGTTCTTATGTTTAAAAGAATACAAAGGTCAATGACATCATGTTATAACCACAAATCAATTTCCATGTTAATAATGTAATTTGCACCTATGTAGTTTAATACAATAATAAGGTATAATCAGTCATAAATAAATAATAAGTAGGTACCAGCACTTTTTAATTGATTCATGTACATATACGTGGGTACATAAATTATAAATTTCCATGTGCATATTATCCAATGCTCAAACCAGGACTTAAATACAAGGCAGATAAGTTCCAACTTAACAATTTCCACACACATCCCCCCTCCATCCATTTATACAATGATTTCATAATAGGTTACAATATTATAGCGGTAAAGATTTAGTTTATTTTAAGTATCACTAAAGTGGCATACAGTTGTCAAGCGGTTACCGTAACCTTCCATAGGTTACGGTTTATAAAACAGAGCGAATTGTAAAATGGTAGACTCTTTGAGGCTGTCTAATTATAGGTAGGTACTTCTAATTTAAAACGAGTATACTTTTTCTGCCTCTATCTGAATGATTATGTATGGTGTATGTTTTATGTTTAGGTACCTACCTACCTGCCTTGGCAGAGATATATGAGTCAAAGGATACAATTATCCAATTGACTCTGAGCGGAGCAATGGGGTCAATTTGAAACGCAGACAAAAATATCAAGAGCTCTTTTTATTACTCTTCGTTTGGATCTTCTAAATAAATTAAAATTCCTTGAGTATCTAGAGGTATAACTGTAGAATATAATAATTAATATCACCCAATCACAATTTATATAATCTTGACCCCATCTAGGATTACCTGGGTCGTGGGTATCGGGAATATTAAAACCGAGTTTTACCTGAAAACTGGTATTTTTCCAATTCCAAACAATCTAGATAGTTAGTGTTCTTTCCTCAAAATATACGAGTATTTTCATAAAAATCTTAGGGATAGAGCCGTTACGAGCGTATAAAGCCGTTTCACGTATAAAGAGAAGAGCACATGTTAATATAGGATAGGTACATACGTAAAACAAAAAAAATAAAAATTTAAATTTAAAGGAAGTTTTTTATTATTAAAAGCAATAATTAATATCAATTAAAGCACTAGCTTTAATTCCAAGAATCTACAATTTCTACTACAAAATTATCTTTCGATTATATCGCCCTCTGTACAATTAATTTCGAACAAAATGTAGACAAGTTTTGTTATGACTGTCTTATCTTCCTAGCATGACAGAGTTTGATAATGATAAAGCTACTCGTCACTAGATGGTGCCACTAAAAACGTGTTTTATTTTTACGTGTGCAAAACATTGAAATCGTTTTTATTATTTATTAGTATTTTGCAGACAATTTTAAGTATTTTTTTGGTGCAACTGCTTACTTTAAAGTTTTAAACAAAGAAATACTTTTTTTTTCTTTGTACAATTTTTTTACAGAGCATACTAACTTTTTAATCGCCTTCATAATGAGTTGTAAAAATAGTTACTTAGCCTATTTTTATTTAACTCCCAACAGACACATTTATATTTATTTATTTACTATAATTATAAAGCTTTTGTTTAATTACGTTTTTAAATTTGTTAATTGATAATTTTTGTATATCTCTTGGGAGTTTGTTATAAAAGCGTACACCGTGCCCTTTCAACGACTTACTAACTTTATGGAGTGTACAAGTGACAACAGCGAGTTTATCTTTATTTCTAGTATTAACATTGTGATTATCGCTTTTTTTCTTAAACAAATAAATAATTTGGTGATCATACATCAGATTTTCATAGATTTTCATAGATTGACAAGGGAATGTCATTATATTTATTTCTTTAAACTTTTGGCGAAGTGATTCTCCGGGGTCCGTATTATAAATTGCTCGAACAGCCCTCTTCTGCAGCACAAAAACGGTATTTATATCAGCAGCACTTCCCCACAGCAGTATACCGTACGACATAATGCTGTGGAAGCAAGTTCTGTGGAATACAATACCTAGTCCTGACCCCACACTGGGATTTCCTGTATCATGTGTATTAGAAACTATGAGTACCGGTAGTTCCGCAAAACCCAGATCAGGAATAAATATCTGCAGAACATACAAACATTTGTCCCGTGGCGGGAATCGAACTCGCACCTCTTGCGTGGGAGCTGGCTACCCGCCCGCCGCGCAACCGAGGCCGTTTACTTGAATTCGCTTTATGAGCGTCTTTGAAGTGTTGTTCTTCAATTTTGTTCATTTCTCGGTTTATATGTGCAAAAACCAGTTTATTTTTTTCAGAAAAGTCACAGTTTTGTTATTTTTTTATTATTGTTTAGGTTCTGATTGTTACATATATTTGTACATTGACTCACCGTTGTAATATATTTCTACAACATAAATGAACAATCCAATGATCACTAAAATCAATATCAACAAAGGCACGAACATTTTCAACGACACCAATTCTATAACTGTTTTCACCCAGATTTGAGTACCTGAGTAATTGAGATTAGATATTCGGGCATCGATAATCCATTTTAATTGATAATTAATTATTTACACAAGGTGACTTATGGGCAGTAATTTATCACGATTCATTTCTTGGCAGGAAATACAAAAGCTAAACTGATAACTAAAAGCTAACTCTAATAAAGATAGCTTTCACTCTAAAATTTTGAATCCACTCTTGATGTGTCTGTGATCTTTGTGATTTCAACAAATATAAATCTATTTAAATTAACTTTGATTTTGATTTAATTTGGAAAGCCAATTTATATGATAAAACCTTTTCCAGACTCGCACTAGATTAGGTACTACTGAACAAAGAAATCCCATTATTATCAACACTTTCATGAAACGTGAATTTTCCCCTGAATAAAGTGGGTATTTTAAAAATTTACCAAAAAAAATATTCTCAAAAAAGACACAGGTGATTTAATTCAATTAATTATTTAATCGTTTAGTTAGGTATCAACCTTTGTCAACCTTGTCTTATAACCTACGAGGAAACGTTTAAATTAATACCTACAGATGATTACGCAGTTTTACGCCAAGTTTTAACAAAACATCTATGAAATTAAAATTATTGTAGGAAGAACCTCAATAAATATAAACAATACTATCTCAAAAGGAAATCCCCTGCATAAGATAAATTTATTTAGGCTTTATTTTCATATCTTATACGCACACTGAAAATTTAAATTCTGCCCCAATTTGGTAGGTCTATTTGTCTTTTTAATTCATACTAAACAAATTTTAAAAGTATAATATAATAAGTAGGTACCTATTTACATATCACGAAATAATTATTATTTAAATTAAGAGCTTATGGTAATGATTAATAAATACAGTTACAAATTATCAATTCAAAAAGTCATTAATTGAGTAGATCATCCACTCAGCAAAAGTTGCCAGATTTAAATACATATATTGAGATTTTTAGCCACTTTCAATTCAACTGGCAAGGAGTAAATAACATATGGCTCCATGTAAACAGCTACCTAATTATTAAAAATATTTAGGTACCAAATTGTAATAGGAGGAGGACCACGTGGCCGACCCGTGCAATCACCCCTATGCATATTTTTTATATTTAGTTCAAAGTTGTTCCTCAAAATTTAAATTATACTTAAACCTATTTCCTTAGGATATTCTTGGAATCAGGACACAAAAATTATTCTCTTTGATCCGATATGGGTTATTCTGATGTACATAAGCTTTATTACTGTAAAGTTTCATCAATATCCGTTTTGTAGTTTTTGCGTGAAAGAGGGACAAACATCCATCCTCACAAACTTTCACGTTTATAATATTAGTAGGATTATAGTAAGATTAGATTTATTTATTTATTTAACAAACTGAGTAGGTACCATAGTAAGTATCTTAACGTCTCTTAAACCCATGTTAGGTTTGTTTGTTTGTAAAAAATATGTTTAAATATGTATAAAAGTATGTTTTAGATTTCCAAGGGAATAAAAAAATATGGCAGATGAGGGTTGCATTGATGGAATCCTTATTTCAAATTACGATCGTGTTAGTTAAAATAGATTCGTGTATTTCACGTACATAAGGCAGTAATTCTATTGATTGGTTACACAAATCCATACCTACCTTTGTATAAACAGTGGATCATGAATAATATATAATGTCGCTTTATTTATTCAATATTTGCAGTCATGTATAGCGAATTATGAAGATCACGCGCGAACAATATCGAATTCTACCTTAATTTGTCAAACATGGATTGTGATGATAATATGACTTGGACTTCTAAACAAAAACCTAACTTGCGCTTAGTTTTCCTTCCACGCTAACATAAAAGCATCGAGGAAAAACTTGACAGCAGTCACGTGATATCTCAAAGCTAATGTTATTTACATACAATTCAATGTTTTCGCAGGCGTTAACGCCAACAGAAAGTAGTTGTTGTCTAAGTGGCTTGTGCAGTAAAGAAGCCTCTGCAAGGTACCATTATCCTTTCACAACATTGGTTTATTTACAGTCACAAAAGGCTTTTCAGGCCTCCACAAAACATTCGATCACTGAAGTAAAGTAGGGTGATCAAGTTATATTTATGAGAGAATAAAATAAGAATAAAGTGATTTAATGTCTAAAAAAATGCACCCACATTTGTCCAGCAGCAAAAAACGTCTAAACATCCAAATTCGACATTTATAATATAAAAAGGATTATACGGACAAATCTAGTCAATTCCTATTTAGGATTCCCGAACGTTTGGTTGGATTAAAGTAGGTTTTTTTAAATTACGAGTACGGAGTAACCCACATTTAGTAGTAGAATGCAGAATCCAGATGTTATTGATGGAACAGTTCCTAAACTAAGCTTAGTTTAACCACTCCTTGGATGTAACAAAGTATTCTATCTACAGTGGAATTAAAAGAAAAACGGCTTGCCCTAGAACTAAAAACTCGTAGGCATGTGGTATCAGCTAGTGTTCCAATAAGCGGCGATGGACTGGTAACGCGTCAGGTGGAATGTGTACTACTTGCAAAACTCGGGCATGTACCATAATGTTAGGGCCTAACTCTGACCACCCCTTACTTGCTATCTTCAAAGATCTACGCATTGAGTATGTATCTGATTATGTCCATCATGGAGAATACAGTCGTGATCGTGTTGGTTTTTGCTTTTATATTTGTATGTGGAGTAGGACTTACATTTCTTTGTTGTTCCTGTAGCAGTGCCACAGTAGGCACAGCAGTATAGTAACTGTTGCCAGTATCGGCACTACCACCATCTTGAACCACACGCCTCTGACGATTTCGCTTTTCTCTTCAAGCAGTTCTTCGGAATCCATTTTGATGTACACCTTATTTTTTGTACTACTTTTACTTTCAAAACAATTAAACTGAGTATTTTTTTGATGTCTATTTTAGTAGATGATTTTTTTATAACAATCTTCTCGTAATTTCAAGTTTAAGTAGTTAAATGTGAACTATCGCAAACTGACTTTGTTTGTGGCAATAAAATACGAGAACAGTATTTTTTTTTAAATTAATTTTTGAAGATAAATTTTATTAACAGCTTAGATTTAAATTTTATCATTTAGATTCTTGCAACGCCATCCTCCAATATTTTATCGTATATTTTCTAAACACCATATTATCACAAAATATTTGAGTAATCTAAATGAAAGTGTACTCGCGTATAACCAGTAATCGTTATCAGATTATTCCTTATCTGTGAAAGCTATTAATGGATGAGCTGATTTGCATTTTGTACATACTTATACTACTTGTATCGTTTTATCTCGTTTCCTTTGATGTTGCAACATATTTTGATCCGAAAATCAGTTCTACGCTGTTCCTCAGTTTGATGCAGTTTGTACTAAGACAGCGATCTCTGGACCCAACACAACGGAATATATTCTATTAGGTTTTATTTCTTCTCTAGTGTTCTTTGATACCTTTTTCTTTGAAAGAAGTCAATTCAATCATTCATCAATTTGTTTTGCTTGAATTCGACAACAAGCAAGTCATATCTCTGTTGTTGCAAGCGTCCAAAGGTAACGTTAACCGCTTACCAACAGCCACCTAAAAGTCTAAATTAGCTGTCTGTAGAAGTTCACTGCTGGATGTAGAACTCCCCCAAAGAGTGCCACGACGAAACACATATTAGAGCTATGAGGAGTTCATCGACCGAATGTGAGGTTACATACTGTAAAAACTTAATATAGTCAAATGTATTTTACCCTAGTCTGTACTGTGTCGTATAAAAAATTAAATTACTAGTTTCTGCCCACGGCTTCGCCCGCGTGGTACCCAGATAAAAAGTAGCCTATTCTGATATATAAGCTATATTACTGTGAAGTTTCATCAAAATCCGTTCAGTAGTTTTTACGTGAAAGAGGAACAAACATCCTCACAAACTTTCACGTTTATAATATTAGGAAAATTCGTTTAAAATTGTATTTAATAATAACTGTAATACTTTTACCAAATAAATAACTATTGAGTATTGATCTTGGGCCACGTCCATCCACCAAATTCCCGCAACCTTAAAGATGTCATCGGAAGATGAAGTCATCATGCGTAAATGTTTTCGTATATCGGTGTTTTTTAGAACAATAAGGAAATTTGATCAACTACATTCCAAGATAACAGCGCTATGCTATTTTTATCCAAATTGTCTTAAAATAGATAGTAAAAATCACATGACCCAAGTCACGCTGCATTTCTGAACGATTTTCAAATACCTCTCGAGATTTATCTCAATCCTTGAAGCCGGCTTACTCATTGACAGTAACATACATATGTTTATAAGATCAAAAGAATAGTGTGCGCCGTTATCTGCCTGATTTTTATACAATTACCCTCTATCATAATCACTCCCTAACTTAGCAAGTAGAAACTTAATGTCTCACCCTCTGATAATACATCATGTTCCCCGATTTTTGTAGTTTTTAAGTTATGATTTTTTTAAATGTTTTTGGCCGAAATCGTTAAAACTCTTATTACACATGTTTGGTGGGTTTTTTCTGGATTTTGTTTTTTTAATAAATATGGTCCTTTTGAATAGTACTTTTCAAGAGTAGATTTATTTATTATTATGTTAGTGTAACTAGGTAGATATATAAAAGACAGATATCAAATTTCGTATTAATTAGCAGTTAACTAAGTGACTTGGTTAACAACATGTATAGAGCTATTCATATTGTAAAAACGGGAATTTTCACGTACTGCACTATTGGTGAAGGCACCGACTAAGTTTCGACTCATTCCGAGAGTCTTCATCGGGGTGAACGGTCGCGACGCGGAAGGAGAAAGTCGCGTAAAAAAAATAGTGTTTGGAGTAATAGAGTTCCTTGTGGAAGAGCTCGTTCGTTAAATTCTACCACCTAGCAGCTATGCTCCCATTACTGTATTCGGGTTATTCCACAAATCCACCCTGAGAAATCCCCCTTAGTGGGGAAAGCTGAACTCTAATGTTAAAGAGTGCAGAAATCCCCCTCATCATTTTTTCTTATTCTACTTTTCTCCCTTAAGAGAATTTTCTCAAGGGGAAAAACAGAACCCTCATATAAAGTTGTACAGAAATCTCCCTCATCATGTTGGCTTATTCTACTTTTCCCCCTGAGAGAAGAAAACCTGAACCCTAATGTAAAAAAAAAAACTCTCTTTTTTTGCTTGTATGAAAAAGTAATAAAAAAACAACAATAACAATGTAATCAGTCTTTATTATATTCCGGTTTGAAGAGTGTGGGTGAAATAGGCACATGACACTTTTCCCCCGTTATGATTCAGGGTCAGTAACGTGCGAGTGTTACCTTCGGTGTTGCAAACGTCTATAGGTTACTGTAACCGCTTACCAACAAGAAGGCCGTATGCTTCTTTTCCAATCTAGTAGTATAAAAAAAAAAAGTTTTCTTATTTTACAATTATCGACTAAATAATGTGATACTTATGCTGATTTGGAGACCTAACCAGCATAAGTATAATAATTTTAGCATAGATAATGACAATACTTTTTTTTTTTTTTAAAGTATTGTAAAACTTTTAATTTTCCTACTACTAGAGGTATTATAAGCGCGAAAGTTGACGAGGATGGATGTTTGTTACTCTTTCACGCTAAATCTACTGAACAGATATTGATGAAACTTTACAGTAATACAGCTTATACATCAGAATAACATATAGGCTACTTTTTATCCGGGTACTACGCGGGCGAAGCCGTGGGCAGAAGCTAGTATTATCTAAACGTGAAAGTTTGAAAAAAACATTAATATCTTGTTTAACGTTATCAATTTTTCACTTTCTGTGTCGCAGCATAATAATTCTCAATTCAGTTTCTCGAATCTCAGCCTTGGAATTTCTTTTGATCCGTTTGATTATTGCGATTATCTCGTGATACTTACTTTTTTATCGAAGTCTCGAGATTTTTTGCATGTTTTGATATTGTGCTATTTTCGGCGAAAATTTGAGGATAAAGTGCAATGTTTTTTTTTGGTAATCTCTAGCTTTGCCGCCGCACGGGTTTGAATCATGACTGATCGTGAATTTCATTGTTATTTTACATTTTGTCATGATTAATTTCTGGACAAACTGAATATTAGTTAGTTTAGAAGCTACTATAAAGCTATATAGTATATATAGCCTATTAATATATAGGCTTTTATACCTATTTTTAGCCCGGTCAAGTCAGAGTAAGATTTTTATTTATCAAAATTACATGGGTCATTTAGAAACTTTATTTTAATAATAATAATGCTGAAAATTTTCTCTTAGCATCATCTAGCCCCAAAGTAAATTGAGACTGGAGAATACATCCTCGCTATTATAGAGTTGTAGTCTCAGAGTTTTTATCTGTGAATAGAAAAGGAACATCTCTAGAATAACGCCGTCTCCTCGCTCTTGTTTCCTTTTCCGCGAGTTGACTTTCGTTACGTTAGGTAGATTTTTAACGGTCTACTTCTGCGAAGAGGTCATGACGCAGAAGGAGGCCGCTGAGCGGGTCAGAGAGGATGCCGCTTGATCTGACCCGCTCCGGCGCAGACGTCCATGAGGACGAAGGGGCGGTTCGCCCGCCTCCTTCATCCTCCGTAGTGGGGTCACTGGTGGAGAGTCGGGGGACTCTCTGCCGGCTGGCACGGCCCCACACGTCTGAGTGGTAACCTAGGGTGAGAAGGTTACCCCTCCTTGAGGCCCGGACCGGCCCCAACCCCTGGGGACGAGATGGTGAATTCTAACGCGACCTTCCCGTCTCTTTCAGTTCTTATAGGTGGGCTATAAGTGGGGCCTATCTACTCACATACCTAGATATACGCCTTGTCTACGTTTTCCTTTGACCTTTCTCGGATGGGCTATCAAGTTTATGAGTAGATACCATTCACTATACATCTGTATCGGAGGAGACCACCAGCTCCTCGCAACACAGGGAATCCTAGTGTGAAAGTTTGATCTTGTTCCTTACAAATTGTGTGCTTACTATTGCCAACTTTGCTTTCATAGATTACCTATCTTAGTGTCTGTTTGTAAATTTAGAAATTGTTAATTTTCTGGTGATATAATTATCTATTATTTATTATGATACAACATAGGTAGGTAGTTATCTATCTATCAGTCACCGCGCTGGTTGTGCAATGTCTCTTACGCAATTTAACTTTGCACTTGTGATGATGAGTGTTTGCTTGTGCTAGTCTACAAGTCTCGTTTCAAAGGTCACTTTTATAAGCAACATAGATACCTACGGATTTTCTATACTAATATTATAAAGAGGAAAGATTTTTTGTTTGTTTGTTTGTATCGAATAGGCTCCAAAACTAATGGACCAATTTTAACAATTTTTTAACCAAATGAAAGCTAAATTATCAGAAAGTAACATAGGCTATAATTTATTTTCAAAGAAAATTGCAATAATGTAACCCAAAGTAGCAAAATATTGTCTATAAAATGTATTATTTGGCGTGCGCTGAGAAAACTATTGATGATACATAAAAATGATATACTACATGACTAAAGTACTTATTATTACCTACAAAAAAGTCCGCGAGGGAATATATCTTACTATCATAGTTAAGTCACAATAGCAGCTTTTGTGTTCTAAAATTTAATTAGATCGCCGATATTCTTACGTAATCGAAACTTACGCGGGTGAAACCGCGGGGCGCAGCTAGTTTACTATAAACTGGATATATACCATGATTTGTGAGCTTGAATGTTTCTCGATGTTTCGGCACAGTTGCAAGTATGTATGTATCATGATCACGTGGAACTGTAGTCTTTGCGGGTGGATGTTACTGATAGATGAAACGATCTATCCTCTTTCTCACTCTTTTCGGAGAATATCCCATTTTTAGGTAAAAACTATGTTTATAACCATGATCGTTTCAAAAATATATGTTAAGCTGATACCTGGGTTAAAAGTAACTTTCGTAAAAAACGCATTCGCTTGATAGTTTTTTTCGTTGACTTACGTTACAAAATTGGTATCCACGAAAAACCCTTTTAGTTTAACGGGATAATAATATATAGTATATGAGCCGGAAATATGATTCTAAATAATGGCAAGTCTTTTTTAAATAGCATGAGAAGTTTTGGAGATAACCTACTACATACAAACTAATAAACTTAGAAACTTTACCTCTTTAAATAATAGTATAGATACGGCTAGAACAAAGATGGGAAAACTCTAAAGTCCATTTTTGTTCTTATTATGAGCTGGCGTCACTGAAAAGTTCAATGTGGCTGCAGGTTTTCACCAGGGGTCGGCTTTAAGCCCTTATTTGTTCCTCCTGGTTATGGATGGGCTGACATCGGACATACAGGAGGAGGCACCCTGGTGTATGCTGTTTGCCGACGACATTGTTCTTGTTGGAGAAAATGCACCTGAGGTACAGAGTAGGCTGGTAAAATGGCAGGAAAAATTGGAGAGTGTCGGACTAAAGATCAGCGGAACGAAAGCTGAACATCTGTTCTGCGAATTCGGTGGTCCCTCTAATTTCACTCCTATTGCCTCAGATGGCGTATCCCTGCCAGTTTTATTCCGACTTTCGGTACCTCGGTTCATTAATTCAGAACGATGGCGAGATAGACCGGGATGTGAGAAAAAGAATAAATGCGGAATGGATAAAATGGCAACAGGTTACAGGAACATGTGATCCACGAATACCCCTTAGGCTCAAAGGAAAAAAATACAAAACGATCATAAGACCTGTCGTATTGTATCAATAGAAGTGTTGGGCAACCAAAGGGATTGATGAAAGAAGAGTGCACGCAGCTGAGATGCGAATGTTGAGATGGATGTGTAAAGTTACTAGAATGGACAAAATAAAGAATGAGTATATCAGGGGAAGTTTGAAAGTAACACCCGTGACGGAAAAGTTGAGGAGTTATAGGTTAACAGGGTATGGGCATGTCATGAGGAGGGAAGAATGTCATATTACGAGGAGAATGTAAGATATGAATGTGGATGGAAATAAAAGCAGAGGTAGGCCAAAGAAAAGATGGATGGACATGGTGTGAAGAATGACATGGTTAAGAAAGGAGTGAGTATTGAGATGACGGCTGATAGAGAAGGGTGGAAGAAGAAAACATGTTGTGCCGACCCCACGTAATGTGGGATAAGGGTAAGAAGATGATGGAGCAGATTACAAAGGTATGCTGTTTGGCTAACTTATTTCATAGCAACCAATAAATGACGTATTTTCTTAGATACTCGTATTTCCCGACTTCCAATCGCTCAGTTTTTATGTTAATTTAAATAACGTAGATAAAGGCTATTGTTGTCTTGTTTTTGAAGGTTGTATAATTTGTCCGATCGATGCACTTATTATCACAATATTAAATGACGTTGACCAAAGTAGAGTTACCGAATTAGTATTTACTAGCTTATTCTCACGGCTTCGCCCGCCTGGTACCCGTATAGAAAGTTTGATGTTATGTGTCGTTCTAAATCAAATATTATAACCGAACACCGGTCTCAGTGGCGAGAGTTGGGAGAGGTCCATTGTAGACTGGTGTGTGATGATGATGATATGTTGTTGATATTAAAAAAAAACTACATAAAAACGAATCCAAACTATTTGGTAACAGTCCTACCGCTTTTTTCTTTGATCGGGCAGAGACTACCAAAGTCGCTATTCCTGACAGCAGAAGTTTTATCTAAGGTTTATTAATAAAATTACTACATTCTTATAGTTTTTTTTATTGCATTAACAAGATGGCAACTGACTCGTTTGTATTCTTTATTCTAGAAAGTGAAGTTTTAGTAAGTAATGAAAACATTTTGAGTTTTATAGACCTACTAGCTTTTGCCCACGGCTTCGTCCGCGGGTACCCGGATAATAAGTAGCCTATGTATTACTGTAAGGTTTCATCAAAATCCGTTCAGTAGTTTTTGCGTGAAAGAGTAACAAACATCCATCCTCACGAACTTTCGCGTTTATATTATTAGTAGGATAGGATATATACTTATTTCCATAATAATAGCAATTATTAAAATAGCCAAAGTGTATTATATTTAGCGCAAATTGATTAAACTACAATTTTTTTATACGATAAAGTTAATTCAGGTAATTCTTGAAAGGGGGCATACCTTTCATTAAATTATAACTGATCATTGACCAACTTCAGGCTAAGTTGATTTAATCGTTACTTAAGTCATAAAACGTAATTAATCTACCTTGTAGTTTTACTTAGAAGTCATTAGCTATGTATATTATAACACTAACGTTTAAAACATTGATTTTATTGGAGCCTGTATTATTCCACTGCAGGATAAAGGCCCCTTATCCTGCATTGGAAAGGACCTATTCTAAACACTATGATAAATAACAATAATAATAAAACTTTTAATGATAGAAAAAACAAATTTTGTACAAATACAAAAAATACAAAAAAGAAGAGCATAGAATACAAAAAAGATTAAAATATTAAGTTAAACAATAATGAGTTTTTTAAGTTAAAAACTCATATTAGAGTTGAGCCCGCCATGCGCCATCTCCAGGGTCTACCGCGAGGACACCTTATTTTATAATTTTAATAATTTTCTTGTGAAATCTGCATTTAAATCTCCAAGACTCCAAAGTCTCAAATTGAAGGTTGTTGTGTTGTTTAGAAGAGGTCAAATGTTTGTGAAGTCATGGTCATAGGTAATATTATTTAGTTTTTTTTTTGGTCTGCTGGCTGGGAACTTTAAAACCAGCATCTGTCTTTGGTGCAATATCATAACTAGCTCTGCCGAATGTTTCGAAGATATTTTTAGGTGTGATAGAAATGGCTGGGCAAGTTCTAGTAGGATTTTAACTCACCAAAACTTCTATATATAGTCCAGGATATCCGCAGTACAACTAGCAGAATGAGGAAGAACATCGGGAGTAGACCCAGCAGACTGCGAGGAGGGCTTCCAGATCTCTGGACATCCTGTGTGGTCTCCGTCAGGTTTTGAATAACGTATTCACCGTATGTGTCTTCCATTTTGAATTTTTAAAAGTCTTAGGATATTATTACGACTACACCACGTACTTTACTATTCTCCAACTAACATTTCAATGCAATGATTTTAAGAATCTCTTTAAAGTTAGATGATTTTTTGAACTAATTAGGACCTATGCCAGTCTTTTCTCAAAACACTCTTTATAATTTGCCTTCTATCTTGAACAAACTATCCATTAGTTAAAAAAAGGGGTTTTAGGGTATCTTGCTTGTCAAAACACTTAAGTTGTAAGTATTTTTTTAATATAGTTAGCAACCTACAAGTCACAATGTCAATCACAATGTTATTACTTTCAATTATTTTTGATTTTATTTTAGGAGGTTTACAAGTTTACGTTTTTATTTTATCTTTTTTATGAGTAACTTCTTAACAGTTGTTTTGTGTCACCGCTCACAGGCGAGTGAGTCCGCGTCTGTTCGCCGCGCCCGCGTCGTCGCTCACTGATAAACTCGTCTTGGTCTTGTCTCTGATTACAGCTGGTACTATAATCGGTCATGTATCGGTTCATTCAGACAGCTTAGCAGATAATACTACCTTTTTTTGTTGAACAACTTCAACTTTCAATAATAGCATTGCATTGATTTCATCTGTAAGGTCACTGATCCATTTTAGACCTAAGGCAATGTTTTTTTTCTCTAAAATGCAAAGTACTGTTAATTAAAAACACAATGGGGTTTTTTATTTATTAACCTGTAGAAAATCAACAATTAACACTGTAAAAATCACTTTGAATATTTAGCTATTTATAGAACGAATGTCTAAAATCTATAAGAAAAATATATAGAAAAACCAATGAAATAAAGTTTCTCGAATATCGACCACGAGCCGAGACTGACCTATACCTAACATGTTAATTTGGTGTTTGGAGGTGACACAAGATCGTTCGTCATGAAGTCGTCACTCACTAAAGAAGGCTTTTTTTATACAGCTAAGGTGGCAAACAGGCATATTACGGCTTACCTGTTGGTAATTGGTTACCGTAACCTATGGATGCAGCAGTGATCTTCTACTAGCTGATCATGTAATTTTTCGATATAGACAAAAACCAATCTCTTAGGTTTTAGGTGCTTGCAACCTGTCACGTGATGTCAACTGCTTCCAAAACGCGGGTAGGTGCCAAATGTAATGTTCAGAGCTGCCTCTGACTATCCTGTACTTGATTTTCTCTAAGATCTACTCACTGAGTACGTATCTGAAGATGATCATTATTATAATTTCATATATTATGCACGATACTAGTTACAAAATTTTAATCGGATTCGATACAGGCTACATTATTGTAAACTGTTTTTAATATTTTGAAAAAAAAAGTATTTGTGTTTATTAAAAGGAATAAAGTCGTGTGCGTGTTTGTATATTAGTATTAGCTTCTCGTATTATCCTGTTATTTGCTGGTCTACCTTTTATTGGCTGGATTGAATCTCTCCTAGATCTTGATACCCACGACACGAGGGATCCTAGTGTGGGATCACATCTATGTATGTGACCGTGGGTTTTATATTATTTGATGCTAATATATTAAACGTACCTATTATTAATAATGTAATAGGTATTTAGGCATAAATATTAGTGGTATTCGTAGGTTTTTTTTTAATAACTTTTACTTTGAATGATAGCATTGCATTGGTTTCATCTGTAAGGTCACTGATCCATTTAAGGCCTAAGGCTAACGTTTTTTTTTCTTTAACATCCAAATCCTAAGTACTAATAATTAAAAAGAAAATACCTATTTCTAGTTTTTAAGAACCTGCTATAAATAAGTACGAACGTCTCTTGCAATTTTTGTTTCAAACTTGTCAAGATAAATAAACGATTTTTTTGTTTTTTTGTTTTTTTGAAATGATTTGAATGTTGAATTTAAATTATGGGAATTTTTTCACCACATACTTCATTAGTCATCACACTTAGAGCTATTTATATTAATACAAAAACCGGATGTAGACTAACATACCGACATACAATACAAGTATATACAAGAGTATCTATTTGTATTGAAGTGGGTGATAAGGCACTAAATATTTAGTATAATTTTGGGCATGAATTATTTCCAACCGACTTCGAAAAAAGAGGAGGTTCTCAATTCGTCTGTATATTCCTCATGATGGACATACTCATACCAAGAAGGGATAGTCAGAGACACGTCCAAACATAACATTTAGCACGCCGTCCCCGCATTAAGTAGTGCAAGTAGTTAGCATTCCATGTGACAGGTTGCAAACCCATCGCCGCTTATTGGAACACTAACCGATGGCACATGACTTTGAATGTTTGGTTCTAGGGTATGCCGATCTCCTCACAAGGTTTTCCTTCACCGTTTTGAGCACGTGCGCAATTTCATTTCCGAGGCAAAATGCATTGGTCCATGACCGGGAACGAACTCACGACCTCCAGATTGAAAGAATTTACACAGAATCGGCGTTTATCAGGAATTTGTTATTTCCATAACTTAAATTATGACTTTAACTTTGACTTGGAGTGCTTCGACGAACGGTCTTGCCCTAGCTTTTGCGACCGTATGATGTCATCAAAGTTTTGTTAGTATGTATTTAAGTATATAATACCCAACTGTCACACTGTCATAGTCCTGATACCACTATGTATGCGATTAGGATTCCCTGTATCGTGGGTATCAGGTACTACGAGTACCGTGGTACAATAACACATGCAACAGTACATGCAAACATTTGTCCCGCAACGGAAATCGAACCCGCACTTCTCGCGTCCCAGCCGGCCACACACACGCTACGCTACCGAGTACATCACCAACCACCGAGATCGTCATTATATACCTATCCAGCAAGGAGGTAGGCAGGTACTCAGGTAAATGAGGCAGATTTCTCAAGAGGCTGTTATCAGTGCTGATAACGGATGATTTACCATTTTCGTTGATAAGCAGATTTGCTTTACATTACGAAATGCATAGATAAAAGGGAAACATAGTTTTGGCAACAACCTAAATCAAAACGACGAACAACGCGATATAAAAAAGTGCACAAATAACGTAAACGGAAGGTTCGTTTACGTTATTTGTGCACTCATCTCTCAAGATGAGATACCTTCTAGTAGGTGCATTCTTATATAATATAATATACTAGCCTCTGCCCACGGATTCACCCGCGTGGTACCCGGATTAAAACTAACCTGTGTGTTATTCTGATGTATAAGCTATATTACTGTAGGGTTTCATCAAAATCCGTTCAGTAGTTTTTGCGTGAAAGAGAAACAAACATCCATTCTTACGAATGCGCGTTTAGAATATTAGTAGGATAGGATTTATTGTAAAAGGATCATTAAATAGAAAAACCAGCCTTGTTTTCTTGCCTTTCTTTCCTGGCTTGGTCGCGGAGGAACAGACAGTACATAAAACCAACGTTTCAAAGTGATCCTTGTGATCTTAAAGAATTAACGAATTTTAACTTTAACTTGACTTTGATATTATAATATTTATGTATCTACATAATGTCTGTATCACAGCATCATCTAGCCCCAAACTAAGCAGAACTTGTATTATGGAAACTATACATGACTGTATACTAAGTACTTTTATATTTTATTTTCTTTCACACTCACACAGGAGCACACAGTCTTAAACGCCGCTACCGGCCACCCATCTAATGGTGACCGTAACTTTGCTCACGTGAGATACTATTATACAAGCTAGGTAGGCCACGAGTGATTACTTACCACTAATAAGTAATCACTTACTATCATCAGTATAACATGACCTTTTTCAACTAATAAGTTGATCATTTTATAATCGATAAAATCTACCTTATGCTAAAAAAAATATAAAGTTTTAGTAATAATTTGGTCCCAAAATTATGAACTAAGACGAGGATCGAACCCGCGAACTGCCTCTGATTGCGGAACTACAGTTTAAAGAGTTAAAGTTGGTAAGTTTGTATGGCAATCTCCGAAAATACTTGTCTGCTTTCAAAAATTGTTGCACCAATTTAAATTTGCCTTCTGGGTGGGTGCAGACTTATATTGTCCCGTTAAAATAAAAGGGTTTTTCGTGGAGACCTGTTTTGCAATGTAAGTTGACGAAACGGTCGCACGAATACGTTTCTTAGGAACGCTGCCGGTAAGAGCTACTTTTCATCGGCGTCATTTTATCGGAGTACCACGCGGGCGAAGCAATGGGCAATAGCTAGTTGTAAATAAGTTAGCAACATTGTGTGCTTGCTAATATGAAATAGGTTTAAATTAAAGATTATTTTCTGAGCCACAAAATTCGGTTCTCTACTCTGAACTGTCGACCAGGGGCTCTATACAAATACCTCATGCTTAGTTTTCCTTTCACGCTAATACAAATTTGTCAAGGTAAAACTTGGCAGCTGTCACAGCGAATGTCATTTCTATACAATTCAATCTTACCGCAGGCGTTAACGCCAACAGAAAGTGGTATTTGTCTAAACACCATGGTAGAGTCAAGCAAGTCGCAATAATCACAGACCGGTTAAGAGCGACATCTGTTTAAACCAAGGGTCAAACTAAACTGAAAACTACTGGTCAATAGATGGCAGCGCAATTGAATCACAAAACAACTTCTACTCATCGATAGATGGAGTGCTAGAAGCAAATAAAACGAAAGTCGGTCGGAAATTTAGTAATTTATAAAATTAAATTTATAATCACACTCGTGCTAAAATATAAATTTAAGTAGATACCTACTTAAAGGTACTTAAAAGTTTTGTTTTTCTCATTTAAGTGAACTAAAATTTTATTATGTTCTTTGAGAAAATAAAGAATCTTTAAACCGAAAAACAAAAATGGAAATGTCAAATATACTTAAATACCACCTAATAAAATATGATATCAGCCCGATGCCTTTGGTATGTGAGGCCACATGCATAGATACCCTAGCAGCATCTCATCTACGACCAATGTGGCGCGGTGGACGAAGGTCCGCCAGCGACACAGGAGGTTGCGGGTTCGATTCCCGCCCTGGGACAAATGTTTGTACGATCTGCAAATATTTGTTCCGGGTGTTCTGGGTATTTTTATGTATAATAAAAAAATATCTATCTATGTAATGTATTATATTAAGTATATCAGTCATCTAGTACCCATAACACAAGCTCTGCTTGGGGCTAGATGATGCTGTGTGGATTGTCCAGCATTATTTATTTATTTATTTATCTGTCGGGGACATCAGTCAGAGCCGGCGCGGCGGCTGATTCGCCCGAGGATCTCAAGACTCTCGACAGAGCTTACTTATTAGAGCCTTTCGGGGTTCAGAGTCTGGGTCCGTAGGGAACCGGGTCCCTTCGCGTTTTCAAAATTATTTCAGGGCGACTGGTAAAAGCGAGGTGTGACCAGAGACCTGGCTCTTATCTAGGCCAACGCATAAGCATTGCCATTCAGCGTGGCAATGCGGCCAGTATTTTGGAAACGCTTCCGTCTAGTAGTGATCTGGATCAGTTGAGCTATCTATAGATCGTTTGCAACGGTTTTTAGATATCTAGCTGTTTCATCTGTAGGTATTTACCATAGATAATATTAATGATTGGAAATGTTTAATATGGAATATATAGGTAGGTGCTTATCGCAACGATTAGGTATTACTAGCACCTACCTATCTCTACGATTTTTTAAAATGAATCATTTTACATCTATGATTTTGTACTAAATAAATAATACGTACCTATATTATTAATTGTTAATCACTTTTTAAATTGTAGTTACAAGTGGTCAAACGATAAAATAATCATAACAAAAGGAGTATGGATTCACTGGACGATGGTCATCAGTACCTACCTACTTTTACGCGAATTTTGACCTCCATTTAAAACAACTTTTGATCGCCACAGCCACCGCGATGGTTTTACCATTTAGACATTACCTAAGGCCCAACTTCACGAACACAATAACGGGTGGTTAGGTCCTAATCAAAGCTCTTTGACACATGTTTTCATATTCTGTCATTATAATCAATGGTTAGGCTTGAACGTCCGTTTATTTTGTTGGTGAACTCAAGGCTTTGTGTCAACTTCTACGATATTCGAGTACCGAGTAGTTTGACGAGATAAGTAGATTAGGTACTTACGAAACAGTTGACAGCATTGCAAGCAGACACAGGTCAGCGCGTATACCACGATTAGCACGAAAAACGGCAAAAACAACACAGCGTATTCCATCTTGAAAAAATCGCACTAAACAAAAAAAAATACTATTGAAGCTATCTGTGATACCGTATCAGAGAGATATAGAATAATTAGCAGATTATCTGCTGCAGTCGTGGATGAAAGTGGGGGTTTTACGAAACATCCACGTTTCAAAGTAATCCTTGTAGTTTTAATGAATAAATGAACTTTGACTTTGATCTGGTTCTTCTATTTCTCTACAAATATGGAACCCTTGTGACTTTGTCCGCGTAACTTTGAGTAGCCAGCTCTGTAAATGCTGAACTAAAACTAACCCTTCCTACCCAAATACAACAAAATAGAAAATGACAGAATCGTTTTATGATAATCGTTTATCATAAACGATTCTATCATATTATTGAAACTAGTAAAGCTTTTAAGTTTTACCAGTTTCAATATCCTTTTACAACCTTCAGGAATAGTTACTTTGTTTTTAAGGAATAAATAAATATAAGTAGAATTAAAATTATCGTTGTTTGGTATCATTTTAGAAGATTATTACGACGAAACTTTTCTAGCAGGAGAATAGTAAAACACGTTGTACACCTAGTCGTAATAATATTCTTAAATAAATAAATTGATATATTTCTGGAAAACTTCACATTTTGAAACCCTATTTTTACGGAATATATTACACGGCTTATAAGCTCACCTCATGGATTTATCAAAATTAAGTTAGAAGTACTAAGCTGAACAATAACGCGTGGTATGCCCCCACAGCGAATGCACTTGCACTGCTCAACTCGATGATTACTCAGGAACCGAAGATAGATGTATTTATTATGAAAAAACCTATATTCGTTAATTACTGTATGATTTTTTTATGTTCTCTGTAAACTGTAATATCTTTAGCCCTAAAACGTTTTGGCCCTTGGCAGTAAGTTTGAGAGGTATAAATTAAATAAATAAATAAATAACTATTTAAGTAAACAAATATACACCTACATTATGTACCTAACTATTTACAGATATTATTAAGCCCACGTTACAAGTGATATCATAAAATGTCCGTATCTTATGTGAAAAATAATCAATACAAATAATAAAGCTAAAGAGTTTGTTTTTTTATTTGAACGCGCTAATCCTTTGGAATGCCAGTCGGATTTATCGGAAAAAATATTCCCTCACGAGAAAAAGAAGTAATAGCGTCGGGTAATGCGACCGAGGCCGTGGGCCGACAGCAGTCGTGGCATAGCTATAGGATAAAAGTAAAATAATTTAACTACGTCAATTGTATTGTATCTAGTGCCTCAGCGGGGCTCATGCCGAGGGTCATTATAAACAATTATTAAGACGTTATTGTTGAACGACATAAACAATAAAAGGTTATGATTAAATTTTCATCCCGAGTTGATTAATAGGCATTTTAGAAGTAGTCTGAATCAGTTTGTTACGTCCTACAACATAGATTAAACAAGGAAGTGTTAAAAAAATAATACCTATATATCTATAAAAAAAATAGATAAATTATACGATATTTCACAATAAAACTAAAAACCCATTTGTTTTGCACATGAGTTAACCAAATTAAATCCTTAATATCTTTCATAAAGGTACTAGTTAGTTTCTAAATAGGTATAATTACTACTTGTACATGAACACTTTAGTTTAGGTATTCCCAATAAAATGTGTAGGTTAAAAATAAATAATTCCACTATCCACCTCCTGGCTCCATCATCAGATCAGCTCCAAGATACTAAATTGCATTGTCATCCAAACTACATAAAGTTTTATTTCGATACGACAATTATAAGTAGGTTAAAATTGACTTCCAAGATTAGATTACTTACTTTGTTTGTTTTTTATTTAGTTAGTTACAAATGAAGCTCATACATATAAGCGTGTTAAAAATAGCTCCAATTTACAAAGCACCACACTTATCGCACCTAACATATTCCCAAACAGAGCCCCTGCTTTGCAGCTCAGTTTGGAAAAAGTTTATATTATTATGATGTATTAAAAACGATCCCTAAAACTAGCTACAGAGCTTTGGCAGAGTTGCATTAAAATCATCCACTGTAGATACCTTCGTATAATCTGCATGATACTGGAAAACGCAGCATCTCATTCTAAATAAATAAAATAAATAATGCTGGTAATTTTTTACACAGCATAATTTCGCCCCAAACTAAGCAGAGCTTGTATTATGGGAATTACAAGACTGATAACTGACTAAGCAGAGTTTGTATTATGGGAATCACAAGAATGATGATAACTGACTAAGCAGAGCTTGTATTATGGGAATCACAAGACTGATAACTGACTAAGCAGAGCTTGTATAATGGGAATCACGAGACTGATAACTGACTAAGCAGAGCTTGTATTATGGGAATCACGAGACTGATAACTGACTAAGCAGAGCTTGTATTATGGGAATCACGAGACTGATAACTGACTAAGCAGAGCTTGTATTATGGGAATCACGAGACTGATAACTGACTAAACAGAGCTTGTATTATGGGAAGCACAAGACTGATAACTGACTAAGCAGAGCTTGTATTATGAGAATTACAAGACTGATAACTAACTAAGCAGAGCTTGTATTATGGGAATTACAAGACTGATAACTAACTAAGCAGAGCTTGTATTATGGGAATCACGAGACTGATAACTGACTAAGCAGAGCTTGTATTATGGGAATTATTAGACTGATAACTGACTAAGCAGAGCTTGTATTATGGGAATTACTAGGGAAGTAGCTGGCTACTCGCCCAACGAGGTCGTCTAATAATTGCATTATGCCTTTATTATAATAAAGGATTAAATTACGCCCTCCACACTGAGACAATAAAGATGGCAAAAAATATCATGTGCCAGTAATTTCACCGGCATCCATACACTTCCATCCGGAACACAGCAATACGAGCATTACAGATACAGATACAGATAATTTATTTGTAAATGATCATTTTATACGTCAAAATAAGTAGGTTTATACAATACAACATTCGTAGGTAATATAAATTATAAAACAGTATAGTTTACTCGTTGGTAACATCCTACTAATATTATAAACGTGAAAGTTTGTGAGGATGTTTGTTATTCTTTCACGCAAAAACTACTGAACGGATGTTGATGAAACTTTACAGTAGTATAGCTTATACATCAGAATAACACATAAGCTACTTTTTATCCGGGTACCACGCGGGCGTAGCCGTGGGCAGAAGCTAGTCATCTATAAAGTAACTGACTGAAGAGTAGGCTTTTGGCGAAGGAACTTTTTTAGTTTGTTCTTAAATATAACGTCGAATGTTGCATTTATTATCTCATCTGGCAAATTATTAAATATTGGGACTCCTATAATATAAGCAGATTTCTAGGACTTGGTAAGCCTATGGGTAGGATTGCACAGTCTATTACGGTGCCTAGTTGGGTAGCGATGTGCCACCCCCAACCTTTCGAATTTATCTAGGTTCATGCGTACGAACAAACTCATCTGATAGATGTAGATGGAAGGTACAGTAAGAATGCTGAGTTACTGCTTAGCAACAGAAATAGGTATACCTAGTGATAGTACTTCCCCGGCCAAGTTCTTCACAAGGAGTGTTTCTATCACGATCCTTGTGATTTCAATCAATAAAAACTATTGACTTTGAGCTATTCTTTGAGGTTATTTGTAAATATAATCATTTTTCTTTTAAAGAAACTAGTTTAGCGACTGTTATGTACTTACTGAATACCTTGAAGACGTAGCGACCGATGACAACATCACATAAATGCAAGTATATAAGCACTAACGTAAGTAAAATCACTGTAATGAACAAAAACACGATTTCCTTCTTATTAAGAAACATTTTCACTGAATAACCACTGAAATAACACGACCAAGTTAAGAAAACAGGCTTTTTTTATTATAGTTGGTGCTCTGTAGAGATTCTGAATTTTGTCGGGTTGTTTGAGTTTTGTTTGAGAGTCGAAAGATCAATTTGAGATTATCTTCTGCGAGTTAAGATAAAAAGATAAGGGTTTGTTTGACTGATAGATAATGAAGTGTATGTACAAACACATATCCTACTACTATTATAAATGCGAAAGTTTGTTAGGATGGATGTTTGTTACTCTTTCACGCAAAAACTACAGAACGGATTTTGATGAAACTTTACAGTGATATAGCTTACTAGCTTTTTCCCACGGCTTCGCCCGCGTGGTACCCGGATGAAAAGTAGCCTTTGTGTTATTCTGATGTATAAGCTATATTACTGTAAAGTTTCATCAAAATCCATTCAGTAGTTTTTGCGTGAAAGAGGAACAAAGATGCTCACAAACTTTCAGCTTTATAATATTAGTAGGATAGGATAGGATACATCAGAATAACACATATGCTACTTTTTATCCGGAGACTACGGCGAAGTCGTGGACGAAAGCTAGTAAGTCTATAAAAATGTTTCAATTTTTTTGCTACCTCTTTTTCATTATATTTTTTTACATCCAACTGATACATACATAGTCCTGACCCCACACTAGTATTCCCTGTGTCGTGGGTATCAGGGACTACGAGTACCGTGGCACCACAGCACCCGGATCCGTAAGAAATATCCACAGAATATAGAAACATAAGTCCCGCAACGGGAATCGAACGCACCTCTTGCGGCGCTGCCGGCCACTCCCCCGCCGCGCCTCGAGCTCGCCACTGGTTATTTGTTGGTCACCCTGCGTGACTCACCAAGAACCTTCATGCATGAGTCAGATATCTTAGAATTCTCAGTTCTACGTAGAAGTCGTTTTCCACACTATGTTATCCCTCACCGATTATTAAATCTCGTAATTTTGTCAAAAACACATTCTTTCCAACCTCTGTGGAGCAGTGGGCGAAGGCCCGCAGAAGGTTGCGGGTTCGATTCCCGCCGCGGGACAAATGTTTGTATTATAAAATATTATCTGCAATTATTTGTCTCGGGTCTGGGTATTTCTTATGTGTGTAGTTTCTTACGTATGTAGTCATGTAGTTCACAAAACACAAGCTCTACTTACTTTGGGGCTAGATGATGCTGTGTTATGAAATGTCCACTCTCCAGCATTATTTATTATTTATTTATTCTAGTGGAAAAATAATTATTGCACAATCTGGATGCGACCTTAAACCTTCGTATCGGAAGTCAGCTCACTAACCACTACACCTTTGCTATCTTTTTAAAAGTGTCCAGACAGTTCATTTACCCACTCGTGCAGTAAAAAGCGAGTTATGCTCTCTAGATTTATGGGCAATTGTCTCAACATGCTATTTTTACATTTCGGTTAATTGCTGTGCATATTTTGAGCAGGCTCTTGCATATGTACGAGACCGGTTTGCGTAACTAATTACTTATGGAAAACTTTTACTAATCATAAAATACTTTTTTTTAAATCGGTCGAGCGAATGTGTTTTTTTACTAACGCTACTTTTCATCGCCTACTTTTTATCCGGGTACCGTGCGGGCAAAGCCGTGGGCAGTAGCCGGTGGGGATAAAAATGGTTGGCTAGTTTTTTTAAAGTCATTGCGAGATCATATTTTCCGCTATATCTTCCACATGATACAATTCTAGAACCAGTCATTACTAAATGTTATAAATAAGAAATTCTCAGTTCTTTGTCATCTGTTTACTTGTTTTTTATTATATTTTCTAAACAAAAGATTTTCTTCACACATAAATAAAGTTATAGTGTTTGTTAGTGCGGCCGAGGCTTAGACAGTGAACGTGCTTCTAAAATATACCTAATTGCATTGCCTTTTTTTACTTTTTTAGCATGTCTTCGTTTCTAAAACTGTGCTTTTTACTCTGTGGTAAGTGATAACGGCCGCACTATGAGTATCCTAATAATTAAATTATATATTTCATTGTTAGTTTCGACAAATTTTCAATACAAACTTATGTTTTAGTAGTAGAAAGTACTAACACCATATATAATTCTGCCGCCAAGCAGTTATGCTCGCATGGCTGTGTTCCGCATTGAAGGGTATCATAAGAGACTTTCTATCCGTTGTCTCAGGGTGGACAACGTGCGAGTGATACCTCTGGTGTTGCAGTGGCCATAGGTTACGGTAACCGATAACAACGGGTGGACCAAATGCTTGTTTGCTACTTCCGTTGTAAAAAAATAAGGCATGAAACTTCTGGACCCGTACAAAATCGTGGATAGATTCTTTTTGGGTATTATTATATTGAAACCAATGTGTAATAATTTCTAGTCTGCCATCTACTGCAAGCCATTTATAATAATGATTTCTAGGCTGCCATCTACTACAAGCGATTGATAATAATGATTTCCAGGCTGCCATCTACTGCAAGCCATTTATAATAATGATTTCTAGGCTGCCATCTACTACAAGCGATTGATAATAATGATTTCCAGGCTGCCATCTACTGCAAGCCATTTATAATAATGATTTCTAGGCTGCCATCTACTACAAGCGATTGATAATAATGATTTCCAGGCTGCCATCTACTGCAAGCCATTTATAATATTGATTTCTAGGCTGTCATCTACTGCAAGCCATTGATCTAAAGCCAGTGAAAAGCAATGGGACTGAGTCGACGAGGACGTACAACGAGAAGCCTCACTTCCACACGTGGATGGGCATACTGATGGATAAACGCAGTGGTGGGTAGCAGGTTCTCTTCTCATCCTGATAGCTTTTTAATAATAATAATGCTGGATATTTTCACACAGCATCATCTAGCCCTAAATTAAGTAGAGCTTGTGTTATGGGAACTACGTGTCTCTTGAACTACTTGTTTTTGTAAATACATACATACTTAGAAAACACCCAAAACCGAGATTAATATTTGCAGATTCTACAAATGTTTTTCTCGCGGCGGGAATCGAACACCTTATGCGTCTCAGACTGCGCCACAGAAGTTATCATTTGAATGTGAACAAATAAGATTGCTTTATTCTACAGCTTATGAAATAAACAATAACATAGTAAAAATACTAAAAAAAAAATTACTAAAAAAGTACTAAATACTAAAATAAAAAATCAATTAAATTCGTATGGGGACCACGAACGTCGCCCAAGAGCGTTCGAGGAACTCTTTGGGGGAAACCTACATCCAGAAGTAGATTTCTAAATGATGTTATTGATAATGATGGTATATATGTATTACATTGGAACCTAAGGAACTGCATGCAATGTCGGTGATATAGTAGTTTTATCAAAGTAATAAGTTTATGTTGTACACGGTTGTTGGTGTGTTCTCCATTGGCAAAGGGGAGGATCTTCCAACGAGCTGATCGATCTGATCCACTTGCCGGGGCATCTAGGACCGACAGTTGTTTGTCGGAGGTATTATATATGTTCAGGTTGTGTTAAACTCCACTTGCAGTTAAACTCCACTTGGACGATCTAGACACTTCGATAGCTATCTGTGTATTGTATGTGGTAGCTCTTCTTATATCAGCGCGTTGATACGATGTAAACTGTAACGTAGTTCAATCATGTGGCGGGAGATGGCGCTTCCAGTCATTATAATAAAATTTTATTTTCAGTACCTGCGATCGACTGGCGACGCACGTCGACGTACATTATCTTGATAAACGACGCTCTCGCCGTTGGATACGCGGGGGCTATATACAACTGGAATCCCGATGTAGAGTATGTCCGGCTGAACTAAGCAAAGGCCTGTTCAAACTAACGTGACCGAAATCGTGGTGGCGATCAAAGGAAAATGGTTGTCAAAGTTCGCGTGAACTTCTGATCGCCACCGCCCGCGCCACCGCTTCAATTTAACATGGCCTTAAGGCGTGTCGTCGACTTGCTAACAACACCGCTTAAATAGATTTTCGTAACTTTTCAGGACAAAAAACTATCAACTCCGCGCAAGTCCACAAAATTCAAATCTTTAACGGTTTTTGTGTATGGAGAACAGAAGGGCAGTGAAAAGATAAAAATACAATGGCATTAACATGAGAATCGCAAAATGTTGACTTTAGCGGTGTGAAAAACGTATACAATTATGTAAACAGGGGATTAACCATCTTGATTTATTGCGTTGTGAAATCTTGCTTTGCAGTTGAGGACGCTATGACATTGTCGTATACCTAATCGTCAATTGCAAACCGACATTTAAAATCTTTGCCTGAATTGAATCGCAAATAAGACTTGATGGTATGCGCCAGACCGAGAAAATTTAAAAAAAATACTGTTTACCTTAAACAAAATATAGAAAGATAAAAAAAATATTTGCTACTACAGACATACACATACAATATTATACATTATTATTCTATTTTTAACATAACAAACACTATGGGTATAAATTGTATTTAATACTTTCAGTAGCCAAGACACACGCTGCCTTGATTTCTGAAAATGTCTAATTTTTGTACCTACCTTGCAGTAATACAAAAGCTATGTTCTGGTGGGCTGACGGAGGGACCTGGTTCTGCGGAGTTGAGAAGTATTTGGTGCATCCGGAATTCGACAATGGGAGGAGGACATTAGCGCTGGTCTATTTAATTGGCCTTAGCCCATACATCAACTGTGAGTCCCTACTACATAGTCATCCATGTATCATGTTTGACTTTGACTGTGAGTCAAAGTCAAAGTCTATAGGTTTTTATTAATAGAAATCACAAGGATCATATAGAAACGTAAGTGAATTTACGCTGATTCCTTGCGTACGGCCAACCTAGAAGAGTCAGGCAACAAACTCTGGTATTTTTTTTAACTGCTTGTGAAAAAAACAAACTTACGGGCCGTATGGTAGTAAGCGGTTACCGTAACCTAT
Organism: Perizoma flavofasciatum; assembly: GCA_958496245.1. Classification (NCBI taxonomy): domain Eukaryota; kingdom Metazoa; phylum Arthropoda; class Insecta; order Lepidoptera; family Geometridae; genus Perizoma; species Perizoma flavofasciatum. The sequence goes on from OY292442.1 coordinate 9,007,433, forward strand.
GGATTCTTGCAATACCAGAGGTATTACTCACGCGTTGCCGACACTGAGATATCAAGATGAAAGATCTCATATGCTTGAAATTTCATAATCTACAAACCGGAATACAGCAACTGGCGAATTGATCGGCATGATGGCATGATACTTTCCCCGACTCCCCGAATGAGCCTTTTCACAAAAACTCGACTACTTTCTTCAGCTATAGTGTGATGCCTTCGTGCAACGTGAACTCATTTATTGAGGAAGAGTATCTCCTCTATGCTTATTTCCGAGCCCATGTATCGATACTGTGTGTTCCCATTTTCATTTCAACTTTTTAGATTTTAATATATTCATGCTGTCAGATAGTCAAATGATTATGTCCCGTTTTTTTACAGGGTTACCCATAGCATGGCCGAGATCAAATAGCCCTCCGAATCGAACCATATACATCGGGATTAATCACGGTAGCTGGACCTATGATAACTCTCAAATTAAACGTTTGAAGTTTCTCTTAATCTGTGATGCAGTCAAAGTCAGATTCATTATTTATTAAATTACAAGGATCACTTTGATAACGTCAATTTGAACTACTGCCTGTTCCTCCGCGATCAAGCCAAGCCAGTCAGACAGTTAACTTCAGGGCAGCCAGTGTTTTATTGCTTGTAACTTTCAGTCCTCTCCTTAACTATATTTTTGCAACACCACAGTGTTGTGATTTATTTACAACTGTTAGTGTTTAATGATAGCGCATTCAAACAGTTACCTACATTTCAGTTAACAGAACTAAACATTCGAATAGTTAACTAGTTAACAGTTCGAATGTTTAGTTCTGCTAGTTTTTTATTGCTTCATAACTTTCGTCCTCGGCTTCGCTTGAAGAAAAGTTGCATAATTATGTGAAAATTTGTCGGTGAATTAATCTTAGTAAATATTCCGTTCATACAAATCTGTTCAGTCGTTATAAAGTTTATTGCTAACATACATTCGATTCCCAACCAAGCAAAATGTGACGAGCGCGGCCTAGGTAACTACGGTACGCTAGCGCCATCTCTTATCAAATGGACGCACTACTTATTACCGCCATCTAGTATCGACTGGCACAAGCCGCGCTAGAAAAGGACGGTAGTTTCCAGGACGTTCGAGACGGTACGAGACGGGGCGGAGCGAAGTGAGACAGTGTGATGGCCACGCCTCCTACTAGATTGTTCTGGAAGAGACGTCTTACGAGATATATAAGCGCGGCAAGAGGCCGGTAGAGTCAGTTTCTTTTCAAGATTGGAAAGTGAATTATTGGAAGTGATTCAAGAGCGATACCCAGTGATAGTTGCGCTAGTGTTGTACTAAGTGACACAGTGTTTTTATTTTAATTGTGTAGTTTCGTTGTGATATTTGTTTTGTTGACATTTTTACTGAGTGATTTATTAATACAGTGTTAATATTGGTGTTTAATTGGACTTCATTATTTTATCCCGAACCCTAGCTCGTAACAATAATAATTAAATAAATTTTATTTTACCATTGATAAGTTGCATTTAGCCTGAGCGTTTTGTTTATTTTTTTGTAATCATTACTATTTAACAAGTACTCGATTAAAACGTTCTTCTAAAAATTTAAAAAAATTCAACAATAAAACATAAGGTAGACATACTAAACACCTGTCTTTTGCAGAACCTGGCCATGTGTTTCAATACTGGGAAGACGTTGTAATGTAAGAAAAATTTCTTCCCCTGTCTAAAAGTAGAGATTTTTCGTCATATTTACAATAGTGAACTGTCAACGTGACATTTCCACGGCTAATATTATTTTCATACAATTACATCTTTGCGCAAGCGTTAATGCCAACAGAAAGTGGTATTTGTCTCCCCAGTAGAAGAAAATTTACAGTTTAGATGTTCATACATTTCTACCTCTAGAGCCTACTTAAGCTTATATTGAATACAAACCAGCTATTTAATATCTTGTTTTAATGTTTGTTTCAGATACCCGAAGTATGAATGCGATAATTTTTATGTAAGTCATTTTATTTAAAACTAGCTTATGCCCACGGCTTCGACCGCGTGGTACCCAGATAAAAAGTAGCCTATGTTTTATTCTGATGTATAAGCTATAGTTTTTGCCTGAAAGAGTAGGTAACAAACATCCTCACAAACTTTCGCATTTATAGTAGGATAGGATTAGTAAGATTAGTAGGATATTTGGTATAGTGACCGTTTAATCAGAACATTTTTGACCTAGTGTTTAATAATTTCGGCAAAGTTATTTGAATAAATAATAATGCCAGGCGTTATTTTGATATCACTACATCACAGGTTCTCAAACTTATTTTTCCCACCACCCACTTTGAGAATATATAAAACCTAGAGCCCTCCCAAAGTTCTTAAACATAACAACCTATGCTTTTCCCTCTAGACCGCCTTAGCGCCCCCAATATCTTACCTCTATAGTGTCTTCCACCGCCCCACTGAAGGTCTTCTAGTGTCCAGCTCCCACAAGGGGGCGATATCGCCTACTTTGAGAAACAGTGCACTAGATGAATGCTTAATTGTAGTTTCTTTTTTTTTTGAGAAATATTAACTTAACTGTAATGTATTGATTAACTGTGCTGTGGTAAGCCACATACAATCTCAATAATTGTTATTATTTACTCGTATAATGATTTTTAATGTCAAGTGTCACTGACAACAATTTCGTGCTAAACAATATCTAGTCAGTGTTGGTCGAACGCTCAGAGCGAGCGGTTGTGTGCAGTGCGTCAATTGGCAACGAGTTATTATTATCAACAATGCGATTTGGTTGGTGCTATAGCGGGAAATTTAATTTTAAATTTTCAGCGTTTCCGCGAAGGTTCGGGAAATTTTGCGAAAATAGCACAACATACTTGCTATGTGGCGCCCCGCTTCAAGAATCAGAGCTGTTGGTATAACACAGGCATGGCGTTAGTCTATGAGAGTCATGGCATAATGCATCTGGTAATAATTTTTTGTAAACTATTTAATATTATAAGCATAACAAAATAAAATATATATAAGTAGTATAACAGTCATGTAGTTCCCATAACACAAGCTCCAGCGCCGGTGTGTCTGTGCGACGGCCGCGAAACAGGTGGAGACAGGAGATGCGGTCGCACAAACACTTCCATGGACTTAACTCCCATGTTAAGATCTAACCAGTTAACCACATCTTGGTAACTAAATCCTCTCCTGAGAATTCAAGCTCACTATTTTTTTTTTCTTTTACAATTTAAGTAGCAAACAAGCGTACGGCCCATCTGTTGGTCAGTGGTTACCGTAACCTACGGACGTTTGCACCTGAGACATAACAGGTAAAAAGTCTCATGTGCCTGTAATTAAATCGGCATCCATACCCTTCAAATCGGAACACGGCAATGCAAGCATTACCGACAGCTTCCCCGGACGAACTCTTTCACTCTTTCTACTTCTTTTATCCAGACAGAAGCTGTAAGGGCTTGAAATTACGACGAAATGATTCAAGAAAAGGTAGGTCCCAACATTATTTTTAACTAATTAATCTATGTATTTTATTTGACTGTTTTAACAAATAGTCTTAAGTATCTACAGATAGCTCAACTGATCCAGATCACTACCGGACGGAAGCGTTCCCAAAATACTGGCCGCATTGCCACGCTGAATGGAAATGCTTATGCGTTGACCCAGATAAGAGCCAGGCTCTCTGGTCACGCGTCGCTTCGACCAGTCGCCCTGAAAGAGTTTTGTAAACGTTCTGGGTCCCGGTTCCCCACGGACCCAGATTCTCAACCCCAAAAGGCTCAAACAAGTAAGCTCTGTCGAGACTTCTATATTTGCGCCTCTTGAGATCCTCGGCCGAATCAGCCGCTGCACCGGCTCTAACTGATGTCCCCGACAGTTCTGGATCAGTTGAGCTATCTATAGATCGTTTGCAACGGTATTTAGATGGCTAGCTGTTTCATCTGTATTTTTTGTATATGTTGTAAATAGTTACTTAAGTAAGTATCTATTAACAAAATAGATGTATTTTTTTTTTTGTTTTTTTTTTATTTAAGACTTCGTAATCGCTTCAGTTTGCAGTCAGTGTGGGGGGTCCGGGATGTATCTCGCCGTCTCGCTGGATCCATTTCCATCCGTTTCGCGAGTGGATACAGGATAACTCGAGGGCCAACCTGCGCAGCGGCAACGCGGACCAGGGGATGTACGACTACTATCAGGACCTGGACGTGATGCTGCTGAACCGGCTCTTTAACAAGAGAATGGAGCTGCGCTGGGGTATACAACAAATCTGGATCAGTTAATCGTAGGGTAGTTAGTAATTTTTATACAATTGAAGTAGCAAACAAGCATACGGCACACATATTACTAAGTGGTTACCGTAACCTATGGACGCTTGCAACACCAGAGTTGTCGACCCTGAGACATAACGGGGTCGTCAGAGGCACGTCCAACATTACATGATGGCACATGCGCGCGTTTTGCAAATAGTTATCATTCCATGTGACAGGTCGCAAGCCCGTCTAGTTTCTTAAAACTGTCACTAAGACAAACCCAGGTTTTTGCTTAAGCTTTTTTGAGGTTCGTGCTGAATGACTTCGCTACCTACATTGGTGCGTGTTAGCCAAACATATGATTCCTGCTTATTGTATAATATTCAAATTTAAATGCACGATAATCAAGGATGTAAGTGTCACATCGGCCGATCTCAAAACGCTAAATAATGCAAGTCTCGGAAAAAAATTGCCAAAAACTCGTCTGAAAATCAAGAATTTTCTAAATTTATCCTACACATGAAGGTATTTCGATATTATATTTGACATAAATATTCTCAAGGTTATGTACAATGTACTTACATGTAATATAATTCTGCATTTAGTTAGTGTTAATTTGTGTGTACATAATGTTTTCAGCGTGGAATAATACCGAGTGGCTGTACGGGAGCTGCTGGGCGAACAACGAGCACCTCATGTACCGCGAGAAGTCTGTCTTCAAGACCAAGGTCAACGGCACCATCGCCACCTACTCCGTGAGTATAACCTCTCCCTATATTCCATCCAGGTAACCCTAGCTCAGGACTATGTACCTACATATATAACATCGATCTTCTTTTATTAAGAATGACAAATGAAACTACGATGTGTTGCTCTGTAAACAAAGAAACGACATTTAACGTTTATTCTATAACATTTCAATTCCTTTTTAAATACAACTCTTTAAATCGCTTTTGTTTATTTTACACTTCATAACAAAGACGCCATATTTTTTCACACTGTTTTACCGACGTACTATGAATATTAAACCTACTTTACCGACGGAGTAAATATCTATTCTGCTCCACCGACATTCTACTGTAATATCTTTACCGACAGAGCGGCGCGGCAATATCCAAATTTTTAAAAATTGATACGTTTTCTTGACACATATCGTAGCCAAAACGTATCCGCTATTTTAAAAACCCGCGATGTTTTCTAATTCGGCGTATTGACATCGAGCCGGATTGAAATTCGGTTAAACAAAGTGCTTCAACATTCGCATTGGAAAATGCGGCTGACGATGTGTAGCCGTTTTACAAATTGGAGCGCCGTTTTGTGATTTAATAAAATACTTAAGAACCTAACCTCTCTCTTGTTTACAATATGGCTAAACATTGGCAGCCTTTTTGTTTTAACAATATATTTACGTATCGCAATGACATTCCGGCTGGACGTCAATACGCCGCTTTATAAAACAGTGCGGTTGTAAAACAGCTAGCAGTTATGTAAAACAGCTAATAAAGCAATCTTAACACACGCTTTGATATGTCTTGGAGCTGATCTGATGATGGAGCCAGGAGGTGGATACTAGAAGTCCTCAGTAGCTAAACCCCTTGAATTTTGGCTCAAATGATAAGTTTTGACGAGTCCAACGGTTGCACTTGGTGTCGAGGGTCTGATGATGGAGACAAGAGGTGGATAGTTGAATTAAGTTATTTATAGTTTTTAGTGCTTGATAAAAGCGTATTTTTTAGTTTTTTTTATAGTCGTAATAATATATAGGTTAGATAGTTAATGAATAAGGCTAGAGTTCACCAACAAAATAAACGGTTAAGTCTCACCATTGACTATGATGACAGATTCCTTTGAAAACATGTGTCAAAAAGCTTTGATGAAGACTTAACCACCTGTTATTGTGTTGGTGAACACGTCCCTTAATCCATCTTACTTAATCCATCTTACTAAATCCATCTTACTTAATCCATCTTACTTAATCCATCTTACTTAATCCATCTTACTTAATCCATCTTACTTAATCTATCTTACTTAATCCATTTTACTTAATCCATCTTACTTAATCTATCTTACTTAATCCATCTTACTTAATCCATCTTACTTAATCCATCTTACTAAATCCATCTTACTTAATCCATCTTACTTAATCCATCTTACTTAATCCATCTTACTTTCAGCTATCATTGTATGACCGCATGTACGATCGCTACACCTGCGTGTCCCTGCTGGTTTACTGCAAGAGGAAGACGCATACCAGGTCAGTGCGGAATCCTTTCACCACACTTATTATACACATGACACGCCGATGGCCTCGATGGCGTGGTGGCCTGAAAGCCAGCTACGACGCAAGAGGCTGCCGGCTGCCGACAAACGTTTGCATATTCAGCAGATATTTTTTCCAGGTCTTGGTGTTGTGGTACCATGATACTCATAGTTCCTGATACCCACGACACAAAGGATCCTAGCGTGGGGTCTGGACTATATATGACATGTGTCTGCTGGATGTATATTTATTTTTTATTATTAGACCCTTGCGCAACCTGGTCACCGAACAAGATTCATAAAATGCTAGATTTAGAAAATGGGTAGGTAGTAGGTATTTTGAGATCAAACAATTTAATAATAAATAATAATAAACAAACAACAGACACATACATATATATGTATATACCCAGTCCTCACATAAGGATTCCCTGTGTCGTTGGTATCAGGAACTACGAGCACCATGGCACCACTACACTCGGATCCGGAACAAATATCAGCCGAACTCACAAATATTAAATATATAAATAATGCTGGACATTTTCACACAGCATCATCTAGCCCCAAAGTAAGCAAATCTTGTGTTATGGGAACTACAATGACTGATATACTACTTATATACTTTTTTTGTAATCACATACATATTATATATAGGAAACACCCAGACCCGAGAAAAACATTTGCAGATCATACAAACATTTGTCCCGCGGCGGGAATCGAACCCGCAACCTTCTACGTCTCAGGCAGGCCATCGCCCACTGCGCCACAGAGATCGTCCTGACATTTGTCCTGCAACGGGAATCCAACCCGCAACTCTTGCGTCGCAGCCTTCTACAAGCTTACTATTTATCTCCCATTGCACGATGTAAACCTGAGCTCCTCAACACATTGGGTGGTGAGGAACTCAAGTCTAACCATTTAATCACCACCCAATGTGTTGAGGAACTCAGGCTTAATCAAAGCTTTTTGACGCATGTTCATTGGAATCTGTCGTCATAATCAATGGTTAGACTTGATCGTCCGTTTATTTTGTTGGTAAACTCAAGCCTGATTCTTGGTATACAGATGGTGGCTCAGCAAGGGTTTCGAACAAGACGACATCGATTACTACGTGCGGAAGGTGCCTTACAGCATCGACGGGACCTTCGCGCCGAAGATCATATTCCTCATGGATAAGTACAGGTACCACCGACCCCAAGATCATATTCCTCATAGATAAGTACAGGTACCACCGACCCCAAGATCATATTCCTCATGGATAAGTACAGGTACCACCGACCCCAAGATCATATTCCTCATAGATAAGTACAGGTACCACCGACCCCAAGATCATATTTCTCATGGATAAGTACAGGTACCACCGACCCCAAGATCATATTCCTCATAGATAAGTACAGGTACCACCGACCCCAAGATCATATTCCTCATGGATTAGTACAGGTACCACCGACCCCAAGATCATATTCCTCATGGATTAGTACAGGTACCACCGACCTCAAGATCATATTCCTCATAGATAAGTACAGGTACCACCGACCCCATGATCATATTCCTCATAGATAAGTACAGGTACCACAGACCCCAAGATCATATTCCTCATGGATTAGTACAGGTACCACCGATCCCAAGATCATATTCCTCATGGATAAGTACAGGTACCACCGACCCCAAGATCATATTCCTCATAGATAAGTACAGGTACCACCGACCCCAAGATCATATTCCTCATAGATAAGTACAGGTACCACAGACCCCAAGATCATATTCCTCATGGATTAGTACAGGTACCACAGACCCCAAGATCATATTCCTCATGGATAAGTACAGGTACCACAGACCCCAAGATCATATTCCTCATGGATAAGTACAGGTACCACCGTCCCCAAGATCATATTCCTCATGGATAAGTACAGGTACCACAGACCCCAAGATCATATTCCTCATGTATAAGTACAGGTACCACCGACCCCAAGATCATATTCCTCATGAATTAGTACAGGTACCACCGACCCCAAGATCATATTCCTCATGGATAAGTACAGGTACCACCGTCCCCAAGATCATATTCCTCATGGATAAGTACAGGTACCACCGTCCCCAAGATCATATTCCTCATGGATAAGTACAGGTACCACCGACCCCAAGATCATATTCCTCATGGATAAGTACAGGTACCACCGACCCCAAGATCATATTCCTCATGAATTAGTACAGGTACCACCGACCCCAAGATCATATTCCTCATGGATAAGTACAAGTACCACCGTCCCCAAGATCATATTCCTCATGGATAAGTACAGGTACCACCGTCCCCAAGATCATATTCCTCATGGATAAGTACAGGTACCACCGACCCCAAGATCATATTCCTCATGGATAAGTACAGGTACCACCGACCCCAAGATCATATTCCTCATGAATTAGTACAGGTAACACCGACCCCAAGATCATATTCCTCATGGATTAGTACAGGTACCACCGACCCCAAGATCATATTCCTCATGAATAAGTACAGATACCACCGACCCCAAGATCATATTCCTCATGGATAAGTACAGGTACCACCGACCCCAAGATCATATTCCTCATGAATTAGTACAGGTAACACCGACCCCAAGATCATATTCCTCATGGATAAGTACAGGTACCACCGACCCCAAGATCATATTCCTCATGGATTAGTACAGGTACCACCGACCCCAAGATCATATTCCTCATGAATTAGTACAGATACCACCGACCCCAAGATCATATTCCACATGGATTAGTACAGGTACCACCGACCCCCAAGATCATATTTCTCATGGATTAGTACAGGTACCTCCGACCCCAAGATCATATTCCTCATGGATAAGTACAGGTACCACCGACCCCAAGATCATATTCCTCATGGATTAGTACAGGTACCACCGTCCCCAAGATCATATTCCTCATGGATAAGTACAGGTACCACCGACCCCAAGATCATATTCCTCATGGATAAGTACAGGTACCACCGACCCCAAGATCATATTCCTCATGAATTAGTACAGGTACCACCGACCCCAAGATCATATTCCTCATGGATAAGTACAAGTACCACCGTCCCCAAGATCATATTCCTCATGGATAAGTACAGGTACCACCGTCCCCAAGATCATATTCCTCATGGATAAGTACAGGTACCACCGACCCCAAGATCATATTCCTCATGGATAAGTACAGGTACCACCGACCCCAAGATCATATTCCTCATGAATTAGTACAGGTAACACCGACCCCAAGATCATATTCCTCATGGATAAGTACAGGTACCACCGACCCCAAGATCATATTCCTCATGGATTAGTACAGGTACCACCGACCCCAAGATCATATTCCTCATGAATAAGTACAGATACCACCGACCCCAAGATCATATTCCTCATGGATAAGTACAGGTACCACCGACCCCAAGATCATATTCCTCATGAATTAGTACAGGTAACACCGACCCCAAGATCATATTCCTCATGGATAAGTACAGGTACCACCGACCCCAAGATCATATTCCTCATGGATTAGTACAGGTACCACCGACCCCAAGATCATATTCCTCATGAATTAGTACAGATACCACCGACCCCAAGATCATATTCCACATGGATTAGTACAGGTACCACCGACCCCCAAGATCATATTTCTCATGGATTAGTACAGGTACCTCCGACCCCAAGATCATATTCCTCATGGATAAGTACAGGTACCACCGACCCCAAGATCATATTCCTCATGGATTAGTACAGGTACCACAGACTCACAATCCAGCTACAATCATCGCGGTGATGCCATTATGGTGATAAGACTCGCCGGTTAACTATTGGCCGATGGAGTCCAATAGAATGGAGTCGATTTCAATTCAATAATTTTAATCTCGGACATATTACACGATATTAAACACAAATAAAAAATAATGTCGTCCATATTTACCACAGATTATAATACTAGTCCATAGGTACTAGTCCATAGGTACTAGTATTATAATCTGTGGCATGGGTAGCTAATGTCATTTCTCATGCTCTAAAAGTGTGTCATTTTAGCTAAGCGTAGGTGGACTAAAATACATAATTTAACTTTAAGGGAATAATTTTTTTTTTTAAATAAATTTAGTCTTTATTATCAACAAACTTTAATGTGATCCTATATAAAGACTGGGCTTTTCGATGATCTATTATAAAAAAGATGTATGAAGAAAGAATATTTTATTTTTATTTGAATTTACTTATTTGCGTTTCTTGGCGAACGTGTGATGTATGCGAGTGCGTTTGTCAACAATACATTTTAAAAAAAGTTTGAAATTTCTACAATTTTTACTGAAACACATTTATTTGATTTCCTCGCAATCGAAGTTAAAAGGAAAATGACTAAACCCCATTCCTACTAAAAGCCTTTCTGTATAGTCTTTCCATAGCCCTTGTTGAACAATCAACTAACTTTTTATTCCAAAAACTATCGTGAACTTGACTATTCACTACAGTAGTGCACGGCGCGACGCGGAGGGTGAAAGTGGCGATCACTCACCCTGATGAAGATTCTCGGAATAAGTCGAAACTTAGTCGGTGCCTTCACCGATAGTGCAGTACGTGAAAATTCCCGTTTTTACAATGAATATCCCGTATTTGAATAATCAACTAACTGTTCCCAGGAAGTACCACGACATAGAGACAGCTCACATAGACTTCCAGTTCGAGTTCGACATAGAGGCTGAGCTGGATGTGCAGTTCTACGGACACCCCAAGACCGTATTCTTAGGTAACAGATTCACCACAAAAGAAACCAGTTAATACTTTACTGCCTGTACTTTCGTGGGTATCAGGAACTACGAGTACCGTGGTACCACCACACCCACACCTGGAACAAATGTCTGCAGAACATGCTAACTTTTGACCGCAGCGGGAATCGAACCCACATCTATTGCGTTGGGGCACAGCAACTCATACAGGCAAGACCGCGACGCAACAACACCACGCTGCCAAAAAAAATGCGAACTTCACACATTTTCTCTCTTAAACGGTATTTTTTCGAAAATGTAAGACAAAACAGATTAATTTTAATGACTATAAAGAGTTCCTCCTCTAAATTTGATCAATATTCGTTGACTAATTCTCTGCAAGATTCAAAAGTGTTTTTGTAAAGGCATTTTTGCCAATATTTAAAAAAAATCGAATCTATCCGTCAAATCCTAGACAGGTAGGTAGGAAAAAAATATCAAGAATCCAACACAGGTTTTCTTTTGGAATCTTTGCTAAAGCTTTGAGACCCCTTTTGGGCCTCATAGAACGGACGGAAAACTGTATTCCATCCCTATAATTTTTAGTTTCTGGGACCATCTGGAGGATGGATCTGAGGATTCCCATAATGGGGATACCAGTCGTGAGCGTATTTGTTTGATGATTTTGTTTATTGGGTATTAGTTACCTTATCTTTTATGCGCTAATATTGAGGGCGCTAACTTTAAAATGCATCCAAAATTACTAATTAAGAATTAAGATATTGGTTTTAACTGTAAGCTTCCTATTTTTCTGAAATAATTACTTTATTCTTATTCTCATTATTTATTTCAGCGTCTACCTCAAGCTCCACAACCCCGAGGTACTTCGGTCATCGCACTCCGCCCCGACCACCTAAAAAGGTGCCATTTTGGGGAAAGAAAAAGTAGATATTTCAAATAAAAGTTGATAAACCGAACGTAGGTAGAGAAGAAACTAGCCCCTAGTTATACTACACAGAAGGATTAGGAAAATGGCTATAGAAAGGAGGCCATGGCGTTTTATTCATCTTTATTGCAAGGATGATGGTAATTTAGCAGTTGGTCTGAGTGAAATATACATTAGTGTCACATATTCAATCCATTTCGAACATGAAAAAGAGTAAATACAATAATAATATTAATTATTCAGCTTTCTGGAGTAAGTCATATTGATGATGTCTGTTAAAGGGTTTTTTTGTGTTTCAGTCGCTGAAGGCTAGAGCGCAAAAAAGCCTTAAAAAAAACTTGATCCTCAAAGGCCTTCAGAAGTTTCTTCCTTTTAAAACAAAAATCACTCTTGCCCAAACTTTGATATTACCCATCTTGACTATGCCGATGTCCATTTTCTTGATGCCACGGAAGAACTTCTTAACAAACTGGAGCGTCTACAAAACCTGTGCATCCGTTTTATATTCGGAATGCGCAAGTTTGATCACGTATCTGAGTTTAGATCCCAACTCAAATAGCTCCCTATTCGTTGTCATCGTGATCTTCACGTTCTGACGCTTCTCTATAAGATTCCTTATAGCTCTCTATCTCCCCCTTATCTCCATGAGCGTTTTCAATTTCTGGTCCCTCGCGGTATGCCGTGTTGGACCTCTAAGTCCCTTCAACTTAAAACTCCCTCTCACTCATCTAGCCGCTACAGCGACTGACTTACTGTGTATGCGGTAAAGTGTTGGAATGCCCTACCCCATGTCATATGTGATTTTCCTTCAATCGATGTCTTCAGGAGAAAAGTTAAAGAGCACTATCTGTCTCTCTAAATAATGTATGGTATATGTTTTATTGTATCAATACTAAAGTATTGTTTCATTATTTTCTATTATTGAATCTCGTGATTTTCCTTACTCTTTCTCTACTTGTCAAAACGGAACACTGGTTTGTGGAACAGCAGATTCAATGCATATTCTATAAGTGTTAGTTAATACTTTAAAACCAAATAACTACCGAATAAATAAAGCGACACCTCTCGTCAAATTGCAGTACTTTAGGTGAAGACTCGGCGCTTTGTGGCGAAATATTCAAGAATTTTGACCCGTTTGATAACGGCTTAGTTGGTATAGTCCCCGCGTAAGTTACGGTTTCTAGTCCCACCGAGGTAAAATTTTTGTGATGTTATATAATCACCTTGCCTTAACTTACCTTATCATGTTATTTCTGTGTGGTCTCTGGTCCATTGGTCTCTGCGAGTGATACCTCCGGTGTTTCAGCGTTGTATTTGTACCTACTATTTTTATTATTATTATTATTCTTTTGACATAATTTTTAGATAGTAGGTATTTATTATTATACTTAATATTTTTGACATTTTTATTATGAATATTCTTATTTTCCAATGAGATTTTTGGGTTCTCTAAAATACTTATAAGTTGATTTGTTTTGTTTTTATATGAATATGTGTGCTTGTGTTGTATTGTGAATAATATAATGTTTTAAAAAATGTTTAATATGGATTTTTTATAATCGGAAATAAATGAATTAATAATAATTCAGTAGCCTATATGTAATTCTGATCTATAAGCTATATTACTGTATAGTTTCATCAAAATCCATTCAGTCGTTTTTACGTGAAAGTGTAACAGACATCACAAATTTTAGCATTTATAATATTAGTAGGATAGGATGGACGCTGTTACCACTGTGAAACCGAAAGAAATAGCCGTGATTTGCGCTTTCCCACCACGAACTTGAACACATGGACTATACCTACAGTTTGGTTTTTTGTGTAACTAGCTGCGCTCCGCAGCTTCGCCTGCATGGAGATTGATGTGTTGTAAGTGGAGAATGATATCAGATTCAGATGTTTTTTGCCTAAGTTTCACATTCATATATGTTTTATCATTTACCTTAAGGTATATTTTTACCATGTTGTGAGTAAATCAAATAAGGAAATAAAAAATAATAAAAACATTACGACCTTTGCAATATATAAAAATATGTGTTTTATTATCTACATTTACGTTAAATTTTCACCAACTATTGAGTAAATCTAACCAGGGAATGTTTTTTTCCATAGAAATTTCTGAACATTATTGCACACCCCTAGAGGTAGTTTAATAAAAATAAAAATACGTAATTCATTATTTACTTTATAATTTGCTCAAACCGAGTTTTGAATGAATTGAAAGAAGTATAAAATTTTTACATACAAAGTTTAAAACTCTATGTTTAGGAGATACGTGGTAACAAACTTTCGCATACGCAGTATTTAGTAAAAGGACTGAGGTCATAAAAACAATAACTTTTTTTAGGTTTATCTATAGAAATTAATAATACTAAAATAGTTAAGTTTGAATAAATTGGTGGGTCAGTTACGAAGTTTATAACGACTGAAATAAACGAAAATAAGATTTTCAATATCCCGAATTCTGTACGAAATTTTCCTTACCGAATGTAGTAAACATTCGGTAAAGTCATATCAGCCTCTCTCATAAATACTAGCATTCAAATCAAAGACAAAGACAATAGCGTTTTATTTATTGGTTTCACAAGAAGCATAATAGAGACGTCAGCTGATAAACTGCGTACTACATTCCCAGGGTCCAGGTTCAGGGTTTCCGCAAATATTATATTCAGGCCTCTTCTAAATGCAGCCATAGATTGAACATTCGGTGGCGATTTAGTTTTCATCAATAAGTTTTAAATTTTCAGCAAATCCAGTGGGTATAATTATGTTAATTTTTTTACACATAATAAAGAAACCAGACTACAATCAGCCCCAAAGTAATAACTTCCTTCAGAGCCACGCCACCGATCTTCTCCGCATCACTGACTAGTTTCTTCACCATCAGACTTTTTATAAGCTCAGCGCTGGTAGCAGGCTCTGTTGCGAAATCTAAGAGTTCACTAGACTCTCTAGATTCTCTAGACTCTAGCAGCCTCTCAATAGATCTTGTTTGATTTGCATTCCAAGTTTCATTGAACTCTCCGTACATCTCGTCTACCTCAATCTTAGGTTTGGCTGGAACTGACTGTCTGTAATTTTTTTCTGGTATCCTAGGTCCGGCCCTGTCTATTGGTTTTTCAGTGGTAGTAGTTGATGTTGTCAAAACAGGTAGAGGTCCCAGGATCTCTATGTTCAGTATACCTTCATCTTCGAACTCGAACCTGAAGAGAAACATACGAAAATAACTCTCACACACTTCCTTTAAGTGGATATTAAAGGAAGTGTGTGAGAGTCATTAATTACCTATTAGTGTAAACTTTAGTAGATTATGTATTAATTTATTGGAGCTTTATTGGAGCAAGAGAATAGTAAAATACGTGGTACAGTCTTAATAATATCACAGATAATATCCTAAAAATAATGGAATCATCCTAGTGTTGAATCTTTTACCTGAGGTAAATATTATAGTTTTCCATTTTGATGACGGGATCATTATCTTCGATGAAGGTGACCTTGAGGTGAGGTCCGGGTTTCCAGTCGGCGGGATCTTTGACCGCATCCGGGTCTACATCCGGTTTGAGGGTCACCGGATGGATGAGACTGGTTTTGAGAACCTCCTCAGGAGTGTCTCCGAATTGCGCGAAGGCTGTTCCTTCCTTGTTGTCGATCTTGGTCGTGTAGTAGAGCGTGGCTTTGTCTTGGCATTTGGCTTTTAACTGGAATTTTGAAAGACGACCTCAGTGGTGCGGCGGCCGGGCAGCCGGCTGCAATGCAAGATTTGCGGATTCGATTCCATTGCGGGATGAATGTGGACATGTGATACAAATATCTTAAAATTGGAACAAAGTCGGTGTCTGGTTGTTTTGGTACACCCAGACAGATACTGCAGGGCTGAATAGAGATAAGACAGAAAGTGACATTCTTCCAATAATTAACTTTAATATAATACTGTTATTGAAATCGCTCATCAAACCCTTTCGAAAGTTTGGTCCCGGCGGCGGTGGCGGCGGCGGTGGCGGTGGCAGTGCAATCACATTTATGTTGGTAACTCGGTAAAAACTTTCAATAAGATTCTATATTAAGCCTATACTATGTATTTCTAATTTCTTGAAATCTTTTTAAATCCCGGTGATTTTATACTTGAAAATACCAAATCCAGTTTCATCAGGTACTTACCCATATTTTAACGCAGGAGTAGTTGAAGTAATTTAGATCGTACATTGAAAGCTGCAAAATTAGAACATTTCAATAATATTTATATTAAAGACCCAAAACAATCTTACGTAAAAAAAATAAACTCTTCACTGCATTATCTATTGCACTGCCCTCTTGTGACTTGTGTTTTGTGGCTTGTGACTTGTGGCGATAGAACCTTCCAGAAGACACAAAAATCGATTGCAAGAAACTATATTACAATCTGATAAGCCATTTCGGAGATAAATAGTACCAGAAAAATAAACAAACAAATAACCTATGGCAAACACATTTACAGCCGCCTGCCGTCGTGTGTAAAAATATATGTCTATTTTTGTATTTAGAGATAACTTGCTAAGATATATTGCGCAGCCGCTCAGAAAAAACGCTGAGCGTTTATCGAAAACCGAGAAAAACCATGAGGTTTTAGGCATTCAGTTGCTTTAAAACACAACAAGCGACTCGCTAGAGCACCAAGCTTGCTGTGTGGCCAGCCCTTAAGATGTTATATGTTCATCGAGTGGAAGGCCTTCCTACACTACGTTTGCATATTCTGCAGATGTTTGCATATTCTGCAGATGTTTGTGCCGGCTCTGGGTGTTGTGGTGCCACGGTACTCGTAGTTCCTGATATCCACGACACAGGAAATTCTTGTCTGAGATCTGAACTATGTATGTGTCTGTTGGATGTTTGTTTGTAATTACCGAGACCGGTTCGGAATCGCCAAACAAAAAATCTTCCCCAGCGGTTGTCGGTTCTGCGAGCTATTATGACCTGCATATTTTGCTGACTCTAAACTAACCCTACGGATGACTAAGTAGAACAAAGCTTACCCTGTAAGAAATATGACCTTCTTCACCCTGCGCGAGGACCTTGGTCTCATCTTTGTAGATCAGCAGGTTTCTCCTGTCATCGCATGCGCCATCTTCAGCCGGCAGAGAAACTAGAACGATCATTCCAAAAACTATTCATATTGTAAAAACTGAAATTTTCACGTACCGCACTATCGGTAAAGGCACCGACTAAGTTTGACGCGACGCGGAAGGAGAAAGTCGCAACCACTCACCCTGATGAAGACTCTCGGAATGAGTATAAAACTTAGTCGGTGCCTTCACCGATAGTGCGGTACGTGAAAATTCCCGTTTTTACAATATGAAAAGAACAATCATGAAAGAAAGAAAGAAAGAAAATATTTTTATTTGGCAAAACGGAATGAAGTCATCAACTTTGCACTAAAACAGACACCCAGGTAAAATAAAAATCATCATCAGAAACTTATAATATCCCAAAAAATAGACCGAGGAGTGACTCGAACTAGCGACCTACCGCTTAGTACGCGGGGACTATACCAACTAAACCACGGGATTCCTACTAGCCGGTTTCAAACTCTTGGCCTGTTTTGGCTCAAAGCGTCGAGGTGAACCTACAGGAGAAACTTTGCAGTTATCCAAGCCTGTTTAACGACAAATGGCAAGTTATTTAAAAAAAACAACAACAACTATCTATCATCTGGTCAAACGTCAATCTGCAAAGGTCAAATGTCTAAGGTCTGCATTTAAAATGATAAGAGATTTTATAATGGATACTAAAAATTCTAGTTTGTAGACTAAGAGGAGTGTAACACAAACCCACAGGAAGAGAAAGGGTCATGGGTCATTATTGAGGTCATGAGAGATGTTCTTGTGTCTTGAGTCATGGATTGTGAGGTCATACGTTCTGGGCCATGTGCCATGAGTCTTAATAATATGCAATGGGTCATGTATCATGAGCATGAGCAATGGACCATGTCCCGTGGGTCATGGGTTAAGTGTCAAAGGTTAAAGATCGATTTACTATTCTTGATGCTGATAGCACCCTGATTCAGCCTGTTAATGGTGAAAAACTACTTGACGCTGAGTTGGAGGAAATAAAAAAGACTTGTCCTTACAAACAAAATAAGTTTCGAGGTTTATTTTGTTTTAAAAGTGCTAACCCATACTTAAGAGAAAACGCAAGATTTTATAATATCCCATAAATTCAGCCTCAAAATTCGCGGACCTCGCTGATGTAACATTTTTGGAATATTATAAAATGAAGGATCATGGATCGTGGTTGAATGGTGAAGGGTGAAAGATGAACTTACCGTTTCTGATGTTGATGGCATCTTTGTCGATCCTGTCTATGCTGAAGTACTGCGTCTGCACGACCTCCGTGTCGAACGGGTACGTATTCTGTATGTTGTCGGTCAATACCGGTGAGATGCCGATCTCATCGTCCTCTGGCATCTTTTTCCTGAAACCTGAACATAGCACCATGATTGTACTATAATTCACCCGATTGACTCGTACTCGTAGTTCCTGATACCCACGACGCAGTTAATTCTAGTGTGGGGTCAGGGCTATGTGTTTGCCTGTAGGGTGTTTAATTGAGGTTAGTTTGTAAGAATACTGTATTGAATGGTGACCTTGATTGAAAGCGGTTTTCCTGTAGGTGTGTTCGTCGATGTCCTGCAGGTCGGTGGCGGAGCGCAGCCACGGCAGGTAGAGCTGGAGGTCGATGAACCGCGCCGGCGCCGCGCACCCCGGCCCACGCACTCCGAACCCTATCTGCAACGCAACTCCCGTCACACTACATCTCCCTGTTCAACATCATCATCAGCCTACGTCATTTCTTCTTCATCATCAGCCTCCATCAGTTCACTGCTAGACCTTGGTTTTATAACTACTGCGCCGTTGACGCAATCTTTCAAAAACAATATAAAAAAAAGTTCGGTCTTTCTTATCCACTTTCTGTAGCATTTCATAAGTGTTCGCTCCACCTAGCCAGTGGGCGCACATTCTGACGCCACCTTTCTTAAGAAGTCATCGCTCCACCTAGCCGGGAAGCGCCTTACACTACGTTTGCCGCATTCTTCACTCAAGAACTCGTTTACCCCTACGATTGTCGGTTCTTCGGCATATATGACCAGCCCACCGCTACGCCAGCTTGCTAATCATCTGAGCTATGTCGATGACTTTTGTTCTCTCTTGGATAACCTTATTACGAATTTTATTCTTCAAAAAACCCCGAGCGTAAATCATACCATTCCTTTTCTTGGTTTTGGCAAACGTAACGAGAGGTGTATCACGGTTAAGTGAAACGACGCTTTCCTGGTAGCGATCAGTTCATTTAGTGGCAAACTAGCTTACGGCCCAACTGTTAATCAGCGATTACCGTAACCACATGGTTACGGTAATTGCTGATTAACAGTTGGGCAAGGGTACATACCCTTGCAACATCAGAAACCCCTTTGATAGATCTCTTAAAGTTACCCTTTTTTGTGACCAGTGAGACATCTGCTAACAGATGTCTGACAGACCCAATCACACTCTCGATGTGGGCATCGAGAGTGTGATTGGGTTATGTGAAGTTCACGGTCTCATGGACTCACTGAAACTCTTCGGTGGCTAGCCTCGATGCATGGCAAGGGGCTTGCTGCAGGCTATTAAACATAGCCCTACCGAAACCCGTCAGTATCCCTGACCAAACAGGTGCTACGTAGAGTGATAGATATCTTAAGGTCACCTACCACTGTCCAATGCTTGGAAGAATTGGATGCCAGCACCACCCCGTTATCCCACACGCAGTTATCCTTATTGTTCTTCGCGAAAGCGCACTGGTAATGTGTTGGCTCTAACTTGCTTTCCACCAACTGCAAATAAACAAATTAATACATTTAATAATGTAACAAATTAATGCATTCATTATCAGCATACCCTGGAGGTTATTGTGTTTGGTCTTAGGAGTTTGAGGAGGATTTTAACAGTTGATGACAACTTATAGCCGAGTCTGCTCGGACATCCAAAACCTTCTTTTGTATCCCATAGATGCACTTTAGTTTTGCCACCAGGCAATGGTATCTGATCAACTAGGTTCCATACACACTGAGTACAAACTGGAATTGATTTCAAATTCCGACAGCACGGAGACCGCCCTATCACTTTGATGTTACCTCTAATGAAATAAAGGATTTGATTAGGCCGATGGTTTAGAGACAGTGATTTAGCTGGAACCGGCAACTTAACGTCCAACTAATGGTCACCCATTTTGTGTTCCCTGTGACTTCACTCACCCCTGCCCTGTTGTAGAATTCTTGGCAAAGTGTCTGCTCCACGTATTGTAGTGAGTAAATGGATTTTTCCAACAACTTGTTATCTGAAACAGGAAAAAGCTTATCTTTCAAAATATACCAAGCAAACATTTTGTGTGGCCATATTCATTTTGTAAGGTGAAAAAATGCATTTTCTTCCTATGGAACACCCTTGTTCGTTTGTATTAAAAAAAAACAGGCATCTGGTATGTATAATCAAAATCAATATTTATTTATTATAGGTATTTATTTATTTAAATTACACGAGTTTTTAGGATACTTCAGAATCAGTCAGTAAATATTATAAAAACTTAGGATTGAACAGGAATTAGGATCAGTCATCATTTCATCAAAGATCAAACAGTAATTAATTACGATACGACGGTTATTTTGTTTATACAGTGTTCATATTTCATTTATTCATGCTTAATGTCCTACATACAATGGTTAAGCTTAGGTCTAGTGTAGCTCCAAGTATAGGTTAGTAGGTACATCGGCCCTGTCAGGGGGTGATTTAATAATATGTATCACCAAAATTTACAACCACACGCAGAGTTCCCAATTCTAAGACAAAAGTGGCCGTTAAAGGATTTAAAACTTTGTGGCATTTTCGGAGGTATAGCACTAGACGTCTTCGGGCTGATGATGCTTTTTTAAACAAGAATCATCAGGTAAAAAAGTCAAAGTCAAAAGGTTTTTATTGATTGAAATTACAATTACAGAAAATTGACAGCTTAAAAACCACGTGAATTTAAAATGTTAAAGTGAATTCACGCCGATTCCTCGCGCGCGACCAATCGCGTGTCTATCCTATCAAAATATCCCAGAGAAAGTACCCAGTACTAAGTAGTAAGTAATGTCACTTACCATCCGTGAACCCTATGGCATAAAGTTGGTTCGATGTGTTGTATGAATATGGCGGCCAACATATTGGTTTCATCGGAACTGAAAAATAAATAAAAGGAACAAATTAAAGAGAGCCTCTTTCTCGAGGGAGAGTGGAGTCGGCACAACATGGCCGACTCCATGTAATGTGGGATAAGGACAAGAAGATGATGATGATGAAAACAAGAAGGTATGAATGAATTAATAAATAAAAAAATGAAAAAAAAAACATTTATATAATTTTTTTTGTTTGAATAAGATACTTTGGTTCTCAGGCTAGTTTGTTAGGTACCATTGTACTCGACAAACTCGTCCTGCAAATAAGTCACATTAGAATCATTCTTCTTCCTTCCCCAGGGTCGAGCTCCAGCAGTGCGATGGTGTGCATGATAGAGTACTCATACTCCGGATGAGTCATATAGTCGATGAGTCGGCAGAACCACGCCTCGTTGTCTTTCTGACCTTGCTACATGTACTTACAAGATCTTCCTTCCCCAGGGTCGAGCTCCACCAGTGCGATGGTGTTCATGGTGGAGTACTCGTACTCCGGATGAGTCATGTAGCCGATGAGTCGGCAGAACCACGCCTCGTTGTCTTTCTGACCTTGCTACATGTACTTACAAGATCTTCCTTCCCCAGGGTCGAGCTCCACCAGTGCGATGGTGTTCATGATAGAGGACTCATACTCCGGATGAGTCATATAGTCGATGAGTCGGCAGAACCACGCCTCGTTGTCTTTCTGACCTTGCTACATGTACTTACAAGATCTTCCTTCCCCAGGGTCGAGCTCCAGCAGTGCGATGGTGTTCATGATAGAGTACTCATACTCCGGATGAGTCATATAGTCGATGAGTCGGCAGAACCACGCCTCGTTGTCTTTCTGACCTTGCTACATGTACTTACAAGATCTTCCTTCCCCAGGGTCGAGCTCCACCAGTGCGATGGTGTTCATGGTGGAGTACTCGTACTCCGGATGAGTCATGTAGCCGATGAGTCGGCAGAACCACGCCTCGTTGTCTTTCTGACCTTGCTACATGTACTTACAAGATCTTCCTTCCCCAGGGTCGAGCTCCACCAGTGCGATGGTGTTCATGGTGGAGTACTCGTACTCCGGATGAGTCATGTAGTCGATGAGTCGGCAGAACCACGCCTCGTTGTCTTTCGGTATGAACATGGCTTGGCTGTCCTCTCTGCAACACGAGGGGAAAAGGCTTTTTAACAATATTTTAGCTTTTTGTGATTGTTATAACACTAATTAGAGAATAGACAGAAGGTTTTCTGAGGTAGTTTGGGCATGTAGAAATGATAGACTAAGAGAGATGGATGTTTGTTACTCTTTCACGCAAAACTACTGAACGGATTTTGATGAAACTTTACAGTAATGATATAGCTTACCTATATATCAGAATAACACATAGGCTACTTTTTATCCGGGTATCACGCAGGCGAAGCCGTGGGCAGAAGCTAGTTTTTGATATATTTATCAATATATTGACGATAACTACAAGATTTAACCGATTAAAAGTCAGAACACTGATATGTGCTACGATGAGTAGAAATTAACATTGTGACGTTACACGCGCTCGAGTTTGTTCGGGAGCTGTAGGTGTGTTTTCGGTACTGGGTTCAAAAAAAAAAATATGATCTTGCCATTTATCACATTTTTTTTTCAAAAACCATTTGGAGGTGGTAGATCATGGTAAACCAATAAAAAAGCGATTCCTTAATAGGCGTTGTGACGATCATAAAAGTTGAGACAGCGTTCATCTTGTCTAGCTGCGACCACAAAAGCCAACGAACACCAGGTTGTCTAGACAAATACTACTTTCTATTGGCGTTAACACCTGCGGAAAGATTTAATTGTTTGAAAATTACATTAGCTGTGGAAAATTCACGTGACTACGTGTTATTCTGATGTATAAGCTGTAAAATTTCATCTAAGCCCGTTCAGTAGTTTTTGCGTGAAATAGTAACAAACATCCATCCTCACAAACTTTCGCGTTTATAATATAGTAGGATTATTAGTAGGATTATCAGGTTGATTAAGAAATTAGTATCTTGACCGATTACAGATACGGGAAGTGTCTCGGTAATACACCAGGATGAGTTTTTTCGAGGATCACTGAGGTTAAAATGTACATTCAGTAACCCTTACTGGAATATCCTCTTCGGTATTCTGGCCACGTCGTCTGCATTCGCTATTGCAAAGCCTTCCTTGACCAGCACCAATCCAGTCAGCGCTACCTTGAACGTCTCTCCTTGATCTGAAGTAAAAAACTATGCTTTAACTAGAATAAATAAAAAGGAAGAAAAGAGACTTAAAAAGAGGAGAGAAAGGAATAGAGGCTTTCTCCTTTCTTCTTTCAGCTTCTTTTCAAAGCATAATCAGAAATCGTGTTTCATCTGGTTTGAATTGAATCGTTCAATTGACTTTAAGATGGCGTTGATACTAGCGACTGAAACTCGTATAATTTCTTAATTAAATTGGAATTAAAAGCAATTGAATTGGCAGTTAGAAAACTCAATGATTTATACCTTTGTTTTATGAATACAAAAAAATAAGTATTTATTTTTATTTTATTTAAATACCTAAATATTAATTAAGGAATGTGGATCGAGGTCACAAAATCCCTTTAAATTTAATAAAGATAATTTAATATAAATAAATATAAAACCTTTCAATAAAAGTATGTAAATCAAGAAATCTATTCACGATTATATACTAAGGACTGCGAGGTACGGGTTCGCTACGGGATAAATATTTGCATGTACTTAAATTAACATAGGTAGGTCGTATGTTAATTTACCATTTTAATCGTAAAAAAACAAGTTTAAACTCACGTATATGTACTCTGAGTACTCCGAGCCACTGGAAGAGCGCCGACTCACCGACGTTACCCTCCTTCGGTGCAGTACTCCAACTCTGGTCACAGTCAGCACGCGTTACTGCTAGCAGTAGAGCTGGGAACAAACTGGCATTGCCTATCAGATTGTCGGTACGTAGACCATTCTCTAGTACACCAATTGTTATCTTTTACTTATAGTGCACGCAAGAAAGAGATGGCTAAAATAAAACACGCTCACGACTGTATCCCCCATGATGGACATCCTCGGATACATACTCAGTGCGTAGATCTATGAGGATACTTGGTGGGGGCAGTCAGAAGCACGGCCAAACATGACGCTTGGTACATGCCCGCGTTTTGCGAGTAGTTGGCAGTCAGTAACACTCAATTTAAAGTAAATTGAAATACCTTTGATGGCCACCAGCACAAAGCATCTCCCCCCAAACATATCGGAACTAAGTACACAGAATGAAACATTAATAGAGTTAATGGCCGCCGGAGGCACGACGCATGTAATTGAAGGCTTAATTAGCAGAGCGGCTTGTTTACCGATATCTATGTTTATTTGTTATTACGGATTGGAAAACGTTTGTTTGAAACGAAAGGAAATCACCCGATATTTTTGTTTTGATCACTTACATCATGCGGATGTGGGGAATATCATCAGCATCAATAGTCTGCAGAAGTCCACTGTTAAACGTAGGTCTCCCCTAAAGAGTGCGACGAACGGTGAGCTGTCAATTCACTTTTCTGCTACCTTTAAGTTCACCGTTCTTTCGGATGGGGGGCCTTCATGCACTTCGTTGTCCGGTGTGCGGTTCTCAAACGCGGCCAATCTGAGTTGGATCAGTCGACTGACCTCTGCATGGACTACTAGGATGCTCTGTCAAATTTGACATAGTTGTCTAAAACTTCAATGATATTGTTCGCAACAACGGGTGTGGCGTGGACAGATTAAAATGACTGAAATATTTATGATTCGACTAGCTTTTGCACTCGGCTTTGTTCTCTTCATACCCGAATAAAAAGCACTGTGCTATTTCCAGGTCATCTATGCTGATCATTCATCAAAGTACGTTCACCTTGCACTGATGTGGTACCTAGTCAACCACTTTGTTCTCCAAGTTCAGGTCCTCGCATTATCTGGATGAAAACAAATTAATGTAGGTATCTCCTTGCATTCTCGGTGAGAGAAACAATGTGGCTTCAATTACTAGATTAAGGAGGAATTGGCATGTTCCCGTGGACACCATAATATTTAACGATATTTTGTAAATAAAAACTTTTAACGGGTACGTACTTGGATAATACAAATCAAGGCGTCTCATTTTAAGGTTTGTTTCGTCGCGTCACGTTTCTTATCTCACAATACAAAAAGTACTAATAAGTTTAATATCTAAAAATATAACCAAAATATATCTCAGAACGTTTAATTTTAATGTGTCTTAGCTGCATTAAAAGTGCTTAATAAATTCAGACTCAGCCTTATTCTGAGCCATATTCAAATCCAAATCAAGTCCGTTCTCCGTTTTTCTTTCTAACGAACAAACCTACAAGAACGGTGTACAAAAATAACAAATACTTATTTCAAAAACTTATAATTATGTTAACTAATCGCAAAAGTTTAAAAAAAAATATTTAAATGTCTTCAATACCTCGTAGAGGCCGTAGTGTAGCAAACCTCGCTGATTGATATACACCGACGCGTTCGACGGGTACCCGATAGCTGCTATCCAAACCTGCTGGTCGAGCTGACACGTACCTGCGCGATCGCGTCGTGTCGCGTCGCGTCGCGTCGCGTCGCGTCGCGTCGTGTCGCGCCGCTGACAGGTGAGGGACGAACGAGGCGGACGCAAGTGGAACACGCTTTCTTGCTATTTTTACATTTTCGTTCGAAATAAAGCGCAAGAAAACCTAATTTATGTAGCATGTTTAGTTTACACTTCAGAGTGTGGGAAGACAGCCTGTCTAGCCTGTTTACACTTTTAAACAAGCGCAGGTTCATACTTATATACAAAAAATACAAAACGTTTCGGTTCCACTTTTATTTTGGGAACAGCTAAGGAATGGGATACACTACCATCATCCTGTCTTTCATGGAAAATACAATCTGGGTCTCTTCAAGGTTGAAGTGGAAAGATATCTTCTAAATGCTCCATCGTCAGACATAATGTCAGGCGATGGAGCATGAAGATTACTACTTGCCACCAATTGAGATTATGACCAAACCAGAGGAACATCCAAACAGTATATTTGGCACATGCTCGCGTTCTGCAAGTAGTAAGCATTCGCGTTTTCCAAGTGACAGGTTGCCAGCCCGATTAGCGGCTGAGCCGAAAAGCAATCCTTCAATACCATCATGCTTATTACCTTATCACTCCTCAGCAGAGTTCCCAGGGTCATTCCCACTCATGCACACGGTGCGGTGCGGGCGGGGGGGCATTATGCCGCATTATCCTGTCATCGTGTTGTTTATGGCGACCTCCAAACTAGCTGCAAATTATGGCCGTAGACTTCAATGAGCAGAAATTGTAGAGTTTACGTTAAGTCGGTGATTTGAGTCAAGGTAAGGGGAAAATATTATATACTAGCTAATGCTCACGGCTTCGTCTGTGTGGTGCCCAGATAAAAGGTAGCTCTTACGGTCGAAGCCGTTTGTTTGACGATTTACGATGCATACATAAGCTATATAATAATTATATAGCTTATGCATTAAGCTCTATTCTAAATATTTGTGAAATAAGTTTGAAATCACATGAGAAGTTTTAGAGATTACCTCCTACGTCCAAAGTTTACCTCTTTATAATATTAGTGTGAAGATAAGAGCCTTTTGCAAGGGATTGTAATAGCACTTGTATTCATTCAAAGCTACAGATAGCAGGTAAAATGTTGCCCTCTTATTCATAATCACTCGCTAACTTTAGCAGCGTGATAAAAGTTGTCTGCCTCTATCATTTGTTTATTGTTAGAAAAGGACCGGGTTAGAGCTATCGACCTGCTTATATTAGTGAGTGATAAGAGGGATTTATTAAAAGCTACAGATTGGAGGTAAGGTGATAGGGATCGAGCAGTCGCGTAATGATCATACATCAGAATGGGCTGCACATTCTGCACAATGCGCAATTTAGCGCATCTGAACTGGAACCGAGAGTCGATAGCCGAGTCATGACCGACGCCGATCGAATCACTCTAATGGGAATGAAATATTGTCTGGGAATCTATCTTGCAAAGTAATAGATCCTTATTAGCTGTAGACTCAGCTTATGATATGTATCTTGGCTATTCCACGCTTGGACGCGACGAATAAGCTACCAACAGACGCACACAACATCCTGACCCCGCACTAGCTCCCTATTGTTTTGTAAAAGGATCATTTAATAGAAAAATCAGCTTTGTATCTTGCATTCTTGCTTGGCTTGGTCGCGGAGGAACAGGCAGTAAAAATGTTCGTTTCAAAGTGATCTTTGTGATTTTAATAAATAAATGAATTTTACAAAGCATGCAAACATTTGTCCCGCAACGGAAATCAAACCAGCATCTTCTGCGTCACAGCTGATTCCTCACGCGCCACGTCACCGAGGTTGAACCAGTATTTTAAATTTCTATAGTTAGTAGTAAAGAACCTTCTGTCATAACGGCTTCCAAACCTGATGTATTTTATTTCATTTTCTATCCTAAAAGGATTTCTGAAAGAAAAGTCTTATTAGGATTACTCCAACTTCCTCTTCTTTTAACACGGAATAAACAGAGATAACATTGGTTTAGCAGTCATTTCTCTATCTATCGATCTATCAGTCGTGGGCGTATTTGTTTGTTCTAAAAAAGCAGTAAAGAAAAATTCTAAAAATCGTTTTTTTGTCTACTAATCTATTTTTAGAAATAAATGTTACCACTCTGAAAAAACACAATACAGCCATTTTACCAATACTTCACATAAAATATCATCCAAATAATTTAAAACACATTAAAATCTCCAGAACTATTGTGTCAGTTAATTATGATATCGTACATCAACCCTTTTCTCCCGTGCCTATTAAAATATCGTTAACGTGACGGGTGGGTCTGGCGGACCACGAAACACTTGGCCAAATAAAAAATATATAAAAAAAACCGAATGGGTCGCATTCATCAAGTTGGAGGAAGTATTAAGTGTCAAACATAATAGTTATGATAGGATGGGAGACTTTCGCCTTTATTCCATTGTATTCCGATAACCCGTTACAGTAATTCTAGCAGCGGGCATTTTTAACTCTTTACTGTACACACGAAGAATACAGCCAATAAACTTACATACAGGACATGTACGAACTTAATCCTAACAAGAGCTTTCTAAAATATTTTGGCATAAAAATAAATATAATATCAACCATAACCACTACCATACCTACATAGGTGGTTCAATCTTTTTATTTTATTTTTTATTCGTTGTATTTCTTATTGTACATCGCATAAAGACAATTTATTTAAGTATCTACCTTTTGTACAATAGTTTACCTAGAACCACACATTATTATTTAAGCTTCGCCATTAAATATGTTTTCATTTCAACCCGGTTACGTTAATGTGAGAATCGGATGTCTGGTCAGTGGAAACGCGCTGTACGTCGGACAAACAATGGCCCATACAAATAGGAATACATGTTAACGAGAAGAACGCGGGTGATCCGATTATGCTCTCTTTAATTACCTGTGACGTCACTCTTTAGGTAGGGTTAAATAAAATAAAATTAAAATAAAAGACATGCTCACGGCTATATTCTCTATCGTGGACATCATTAAAATACCTAATATGTCGATCCGTGAGGTTACCTAGTAGAGTATAGTCAGATAAATTTACAAGTATGAAATTTGGCACATATTCTCGTAACATGAAATTAAAAATAACTTAGGTACATATTTGTTACGGAGTTTGTGTGTATTAGCAGTTTGTTTTTTTCATATTTTATTTATTTAGAGGGCCTTTTCACAAATAGCTTGATTTTGTTACTGATCTATCGAATTACGGAAATTACATCGTTACGTTTTTACGAACCAGTAAATTTTTGAAATATTTTAATACCCTCGATAAGACTTCTTTCTTATCGTCTATCACAGCGCCCTCTAGAGTAATAGAGCTTCTGTGAAAGGACTCGTCTGGGGGATTACAGGTCCATGCCTATTTCTGGCGCGAAACAATAATGCTCTCATTGCTGTGTTCCAGTTTGTAGGGTATGGTTGCCGGTGAAATTACAAGCACCTGAGATCTTTCATCTTGATATCTCAGGGAGGCAACGCGTGAGTGATACCTCTGGTATTACAAGCTTCCATAGGTTACGGTAACCGATTACCAATAGGTGGGCCATACGCTTGGCTTTAGTAGTATTAACAATTCATATTGTAAAAATGGGAATTTTCACGTACTGCACTATCGGTGAAGGCACCGACTAAGTTTCGACTCATTCCGAGAGTCTTCATCCCCTGATGAGTGAGCGGTTGCGACTTTCTCCTTCCGCGTCGCGTCGTGCACTGCAGTGCACGACGAGTCGAAACTTAGTCGGTACCTTCACCGATAGTGTGGTACGTGAAAATTCCCGTTTTTGCAATATAAATAGTCAAGTTCACGATAGGTTTAGTATTAACAAATTGCTAAAAACACGCATTACCATCTGATAAGTAAGACAAGACATTCACAAGCAACCTCTGCCGTGTAACGCATATACGAGCTCCTGACATCGCTAGATAGAATGCTACTATCGGTCCTCTAGGAATTCAACTAATGTCCCAGACAAAATACTCGACGAATAAACATTATCTTTTTAGTTCGGCTCCGTTTCGGTCAAAGGCCATAAACATGTCATCGGTCTGTTAGACCGCGCTCGCGAGTATCGCTAGCGCTGTGGCTGCGTAGGGTTATGTGATTTATCGGCGAGACTCATTCGATGGGCTTTATTGGTTTGTCGGATTGTTTGAATGGGATGATGAATAAATAATATCACATTATTATTTCCATTGTTGTTATGGCAAATGGATTTTATCGAAAACGACCGTCAATAGCATACCTACTCATACACATTTATCGAAACTTAGAACACTTGGTTATGTCAATTAAATCATTATAAAACTTACATTGTGTGTTTGGTGGGTGCTAGACAGCAAGGCAAGTCTTAAACTTACATGTAGGTATGTTTATATCATAAGTTAGGCAACTTTTTAAAGTATTTTATTCATTTGATGTAGGTATGTGTCTAGATCTAGTAACGTTTAGAATTACTGACTAAGTTTCAAGTTCATTATCTTGTGGGTTGAATGTTTTGAAATGCAAATATTTGTGGTGGGTCTGGGTGTTTTCTATGTATAATAATGTATGGTTTAACAAAAAAAATGTATATAAGTATTATAACAGTCATGTAGTTCCCATAACACAAGCTCTGCTTATTTTGGGGCTAAAATGATGGTGTCTGAAAATGTCCAGCATGATTTATTAATTATTTATCATTTAACTATCTTTATTGATCTTAGAGATATAAGTATAAGTATTTTTTTAAATTAAATTTAATGTAAGTTTTTTTGTTTTGTGTATGTAATACCTACTATTGAGTAAGTAAAATGTTAGTCAACGATTCTGCCTGATGGAAAACATAGGCAATCAGTTGTTTCTTTTAGAATAATCTAACAATTTGTTTTTTTTTTTATAGACACCAAAATAAACCTTTTATTGTGCATAACAGCTTTTACAGTCCAACAAAAATAAACATAAACAAAAAAAAACACTGAAGCGATTTCTTTCATCTATAAAAACAAATAAACCAAATATCGTAGGATCGTAGATACTTTAAATGGGCAGTCAGAGCCACGTCCAAACATTATGTTCGGCACACACAATGTAGGCAACATTTTTTGGTCGCGCGTGAAGAATCAACGTTAATTCACTTTTAAATTTTGAATTCAAGTAGTTTTTAAGTTGACGTTTCTTTACGATCCTTGTTATTTCGATGTATAAAAACCTTTTGAATTTGATTTAAAAGCAGTAAGGGTTAGGTATCTACATTTAAAACTGAAAAACGATGGAAGGTACCTATGTAATTGATTTTATTTCATACCTCTAAGCAATATTAAAAAAAACAATAACGTTGTCATTGGTTCAGGCGACAGTGCAGCGCATGCGCATTCAAATAAAACAAGGATAAATCATATTTATGATTGTTTCTCGCAAAATGAACTACAAAGTTACCAACTCTCTTTTGCTCGATTATTAAATAGGGGAATCATTGTTTATTACCTAAACATGATTTAAGTGTTCCGCAGTAAAATATAAAATCGTAAAACATATGTAAAAAACATGATTTTCTTCCTACATTCGCGAAAATACACATAATGTGGATTCAATTTGTTTTATGTTCCTAAAATAAACATGCTCATTATCATATAATTAATTATAGAAAACTATGAATCCTTGTTATAAATGCTATGAAAGGTTGATGGGAATTTGCTAAATAATTGGAACACATTGGAAGCATGTTTTACATGAATGCTTATTATGTAGAGTTCATGATAATGTAATAATATGCATTCATTTTAAATATACATTCATCTTCAAAGGTATGATGAATGCGGACTGCTCTTTAGATTAGTTTTAGTCTTATATACTTTTTAAATGTAAGTAACCTCTTTAGTAATAATATATTTATTTCTTTCAGTATGTGATTTCTTAATTAATATTGTCCAAGTTTATGAAATCTATGCCTACCTTTGGTATTACTGAAAGAATAATATTAAACTTATCATTATATAAGTGTTTAATTCTAATTTAGGTATTTTAATGAATAGTTTTTCAAGTAAAAAAATTTCAAAACTAATTTTGCGCCATTTCTGAACACTGACAGGTGTCATCACACAAGTGACGTGCAATCACCATCTCATCACTCATCGATAATAGTGATGTGTTCTCATATACATATATAAAGGACAACGTCTGCCTTTTTGTTTGTACACTTAGTTCTATCTACTGGACGTATTTTTATGGGGTTTTCATTGTCGTCCAAGGTGTAATCTAGGAAAGATAGATGCCAAGATATATACAAATGATTTATCTAATAAATAACTTAAGAATTTATGAAAAGTATTTATGATTTATGAATGAACTTTAAAAAATAAAAGAACTGTACAATTTTCAGCCAACTTAAGTAACAAAACATAAGATCTCTGACTTTTTCTTACAGAAATCACCTTTAACAAATTGTAATAGCTAAGTAGGTACCTAAGTAAATAATTACAGTCTGTACAATAGAGAAGACATTGTTATCACTATAAGCAATCTCTTCCAGGCAACTCCTAGATAGTTATACTCTCTATTCCAACTAAAGACATCACAAAACAAAATGTAATCACATTTTGTTCCCCATTAAATTGTAAGATAAAATCATCGCTACGTGGTGCGCCATCAGAGGCACTGTGTTGCCCCCTAATTAAAATCTAAATTGAAAAATCTAATTAGCCAGTAATTTACCCTTAAGACCGGATCACATACCATAGCAATGCGGGAATAAACTTGGTGTCAGTTATAGATAAGTGCACTTCCCCAAATCAACTCTTCCACAAAGGAACTCACTTTTTATAATGTAACTTATTACTTCTTTAATACAAGTAAAAATCTTTTCGATCTCTTCGCGAGATCTCGCAAAGTACAGTAGTATTTTACTCGACTAGCGAAACTCCCTACTCCATAGTTCAAAAATACCTCCTACCTTTCGGTAGGGGTGTTTTAGGGGGGCAGGGGCTCATAGTCGAACTCCAAAATTCTATAAGCATAACCACGCATAAACCTTATAATGGCGGGCGATGCCGCGGGCACAAACATGTTGTATTATAATCGATCAGCCGACGCGACGACGCCTCGAGCGATCCATCCATAATTTGACACGATCTTGTAAACAATCCTGTTATGAGTCGCTCCGCTGTAACCGCTCTGACGGCGCTCAAACAAATAAATGACTGAACCGTTTTCTTATAAATAGATAACTAGATTTGTAGATAAACGTTCACGCGAGTTCGCTCAGCGAATGTGTTAAAATATTGTAAAAAACGTACAAAAAGGAAAAGCGGACGATAAGAAAGAAACGCGTTTGTTCGACGTAAAAATTTTAGTCTGACTAGCTTCTACCCACGGCTCGGACTGCATGATACTCAGACATTAACGTGAAATAATTTTATTATCAGTTGTATACGAATCTTTATCACGTTTACCTTTTTTATTATCTTCCCGACGCGACGTTTAGGCTGCGTGTTGCATTGACCGTGGTCACGGGATGACTGGAGTATAAGAAGCTATCGTCGAGAAACAGAGGCAGTAGACGCAACTACCCTCATTTCATAAATTAATTAATTAATGAAAACACTTTGCAATATATACATATGTATATATCATAAGGAAATTACAAACACTTAAAAAAAAAACAAAGTACAATGGGAGGTCTCATTTGTTCTTCTATTTATGTATATTATGAAAGGTCAAGAATCGTAGGGTCTACGTGAACCTCGGTGGGTCGACAGCTTTGGACGTATACTTAAATACATTATCAGCTGAATTTGATAATGCTGAACATTTCTCGTCTCTCTAGTTGCACAGATTATTGCCGAGATACCTATTTCCTAACAAGCACACACTTAAATCAGTCTAGTTAACAATGCTTGGACTTAGTACATTACAATGTTAATATCAGGTGAAACCGCAGCATAAACTAGTTTTAATCCTATCCTAATAATATTATAATACGAAAGTATGGATGTTCGCAATGACTGCACCGATTTGGTTGGTTTAGTATATTTTTTTATAATAATTCTAATATTTTTATCCGCGAAAATGCAGAGATATTAAAATTAATTTTCTTTTTAACTTCGTTAATCGGTAATGGTATCTTATGTAACCGGGCTCCCGCGATACAGGCTAGCCCTCGTGCGGGGACCACCAGAATAGTAAAACTGTAATATACTCAGTGGTAAATAAATATATTTGTGTTTGTATTGTATTGTATTGCATGTAAAATTGGATATAGCTTATAAAATGCAAGCGACGCCGCGGCAGAAGCTAGTGCGTTACTAAGAACGAAATCATTCTAACACATTTCTAATCCAACTTTAGTGCATTCACTGGTCGCGGTTGACGTGGATTCACTGTTATTCGCTTTAGTAATTGAAACTATTTAATTATAAACTGCTAAGCCGCTTGTATATAGGCTGCTTTACTGATATATTGGTTCATTTCTTACGTCCTACTATAGCTACAAAAGACATCCGAACAGCTTGGTCGCTTCCGAGACGTCGCGGTCGCCGCGTCTGTCGGTGTCAATCACTGACCGACTACTCAATTGTGTAAATTCACTTTGAAATGTTGTGTTTACGTATACCTAGTTTATAAATCGACGTTTCTTTTGATCCTTGATATTCCAATAAATAAAAACGTATTGACTTTGACTTTAATTCGTTATTGAACTAATTAAAGTCAAAGTCAAGAAAGAAAGTGGAAATTACTATATCACATTACGTGATATACCTTCCTGTATAAATTTCTCATCCGGCTAAAATATGATATTCAGAACTACTTATCAAATCGAATAGAGCAGGGATCGAAAACCATTCACAATAGTGAACAGCGCACGCGCACATTACAACCAATAACAGTAATCATTTACGAGGAGTTATCGCCGATTTATATAAATGGTAAGGGATTCTGTAAGCGTCGCGCCGCCGCGCCCGCTCGGGAGACACGGACTAGTTTTTGCGCAGGAGTCGCACAGCTGCGGTTCACACGGGGTGGTTTAGTTCGCTTTCCCTGACTTTCACTCTGTATATTATTCGTTATGAGCGGTAAGACCGCCCATTTTACTTTCGCGATAAGCTTTTAATTTGCATTGTTTGAATCTATAACATTATATATCAAATCACTTGACTTATAGTCAAGTAACTATCTATCAATTTTTTACGGTAATTTTACATTATTTACATTTCAATAGGGTATGTACTTACCTAAAATATAAATAAAACAGTCTAAAGGCGGGCGAGTAGCAATATATGACGCAAGAGGTGCAGGTTCGATTCCTGCAGCGGGACCGATGTTTGACTTTAAATATCTATATCTAAAAAATATAAATTAAATAGTTATTCTGTATTTTTCGTATCTAGTCGTTTATATTATTTACCTGTATGCACCTACTAGGGCGCCTGCCCGGCGGAGGTTGCACAATGCCCACATCATCACCAGTACTTTAATGGTACCTTCCTAGTCGTATCGGGAGCTTCGATCACTATCGACATCTTTCGAGGTAGCCACAGACCATCGACTAAAATATAATTTTGGTAGCGTCAACAAAACACTAACATGTTTTTATTCACACGATAGGAGCCCGTATACACGTTTCACGTTTTATTTTATTATCAAGAATATACCTTTATTGGGTCATAGTCTCACCTGATGGTAAGTGATGATATATTTACTCCTACCTTAAAGATACTTAGTATTTTGCAGTAAAGACAGACGATGATAGTTCAAATTCAAATTTAAAAGTTTATTTTTCAGACAACACAATCCATTTTGTTAGTAGACTTAAAACTATTTGATAGTAAATTCTGCTATGATAAATGATGATATGTACATAAAGACATTCTGTGACGGGAGATGATCAAACAATGAAATCATATTGATTTCACTAATCGACCTCCCTCCGCACAAAATGTCTCCAAATAGGAGATGTACACCTCTCCGCAACTGTTTTCAGGATACTGTTGTGACTGCCGCGAACTCTAACTCATCAGAGATGCCGTCATTTTACGGATGATGGCGTGAAAACCATCCGTCCTAGTCCGTGCGAACATCTCTGAGACACTACAAAAACGCGGCAGCCTCAACAGTATCCTGAAAGTATTATTATATTGGACACGTAGGACATCTATATTTGGTATAGCTGGTCAATAGGTTGCCCGTATAGAAGCTCTGAAGTAGTGAGTTCCATTCCTTCTTGTTGGTTTTTGGTTTATGCTTGTTTGTCTGTCACCATTTATCTCCGAAACTGATTATTGGATTGTAATGCGATTTTTTGTAATCGATTTTTCAAGGATGGTTTATGAACCATCCTTGAAAAATCGATTACAAAAAATCTATCTATGGATAGGATTTATCGTCACAAGTCACAAGGCATTGAAATCGATTGTCATATACACTTAATGGAATTACAATTTTGTAATAATGTATTGCAATAACTGGTCATTCTGAAAAATAGGCACTAGAAGAATTGTCCGATTTGAGTCTAACCGTTTAGTGTCGGAGTGTCTCCGTAACCGAAGCCTTTCATCATGGCATGTCTTAGGTTTTATACTTGGAACCAACAGCTTAAAGTGCCTTCTAATTCATGTACTGCTCACTTGTATAGACCAATAACGGTAACCCATCTATATCTACTTGTTGACCTAAACTCTTCTATGTTTCTAATATGTGTAATTTCAAATTCAACAGAAGAAAACAAAAAACATTCTTAGCTAGGTCACTATTTAAAAAGTTTATAATGTAAGCCTGAAAAATTAAAAAGCGTGAGACGTGGACACTCACAATAGGACTAATTCACCAGGTCAAGGTTGCACAGCAAGCTATGAAACGGACTATGCTCAGGGTTTCTCTGAAGAATATAATCCGTAACGAGATAATTCGACAGAGAGCGAGAATCATCGACATAGCTCAGAGGATTAGCAAGCTGTTAGTGGCAATGGGCTGGTCATAATATGCCGAAGAAACGACAAACGTCGGGGTAAACGAGTTCTTGAGTGGAGACTGCGTCTGGGCAAACGTAATGTGGGGCGCCCTCCGGTTAGGTGGAGCGATGACTTAAGAAAGACTGGCGGCAGAAAGTGGATCCGAACACCGGGCTCAGGGACGCGTACTGATAGAGGCATATGTATGTCCAACAGTGGACTGATGTAGGATGATGATGGATCGTGGAAATATTTTGTTTTCCCATCCGTACAATCTGTGAATATCAGTCTGACAGCTAAACGTCAAACATTAAGTCGACCGGTTCCGTATCTGGCCATCTTCAATGTGAAGTGTGATGTGTCCGCGTATCCGCGCCTATCTCTCTCATCCTCCGATCCTTATCTGCAGATAGCTGTGGAGATCGGAAGTGGTGAAATACCATTGAATTTGAAAACTGATTTGAATATACAATCTGGTCGGAATGTGAATTATGATACAATCACAATGTAGATTAATGGATACTGGAAGACAAATGATGATTTTTCATTTGTTATAAGGAAATCTAAACGAGAATAATTTATGATTTCTAAGAAGGTACTTTTAGGTCTCAGTGCAGTTCACTTGAGCTAAATATTTTTTAAATGCTAGTAGTTCAATAAAAATAACTTTAATTTCTTAACGCAATAAAACGTCACAAAAAGTGGATCAATTATCATTAAAATTAATAAAAATTAATTCCAGTCATAAATTAAAGTAAACTAGGTATTCGACAATAAATAAATTACGATAAAATCGTACATTACTTCGCTAAAGTTCCACCTAGAGCTGTTCAAATCATGATCTGATTGATCATCTGTCTCTCTACTCGGCTAATCAGCACAGTAGGTACCAACCACTCGCATCTCCATCTATTGTCCTAAACAATGATTGGAGGCGTGAGGCAATGGAACTTTCATTTTAACTACAAAATTTAGTCCTGAAATTACCGACCAAATCCCAATTACACTAAACGACCTAAAAAGGTATTATTTTAGAAACTCTTCAACGTTACACACAAATATGAGGCGATGGGCTTTCAACTTATCACGTACTTGCAAACCGCGGGCGCCAAATATCACGTACTTGCAAACCGCGGGCGCCAAATATCATGTACTTGCAAACCGCGGGCGCCAAATATCACGTACTTGCAAACCGCGGGCGCCAAATATCACGTACTTGCAAACCGCGGGCGCCAAATATCATATTTGAACGTACCTTTAACTACTCCCTACTCGGTATCCTCAAATATCCACTCACTGAGTATGTAGCTGAGGATATCTATTAAAGATCTATTCACTGAGTATGTATCTGAGGATGTCTATCACGGGGAATACAGTCATGAGTGTGTTTTTTTTTTTTTTACTTTTGGTTTTTTTAGACATGGTCTTCCGGTAGATTGGGGTCAACATGTTTCTTACATGAAAGGATAGATTTTAATGCGTTTTTGGCACTCCATTAGCTTCATAGACGAAGCTATGCATCAATGTTAAGGATAGGATTAGTATCATAGAGAGAGCGATGAGCGGAGCGGCGAGCGTAGCGGACGTGACCGACTGTGAATATCACACAGATAAAACTGCTGTAGGTGCCGAGACATACCTAGACGCTTTCCACGAAGCACGAAGGAGATTGCACTAAATACGAGTTACCTACACAAAAGGCCATGGAGCGAGCTTTGCTCGGCATCACACTTATCCGCCGAGTTTGTAGCACTATATTCTTCGGATTAAAGTTCAAGACTTTAGTGACAGAGCGATAAACATCAAATGGATTTCGCAGGGTACCTGACCAGATGCTAATCCTGGTGGCAGAGGAGAGGCCGAAGAAGTTCGTGTCTTTCGACAGTGCGGGGGTTCGTGATGATGATGATAAAAATACATAAAAAGTAAAGAATAATGCTTTTTTTTCTATAAGCTAAAAACAATGTTCACCACCATTTACTTAATCTTTATAATCTTCTAACCAAATATTTACTCTAATTCAATTATAATATGTTCTCACCCAAAACTATATCGACAAAAGTGTCAATTTTTAATTTTATTTTTATCTGTGAGTCTCGCCGGCGAATTACCGACATCGCCTCACCTATAAACATGTCAGCGCCTTATCTTTGGCAATAAAACCTCTGACGAATCGCTACCGGGGGACAATGGGTGCACACCTTTTTAGGGATCCTTAGTGGTAATCAAAAAACTACTCTCAAACTACTTAAACTTGAAAATTAGATGTGGTATTTTAGAATAATTTTTGATTTAACTATTTATAAACTAAACTACATCAATAAAATATTAAAAACATTTATTCTCCATTTTATACGAAAATATATTATAATAAAAACATAGTTTTTGAAACTACCAATCAGTTTTACTTATACCATACGACATATTTAAGAACGAGCTATAAAACACATAGCCTATGGGTAATCACTACTATTTATAGATTTGTTAACGACATTAATCTCCATAGATAATTACACGGATGATAAATGGCTCCACTTTTTGATTAATGAAAATTTCTGCTTATCTTATAGTAAGTAAGTACCTATCAATATCTGAACAAGGAGAGTACATTATTATAATGTTTGCTATTCAGTTTAAGTATAATTAATGTGATTTGGCACACAAAAGTAAGCTAGTTTTTGTATTTTCGTTCCTAGTTAAATAGTTTTTACCTAACGACAAGTACCTATATTAATTACTAGATATAATATATGTATCTGTTTAATTACAACAGTGATCGTAACCATTTAGTATTTTATTGGTGTTTAAATGTCATGTAGTGATTTATTTATATTTCATCACGTTACCAAGCTTTGATTAAAAAGCTCGATAAATATATTTCGAAACATGTTTCATTCATGCACTGTGTGTCACTGATGCCGTTTTAATTAAAATCGATTTTATCATTTGTAGCTCGTTTAGGCTATTTAATGTTTTATTAATTTTGTACGTCCTTTTTACAGATATTGACTTATTTGATTCTATAATAAATGTAGTTAATATACTTGTTTGTTTTTATTAATTCCAGTCACATGTGTAATGTTTTTTTTTGTTATTAAAACTATAAATTGTTAAATCTAATAACAACTTGAAATAACATATAAAGTGACCTTAATATGTTATTTCATTTACATTAATTAAAAAGTTAAAATGCTTCTGTGATGACTGCAGTATTTAATGCATTATTCATGATACCTAGACGAAAATATTGAGCAAAGGAAATATAAATTACGTATTTAACATTAATAACGTGATCTTTATTTTCATCTATTTGATATTTTATTCTAAGATATGGAAATTATAAGTAAACATACTAAATTAATTGCAAAAATAAAATCATTTTAAATTAATAATAGCAATCAAATAAATAAAAACATTCCATGTCACTCTAAAACTATAGGTAAGTACCAAAATATGTTGTGTATCATTTTTTTTAAAACTTCATGAAGCTTATTCAATTCCTATAATTGATATAGCGAAGCAACCTAAGATTTCTGAGACCTATCCTTGAACTCTTGGGCGTTTGTATGTATTCCTATCTATGTTTGTGTGTCTAATCGTTAACAGTTAACTTAATCGCTTATAAAATTTTATTGATGCTTGCTAGGTTTAACAAATAGAACTTTGAAGTTTGAATATGAGCTTAATTGGTAGGAAAGTTTTTATTTAAAAGGGTTAGGCAAGATTACATTACCTGCGAATATGTACGGAACCCATTCAACTTTTGTTTGACTTCCTCTTAAAAACAGAGGTTCTGTCGCCTGACACCTCTGTTTTTGTCCCTTTGTTTCCAGCGAGCTATTAGTTCCCGGATTAATTGGTCCAACAGATAACATCAGGATGTTCCGACTAATTCCTTGACTTCAAACAAATTGAGGGTGTGAACGGTTTTTGTGATGCTCTTATTTATTAAGTTTGACGACGACGCGTCGGTGGCGCGCCGAATGAAAGCAAGAGCTTCACGCCCACCGTCGCCCATCAGATGAGATTATGGACAAACTACGTATATTCTTGTCACCGTAAACTTTTTCTCAATAATTATAATTATTTCTAAGTTTCTATAGAACACTGATCATAATTTTATTATACAAAAAAATAGAATGAAAAACATTAAAACCTAGTAACTAAATGATAAAATAGATAGAATGAGGGAAATTATTCAAAATATGATTTTTAACTGTGCTTTCTAAGTTTGAGGTATGATTCGATAATGATTATTATAACAAATAGCTAGAGTAATGAATAGTAAATGAAAGCGGACTAGCGCTCGCCCGCGGCGCTCATTACCCGCCCATTACCGCGTCTCTGTCTGTCCGTCTGTCTGTAACGTGAACTAATGAAGGGACATGCCAGTGGGATGTATTTTTAGATTGCGAGACCTGTATTGTGCTATGATTACGGTAGGTACCTACTCATCTTCATGCTTGTTAAATATGCTACAAATTGTAGGTGCTAGTCTACAATTTGTAGCATACTTTAACCCCGTGGGCCGTCAATTATAAGCGTGGTTTAGCCACGGCTTAGCTTAGATTAGGTTTAGGTATCATTGCTCTTATACGCGTCTACTTTCTGTACTAGATTTCTGTGAAAAAAATATCAGCCTTTGTCTAAGCACGGGCATTGTAAAGAAGTAGGTACACAGTCGAAACTTAATGCTCAAGAGCATTCCATTTCAGATAACTTTTGTATCGACGGATTCAGAGGGAAAGTAATGGAAAACAATAGCTTACCTGCCAGTGCATCCTAACTGTATGTAGGTACCTATAATTGATATCAGAACACAAAACTAACCTACCTCCTGAACTATGAAACGTAGAACATACATGGGGTGATTCAGGTCGGCCACAGAGACCCCAATCGCCCTGTTCCTTTTGGACCATGGTGCCTAAATCACCTATCAGAAATACATTAGCAAATAAACGCTGCTAGTGTCACAATTAGTAAAACATGCATTTTACTATTTATCCGATGGTCATCTGATCTACGAGTATGTAGGAAATAACTAGTAGGTATGTTTCTCAAACTACCTCCCGGTATTCAAACACATTCAGATTCAATTTAAACCTTGTCCAGAAATTGCTTAGAAATTTCATAGAGCCAGCTCCCGACTCAAAAAATTACCGATAGAAATATTACTTTTCACTAAACTAATATAAATTGATTTTTTTGTACGATCGTTGTTAGCAATAAGACCGCTGAATCCAGAGCTTTAGTGTAATATGTACTTATACATAAATTTATAATTATTTAACATAAATATAAATAAAATCCTACTCACTAAGTTTATCTACGTACAATTTTTTTATATTTTTGTTCTCTATGGCTGGTTTGAAAACTAAACACAGCGTTTTTAAGCAAGGAAAAAAGGTTTTACCAAATTACCTAGCGACCTAGCGACCTACCGACTTCTGTGTGGTAGAGTTTTGATAAATAATCCTGTTTTATAATTCGTTAAGGAATCCTGCAATCAAATGACTTAATTATTCATACATATGCATAATTCCGTTACAAAGATAGGTAAGGTAGGTAGGTAGGTAGGTACATGGTCTGGTAATGTTAGACTCTATTTCAGCCGCAAACCAATGCTTTCCCTAATAACCTAGTAACGATGGCATATTCAACGAAAACAATACACATTTTATAACTATAACTTAACGGTTTTGCCCTTACTTTATCATAAAAAATCACCATAAAACATATGAAAATCATATAATCTCAGCGCCTTCCGCAACTCTCAAATGTACCGCCAAATCTTCCCTACGGAATCTGGAGAAGGCCTTATCAATGTGTACGCAATACTCAATACATTTATTGCTTTCACATGTTACATAGATGGAGTTTATGGGTAGGTATCTCATATGAACCCTGTCTTAGATAGGCGGGTCGGAGTTTTGTGTAAAAAAACTACGATAAAATAAAGTTAAAATAAAGGTAGGCAAAGTATCAAGGTATCTAACGTTCGGAATAAAATAATTAAGTAGGTTTAGTCATTTTTGTTTTGTTATATCATTAGTTAAATTATGTACTTAGGTCACCTACGCGCAAGGAACCTGAACAACACCAGCAGGTATATCCTCTCCTCCTTTCTCTTATTCCAAACCAAGT
Source organism: Perizoma flavofasciatum (assembly GCA_958496245.1). Lineage (NCBI taxonomy): Eukaryota > Metazoa > Arthropoda > Insecta > Lepidoptera > Geometridae > Perizoma > Perizoma flavofasciatum. The sequence goes on from OY292442.1 coordinate 9,050,479, forward strand.
CAATGCCAGAAATCCAGCTGAAAGAATAATCTTGTTTGTAGCCTTTTTTATGGCTTGGTCACGACGGAACAAGCAGTAGAATTGACGTTTCAAAGTGATCCTTGTTATTTTGATTAATAAAAAAAAAATGTCTTTTTCTTTATCCCAGCCTGAAGTACCCTCTCTAAACTCGGTCAGATGGTAAGTTCGGAATTGTTAAACGAACTTGGAATAAACAGAACATGATTGAATGTTCGTTATCTATGCGAGATCGAATACTTACAAATTGAATTCCATTCTGTCGTGTTAGAGTTTTAGTTGCCTTAGGACAAGGTTCACTTTCATTATGAGGAATGCAATAATTGTTTTCTGAACATAGCAAGTTCACCTTCTAATTTGGCTGTATCTTCGCTCTACATTATTTAGACGAGGTATTTAAATTTTAGTTGCACTTTTTGGTTACATCTGGTAACCTAGTAAAGTATATGAGACTTTTCACCCGTTATGTCTCCGAGTCGGTAACGCGCGAGTGATATACCTCTGGTGTGGCCAGCATCCATGGACACGGTACCTTGTTAAAAGGTGGATAGTATGCTTGCATGCTACTTTAGCTGTATAAAAAAACACAAGAATGCGCTGCAAGCGATGTTGGAAATACACATCGGGGGTTTAAAATGTATAAATGAACTTAGTATAATAACGACCCTTGCTATATTTCGTGCCGTTTATTTTGTTGTCTGTACTAGAAGTAGCGCAGGTAACCCGACGGGCGACGCGCGCGGGGGCCCGCTTGTACCAACACCCGATACTTTTGACACACGTCCACAAGTACTTACCAAATGTGACGTTTCCTTATTCATCAATCAATATTGCTAAATATTTTTCACACAGCATCATCTCGCCGAGCTTCATAGGTAGTTCATATTCAAGTAGATAAGCAGAGCTTGTGTTATGGGAACTACATGACTGATATACTACTTAGATACATTCCTTTTTTTGTAAATATATACATAGAAACACTCAGACCCGAGAAAAATATTTGCAGATCATACAACCATTAATTTTGTCTTTCGGCGAAAATCGAAATCGCAACCTCCTGTGACTCACGCGGGCCTTCGCTCACTGCGCCACAGTGGTCGTCAAACTAAAAAATCGCATTACCTAATTTAGGTAACGCGAGCCAGCAGAAGCAAGTCAAAAGTCAAAAAGTCCTAATTAGTATGATTTAGAACCGGATTAGCTAGACTTCAAATGCAATTATAGGTACATGTTTATATCCTCGAACATACTCTGCACCTACCTCGCAGTAAGCCACCGTGACTGATGAGCTGGTAACTCCACCGCTAACCAGCTAATTACACAGATTGCCGTTTCCATTGTGCATGATGAATGGACCTCGGTGACAGCTGCTGGTCGTGGGACCACCTTCTACCACCTCTATGTTGGTAGAACCTACTTAGCTCATATTAAGGCCTTATCCGCATTACAAGGTAGCTCAAATTTTAGGGAAAAAAAATTGTTTTTAATAGTTATTTTTAAACATTCCACTCAACTCCAAGGTTGCCTGGCAGAGATTGCTTTTAGCGATAAGACCAACCGTTGTATCACCACAACCTAGTTTATAAGATCCTATGTAAAGTGTTTGTTTAATTCTGGTGTAGGTACCTAATCAATGAAGAGTTACAGTTCGGTCGACGGATCTAGGCAAACTTGAAGTTAGTCGATTGGCTGCGCCTGCGCAACAGGCAATGACACATTTTTTTTAATTCCCACGGCTGACTTCACGTTTGCCTAGATCCGTCGACCGAACTTTATTTATCTATTAAATTACACTCCAAAAGTTGAGTACCATCCAAGTACCTACCTTTCTATTTCCCAATAAATTCCATCAATCAAACACCTTAGGTACATACCTAATTATAACCATGCAATAGTTAACACTAAGATAGATAACATCCTATGAAGTTATCATAGAATGTTATCATCCCTATCATACAATCAACAATATAGTATAGATAACCAGTATCATAGATACATACAATCAATTATATTTAGTTTGAAAGCACACGTAAAACGGATACAAATAATTAAAAAAAATAAAAACGCCCAATAGTTACATACATAGTCCTGACCCCACACTTAGAATCACTGTGTCGTGGGTACCAGGAACTACAAGTTGTGCCACAACACTCAAATCCGGAACTAATAGGTATCTGCAGAACATGCAAATATTGATCCCGCAGCGGGAATCGAACCCGCACCGCTTTCATCTCAGCCAGCTAGGTAACCGAGACAGCCATTGTAATGTAATAAAAAGTGAGCTAAGTTTTTTATTTATTTACTGTATAGGAAAAGCAAACGCGTGATTAACTAATGGATAAACTTATAAAAACCGGAAGCCGATTGAAGGTTTCACGTCTCAAAACAACTTGGAAACGAACATAGTATGAACAGCCTGCATCAAATAGCCAACATGTTTTATGGTTGATTGAGAAAACAATAGCCTACTTATCAATATTTGTATGTTTTGCCGAAAATAAAAACTGCAATAGAATTATTATATTATTTATATAATAATTAAGGAAATCTAAATTGATTAATTATTTATTTTATATTTCAATCACATTGTTATTAGGCTCATAATCAATCATATCAGGGTTATTATACTTAAATACATAAAAAGCTTTAGTCATTAACATTACTTGCCTTATTAATTATATTGAACTTATTATTAACTCAACAATAAAGTAACTAATATGTAGCAACAAATTCACAAACATTTATTGTTGATTTAAAAATACGTTACATATAATATGGTAGGTAAAGTCACTGGATTTAGTCCTGTTGTAGTTATATACTATAATTCGAGTTTACGTGTGTGCGTGTGAATGCTTGATCAATGACTTCGTTGCGTGAAGTGAACATACTGGTTGTGTTCTACGTTATTGTGATTGGCGTCAGACAGGTGGCCTTTCTGCAAGCATTCTGTACTAACTGTCGAAGCATTGAGTGATGTCCTGTCGCCACTTCTGACGGCTTTGATTAACTTCACGAGGCGCTAAGTGTAGGGGCGCTCTGTGAATAGGCGGAAGGGTTCCGTGGAATTAGCTATGCATTAAAATACTGATATTATCGTGCCTTCAATGCTTCGTCAGACCGGGAGTGGATGACTTCATTCCAAATCAGAAGCATGATGGCAAGTTCTGTAAACAACTTTAGGAAAGGATTTGTTACGCGTCGTAAGAGGTTCTGAAATTAATGATTATTAATTAAGAATAGATTTCATATTTAAGTGTTTTATTTTATCTGATTCACGAGTCGGCGTTCGTGTTGTAACTGCTGATTGAAAGTGCAAACGCTGCACTTTCAATCAGCAGTTTAGGTTCATGCTAGGCATGTGACACACAATAAAGAGTTCATCTATCTATCAATCTATAATACCCTTTTACCTATTCATTCATAATCACTCCATAAATTTACCTATTCTTTAAATGTACTTACTTAAGTATAATTATATAGCTCTTAAAAAACGAAACAAACAAATTGTAATAAAATATTAAGATTTTCTTTGAGAAAATCGCAAGAAACTCTTACTCTGTAAATATGTAAACAAACAAGCCCAGTAGGTACTTACTGTCGCTGATCGAGCTCGAGTCACAACATTATAAAAACTACCTCCATACCAGTTCATCGGCAGCTGTCTATGTCTATGTCTATGTCTAGGAATGTCACTAATTAAAGATTACTTAAATAAATCAGCTACTTATAGACGTTGGGAGACTTTTCCACTCCTAGATTTAACTAGATCTTTGTGTACGTGATCAGTTTGATCAATTACCTAATCTTTTGCCAAATAATATCAGAGATCAGCCTTTTAAAAGGTTTAAAAGTATAGGAAATGTCATGAGTAATCACATATCTATTCCATCCATATTGTTTCCAAAATGTGTCGATAGGCCTCAGCTCAAATAAGAACTTTATAGCCCAAATCATTTCATTACCGTTTGGTAGTGATCTGGATCAGTTCAGCTATCTATATATAGATCGTTTGCAACGTTCTTAGATAGATAGATGTTTCATCTATACTTTTATACTGGTACACTTTCCCATCATAACATAATTCAATAAAAAAATGTTGGATATTTTCACACAGCATCATCCAGCCCAAACTAAGCAGAGCTTGTGTTATGGGAACTACGTGACTGATATACTGCTTATATACATTTTTTAAATACGTACATTTAAACATAGAAAACACCCAGACCCAGGACAGATATATGCAGATACACTCATTTGGTCCGCGGCTGGAATCGAACCCACAACTTTCTATGTCTCAGGCGGGTCTTCGTCCACTGCTCCACAGACATCATCATAGGAACTTTGTCTTCCCAATAATTTGATTAACCTAATATAATATCCTACGTTATATTGAAACATATAACTCACTAAAGCCTGCTCTACACTAGATAAATGAGGTTTGGTGCGAGGCGGCGCGGCGGCGGTGTGTACCTGGCTGAATGTGCCGTCCACCTGCTCCAGACAGTGGATGCTGCGAGGCCGGGCTGAGAGCACGTCTCCTCGAGATGAGACGCAAGCTAACACGCGCGAACCTAAACTTAATATATTTTTTATGATTGTGAAAAACTGTGAAAATTTGTTTAAAAGTGTTTTTTTTTGTTAAACTGATTACGGAAACTTTTTATAAAAAAAATTATCTTTCTATTGCAATTTTTCGCGGAAAAAGTTATATATTTTATGAGCTTTCGATAACTACGTTTTTGAAAAAGTTAAGGTATGAAACTACGATTACGTTGGTATTTTTCAGAGGTAGAAGGAACCCAAAAAAAATACGCTGACAACTTTATTCCCCACGATGGTCATCCTCAGATACATACTCAGTGAGTAGATCTTTGAAGATACCAAATAGGGTAGTAGTCAGAGGCAGGTCCAAACATTACATTTTGCACGTGCCCGCGTTTCGCAAGTAGTAAGCATTCCACGTGACAGGTTGCAAGCACATCACATAGAAGTCAACTTTACTCTAGAGGTAACCTTCTGAAGTATCAATATGATAATCTTAAAAAAGTCTTCACTGATTGTTTATTTGCAAGAAATTAAAACCTAAAGGAAGGGTCATTTATTTCACCATAAATAAAATAAATATATAATTATATTATTGGCTGTTATACGAACACAAGGCAAGTTAATTTTGTTTACAAATTTAGTTTAAATATTACCTAAAACGATCTATTGTTTACAAAAATACTTAGTTTTGAGACTGTTCGGTACTTTATAGGTAATTCGATTATTCCCAGACAAAATAATAAAAATGAAAATTTCATTAAATTTTTAGAAATTAATTGTCTGCATTCACTGTTTACTGAATAAAGTAAAACTGTTTGGAATATTTAGTGAGATATTTGACAGCACTCTCGTGACTGTCAGGGTCTGATGATGGAGTGGAAAGAGGATCCAGGTAACTTTTAACATATAACTAATAAATTAATATACACCAATTTCCACGTAATAGTCCTCATCCCACACTAGGATTTCCTGGGTCGTGGGTATCTGTAACTACGAGTACCGTGGTACCACAACACTATCTGCAGAACATGCAAACGTCTGTCCCGCAGCGGGAATCGAACCTCTTGCGTCGCAGCCGGCAACTCCCCCGCCGCGCTACCGACGTCACATTGATAAGAGTATCTTTAAACCTTAAAAGGGCAGAAGTAGAGAAGTTACTGCGTCTGTAACCATCCTACTTGTCCGACTCAAAGGACCAGGGTTCTAGACAAATACCACTTTCTGTTGGCGTTAACGCCTGCGGAAAGATTGAATTGTATGGGAATGACATTAGCTGTGGAAATGTCACGTGACAGCTGCCAAGTTTTACCTTGACAAATTTGCGTTAGCGTGAAAGGAAAAGTAAGCATGAGGTATTTGTCTAGAACCCCTGGCAGAATAATTTCCTATCAAATTTACCCAGCTTGGCCTATTGTGCTAATTGTGTGGTCCTGGAACAGTCCTACTGATCAGACATGCCTATGTTTTTGAAGTTAGCAAAGCTGAGGTCTAAAGAAAATGGACTCTTTTCAATTTTAGTTTGGATAGCTGATTTTGTGTGATGCCCTCCCTGGTTGCGGGTCGATTCCCGCCGCGGGACAAATCCTACTAATATCACAAACGTGAAAGTTTGTGAGGACGGATGTTTGTTACTCTTTCACGCAAAAACTACAGAACGGATTTTGATGAAATTTTACAGTAATATAGCTTATACATCAGAATAAAACATAGGCTACTTTTTATCCGGGTACCACGCGGGTGAAGCCGTGGAAAGAAGCTAGTGTTTGTATAATCTGCAAATATTTGTCTCGGGTAAAATATAAATAAGAAGTAATATCAGTCATATATAGTTTCTATAACACAAGCTTTGCTTAGTTTGGGGCTAGATGATGCTGTGTAAAAAATTTCCTGCATTATTTAGTTATTTTCTATGTGTACGGGGATGCGAACTTAATACGGACAGTTTCCAAGTAAACGAGCTACGAGGCGTTCCACCACTCCATCACAAAGAATCCGGATGTAAGCCGACTCATTGTTACAAGGCCTTTTTGGAAAAATATTCTGTCTCTCTCTAGCCTTTACTTTTACTAAAAACGGGATATTTGCCTTTTTTTATGTGATGATTAGACAATCTGTCATACGACCTGATGGTGCGCGGTTACCGTAACCTATGGAAGCTTGCAACGCCGGAGTAATCAGACACGCGCTGCCAACCCTGAGTTATAACGGGTTAGGGAGATGTGTCTGTCATTTGAGCAGCACCTTTGAGCCGGAACCCAGCAATGCCAGCAATGCCAGCAATACTGCTTCGCAACAGGAATAGTTATGGTGGTACTCTTTCACAAGAAACATTACTATATCTAATAATATAAATAAATAAATAAAATAATGTTGGACATTTTTCACACATGACTGATATACTACTCATATACCTTAATTTTTTTGTAAATACATACATATTATACATAGAAAACACCCAGACCCGAGACATTATTTATCTATTGGGTCATTATTTCTCCGCAAACAATCAGCAAAATGAACTCAGCAATTAATTGCTAACTTTAGTGAACACCTAACCACATATATTATAATACGTCTAACGCAGGCGCATGTAGCTGTCAAAACTGTCACGAAATGGAGCCGAGTTCAAAATGTCACGCAAACATTGTGACCTTTGAAGAATCAGCAGAAACTCAACATCACTCAAGGTCTATCCATCTTCAAACACAATATAATAATTATCTCTGTTTTATAATGAGTATCACAAAGTTATAAAATGAACAAATACCGCTTTGTGTGTTTAAAAACCAATAAATATATTAAGAAACCTATAAAATTAATTACACAAAAATAAACGTCAGCGTATGTAATGACATAAAAATACATAAATTAGTAAATAATATATAAAATGATAAGAAGTATGTTATCTTACAAATCGAACGGAAAAGATAAATTATTTACTTTACATTTTTTATATAAATTTAATTTAAAACTTCTAGGAACTATAAATAGATTTTATTTTAAAGAATATTGAAAATTAATCCATTTATTAGGTCGCAAGATTTTTACCCGTGACAAAAGAAGCCTTTATATGCATCTGCTGTAAGAGATTGTGTGTTTGTTCGTATGTGGTATATCTGTTACTATTCATCTCCAAAACGGCTCATCAGATTGTTATGAGATTTTTTGAAACCGATTCAAGGATAAATACTTAAATAAAAATAAATAATGCTGGACATTAGCAAAGCATCATCTGTCCCCAAACTAAGCAGAGCTTGTGTTATGGGAACTACATGACATTTAATTAAGTTGAGCAATAATATTCTTAAATATAACCATTAAATGTTAGTGATAGATCGGTTATAAAATTGCTATTAACTCAACTCTTCACTAATTAATTTAAAATTTAACGACTTAAAAAGGACTCGTTTGAAATAAGTATAAAAGTGATTGGTCTGTGACGGCCCGTCTCAGCATATAACATCCAACAAATATAGTAAAGGTATAATACCACGGTACCGCGGTACTCGTTGTTCCTGATACCCACGACACAGAGAATCCTAGGACTTTGTATTCATTTATATAGTCATTTATTTTGGTACACAAAATAGATTACAATCAAATGCTTTAAATTCCTCGTAGATGATGCGTACATAATCATGGTTTGTGAAAAGCAGTAGATACTTACATCGTGAAGTAAGTTACAAAAATGTGTACCTATGTATCTGTTGGCGGTTTATTTATTTATTTTTATATATTTATTCACAGACTCAAAAAGTTGTTAAATGTGAAGTAGAATTCGTAAATTCTTGTGACTCCATAAATGCCAATACAAAGTGCTTATTAATTGGATTGTTTCATTAATTATTTATAAGTGAATATACTACGATGTGGACTGAATGCTGCTTCCGTATGTGACTATATTTACTAATAGTCTTGTGAAATTTAGAATTATTTTACAATTGGAAAGTGGTCTTGATAGCCAATTACAAGTAGCTATGTTATAATAATATAGGTACTCGTTTATTTCAGTAAAAAATCCGATCAAATGATTGAAAATACTTTATTGTATACGTACATAATTCATAATGTAAGACATATTTTTTCACGAACGGTATCGGTTAAAGCTTCGACTAAAATTTCAACTGATACCGAGAGTCTTCATCAGAGTGAGGTCTTCGTGAGTTGAAACATAGTCGATGCCTAGTTGATCTAACTTTTTAAAACGAAAGTTTTATAAGTAACGTAAATGCCGCAAATTATTAAAAAAGAAAACTGTGTGCTTTTATGAGAAAACAATTCCACCTTTATTAACTTTAATGAGCAATAAACAGACAAAATATGTGTGATTTAGTAACAATAAACAAAATAGCTGTCCCTCTCGGGCATATCTCGTAAAAACACTATAAATAAATCACCTACTGTTTAGTTGTCGCTACTCTGCCACAAGAACTCGCCACATTCATACAGACGGTATAGAAAGAGCTGGTTCACTCACTCACGTCCACAGCTCACTCTATTTCAAAGAGCAGTAGATGCATTGCACCCAGCTCACTTTAGACTGATAGATAGGTAAACTATTGCACAACAAATAAAATAAAAATACAAAACACAGGAATTCTTAAACGGGTGGTCTTATCGCTAAAAACGTCCCTTTGTTGGATGGAATAAGATAAAATTAAGAGACGGCGGTGGACCAGTAACCCTATCATGGAATATAATCTCGTACATACATAACATATATACATATCCTATAAGTACAATATACATACCAATAATAGTAATAAAATATGTACCAAAAAAACAATTAACTAGCAACTCTGAGATATCGAATGAAAAAGGTCGTATACCATTACTTAGCAAGTAATTTTGACAATCTCTTGTGGCCGCGGGACAACTGTTTGTATAATATGTAAATATTTTTCTCGAGTCTGGTTGTTTTTATGTATAACTAGCCTCTGGCTACGACTTCGTTCGCGTGGTTCCCGGTTAAAAAGTAGCCTATGTGTTATTCTGATGTGAAAGCTACGAGTATATTACTGTAAAGTTTCATCAAAATCTGTTTAATAGTTTTTGCGTGAAAGAGTAACAAACATCGATCCTTACAAACTTTCGTATTTATAATAGTAGTAGGATATGTATTTATTTACAAAAAAAAATATGTATAAGTAGTATATCAGTCATGTAGTTCCCATAACACAAGCTCTGCTTAGTTTGGGGCTAGATGATGCTGTGTGAAAAAGGTCTAGCATTATTTATTTATTTATGTTTTTATTTGATGATTTTATAGAGCTAAGACGTTCTATAGTTGTATAGATGATATACTGGTCACTGGTTGGTTCTGTTTTCAATCATATGACTCACTTGAGTGTTTAAGGTCATATTTAATCATTTACCCATCTAATATAACTGAACACCATTTGCTTGAAAAGTAATTGCAGATGACGTTGATTTCCAGTGAATAATTATTTATTTTTAAAATGCGCATCAAATTTTTTTATCATAGCTTTATTGTACTAAAATGATATAGCTACTGTCTCTTTCCTATGACATTTATCTAATTGGTCATAAAGAACTACTTGGTCAATCATTTCATATTTTTATGTCGAATATTTTTGATGGATAGAGAATGAGTTGTGAAACAGTGAATGGGAGGGTGCGTGTGGGATGGTCGTTATTAGGAAATTTGGTGATGGGTGTGGCTGGTTCCTTTTTGAGAAATAATTGCTTTGCAGAAATAGTTGAAGCTAAGATCATGTGGAATCGTTTACGGCTGATATTAATTTTGTTTTCTTAACATTAACTTTTAATTGTTAAACTTGTTCCGTCAGGTCATTTGCTAAATCCTGTTAAAATTGACTTTATGCACAAAATAGTAATAAAAATAATAATTAATATAATAAGTTTAGGTATCAACTATAAACAATATTGGCAATAAAATGTCAAAGAATCTTCTGTTTTTGTGACACTTCAAATGAGGTGATATTTTAATGCTAATTAATTATTAATAAACTATACAAATTAACATTTAACGTCTAAAACAGCTAGGAATCAAGTTTTCGCACTATTTCAATTCAACGGTACCTACCTACTCTATCACAGAAAACAATGTGTAAGCTCGGACACTGCGAGGAAGCTCATTCTATTTACTATTATAAAGATGATTCATCATTCTTCTATCTTTGCGCGCGGTATTCACTTTATTAAACCTCTGTGGCGCAGTGGGCAAAGGCCCGCCTGGGACACAGAAAGTTACAGGTTTGATTCCCGCTGCGGGACAAATGTTTGTATGATCTGCAAATAATATTTATTTCGGGTCTGGCTGTTTTTTATCCTACTAATATTATAATCGCGAAAGTTTGCGAGGATGGATGTTTGTAACTCATTCACGCAAAAACTAATGAACGGATTTTTATGAAACTTTACAGTGATATAGCTTATACATCAAAAATAACACATAGGCTACTTTTTATTCGGTTACCACGCGGGCGAAGCCGAACCTGTAATTATATAATATGTATGTATATACAAAAAATTTATATAAGTAGTATATCAGTCATTTAGTTCCAAAAATACAAGCTCTGCTCAGTTTGCTATGTGAAAATGTCCAGCACTATTATTATTATTTACTAGTTGTTGCCCGCGGCTTCGCCCGCGTGGTATGTTAATAAAAGTAGCATATGACCGTCTCCAGGCTTCAAACTACATATATCCAACTTTTGAATGAATCGAACCAAGGATTACAATTTATTCAAAGTTTAGAACTCAATTGCACACCCAAAGGGTAGTTTTGAAAAAATAAAAAATACGAGTTTCATTATTTACTTTAAAGTTTATTTGTACAGAGCTCTTTAGGGATCGATTTTCGAAAATTAGATTAGCCTTTGTGTTATTCCAGATCCTAAACTATCTACATTCCAAATTTCATCAAAATTTGTTTAGTTCGTACGGAGATACGTGGTAACAAACATTCACACACACACACACACACACACACACACACACACACACACACACACACACACACACACACACACACACACACACACACCACAAACACACACACACTGACTTTCGCATTTATTATATTAGTAGGATTTATTATTAATAACTGATCTGATTGTTTATGACACATTGTAATCAATATGAAATGAATAAACATGTCATGTAATAGCCACATGCATAGTCTTGACAGTCGCAGTCTCTAATACCCATGACACAGGGAATTCTGGTCCACACTTGAATCCCCGTGTTATGGCTATCAGAATAGGTACCTACTTTAATGAAAACCGTTACATACACCAATCACATTAATTAAAGATACAGGCCCGAGTTCCACCTCTGGTGTTGCAAGCGTCCTTAGGTTACAGTAACCGGTTACCAATAGGTGAGCCGTTTTAGTTGTATAGAACAAAACAATGCTGTCATAGTAAAATGACGTTGATTCGGACATTATTAAAAGAAAGGGAAAGCAACAATTTTAGTGCTGTTATATTTGTCAGATTAAAGTTTTCCATACAAGTTTAATTGTGATATCAAAACACACTGACTATAAACACGAAAGAGCGACTCGTAAACTAATTTGACAGGAGTACAATTCTTGCCATCTCTTTCTTGCGTGCACTATCAGTACAAGAGAGCGACAGTATAAAATAATAGGTAAGTTTTGTTGGTGTTCTGAATCGAGGCCACTTACATTAATAATCCAACTACTATTATAAACGTGAAAGTTTGCGAGGATATTTGTTACTCTTTCACGCAAAAACTACTGAACGGATTTTGATGAAACTTTACAGTAATAAAGCTTATATATCAAAATAATAGATCGGCTACTTTTATCCGGGTATCACGCGGGCGAAGCCGTGGGCAGAAGCTTGTAACAAAACAATAACAATCCGACAGAGTGAGCCAGCTGTTACCGTTCTCAGCTGTGACGTAACGGTGCTATTCGGAATGGAAGCGATGTGAACCGACCCGAGATACATATATTAAACTAATATTGATATGAGACGATGATCGTTTGTTGATCTCTTGATTGTATAACTACCTTGATAGTCATTTTTTTCCCGCTTATTTGTCAGGTAGCTAACGGTAACAAAATGTTATTAAATGGTTGTATATAATTGCATAGTATTTACATAATTTGTCGTTAAAGCAAAATACTGTATATGATTACTTAGGTATCAAATCAAAAATCAAATCAAAAATTTATTTATTTGGGTCAAAAACAACATACAAAAACTTGAAAGAACGGTAATATCCGCAGAAGTTTGAAAACTGTGTCGCGAATATTAGCGCCCTCCTCCGAAAAGTACCTCCGAAAGGTACTAAGGACTTTGCTTTGACCACACCGTCAAATCTAAATTCTTGTTAACAATGATTGACTAAACAGCACTATGCAGGCCGTTTATGGCAGATTCAGCTCATTTAAATGTTTTCTGGAAAATATTTCTATTACCGTGCATTTTGTAAGTAATATAATGAAAATGTTATCTCTTTAGGTATTACTGACACCAAGTACCTATTATCATAAAAGTCAACAGACAACATAAAAACTCTGCATAAACATTATTGAATTAAATCCAACGCTATGTGTCTCGTCTCATTCCATAAAACAAGCTTAGCTCACTGAAATATAAATGGATTTGTGCAAAAGGTGTAAAATCGCGAGATTAGAGTCAACTTGAATCGATTGTTGTGACAAATCATTTGTATCTGTCAGTCGGATTAGCAGCTAGCTGTAGAAGAAAGTGTCGGACGCGACTAATAGTCGCAGCGCCAAGTTTTATAGGTAGAGTTCTAACCGTGGAGGGAGATACGTTCATGTTTAGTCTAGGTGCGCTATAAAAATAAAAGCAAAGTATATCCCCATCAACAACTAAAGAAATCTATCGCTGTGCAAAGATTTCTTCGAAACAGTGCCATGGCAAACAACAGGAAAGCATATAGAAGCATATAAGCACATCAGTTATAGAACCTTTTACGAGCTTTTAATGTTACTTGGAGGCAAATGGGCATACGATCGTTGTAACAAGGAACAGATTAAACTGTTTAGGATTGAAAAGTTCTATCTATCCCTTGTCTTGCTAACAGGGAAACATTTATCATCCTAACTGGACAGAGCAGGGGGACGAACAAGAATAATTCACGATTGCCGTCGTTCACTTAATATATGCGACAGCGGGGACTGGAAGCTGCGACTTTCCACATAAAGTCGCGTTTTAAGTTTTCATTCATTGGTTTAGTGTTTGATGGAATTGGTGAAGGCGGAGTTAGTCGGAATTACGGCCCGCTAATAGGACGCAAGTTATGGCTAAGAGGCCGTATTCTATAAGTATAGGGTTTGTAAAAATACTCGAGTGCGAGATATTTTTATGGGACTCCATAACTATGGCAGCCATAGAGGTAGTTGGTTGTTTTTGCAACAATTTAGGATTTGCCTCTCGGATGGTTGAAATGTAAAAATAACTGATGAACTTGATTTTTTAACAGCATTCTCATGTCCACAAGTCTATTTGTTAGCTTCAATGAGTTGTTGCATTTTACGAGTTGAGGTCTAGACAAATACCACTTTCTGTTGTCGTTAACGCCTGCGGAAAGATTGAATTGTATGGGAATGACATTAGCGTTGGAAATGTCACGTGATAGCTGCCAAGATTTACCTTGACAATTTTGCGTTAGCTTGAATGGAAAAGTATGCCTGAGGTATTCGGTTTGTATTCGGATTTTATATAAATATCATAATGCTTAAAACTCAACGCATGCGCTACGAATATGGACAGAATTATGCGTTATTTGATACAAACAAATAAAAAACTTTTACAAAAAAAAATATTTTTATTTTTTACGGTTTTTTTATATGATTTATTTAAGTTCAAGCGCACATGTTACGAAATATAAAATTAAACAATATTTAAAATATAAAATAAAATAATATTTGATGGTCAGTTTCTTAGTGTTAATATACCTCTATAAAACAGATCAAAATCGGGATAAAAATTTGCTTGTAGTGCAAATATTTTTTTCTTTTCTTGGTGTTGTGGTACCACGGTACTCGTAGTTCCTGACACCCACGACACAGGGAATCCTAGTGTGGGGTTAGGAATAGGTTTATTTAATTTACTATCTAGGTACACTGAGACAATGATGTGTTGGTTTTTTGAAATAAGTCAATGGATATTGAAAGCATTCCTATTTTGCAAGATGCCAGAAAAATATTACCACAATTTCATAATTTCTTTCTTCGAAGACTTTCTCCTTCGCTACCAGCTGTCATTCAGAGCTGCCTGTCTGTGACCAGTCTGCTAAAGTCTAGTTTTTGTCATAAAACCACGTGTCCACTAAAGTGAAGGAAGTGCACTCTCCAGCTACGGCGCGTTTTTTCGCCGGTCATTGGTTTCTTCTTGGTCAATCTTTAGCTTTAGCTTCAGTAGTAAATATTCGCGATCGGTTAATATAAATATATGTTTTTACGAGTCTAATCGTGTTTATCTTTTTATTATTTTCCTGACGTTTCGACTGTGTCACAACAGCCGTGGTCACAGGATGACTGACCAATACCTTTGATATTGCAATACCTTTGATATTGCAAGCGTCCATAGGTTAAAGTAACTACTTATCAGCAGATAAGAAAAAAAAAATAAGTATCACTACCGTCTCATACAATGCAATGCTTTTTAGCATTATATTCGCCTATGTACTACAATAAAGAATTTTCTATCGATCTCCGCTGTAGTGGACGGGTAGCTTTATCGCGGACATTTAACAAAAGTCAAGTTTTTATCAAGTTCTTATCAACGTATACAAGTAGACATGGGAATTGAATCAACGAACATGATCGCAATGTTGTTGTCGACAGAAAATGTCACGAGGATTTTAAAACAATTTGATTATCATCTGTGCTTAACCACAGTTTAGCCACCGTATCATTTAACGTCGGGTTAGTGTTGTTTCACTGACCTAACATAAGCGGTCTCATCACGAAAGATGGTTTAAATCGGTGGTTTATCTTTTAGAGATAGGTCAGACTTTTGAATCCTGATTTCAAGACAAATTGTTAAAGCAAACAAGATTTATTATTGAATGTTAAAATAAATCAGGCGTCAGTCAATTTGACATTTAAAAAAGAGGTTTGTCCGCAAATAACTGGTAAAAGATAAACCAGGCGGCCACCTAGTTTATTTCTATCATAACTCAATCTATTTTTGAGAACCTAGGTAGGTACTTTATTTTGGTAGCCAATTATTATGTGTATTATTTTTTAATACACACATTTTAATGGTTCGAAGATTTTTTTAATATCTTATGGACCTTAGTCGCTTTGCCATAACATTATTTTATCGATAAGACAGGTATACAATTTAAACCTTGGTTAAGTTGCTCTGACAGAACTCGCGTTTAACTAGAGTTTAGTCCACCTATCGTAATGAGGCCGATAGTGGCCAAGAAAGAACAAAGTAAGAAACAGTGAGTAAGGTACGAGATTCTCCAAAAAGGACGTTTTAAAATTTTTAAAGGGTTACCAACGCGCGTGTTGATGTTGCAAACGCCCTTATGTTGCGGCACAAATATTGTAATACGTTACGGTAACCGCTTACAAACAGGTATGCTTGTTTGCCACCTTGGTAGTTTATAAAAAACAAGGAATAAAAAAATAAGGAATGAGTATATCAGGGCAAGTTGAAAGTAGCACCCGTGATGGAAAAGTTGAGGAGTAATAGATTAACATGGTATGGGAATGTCATGAGGAGAGAAGAATGACACATTACGAGAAGAGTGTTAAATATCAATGTGGATGGAAATAAAAGCAGAGGTAGGCCAAAGAAAAGATGGATGGATTGTGTGAAGAATGACATGATTAAGAAAGGAGTGAGTACTGAGATGACGGCTGATAGAGGAGAGTGGAAAAAGACAACATGTTGTGCCGACCCCACGTAATGTGGGATAAGGACAAGAAGATGATAGTAGTTTATAAAAAAAAGGATTGTGCGACATTGTAAATAATTTTAATGATGGTCATGAATTAGCTTCTATTCAAAGAGATAACAGATTATGTAACATTAAATAACGTTATCAGGTCTGTGGTAATCCTCCACTATTTGTCACCTGTCAATGCTGTTCTAACGATTACATGACTTAATTTACCTACAAGTATTTTGTAGGTTGCCTTTCAGGGTTCCCTACACATGGTGCCAACGGGATCATTTTACCAAGCCTGTATCTTTATAATCGTTATATGACAATAATGGGTAATTATTTTGCCCATTATTTTGGGTAAATAAGGCTGCCTTTAGGCGCGTCTTAGTATAAGGCATTCACCGCGAACCCGCGCTACTCTGAGCCTTCCCTCCACGGCCCGCGATGTTGGCGACGTCGTCTGCCCAACTCACTGCCGGAACACATCTTACCAGAATGTGTGTTTTAAGGCCAATGTAATGTCAAACAATAAAAAAATCAACAAGTCAAAATCCAAGAATTAAAAGTCTCATAGCTATGTAGGTTTACTATGTAGCCTCTAATATAATATATATATGTATACAAAAAAGTACAAAGTCATAAAAAATCACGCTTCTACGTAAAAATATGTGATCTCGAACCATCGATCTCCGAGTTAGATTCGGAATTGAACTTAGCCGGTTTTATTAAGTATTCCAGAACGAGCAATATTTTGAATGTTATACAATATCTAGTCTCCGGTTTCCTCAAGTGGCAAAGACTATAAACGCCAAAGTTAAATTATAAAATAATCTAAATTGATTGATTCGCGTCGAAGTTACGATCTCCCACTAACAAGCAATAAAGCACAGCGAAGTTGTAAACTCAGGGCTATCAGTCAGCGGCTAGTGATGGGATCTACCGGTCACAAAACGGACAGTGTTGTAAATATGGACACCCACTCGAATAGGGCTGGGAGGGAAATTGACGACCTCTGTGGCGCAGTCGACGATGGCCCGCTTCAGACACAGAAGGTTGTAGGGTCAATTACCGCCGAGGGACAAATGTTTTTTTTAATGATCTGCTGATAATTGTCTCGGGTGTAGGTGTTTTCTATGTATAATATGTACATATTAACAAAAAAAGTAGTATATGAGTCATGTAGTTCCCATAACACAAGCTCTGCTTACTTTAAGCCTTTGACTTAGATGCTGTGTAAAAATGTCCAGCATCATTATTTATTATTATTTACGCTTTATTTAGATTTAGAAAATTTATTTGTACAGAAAACAGATTAAAATTACTGATAAAAATTATAGTTTAGTAAATGTATCACCATATTCTACTAAGTTCGTATATAAGTATACAAATATTCATCACATTTATTAACAATAAAATTCAATATACTAGGCGACAAAAAAATAATGTCAACAAAGGGATAACTATTCAATTGATATCTTTAGTGATTTGTGATTATTTCGTATGGAATTTTTGAACAACATCCTAAAATGATAGCTGTACCACAGATATCATAATGCTGTATCAAATCACGATGATTTCAATTCGTTTTTTTTTTTCTGAAGGACGTTATTGCTGCCGCGACGCAGAGTGTTTCAATTCTAAGCCTTGTACGTGCTATTACGTGGTCTCGAACTAAACACAAAACAGAGTTTCAAATCGGTTTGGCTGCTTCCTACCAGATTATTAACAAATATCCAAACATCTGAATTTTAGCTATTGTAATATTACTAGCTTCTGCCCACGGTTTTCGCCCGCGTGGTAGCCTTTATGTATAAGCTATATTACTGTAAAGTTTTATCAAAATCCGTTCTGTATAGTTTTTGTGTGAAAGAGTAACAAACATCCATTCTCACAAACTTTCAATAGTAGTAGGATTAGGATACACATATTTGACGAACACACGGTTCGATTTTCACCAAACAAAACATATTTTGTTGACAAAATCTACCTTAAACTGGTCTCTAGTTTACTTGATGCCTTAAAGTAGGTACTCACATAACAGAACTATAAAACTTGCTGATCTTGTAGAGAAATGACGCTGTTTGAAAATACAGTTCTGCAAATAGGAGAATAAACTGCTAACTACTCTAAATGGCCCACTTTATGATCGGATCGCGGCTTCACCTCAGATTATTAGGTTTCACAGTAATGGCGACGTAGACTGATGAATCCAATCTCACTGTGGCCAGATTTGTTTTTTATACCACTAAAGTGGCGAACAAGCATATGGCAACCTATGTACTCTTACAACAGCAGAGGTACCTATCACTTGCGCGTCCCCGACTCTGACACATTACGCTGTAAAGTCTCATGTGCCGGTAATTTCACTGTAATTTCACCGGCACCTTTGCCCATCAAACCCGAACACAGCAATGCAAGCATTACTGCTTGACGACAGAATTCATATCGTAACATCTACGTGTTCCTAGACTAGGTAGGTTAGTGCTTAATATATATTTTTAGAGAAAAGCTTGAGCTTAATTATGGGAACGCATGTTGTCTGTAAAAAAGTTTTTTTTATATAAGTTTCGTCATTGACTAGCTATGCCACGATCACCCTCGGCTCCTAACCCACCGCGTCGCATCGCCCACCCGCGCTATTACTTTTTTAGCTCGATTCCTAAGGCACAAGAATTGGACTATCTTTGGAACTACCGGTCGGATTTGAGAAAATATTTTTGCATTTGATAGCTCAATTCATGAGAAGGTTATATACTATTTAACATCAAGTTACGAGCCTTAGGAGCCGAGCAAAATAAGTAATAGAGCAGGCGGGCGATGTGACGCGGTGGGTCGGGGGCCGAGGGCGGCCGTGCCACTGCTTGTCTATACTAATATTATAAAGAGGAAAGATTTTTTGTTTGTTTGTGTGTTTGTACCGAATAGACTCAAAAACTACTGCATCGTTTTAACCATTTTTTCACCAATAGAAAGCTAAATTATCAGGAAGTAACGTAGGCTATAATTTATTTTAATAAAAATAGATATCCTTAAAAAATCAATAATGGAAAGTAGCAAAATTTTATCTATAAAGTTCATTATTTGGCGTGCGCTGAAAAAACTATTGATGATACATAAAAATTATCTACTACATGATTAAAGTACTCATTATTACCTACAACAAAGACCTCGAGGGAATATATCTGACTATCATAGTTAAGTCACAATATGATCGGATGTTGATTTAATTAATAAATAAAATGAATAGCAGCTTTTGTGTCCTAAAATTTAATAACATCCTCGGAAGAAACAAATGAAACTTGATAGGCACATAGCTGTTACCTGTAGCTGGTAATTTTATCCCGATATTCCCACGGAATCGAAACTTACGCGGGTGAAACCGCGGGGCGCAGCTAGTAGTATTATAAACTGTGTAAACGAAGCAATAGTTTCTGATGAGTATCTGATTAAAAATACTTATTGGTTAGTCTGCTCTGTGTCATCAGTTTCAAAAAAATCACATACTTTTATCTACACAGTAATTATATACCTACTTACTTAGTCTAATAAATTTCATAGTTCTGTTAATGTTCCTGCATATTCTTCGAGATAGATACATAAATAGTAAAACGATTTATTGCACACCAAATAAAAAATAAAAACACAGGAATTCATAAACATACAATGTACAATGTAAGACGGCGGTGTACGAGTTAACCTATATTATAATATATGTATATGTAATCATAATCATATATCATAATCATAATTACTACATATCTAAAGGAGTTTCTAGTGACATACCTATTGACAGACAACGCAGAGTCTAAGTCGCTGCTCCAGAGACTGACATTTGGAGGATTCATATTTTATTAATACGGAATGTTGAGCTTTTTTTTTTCAAAACATTTGGTCAAAATTTATGATAAAATATAAAATTTTCCAAACTAACTCTGAAACCAAACTAACTCTGGGGTGAGTGGGTTGTTAAAGTTTGTATGGGATGATTTTAACGTGTGGTCCGATTTTCTTGAAACTTGGTTTGAATTCTATAAATTCAACTGGATAACGCTTTATTTAACGTATCAGACACTAAAATAAAAACCGGACACGTGCAAGTTGAACTCGCGTGGAGAGGGTTCCGTACGATGGATATTATCTACCATATTTATATGTAGTACGAATAATCATTTATACCAAGAACAAACTAAACTTTGTAGTTGAAATATAATGAAGATTGCGAGGGGCGAAAGACACTCATATTATGTACCAATGACAGCGCGGACGAAGTCGCGGGCGGATAGCTAGTATAATATAATACTATTCTTAATATCCTTAGACAGTCGTATAGAGATGTTGCGTGATGGATTGTATCTCGAGCAGGCTCTCAACAATTACTTGGAATAATCGGATGTTTTATTTGAAAATGATCTGGACCTCCAATCACGAAGATAATATTATCTGTCAAAATATAATTTGTATCAATAAAAACATAATCGGATAAAAATGCAAAAACCAAATCGTACGACTATTAAGTTATTAAATCTGTATAGAGATTTATTTCAATAAATTATAAGCCGTTACTCTGAATAATTGTTTTATTATTTATTATTATAAAGAGTCAAAGTTTATAAATTGGTTAGTTTGGATTTAGGAGTTAATCTCCGAAACAAACCATCCGATTACAAAAATTCTGACAATAATATTTAGAATGGCTATATATGATCCCGTTAAAATAAAATAACTTTTCGTGGAGGATGATTTTGCAACGAAGTCGATGAAAAAACGGTCGAGCGAATGCGTTTTTCTACAAACGCCGCCTTAACGGTAAGAGCTGTGCCTACGCCACCCACCGTGTCGCATCGCCCGTCCGTGCTATTACTTCTTTTGCTCGGCTCCCTGATGTTAAATAGCCTATAACCTTCTTCATATGCAAAAATATTTTTTGTAAACCGGCTGCTGGTATTTTCAGGATTTAGTGCATTCAAATAAAAAAAAAACTCTTCAGCTTTATTATTAGTAATCCTACTAATATTATAAACACAAAAATATATGAGGATGTTTGTTACTCTTTCACGCAAAAACTACTGAACGGATTTTGATGAAACTTTACAGTAATATAGCTCATACATTAGAATAACACATAGGCTACTTTTTATCCGGCTACTACGCGGGAGAAGCCGTGGGCAGAAGCTAGTAGATAGATAAAGTAGACCAAGATAGAACATAATTATGTTGGAGACCCCAGTATAAAGCTGAAATCTTGTGAGTTTCATGTAACATGCTTGCATCTCGGGGCATGCGAGTCTAGAGTACCTCTAGTCTCACAAGCGTCCATAGGTTACGGTAACCGCTTACCAACAGGTGGGCCGTATGATGGTTTACCACTATAGTTGTATAAAAAAATCTTAAGATATGTTACCCACCTACTCATTGAGTCGTGCTATTTTAGGGTGTTATGCTTTAAACCGAGCTTCTATGAAGAATTTGATGAGGATGAATGAAGCGAAAGAGATATGCCAGGATCGTAGCGAGTGGAAATACTTGGTCTCTGCCTACCCCTCCGAGAAACAGGTGTGACTATATGTATGTATGCTTTAAAGCTCACAGCCGATAATTTACACCCGCCTAGATGAGTCTGCCGGCTGGAATGTCGTTAATCCTAATGTTCTTGTTTACGAGGTCCGCCGCCGCCGTCGCCGCCGCCGTTAATATAGGCCACGAGAACTAACATAGCATCCCTTTCTAGATATATACTTATTTGGAGCATTCAAACACCACAATCCTATCCTATCCTACTAATATTATAAACGTGAAAGTTTGTGAGGATGGATATTTGTTACTCTTTCATGCAAAAACTACTGATCGGATTTTGTTGAAACTTTACAGTAATATAGCTTATACATCAGATTAACACATAGGCTACTTTTATCCGGGCACCACGCGGGCGGAGCCGTGGGCAGAAGCTAGTCTATCATACGAAAAGAGTTTATTTTGTTTGAACGCGCTAATCTCTGGAGCTACCTGTCAGATTTGAAAATATATTTTTGCATTTGATTGCCCAATTCTTGGGGAAGACTACAGACTATCTAACGCTACCACCCTTAGGAGTCGAGCAACAGAAGTAATAGCGCGGCCGAGCGATGCGATGCAGTAGGTTAGGGGGCCGAGGGCGGCCGTGATACAGCTAGTTAGGTAATCTTCGGTCTACTCTTATACCTACATGTACCTATCAATTTAATAGCGTTTAAAGTCAAAGATAATAAGTATTTAATCATTGAAATCAGAAAAAACCAACTGAGTGATCTCACATGAAGAGTGTATGAGTCAGCAGTGGATGGCTAGCACACGTCACATCACACGGCTGGTGGCAAGCGACAGGAACTAGGAACAGTTCGGAATGCCCTAATTGCGGAGCTATTCTGAAATCCATTAAAGCAATTGGTCGGTCGCGGTCGCGGCTCACACGGCCGCACGGCAATTGGATAATTTGCTGTTGGTTCACTGAAAATCATAAAATATTGAGCGTACTGTCCGATACATACATTTATTTGTGTCTATATGTCATTGGCTCTTTCTTATAAACCACTAGCTGTGACACGGCCGCCCTCGGCCCCCGAACCCACCAGCGTCGCATCGCCCGACCGCGCTATTACTTCTTTTGATCGGCTCCTAACGGTCGGTCGTAGCCTAAATACTTGGTGATTACGCACCGATTCAAAGTTGTTAGTTGTGAAGAAATATTATTTATTTCCCCCAAAAACAGACCCAGCGATATGAAAGGAATAAAGAAAAGAAAGGAGTCACCAATGTCGCGTGTCTTCCGGGAGCAACGCCTGTAGGCAAAATGTCAACAACCATGGGTAGAACTTCCAATCGATAATAATGTCAAAGGAAGAATAAAGACAAACCTACTCAAATATTGCCGATAAGAATGGTTCTCAAACAATCTCCCAGTTTCGTTGCACAGAGTAGTGATGTAAGTATGAACTGTGTCTGTGTGACGGACAGTCAGTCACGACTCGCAAACACGTGCGCATTGTGTTGTGACACGCACAATGTCGCAGAATCACAGACATCAGCGAAGGTTCTCAAATATCTTTTATTCCAAAAACTATCGTGCATTTGATTATTCATATTGTAAAGATGGGAATTTCTTAAATATTCTTTGAAATAAGGGACATAGTGTTATTATAAGAAACGAAGATTGATACACAGATACAGTGTGGCAGCTATATACCTCTATATGACTCATTGCACGAACTGTGTATTTTTGGTAAAGCTAAGTGATTTTTTTATTAATAAGGAAAAAAAAACAAATCACGCTCTAGACTGTAATCTCCATAATGGGCATTCTCAGATACATACACAGTGCGTAGTTCTTTGTGCATAATAAGAAGGGAGTATTCAGAGGCGCGTCCCAAACATATGTATATTTAACATGGTCGCGTTTTTTCAAGTAGTTATATTGCAAATATCTTAGAATTTTTGGTTTTTGGACATGCCGTCTTATTCCGTCTTATAAGCACGTTTTTATATACTTTGATAGCTATATGACTCATTGCAGGACATTTTTATAAAGTAGATATAATTTTCTAAGATAAAATAATTCGTCAAAATTACAATGAGTAATTTTGTAGATCAGAGTGAACTTTTAAATTAATAAATCCGTTTTATTTATTTACGAACACAACAGAATCCTTTTTGCATAGACTTCTAGTCCTATCCTACTAATATAATAAATGAGAAAGTTTGTGTGTGTGAATGTTTGTTACCACGTATCTCCGTAAGTACTAAACCGATTTTGATGAAATTTGGAATGTAGATAGTTTAGGATCTGGAATAACACATAGGCTAATTTTCTAAAATCGACCCCTAAGGGGGTTAAATAGAACGGTAAAATTTCTATGAAAAATATATATATATGATTCGCTCAAAACTCTGTACAAATATACTTTAAAGTAAATAATGAAACACGTATTTTTTATTTTTTAAATCTATCCTTTGTGGTTGTGCAATTAAGTTGTAAACTTTGTATAAATTGTAATCCTTGGTTCGATTCATTCAAAATTTGGTGGACATAATTTGAAGTCTGGAGACGGTCATATGCTACTTTTATTAACATACCACACGGGCGAAGCCGCGGGCAACAACTAGTACTCACATAAAAACTAACATGATTAAAATAAAGTTTGAAAGCCACTGATCCTTCAAATCTTTGACATATTTCCGCGAATTGCCATTTTATTGGACAGTCTTGCGGTCTGTAGAACTGCTTTTTGGACCTCCTCGCGGATGGAAAACAACCGAAAATCCAATAAAAAATATTACATGTATTTTTACAGCTCAAATTAATTCATTAAAAACATGTGATCATAATTTTTAATTGCATTACTCATTATAACACAAGTCAATTATCTTACATCCAACATTGACTCATTCGCTAAAATCCACTCAAGACAGAGTGCGAGGGAAAAATATCAATTTATGATTGAAAAATATTGAATCTGTAATAAGTGTCTTACTTAACTCTAATAAGCGACGATAAAAAATGAAATCATAAAAATAGTGAAACAATAACAGTAAGTGAGAATTGAAGATGGTGAAAAATAAGTGATAAACATGTGTGTTAAAAAGCTAAAAGGCACATGATGTGAGACAATGTCCGGATGCGTGCGGCGCGCGGACTCCCGGAGCGCGGCAACTGGACACTGCCCACGGAGGTGCGGACGCGACTGCGGACTAAACACTGGACTCAAGTACGGTCACAAGTGCGGACCGAATACCGGACACAAGTACGGACAGAGATTTTGGAAGAAAGGAAGATTTCTACTAGTATTCTTGCTGTCGCTTATGTCTGTCAGGTGAGTTACTTATTTCGTGATCTTATTATTTTACTGAAAACTACATATAAGATCATATTGACAATATTGTCAACCTCGATGGCGCGGCTGGCAGCGACGCAAGAGGTGCGGCCTCGATTCTCGCTGCGGGATAAATGTTTAGATGTATGCAGATATTTGTTTCTGGTTTGGGTGCTGTGGTAGCACGGTACTCGTAGTTCCCGATACCCAAGATTCAGGGAATCCTAGTGTGGGATCAGGACTTTGTTTATATTTTTATTAATTATTTTATTTTGGTCGTAAATGAAACGAGTTCCTCGCTATAGAAACATGTGAGTAATATAGTAATGAGCTACATTATAGTATAATAATGAGGCGTGCGGTCAGACGGACGTCGCGCGGACGCGCGGACGGACGGACGCGCGGACGCGCGGACGCGCGGACGGACGTCGCGCGGTTTGTTGACTTTGTCGGTCTATTGTCAGACATTCCCGCGTTTTATTCATTCTTGTTTATTAATATTATATACTAGATACTGCCCACGGCTTCGCCCGCGTGGTGCCCGATGAAAAGTAGCACATAGATTATTGTTAAGACAGCGTTCGTAAGAAACGTATTCGCTCGAGGGTTTTTTCATCGACTTATGTTGTAAAATTGGTTTCCACGAAAAGCCCTTTTATTTGAACGGGATAATAATATAGTGTATGTCCACCCTGAAGGTCCATTCTAAATCTTGGTGAAAGAGTTTTTCTAATCGGATTAGTAGTTTTAGATAGTACCTCCTACATCCAAAATAACAAACTTTACCCCTAATAATATTAGTTTAAATTATAGTGTGGATAACTTGTACTTGAAAACTATTTCTAATGTTACTTTAGCTACACAAACAGTGGTCAAAAAAATGAATTTTTAAAATGAATCAATTTAAATAAATAACAAAACTAAAGTTACGTTAAAGTGGCAAACAAGCATACAGCTGCGTTAAGCGTTAAGCGGTTACCGTAACCTACCGAGGCTTGCAACAGCAGAGGTAGCACTCGCGCGTTACCGACCCTGACACATAACGGATGAGAAGTCTCACGTGTCTGTAATTTCACCGTATACGTTCATACCCTTCAAAGCGGACCTTCATACACAGCGATGTGAGCTTTACTGCTTGGTGGCTCAAATAGGAGTGGTTCTATAACCACACCTTCATTTCCCCTAGAAATTTTGCTTTTTCAACAGGCAGAAGAAAAACCAATCTCCTCTTTATTGTATCAGCTACTAGTTTCTTCTTGGACAGCCTGCCTTCTTGGAAAAGAGCTTTTTGCGTGTCGGCAGGTAAAATAACATAAAGAAAATGACCATTCACAAATCTGTCTTTTATAATATCTGACAAATCATAATATCTCAAGTTAGTTTTTATTGATCCTTATCTTAGTGATTTATTTATTATTTTATAATAATAGATCGAGCTCTAGAATGAGAAGTAATAATTTTTTTTTGGTTTCTCATTAAAACAGATATCAGTTTAAAATATTAGCTCCAAAGTAGGTAAGACTAGAACTATAAAGCTGAGTTGAAGTATTATGATACTAAATAATCATATATTATATATTACCTATAGTATCATATCCTACTAATAATGTAAATGCGAAAATTTTGATATTTAGATAGATAGAAAATGCTTTATTACACAAGGTAAAACGAAGACATAGGCGAACTTAATGCTGATTAGCATTTTCCTCCAGCTAACCTTTGTGTAATGAAGAGTGGAGCGGTAGTGTGTTTGGTATGTACATGTTTGTTGGTAAATATCTTCTTAATAGCTAAACTGTACGCATGAAATTCGTAACACATATATTTCGTGATCTAGACTAACACATTATGATACTTTTGGTCTAGGTATCAAGCGGGCGAAGCCGAGGGCAGAGGCTAGTTACCAATATAAACTAGTTCGAGTGTTACCTCAAACGCTGACAGGTTGAACTCATAAATCAAGACCTATTCAATGATTCATATCAAATAAAAATACTCTCAACAGACTGTACTTACTTATTAGTTTCCACGCAAAAAATACAGGAGCCTTATTATAAAGTTCGATCAAATTCGACACAGTACCTGTTCAGGCCATTACGATGCAGACAAACAAAAAACTTATGTTAAGGTTGGGTTTGTACATCCACTGGACTCCACTGGACTCCACTGGACTCGTATGAATATGACAGATTCAACAAACTAATTCATGGACTCCATTATTCAGGAATACGCGTGGATAATACCTGAATACCAAATTAAATTCGTGGATAGATAAATAAACACAACAACATAATAAATAAAACAATATAAATGTAGAATGGGCGGTCTTATCGTGTATAAAGCTGTGTGAGTAAACAAGATATCTGATGCAGTTCCAAATTGATCTAAGCATAACTTAGCGGGGGATTCTTACACTCTGTACGTAAACGTCACAGAGTACCTAGTGTGCATCTTTATGTATTTATATATCACTAACCACGGCTACTGCCCGCTACTGCCCGCTACTGCCCGCTACTGCCCGCTACTGCCCGCTACTGCCCGCTACTGCCCGCTACTGCCCGCTACTGCTTGCTACTGCCCGCTACTGCCCGCTACTGCCCGCTACTGCCCGCTACT
Source organism: Perizoma flavofasciatum (assembly GCA_958496245.1). Taxonomy (NCBI): domain Eukaryota; kingdom Metazoa; phylum Arthropoda; class Insecta; order Lepidoptera; family Geometridae; genus Perizoma; species Perizoma flavofasciatum. The sequence continues at coordinate 9,078,396 of OY292442.1, forward strand.
GCCCGCTACTGCCCGCTACTGCCCGCTACTGCCCGCTACTCCCGCTACTGCCCGCTACTGCCCGCTACTGCCCGCTACTGCCCGCTACTGCCCGCTACTGCCCGCTACTGCCCGCTACTGCCCGCTACTCCCGCTACTGCCCGCTACTGCCCGCTACTGCCCGCTACTGCCCGCTACTGCCCGCTACTGCCCGCTACTGCCCGCTACTGCCCGCTACTGCCCGCTACTGCCCGCTACTGCCCGCTACTGCCCGCTACTGCCCGCTACTGCTTGCTACTGCCCGCTACTGCTTGCTACTGCCCGCTACTGCCCGCTACTGCCCGCTACTGCCCGCTACTCCCGCTACTGCCCGCTACTGCCCGCTACTGCCCGCTACTGCCCGCTACTGCCCGCTACTGCCCGCTACTGCCCGCTACTGCCCGCTACTGCCCGCTACTGCCCGCTACTGCTCACGGCTTCACCCGCTACTGCTCACGGCTTCACCCGCGAACACGGATTTAAAGTAGCTGTTACTGTTAAGGCAGCGTTCGTAAGAAACGCATTCGCTCGACCGTTTTTTGTCAACTTTGCAAAAATTGGTCTCCACGAAAAGCCATTTTATTTTAATATACAGCCTAACTTCCCCTCTGAAGGACCATTCAAAATATTAGTGAAAGTATTTTTGAAATCGGTTAAGCAGTTTCGTACATTACCTCCTACATACTAATTTACAAACTTTACCATTTTATAATATTAGTGTAGATATCGTGTTACTGTAAGAGGTTTCGATAGGTACCTATTATTTCTATGCGCCCTTGTTTGAGTGAATCCTTTACTATACCTACTTGGTTGCTAGAAATAAAGATTATAATATTTTTAATCGAACTTCCCTGAAGCGGATATGTCCCACGGACCCCGTAATTACGCCCTATCAGTTCGCAAACGACCAATTTCCAAAGAATACCTACCTACCTACCTGCGGAGTATCAAACAAAACAAACAAAACCCGTCTCTGAACACGTCAATAATAATATGGGGCTAGTCAAATGTTTCAGGGTTCCGTCACAAAAACTAAAAACTTTTTTCAGGTAATAAAAACTTCATTTAATTCGTTTGTAACAAGATGTTTTAGCAAAATTTAATATTTCCCGACGTGTTTTCCATCGTCATTTGCAGCGCCCCCTAGTGACTTGTGAACTGTCCTTTTGTCATACAAATTTCAATTGAAAAAATCGCATTTCAATCAGATGAGCCGCTTCCTAAATAATGCTAACAAACAAACAAAAACCTTAAACGTTGAGACGCAGTTTTTTTTTTAAACTCTCAAAATCTGCCTTAGAGTCTAGTCTAGTAACTATTTTATACTAGCCACTGTCCATGGCTTCGCTCGCATGGTACTAGGATAGGAAATAGCTTATATGTTTTTCTACGTCACGAACTATACTAGTTCCAAATTTCGTCCAAATCGGTTCAGCCATTACGGAGATTATTAGCAACAAACATCCTATCTTTTGCATTTATGATATTAGTATAATATAATTCAAAGCCCTATCCAACAGAACCCGCGCCATAAGCACAGTTCTTGAAATCTTCCTTAAAATTATTCAAAAAAACTCTGCTCACGTTGCTTGTCCAAATTATCTCCAAAACTTCGTGCTCCTTATTAAATGTTTTTCACAATAACAAAACGTTTTCGTACATCGTTCTAAAAACGCGGGAGTCACTCCCACCAGCCAATTATGGTTTTAAGGACATAATAAGTACAGTTGCCGGCTGATACTGAGGCACGTCGGTCGGTCGCCGTCGCCGTCGCCGCACCCCGCGTCGCGTACGCGATATACATTTGACTAAGCAATAGGAACAGCGAGGATTTTTTTTTAACAGTTGACTAATTAAATACTGCTTTGCCTCCTTGTGACATGACATGTATCAACAGTAAAAAAACAAAACATACTAAAAATATCGCAATCCCTTTTATTTCAATCTTTACGTAAAAGGACGACAGTAAATTTAGAATTGTCAATAAAAGTTATCTTTAGAACAAACAACACTGAAGTAGCGATTCTGTTTTGTATTTTCTAAACTACATAAAATACAACGCAGTGTATGGCTAAACAACTACATACATAAAAATCAATGTAAAGTCAATTTCGCTGTGGCACTGGAAAAGTAAGCGTGAGGTATTTGTCTAGACCCATGGTCGCTTCAACCCATAAGCCGCGGGGGCTGAGCCCCCGCGGCCACTTTTGCTAGTGACTTCCACCTTATCATCTAAATATTCCTGTATTATATTAGGCCTTTTTATAACGTTCTTGTGATTGAAAGTGTGGGTAAATATTTTATACAACTCTGTTTTCTATGACGTGCCATATCATCAGCCGTGAGCTGTGCAATAGAGCTCGTTATTCAAGTTGGTATGCATTGTGCATCGGAATGAATGTTATAAAAACTTGGTGCGGGTTCTACACGTGAGGACCTCGTCGGATTAAACTAAAACTTTTCAATAGTTAATGTGAAAGTTCGTATATTAAAATTTTTGGATATTTATTGCTCAATATCTCCGTAAAAGCTGAACCGATTTTGATGAAATTTGGAACAAGTACAGTTCGTACTTAGAATAACACATAGGCTCTTTTTCATCTGGGTACCACGTAGGCGAAGCCGGGGGCAGACGCTAGTATATTTTATGTGGATAAAATTAAAGTTTACAAAGTATATTGCAGTCAGAGGGACTCTTTGGAACGAGCCGCATATATTACGCATTTGCAGGAAGTAAAGATGGGAGAATTGTCTTGCTCTACTTTGCCGAATGTCGTGGGTTTGATTTCTTATGAGCACCGCGAAGCGACATGCGCAATGAGTTCTATGACTTATGGTCGCATTACTCACTCGCTAAGGAACATCTACACAAGGAAAGCCTTCAGCATTACTTAGAACTGGGCCGCTCTAGTTTATGGACCATTGCTTTAGCGGTCCCTTTAAATTAAGTAGAACTTAACTGGCTGACTTAACTAGGCCCTCGATGGTGCAGCGGTTGGATACGGACGGTTTGACAGAGTGTTGGACTAGACCAACTAGATACCGTCAGCAGTTTTGCCAGAACCTATCAGTATAATCTAACTTTAACTGAGAGTCGTTTAGTACATCTTCCCCACGTTATTCTTATCACAAGCCAGTCAACACAGCTGAGACCTGTAATCAATACTACCCCGAGTTTGCTTCGAGACTAATATCACTTTAAAAATGGCATGGGATTGCTTGGGAACCCATGTATGGTATTTATAATTTGGAGAACAATAAATTTGGCATCGGTGGGAATGACCCTATCCGTGAACGCCTGTTTACAGAAAGTGATATTTATTGTTAACGCCTGCAGAAAGAGTAAATTGTATAGAAATTATATTAGCTATTGAAATATCACGTGACCACTGTCAAGTTTCCTTAACAAATTTGCGTTAGTGTGAAAGGAAAACTAAGCGTGAGGTATATGTCTAGACGGCCAGGGGCCTAACAATCAAGTCTTATTGCGATTCGTTTTAGGCAAAGATGTCAAATCCCGCTTTGCGAATGACAAAGCTTTAGCTACGTCATAGCGTCCTCAATCGCAAAGCGAAAAGTGACATCTTTGCCTGAACTGAATCGCTATAAGACTTCATGGTTAGGCCCCTGATCTATGAAAAGGGTCGCTAAGCATCGAGTCCTCGCAAGCGGCGTGCCGGAGTAGCGGTGTGGCCGCGGCCGGGCTAAGCATCGAGTCCTCGCAAGCGGCGTGCCGGAGTAGCGGTGTGGCCGCGGCCGGGCTAAGCATCGAGTCCTCGCAAGCGGCGTGCCGGAGTAGCGGTGTGGCCGCGGCCGGGCTAAGCATCGAGTCCTCGCAAGCGGCGTGCCGGAGTAGCGGTGTGGCCGCGGCCGGGCTAAGCATCGAGTCCTCGCAAGCGGCGTGCCGGAGTAGCGGTGTGGCCGCGGCCGGGCTAAGCATCGAGTCCTCGCAAGCGGCGTGCCGGAGTAGCGGTGTGGCCGCGGCCGGGCTAAGCATCGAGTCCTCGCAAGCGGCGTGCCGGAGTAGCGGTGTGGCCGCGGCCGGGCTAAGCATCGAGTCCTCGCAAGCGGCGTGCCGGAGTAGCGGTGTGGCCGCGGCCGGGCTAAGCATCGAGTCCTCGCAAGCGGCGTGCCGGAGTAGCGGTGTGGCCGCGGCCGGGCTAAGCATCGAGTCCTCGCAAGCGGCGTGCCGGAGTAGCGGTGTGGCCGCGGCCGGGCTAAGCATCGAGTCCTCGCAAGCGGCGTGCCGGAGTAGCGGTGTGGCCGCGGCCGGGCTAAGCATCGAGTCCTCGCAAGCGGCGTGCCGGAGTAGCGGTGTGGCCGCGGCCGGGCTAAGCATCGAGTCCTCGCAAGCGGCGTGCCGGAGTAGCGGTGTGGCCGCGGCCGGGCTAAGCATCGAGTCCTCGCAAGCGGCGTGCCGGAGTAGCGGTGTGGCCGCGGCCGGGCTAAGCATCGAGTCCTCGCAAGCGGCGTGCCGGAGTAGCGGTGTGGCCGCGGCCGGGCTAAGCATCGAGTCCTCGCAAGCGGCGTGCCGGAGTAGCGGTGTGGCCGCGGCCGGGCTAAGCATCGAGTCCTCGCAAGCGGCGTGCCGGAGTAGCGGTGTGGCCGCGGCCGGGCTAAGCATCGAGTCCTCGCAAGCGGCGTGCCGGAGTAGCGGTGTGGCCGCGGCCGGGCTAAGCATCGAGTCCTCGCAAGCGGCGTGCCGGAGTAGCGGTGTGGCCGCGGCCGGGCTAAGCATCGAGTCCTCGCAAGCGGCGTGCCGGAGTAGCGGTGTGGCCGCGGCCGGGCTAAGCATCGAGTCCTCGCAAGCGGCGTGCCGGAGTAGCGGTGTGGCCGCGGCCGGGCTAAGCATCGAGTCCTCGCAAGCGGCGTGCCGGAGTAGCGGTGTGGCCGCGGCCGGGCTAAGCATCGAGTCCTCGCAAGCGGCGTGCCGGAGTAGCGGTGTGGCCGCGGCCGGGCTAAGCATCGAGTCCTCGCAAGCGGCGTGCCGGAGTAGCGGTGTGGCCGCGGCCGGGCTAAGCATCGAGTCCTCGCAAGCGGCGTGCCGGAGTAGCGGTGTGGCCGCGGCCGGGCTAAGCATCGAGTCCTCGCAAGCGGCGTGCCGGAGTAGCGGTGTGGCCGCGGCCGGGCTCATTACGAATACTACAATGATCTACGGTTATTTATAATCTTACACAAAAACTATCTGATTTGCATCATGTTGGCGTCGCCGCGTCGCCGTCGATACTCTGGTACACCAACTAAACTTTATCTATCGCGCTCTTTTACTAACATTAACAATAGAAAGAGATAGCAACTATTTTAGTGCTGTCTAATTAGTCAGATTAAAGTTTTCAGATTAAAGAGATTGTATCAGATTACGTTTTGTTATTTTCCCGAGGTTTAGGCTGTCTTGCAACAGCCGCGGTCACAGATTGGCTACTTCCCATCACATCCAAACCCATTGTTCTCGGAAAAGAAACCTTTCATACATTAGTTCCACGAGCATTTTTAATAATATTTTGGTTCATACATCGGTTCCCACTCACATCCATACATAAGTTGAGGTAGAGTCAGCGCGAGAATCTTCTGATAGTTTTGTCTCCTGTTTGGTCTTGTAACACAACACACAGCTAATTGTCACTCAGCGTCACAATAGATCAAGGTTAACTGGCCAACTTTAATGATAAAAAGCTGCATTTTTGTTTCAATTCAATAAAAAGAGAGAGAGAGAGCCGGTTAAGATGCACCCTGATTGGATAAAAAAAATCTCTTTTGCTTGTAAGCTTGACTAGTAACCATTTAGCGACTAGCGGTTTTTTATTTATTTCCGTCGAATTTCTTGCTATTTTTCTATTAAGGTAGGTAATTTAAAGAAGGTATGATTCAAATTCAAATGTACTTACTTATAATGACATTCAAGAGCCATGGTATAACCATGGTGGAGCCAAGCATTATTTGAGACTCGCAACTTAAATATTGAACATCGTCGTCATGATACAAATAAATAAAACCCAGAATCCTTGCTTATGTTGACTGTACTCTAATATTTCGTGGATGTGAGTGGGAATATTTTTTTAAATTTAATAAATTCTGCTGGATGTGAGTAGGAATCTTTTTTGGATGTGGTGGGAATGATCCATTTTGGGGCTGGCTTATAAGCTCATCTAAATCACCCGAAATGAAAACCAATATAATAACGTATCCTCGTCTACGTCGAAACAACATACCGAGTTAGCATACCAACCTGTGGTATGTTACCATGTTACCAACTCATAATGGGATTCCTGTAAAATTCCTTACAAAATGATTGTATTTCCCGTCTCCCAGACATTCATAATGACCATTCGGTAGATGCTGTTATTTGTTCCACGACCTCAAACCTTCCTAGAACTTATCTCGATACATACATACATACATAGGTAAACGGTTAACAATAAAACATTAAAGTTTCGGCGAGGTTCGTGTCCATTGTAACACGAACCTCGAATTGGGAATCTTCAATAACGTGAATTTAGTTTAAGGATATTGTTACGACTATAACCACGTACTTTACTATTCTCCTGCTGACGTTTCGCTGATCGTTCAGAGGTCATAATTAAACGACCCCGACTTTTCCCGCCATAAGTTTTTTTTCATACAAACTTATCTTTCCGCTGCACCTTCTAGAAATCCTGACTGCAACTCTACACATCAAAAATAACGATAACTACCCTCACAAAACATAGGTTTACTGTGCAACGACCTCGGTAGCGGCGTAGCGGGCCAGCAACCAACTGCTACGCAAGAGATGGGTTCTATTCCCGCTACAGGACAAAATGTTTTCATGTTCTATAGATGTTTGTTTCGTGTCTGGTTATTAGGGTACCACAGTACTCGTAGTTTCTGATACCCACGACACAGGGAAACTAAGTGTGTGCTCAGGACAATATGGGTATGTTGGGCGGGGGGTGTGCGTAGTCAGTCGGTCAGTCGTACAACGATTTTATCATTTAATTGTATTTAGATAATCACGTCTCCACCCCGACTGTGGGAAGTGTTCCAATTGTTTACGATGTATTTAAAGTTTAAACGGAAATGAACCCGCCTTCTTACGCGGAGCATCTAACTCACTTCAGAATTACGTCATTTTAACAACTTGGCTTCGTTTTGATTCTGTTTTAACAAGACCTTTGAAATTATCATTCACTGGTAGTAGTTGTATCTCAGTAAAGGTAGGTGCATGTACATACAGTAAATATTTTTGTCGTGAGAAAGTTCGTCATATACTTAATCATACTACACTAAGTGTATTATGCTCTAATGTGAACATGGACTTTTCTGTTTCCTCCGAACATGAAATGAGGGTAGTCGCGACTTCTGCCTTTATTATTGGACGATAGCTCCGTATAGTCCAGTCATCCCGTGACCACGGCCAACGCAACACGCTCGAAACTTCGGGAAAATAATAAATAGGTAAATGCGATAAAGACTCGTAAAACTTATAATTATGTTATCTAATCGCATAATCTACTTCTACCTACTCGCATCTCTTTCATTATAAGTAAGTATTCGTGTAAGTAGTATGTATGTATAGAATTGAAATGATCGTGATTTGGTATAACTGAAGGATATTATAACGACTAAACCTACCACGTACCAACTGTACTGTTCACTCTTCAATGGTGGAACTTATTTTCGGACAGTTTAGAGATCCTTCCTCATGAATCTCACTCCTTCTCTACTTTTAATATAGGTACCGAGGCATATACATACTTGAACGCAGCAAACGTATAAAATAAAGGTTTTTTGTCTACCAATCTATTTCTGAGTTTTCTTCATAGTTTTCGAATATAAAGTTTTGTGCGCAAATGATTTTATATTTAAATGTTACTCATCTGTTTTATCATAAAATGTAAATAGTCCCAATACAATTGACACTTATTCCCTGCGCAAGCGCAAAATTATGCGAATTACTGCTTAGAGCGCACATTTACCGCAATTTAATGTGAAACCCGCATTAGTGCGCCTTCCCGAGCACGGACAGTACGGACACACAGGCACACAGACACACAGACACACAGACACACAGACACGCAGACACGCAGACACACAGACACACAGACACGCAGACACGCAGACACACAGACACACAGACACGCAGACACACAGACAGAAGTACTAATGTACGACCTGTAAAATATATATTTTAATAGTATGTTACTGATTTGATTTAAATAAAGTAGGTTAGACATGCTACATAATAAAACAACAGCATATAGTAATAGCTAGCTGTGCCGTCTTTATACAGACGTAGACACACCTAGACTAGTTTACTTCAGCTAACTCCACAGCATTATGTAGTACGGTATACTGCTGTGGGGGAGTGCTGCTGATATCAATACTGTTTTTGTGCTGCAGAAGAGGGCTGTCCGAGTAATTTATAATATGGGCCCCAGAGAATCGATTCGCCAAAAGTTTAAAGAAAAACATATAATGGCATTCCCTTGTCAAATAAGTACATCTATGAAAATCTTATATAATTTCACAAAAATATTAATTTGTTTAAGAAAACAAGCGATAATCACAATGTTAATACTAGAAATAAAGATAATCTCGCTGTTGCCCTCGTAGACTCCATAAAGTTAGTAAATCGTTGAAAGGGCACGGTGTACGCTTTTATAACAAACTCCCAAGAGATATACAAAAATTATCAATTAACAAATTTAAAAACGTAATTATATAAAAACTTTATATAAATGCAAAAAAAATGCGGCCCCCAGCCCACCGCGTCGCATTGTCCGTTCGCGCTATTACTTCTTTTTTCGTCTCCAAAGGGTCGTAGCGTAATTTTAAATAGTTTTAAAACTTCTTCGTGAATCGGGCTATCAAATGCAAAAATGTTTTTTCAAATCCGACGGATAGTTCCAGGGATTAACGCGTTGTTCTAACAAAAATAAACAAACACACTCTTCATCTTTATCATTAGTACAGGATAACAGGTAGAAAACAGTGGAAGTGTGGGTTTGATAATGCGACTGTCCAATGTTCAATAATGCTCTCAACAACATCACCGAGGCCCGAACTCATCTTATACTCATAATAAACAAACACGCACACGACTTTAACCCCCATAGGTCCATCATGAACATCCTCAGAAACGTATTCAGTGCGTAGATTTTTGAGAATATCTATCGGAGGATAGTCAGGGGCACGTCCAAACTGGTCCATGTGCGCGATTCAGCAAGTAGTTAGCATTCCACGTGACAGGTTGCAAGCGGACATCGCCACCTTTTGATGGTACATGCCTTCGATTTTTAAGTTCTAGGGCCAACTTCCTCATGATGTTTTCCTTCACCGTTCTGAGCACGTGTTTATGTATACTTATATACCTATCTATTCCTACTTAATACTTCGTCATGAGCCGTTTTCTAATGTAATGGTGTTATGATTTCTCCGTTAAAGTTTCATCCTGGAATAAGGACCTAACGTTTCCAATCTCATATCTAAGAGATTAATATTGCTTCAAAGGTACTCGATACTACTTATTTTATAACTTTTAAAAAGTTAACATAATCCGTACCTACTTACGCACGGTTATATCTCACACTTACACTTTATAAAAGTCACTTGGAATCGAGTTAATAAATAACTCCTTAATGTGCAGTAATCTTCTACTTTTTAACATCGTAATTTATAGTGAATACGCGCCGTATCATCGGATAATGCGATGTGATCACTTCGTCTTCGAGATGCCTCGTTCCATATGAAGTTTATTGACTAAATTGGATCGAGGAGAGAAACAGCCCAAAAAAAATATGGACAAGTGCGAGTCTGACTCGCGCACAGAGGATTCCGTAAAATTTTCACCAAAATAATTAACATTACTCAAGTTCATAAACTATGAAAGCACCAAACATTGCTCTGACGAAAATATAAGTCAGTTTGAAAGACAAATTTATCTTTTTAGTTGACAAAATATTCTCCCACACATCGATATACGTCACGATCAATTCTCCAACGGCATATGTAAGTTTGTAATCGCAAAAAAATATAGTATCACAACAAACGAACGATTTTCGGACTTTTTCCTTTACTCGTGCTGTGAGACCTTGCTACTTGCCAAGTTTCATGATTCTAGGTCAACGGATAGTACTCCATAGCTTTTGATTTATTTGCGAGTATCAAAATATGTCACATTGATTTAAAAGCTTGATGATCCACGCGCTCCTGAGATAATGTGGTTTGACATTGGCATATATACAGACAGACAGACTAACAACGAAGTGGAACCTCAGAATCTGAACCTCAGTTCTGTACCTCAGAAGGAAACAACGGAACCCAATCCTATAAGGGTTCCGTTGTTTCCTTTTGAGGTACAGAACCCTAAAAACGAGACAAATTGCTATAACATTTGATTATAGCATCGCTATGCCTACACATCATCATCATTATTATCATCAACTTCATCCTGCATTCATTAAAATTGTTAGTTTCTTGTCAAACAAAAAAGTAAAAAATCGCAGGAATAGATTTAAAAATGAATACTCGGGTAAACTCAGAATAAGTTGAAAAGCCGCGTCGGTCGTTTACTTTTAGTTTAGGATAGGTTATTTTTAAATTGAATCAATTAATTGAATAAAGCCAAACGGAGACAAACAGATAGTATACAACATTGATAAACAGATAGTATACAACATTCATAAACAGATAGTATACAACATTAATAAACAGATAGTATACAATATTCATAAACAGATAGTATACAACATTCATAAACAGATAGTATACAACATTAATAAACAGATTGTATACAACATTCATAAACAGATAGTATACAACATTCATAAACAGATAGTATACAACATTCATAAACAGATAGTATACAACATTCATAAACAGATAGTATACAACATTAATAAACAGATTGTATACAACATTCATAAACAGATAGTATACAACATTCATAAACAGATAGTATACAACATTCATAAGCAGATAGTATACAACATTCATAAACAGATAGTATACAACATTAATAAACAGATAGTATACAATATTCATAAACAGATAGTATACAACATTCATAAACAGATAGTATACAACATTAATAAACAGATTGTATACAACATTCATAAACAGATAGTATACAACATTCATAAGCAGATAGTATACAACATTCATAAACAGATAGTATACAACATTCATAAACAGATTGTATACAACATTCATAAACAGATAGTATACAACATTCATAAACAGATAGTATACAACATTCATAAGCAGATAGTATACAACATTCATAAACAGATAGTATACAACATTCATAAACAGATAGTATACAACATTAATAAACAGATTGTATACAACATTCATAAACAGATAGTATACAACATTCATAAACAGATAGTATACAACATTAATAAACAGATTGTATACAACATTCATAAACAGATAGTATACAACATTCATAAACAGATAGTATACAACATTCATAAGCAGATAGTATACAACATTCATAAACAGATAGTATACAACATTCATAAATAGTGCGGCGATGCGATGGCGCCGCACAACAATAACAAATATTTAGAATATTCGCCGCACAGATTATACATCCATACAAATATTCCAATCACAAATATTCCTCTGAAATCGGGATATCTCGGTGGTCCGCACTATTTACTTTGAAGGCTACAAACAGACAAGATGTTTACGTTTTAGTTGAGAACATTCAGAGATAAAATTATAAGATAAATAATAATGCTGGACAATTTCACAGAACAACATCTGGTCCCAAACCTAAGCAGAGCTTGTATTATGAGAACTATATGACTGATATAGAGGTACTACTTACATACTTTTTTTTTTTAATACGAGTAAGTACATACATATTATATATAGAAAACACTCAGATCCGAGACAAATATTTGTCGATCGTACAAACATATGTCTCGCGCCGGGAATCGAACCTGTAACCGGCTTAGGCGGTATTATTAGAATAACAAACAGATAGTTTTATTTAAATGCAAACTTTTTCTCCTTTAAGTTAAAGTTAGAAAAAAAGACTGGTTCGTATGACGATGTTGAAACTCCATTGGTAATTTCACAGCACGTGGGAAACTAGCCAAACCATGGGTTGACTTCAGTTGAAACTTTGATAGCGACATATTAATATGTAGAATACATTCACGGTAACCTCATCTCTTCCTATCAACATTCCTGTATGCATTATATACATACATAAGGTAAGTTCGATTTATTATAGTAAGTAGTTGTAATTTCATGGCTCGGTTTAATAATCACAATTAATAACTTATTAGATTCATTAATTTATGAGTCTGATATATACATATGTATTTATATGTGTTTTAAGAATACTCTAGCATACCTGTGGGGCGGGCGAGAAGCCGGCTGCGACGTAACAGATGCGGGTTCGATACTCGCTACGGGATTTACAGGTTCTGCAGTTATTTGTTTTGTGTCTTGGTATTGTGGTACCACGATACTCGTAGTTTCTGATACCACAGGGAATCCTAATGTGGGGCCAGGAGTATGTATGTGATGAGAGTTTCTCGATATCTTTTAATTGCAGAGGCCCTAGAAAGGACCAATTGAAACGCTACGAGAAGATATCTAAAAATACCATAATCTAACTAAAATATCCTAACATTAAAAAATAGGTAATATTAAAAAAGACGAAATTAAATCGTACACAATCGGTTAATTCTACAACCTATACTTAGATATTGTAGGTACACCACGGGTAGGTACGACGACGGTCGCCTCCCGGTCTATTGGTGATTAGCGCGAATATACTTCCGGAATCGATTTAACATAGTCATTGAGAGAAATAATCGGAGATTCATGCTAGCTGACCTCAGCATCCGCCATTCAGACAAATTAATATAATCACATCCAATTGTAGCACAAACAAACAAACACACAAACAATCCCTGAATGAGCTGAATGGATCCCTCAGACCGTGACGAGACGGCATCGTCCCGTATCACTCCATTGTATATCAGTACAGCTCCAGCCTGCCACCGTGGCACATCGCGGACAACATGCTATACACTCATCGTCTAACGAGAATGCGGCATGACATGTCATTCATGAATTAACACCAGACTTTTGAAATGAGCATGATTATGAAAATACTAAATTTTCACTAAAAATGGGATAAACAGCGGTTATATGATATAATTATAACAAGGTCAGTGACAGACAAACGAACGTTTAGTCATTTTCACCAAAACTATTGGAAAACATTAAAAACTCACAAATCGTGCTAAATATCCCGTTTGCTCCGGTATCGTATTAAGTATTATGAAATAGTTTAGTGTTTTACAATGTACATATTGTGATCTGGCATATACATAAATTGTTTAAATTTTAGTGTATGTTGATTGTGACTTGACATAAACATAATTTATTTCAGGTTATTTTTGTTTTAGCTCGTTATTATACTTTACAGCAGCATAATCATTTGAAATTATATTTTATTGAATTGAATTACATCGATACCTACATAGAATGCATGATACTTTTTTATTCCAAAAACTATCGTGAACTTGACTATTCATATTGTAAAAACGGGAATTTTCACGCACTGCACTATCGGTGAAGGCACTGCGTCGTAGTGCACGGCGCGACGCGGAAGGAGAAAGTCGCAACCACTCACCCTGATGAAGACTCTCGGAATGAGTCGAAACTTAGTCGGTGCCTTCACCGATAGTGCAGTACGTGAAAATTCCCGTTTTTACAATATGATACTTTTATAAATTGCATGAATTTAATTTGACCCTAACACTAACTAATATCTAAAATCACTGTGCTGTCTGTTTGAATGGCTTGTCTGATCATATTTATTATATCGATATTTGACCTTAGTTATTATAAGTACATATAGATTTGACAAAACCAAGTATATTAGTTTCTGTATGGGTATAAGTATGGAAAGTATTTAGTAAATGCCAAAGCTGGTATAGCAACGTAATTTCTTGCGCCATCACCCCTGGACCAAGATAGATTCATATCGGGACTGTGCTCACTTTGCCTGTGGGCAATCTCTTTTTTATATTTAAAACAAAACAAAAAGAAACAATCACACTCACAAATATAATACCCATAAGAGAAGATTATATCAAGGTAATGGATCCGTTTCCAATCAGTCAGAGCAATAGTCAGAGGCATGTCCGAACATTATATGAGGCATATGCCCATGTATTGCAGAACAGATAGCGTTCCGCGTGACAGGTTGCAAGACCATCGCCGCTTATTGGAACACCGACTGCACATGCGGCCAGATTAACAACCCTATCCTCAAATATCTCTACACCACCGCTTACAACATGCCACATCAACAGCCGACAGCTGTACAGTGGTAATGAATGGACTAGATGCGCTTGTGTGTGTGTGTGTGTGTGTGTGAATGTGTCCGGTTGCCTATTGTAAAGGTCTTACTGTTAAGTACAGTCCGGGGAAAAGTATTAAAATTTTCAATATAGGTACCCACAAAAGCCCGCAAAATTAAGGACTCGAAAAAGATCATTTCAATTGGAAAAGTTGTTATTACATGTCAAATAATATTGTACTTGGGGGCGCCTTATAAGTTCTTTTGTCAATTTATTTAACATATTTATATTTCGAAAACATAAAACGTCTAACGATACCTCATTCATTAAAATCTAACCAGCCGTTTGGGCCGTAAGCCGTAATAAAGAATCCCAGCACAGACACACATACGCGCGAAAAACATAACCCTACACAGTCGGGTAAAAATACAACGTCCAAAGCCAAAAGAGTCACTTTCCAAAGAACGTAGAAAACAATTTGAAGGCGATGTTTCCTGACTGTACCCACAGTTATTGTATTATGTTATGACCCTGTATTGTGGTTTTGGTTTTAAATATGTACTCGTTTCATATTACAACTAGTTTTTGGGTAACATAAGTACTTTGCACGTTCTCAGACCGCTTTACCCATAGACGCTATTACCCGTGGTACCACTAACAGTACCATTCATAGACGCTATTACCCGTGGTACCACTAACAGTACCATTCATAGACGCTATTACCCGTGGTACCACTAACAGTACCATTCATAGACGCTATTACCCGTGGTACCACTAACAGTACCATTCATAGACGCTATTACCCGTGGTACCACTAACAGTACCATTCATACATTTTTGCCAGAGGTACTACTTATGAATTAAAAAACTGGACAAGTGCGAGTCTGGCTCGCGCACCGGGGTCTCCGTACAAGCTTGTATGTTAAACAAAATTGGCATTACTCAAGTTCATAAACTATGAAAGCTCCAAATACCTACATAAGTCGTTGCTCTAACGAAAACATACGTCGGATGTGATAAGGATGAGATAAAGATGAGAAAAAGATAATACTTCCTGAGATAAAAGCTCTTATAGACATACAGACGGACGGACAACGAAGTGTTCCTATTAGGGTTCCTTATTTTCCTTTTGAGGTATGGAACCCTTAAAATTAACATTATTTATCACCCGCGAAGTGATGAGCTCTTAGAATGCGTTTGACGGAGTTTGTTTATTTGTCTGTATCATTATATCAGTAATAGTTGTTTTTTTCTTTAAAGATGGTTTTTGGATTTATTGCCACAAATCAAAAACGCCGCAAAAGATGATCGATAACTCGACGGGGTTTCAAAATGTTGCCAAAATTCGTTTGTTTTGTCCCAAACTCTGCTAGTGTAAAAACTTACGACTCCATTAAGTATTATGAATCTCTTCGCTTGTGAGTTCGAAGCGGACTAGTTTTATTGAACAACTTTACGACCGTTTAACCCGCAAAGCAAAGAGCCTTATATTTAGAAGCAAATAAAAATATATTTTAAAGCAAAGTGTAATCGTTAATTTGTCATAAAACCCGTGTTTACTACTTTTTAAACGCAAAGTAGTTTGGTGTCTGAATGTATCTTTAATTGCAGATCAAATTAAAGAGGATTTTATGGTAATTATGTCTCGATGAGTCATAAACATTTTTATCGCTGTATATATAAAATTGTTGGCTGACCGACTGATCGTATGGAGATCAACGCTCAGCCAAAACTAGAGACCAGCTCATTCCTACAATCCACCATGCTGTGCTGCATTCAGAAAGATAATTCAACAAGTGATCCCTCGAGAGGGTGAAATAATACAATATAACGGCAACATGTGACATATTTATAAATACCCTATAGACTTACATACATAAATACCCTATAGACTAACATACATAAATACCCTATAGACTAACATACATAAAATAATAGAATTAAAATTTGCAGATTACTATCGTTGCGAGTTGTCTCGTAGCAGGCGGCCAACCTTCCTATCTTCTGAACTTGACATCTTTCGGACAAAACTCCTTAGAAAGAGCGTTCAGTTGCATTTTGTTTAGTGGCTAAAACATGTCCAGTTCAAAAATGGTTTCATTCGCGTTTAGTACAATTTGCGATTGATTCAGTTGAATGACGATGAATTTTGTAAACACAAACAGTCACGGGCGTTCCACTAGATAAGCATAATTAAATAATTTATCAAAGAATAGGTAAGAAATCCTATAATCTGTCGGTAATGTGGTACATGAATAAGGCTGGTACACATCAGCGTGCGATAACAGCTCATGTTTACGAGCGATGCGATGTGGAGGCACTCGCGCCTGTGAGAACTACGCGCTAGGGGACAGCTCCTAGTGCGAGAGGAAGCGATCTTTGCAGTATCAAACCAAAACCCCCGTTCTAAGCTAAACCTTATTAGGGCTAGTACGTAAGTATTATTGAATAATTACGCACTTACAAATTAATAATCAGCAATGGCCCAAGTGTTGCGGATGTGAATAGGTGAGGGTAACCGCGCACCATAAGTGGGCCGTTAGTAGGTAGTATGTATGTATGTTTGCCTATAACCTAAAAGAACTGTATTAAATAGGGGTCATTCCCACCACAACCAAAAAATATTCCCACTCACATCCAGCAGCTTTTATAAAATTTAAAAAAATATTCCCACTCACATCCACGAAATATTTATATTAGAGTACAGTCAACATAAGCAAGGCTTCTGGGTTTTATTTATTTGTATCATGACGACGATGTTCAATATTTAAGTTGCGAGTCTAAAATAATGCTTGGCTCCACCATGGTTATACCATGGCTCTTGAATGTCATTATAAGTAAGTACATTTGAATTTGAATCATACCTTCTTTAAATATTTAATTATCTTTTATGATTACCTACCTTAAATGAAAAATAGCAAGAAATTCTACGCAAAAAAATAAAGAACCGCTAGTCGCGTAGTTGCTATTCATAGTTTACTAGTCAGGCTTACAAGCAAAACAGTTTTTTTTTCATCCAATCAGGGAGTAACTTAACCGACTCTCTCTCTCTCTTTTTATTGCATTGAAACAAAAATGCAGCTTTTTATCAGTAAAGTTGGCCAGTTAACCTCATCTATTGTGACGCTGAGTGACAATTAGCTGTGTGTTGTGTTACAAGACCAAACAGGAGACAAAACTATCAGAAGATTCTCGCGCTGACTCTACCTCAACTTATACATGGATGTGAGTGGGAACTAATGTATGAACCAAAATATTATTATTAAAATGCCCGTGGATGTAGTTGGGAAGTAATGTATGAAGGTTTTCTTTTCCGAGAACAATGGGTTTGGATATGGTGGGAAGTAGCCTTAAATAGTGTTACAGCCGCCGCCTCAGCAGACCTCACCCCAGTTACGGTTGTTGCTGTATACAACCGTTGACCACTGGTGATTAGTAGAAGCATAAAGAATACAACCGCTCCGCCCGCTTCCTTCTGCTTCCCGCTGCTTCCTGCTGCTTCCCGCTGCTTCCTGCTGCTTCCCCGTCCGCTCCGCTCCGCTCGGCTGTGCGCGTGTTACCGGCGCGTGTGGACAGGCCCTAAGTGCCGTGATAACCTTCCACCTGGACGCGAAGGATCTCTAAGTAACGGGACCGCTCTGATTAGGAGTCGTGGGTTCCATTCCCCAGTTGAGAGTAACAAATAACTGCGCTTCATCCATCCGTGACCTGCTCACCTCGGCGCGGGCGCGGCATCGCGACCGCGCTGCTATTTTTATTCCTTATAAAATCTTATGATTTCCCTCAAGTTAGAGTAAACACTTTTAAAAACAAATACTTATAGGTACCTTCCTATCCATGAAAACAGATAGGTACTTTCCCTACATCCATTACTTATAATTAGAACTGAACAGAAATACCCACGCACCTTCCTGATCCTTCTAGACATTTCAAAGTCGCGTAAAAATGGTGCTAACCATAGGTATTTATACAAATACTAGCTTCTGCCGACGACTTCGCTCGCGTGGTACCCGGGTAAAAAGTAGCTATGTGTTATTCTGATGTATAAGCTATATTACTATATTACAGGTTAACTAAAGAGGTAAGAGGTTCAGCCACGAGAAGGTAAACAGCATGTGTTTGCATCAATTAAGCATCGGTTGCTGATGTAGATACAAAACACAGTAAAGCATCGGTTGCTGATGTAGGTACAAGACACAGTAAAGCATCGGTTGCTGATGTAGATACA
Source organism: Perizoma flavofasciatum (assembly GCA_958496245.1). Taxonomy (NCBI): domain Eukaryota; kingdom Metazoa; phylum Arthropoda; class Insecta; order Lepidoptera; family Geometridae; genus Perizoma; species Perizoma flavofasciatum. Next base: position 9,096,957 of record OY292442.1, read on the forward strand.
AGACACAGTAAAGCATCGGTTGCTGATGTAGGTACAAGACACAGTAAAGCATCGGTTGCTGATGTAGGTACAAGACACAGTAAAGCTTCGGTTGCTGATGTAGATACAAGACACAGTAAAGCATCGGTTGCTGATGTAGGTACAAGACACAGTAAAGCATCGGTTGCTGATGTAGATACAAGACACAGTAAAGCATCGGTTGCTGATGTAGATACAAGACACAGTAAAGCATCGGTTGCTGATGTAGATACAAGACACAGTAAAGCATCGGTTGCTGATGTAGGTACAAGACACAGTAAAGCATCGGTTGCTGATGTAGATACAAGACACAGTAAAGCATCGGTTGCTGATGTAGGTACAAGACACAGTAAAGCTTCGGTTGCTGATGTAGATACAAGACACAGTAAAGCATCGGTTGCTGATGTAGGTACAAGACACAGTAAAGCATCGGTTGCTGATGTAGATACAAGACACTGTAAAGGCGACATCGCCTGAACTGCTTTGATCGAGACAAGGCTTGCGGTCGCCGAAACAAGCCGTAACACGCCGTAACACGCCGTAACACGCTGAAACACGCTGAAACACGCTGAAACACGCCCACACATTGCCACGAATTGGGTACCTAGTTTGTTAGTATTGTCAGGCGTCATTTTAGCCTTCGAATATGTCAGAAACAGTCGATGTCGGTATTACATTTTAGCACTATTTATTGGTCAACTCTGAGACTACCCATGCTAAACGGCCTGATGGCATAAACATTATAACTAACTAAAGTGGCAAACAAGCGTGTGCCCCACCCGTTGCAAAGCATTTATCGTAACCTCTAGACCAGACGTTCCCAGACTTTCAAAATGTAGCCGGTTCCGGTGGACCCCTGCACCTACATTTCTACCATATTTCCAAAACTCGACAAAAAATGTGAGATCTAACTATGGAAATTTGCGTTGCGGCTGAGTTCCAACCACGAATGGGGAGTTTTCTTAATGAAATAAGTGAGAATTGATAGGTAAAGTCAAGCCAACATTTTAGTTCTTCACTATCGAAAGCAGATACATTTTCGTGGACCACTTTGGGAACTAAGTCTCTAGATGCTTGCGACACTCAATACTCAATACATTTATTGCTTTCACATGGTAGGTACATAGATGGTGTTTATAGGTAGGTATCTCACATGAACCCTGTCTAAGGGTATAGCAATAGATAGGTAGGCAGGCCGAAGTTTTGTGTAAACAAAAAAAACTAGTAGGTACAATAAAATAAAGTCAAGGTAGGCAAAGTATCAAGCATTTGGAATAACACAATTAGGTAAGTAGGTTTAGTCATTTTTTCTTTTTTTATAATTTTCATTAGTCAAAAATAATAGGTACGTCACTTTTTATTTATTTTTAAGGTTTGCTAGCTTTCTAGTCTAAATAATCTTTAATGTCATAAGCCAAGATTTTTGATTACGGATTTTTGGTCCGGTTCTCTACAGACCCGGATGAAGAGAGAAAGTGAAATTAAAAACACATGAGACTTTTTACCCGCTATGTCTCGGGGTCGGCGACACACCAGTGTTACACCAGACTGTTGCAAGCGTCCATAGGTTACGGTAACCGCTTACCGACAGGTGGGCAGTACGCTCGTTTGCCACTTTACTCATATAAAAATACATTCCGCTGGTGATACTAATGATGACTACATGTAGGCTTAGCAAAGCCATAATTAAAAGTTATAGCAAGTTAGTTTCGCCAACATTTTCCCAAGTTCAGAACCAGTTAATCTGATTCTCCTTCAATATTTCAAGCATTTAATAAAATAAATAGCCCACAGTTTTCACTCGCAGCGCTCATTCAAACACAGCCTCTGCTAAATAAATCACGGCGCTAGCACTGTATGGCTGGAACCCTCGTCCGGGACCAACTTATATTGCCCGCGACGACAGGAGCCCGTTTATGTGTTTGCCATAAGAGATTGTTTGAAAGATAGATACATAAACCCTTTATTTCACACCACATAAAATAATTTTATGTTTATTATTTTACTGGATGCCCTTTCCATTGTTGTTGAAGAATTGCGTACCCTAAAGACAACAGTTGAAAAGTCACTGACGTATTTATTTATAAATAAAGTTATTATAAGAGATAAAGCAGTGTTCAGTTAATCAACTATTAAATAATATTAAAGTTACCTATGTCTTCTATAGGTTCTTTACCGATGTCTGAAATGTGACCGGTGCCCATACGTTCATAACCCGTTTATGGTATAGAGCTTATTTTAATTGAAAACTTATAAAAATTGCGTAAAATCCTTATTCTGACACAAAATAGATATAAATAGCGCTGTGATTTTGTCACGATTCCAAAATCATAGGGAAATGAAATGAATTAAATGAAATGAAATATTTTTTTTTGCGAAAATGGGTACAATATACGATGCTATAAAAAAATGTTGTGTCCTCCATCATCTACTTTTAAAGCATGAAAAAATTTAACCTTTAAACTATTTAAAATTTAAACATTAATTTGTTAGCCTTTTAAACATATATTGTTATAACACAAATATAATAAAACTATACCTCACTAGTATTCAAATACTATCCTTACTAGGTTATATTAAGGTTTTAAAATGATAACACATCATACATGAGTGTTATTGAGTAATTCTAGGGGCCACGGTGGTGCACCGCATGGAGTGTCCTTTATAATTGGCGCGAGGCGTAGGAGCGAGCGAGCTACGTTTATGTCACTCCGCGATTGAAACTACATTTCAACTAGAAGTATATTTTATATTCTATCTATTTACCCGACAGCTGCAGATGTACCTGAAAAAGGGTTATGATTTGACGTTTTTAAGTGGCAGATACATTGTCACTGATCATGTTTTATTTTATTTTATTTTTCTATTATTTTATAAATTTTTGGAAAACTTACAGCTAGGTTACATTGTAGACAAGGAACTAAGTACATGCAACGAATCAGAAAAAAGTCAACATATACACAGAAGGCCAATTAAAAGTTTCCACGGAATTTAGAAGAAAATTGCAAATAAAACAGTAACAATAGACGACAGAACACAATAGAAATGATAGGATAGTTAGTTCCTAATTTTATAATAGAAAGAAATTGTCACATAATAAGCGTTTAAGCTTACTGGTTGTAGTGTTAAATAAGTCTACGTTAATATTTGCTTTAGCCAAGGAGTAGAACGAGCCGCTGGCTCGGATTAGGTAAGCGTTTTGCCTGTAGTTCGTCCTGACAACTGGTACATAAATAACGTTAAGTTTTCTCAATGAGGCCGTGTTAGTGCGCAATCCTAAATGGTCAAGAAGCTCCGGCCGATCAACATTACCGTTACAGATGTTCAGAAGATACGACTAATCCGCTATTTTCCTACGTTTAAAAAGCGGGAGAAAATTAAATTTGTGACACCTTGTTACATAGAGGTAATCTGGTAAGTAAATCCTAGCTCTGTATTGAAGATATCGTAAAAACCTCTTTTGGATGGATTCGAGTCGCGAGGAATACATATATATATATATACATAGCGAGGGTTCCATACCTGCGAGGCATGCTCCAGATGGCTGCGGACGTATGCACAACACAGAAATTTAAAGGCTTTATACTAGCAAACTCTGATGACTTCCTCAAGACAAATCCAAGTGCTCGTGATGCTTTCTTAACGATATAGTTAATATGATCGTCGAATAATAATTTATCATCGAATGTTACACCTAAATCTTTGATTAAATCAACCCTAGTTATTGGTGAGTTATGGAATGTATAGTTAGTAGTCAATTTGGTTGATTTGCGAGTAAAAGAGCACACGTAGCACTTCGAAACATTGAGATCTAGTTTATTAAGTATGCAATAGTCTTGGAATCTGTTTAGATCATCCTGAAGGCTACGTGCGTCAACGGAGGTTTCTATAGGGTGAAGAATTTGTCATGTCATCAGCTTAAAGAAGGATCTTAGAGTGAATAAAACAAGAAGAGATGTCGTTAACAAAAATGGAGATAAGTAAAGGTCCTAACAGAGATCCTTGGGGAACACCAGAAGGTATGCTCATGGGCAGCGATGAGTAGCCGCCCAGAACCACCGTCTGACACCGGTCGCGGACGTATGACGAGAACCATCTGAACAAATTCCCCCTGATACCAATTCTTTGAAGTTTCTCAAGAAGAATTAAGTGATGAATTCGATCGAAGAATTTAGAATAGTCAGTATATATAACATCTACTTGAGAGGGTTCGGACATAAGCCGTGTCAAGAACTCCGTGCAGAGAAGAAGATTGGAAGTGGTCGACCTGCCTCGTTAGAATCTATGTTGATAGGGCGAAATGTTGCGCTTGAGTGCTGAGTAAAGTTGAGCGTAAACATTTTTTTCTACTAGAATCTTAGCAAACAAACATAACTTAGATATGGGCCTGTAGTTCTCCACCTTATTTTTAGGACCTTTTTATGTATCGGTGTAATGAAGGCGGCCTTCCAGATGTTAGGGACCGTGCCGTCGGTGAGGGAACGGCGATAAAGTAAGGAGAGAGGGAGAACTAGACTCTTGGCACAGTTACGAGTAGTTAAAATAGCCGGGACGTTATCGGGAACAGCTGACTTGATGATATACAAAGATTTAAGTAGTTTTAAAACATTAGCCTCTAGAACTTCTACTGTAGTGTGGATCAGTGGACGATACATAGTCAGGTGGACAGACCGACGACGTGGCCTGCTGATTAGTCGAGGGATTATTTAGGAAGGTTGAGTGAAAGTATTCATCGAAAAAGTTGCATGTTTCATCACCTTGATCGGATGAGCAGTTCCCGCACACGAGAACAGAGAGATACGTATTGGATTGATTTTTACTCTTTACATATGACCAGAAATCACGGGGGTTTGGCCTGTTAGAATGTTCCATATATAAGTTATGTAAACATTGTACATATCTTTCTCCAAGGTACGCGCTCTGTCCCTTAATAAAAGCTCTGTTTCGTAGTACTTTAGTTGTTCTAGTTGACTTATCACAATTTAGTATCTTTCCACCATCGCTACTGGCTTGCTTGGTACTACGAGTATATGAAACATGTTATAGTTTATATAGTATGTAAATATATACTTTATAGTTATAGAGTATATAGTTTAATATTTGAAAATATGAAACTTATACTCAAGATCTGTATTTGTCTTGACGCAAAAACACCATGTTAAAATAATCTCAAATTTACTATTACGTTTACGTTTAACGTTTTATTCGAGGCGACGTCACTAACCTGTTCCAAATCGGTCCAGCCGTTACGGAGATCATTACCAACAAGCATTCAAATATATAAACATCTAAACTTTGTCTTTTATAATATTAGTAGAGCTGTGTTCGCGGAGCACCGTCAAGGGACATATTTTGAATTCCTCTTAGGTATACCTACTTGGCTAATGAGCCGAATCCGCGTGTGGGAGCGGTCCCAGCTCCCACCCTCCTACCCGCGAAGAGTAAACATTATTATTGAGAACGGGCACGACGACACAGTAGGTACATATGTACTGCCTGAATGCCGGGTTTTTTAAACAACTAATTCCGCCATCCGTCCGGGTTTCCCCGGGTTTGTCCTGGTTCATTGGGCGTCCGGAGGGGTCAGAGAGCGCCCGGGCGGACTTTCATTTCTAGTCCGGGATTTAAGCTGCTGAAATATCTGAAGAAAATACGCGGCCGAAATAATTTTTATTTTACCGAATAACTTTAAAAAATATATGTTGATATGTCCGGTTGTCCGGGTATAAAGCTGCAAAGTCCGGGGTTTTCACACTTTTTGTCCTGGTTGGCAGATTTTAGAGATGGCAACCCTACTATAAACAAACAACCTCTAATGTCAAACGCATACACGTGCTTCAGCCGTCGCGGGTAGAGCGTTACATTCTCATCGCACCGGCTAGCGCTGAATTTACTGTTCGCCTATTAAGTACTGTCACTGACGAAAGTTTTAATTATCTGTCTTTACACTTGTGTGTGAGATTGTCCGCTTCATTAATACGCATTCGTTAATTTTGTGCAATTAGCACAAGTCTGTCACTGCGCACTGCGCACTGCCCACGCATTATTTTGTAGTTTTTAATCAAACTGTCGCACTAAAGGTTCCTGCCAGCAAACAAAAAAAATGCTCACATGTTTATTTACATTGATTTGAGCTGAAACTACGTTTTATATAACTGTTATATTGTCATTTCAAATTGAATAGAAGAAAACAGAACGCTGCTCAGCTTATGTTTTAATATCTTTATAAGTATTTCAATATAGGTAGGTTATTTTAACGGTGATCTCCCGTTTTGTCATAATTTTATAAGAATCTCAGTTCCGATGATTAGAACACACAATGTTCTACATTTTAGACATGAACATTGACAGCAAATTAATTAGGAATAAACACATAGACAGTGTCGTCGGAAGACTGACATCAGCGGTTTGCAACGAAACAATCAGACAATGCAAAAACTGTTCATCATCTTGCGTATTTTCACTCAATCATGACATAATATGGTGTCTTGCTTGAGGAAACATAACACACAGTCTACAATTTATAACGATATTGTGTGATTTGACCATAAGTATCAATTAAGTCAGTAAAATTTTATCGGATATAGCTATATGTTTCCGGTTTGTCATGAAATTTGATATGGGCATAGTTTGAAGCCTGGATAAGATCATACGCTGCTTTTATCAATATACCACGCGAGCGAAGTCGGGGGCAGAATCTAGTTATGGAGTAAATTAAATTAAATTGAATTGAATTTGTCGTACAGAAAATATCGCTTCCTGTGCTAAGACCGGTCGTTAATCAGCCAATACATATTATTTTACAGACATACTATAAAATCGTTGCGTGACAACCTGACTGACTGACTAACAATCAAACTAACTACTGACGGTATTAGGGATGTTTTTTTTTTTTTTTTTTATGTATGAGATGCACTAGCAAGCATTTTTCGGAACTATGAAATCCGGGGCGTTTCAATATTATTTTAATTTACACAAATGTTAACACACCTGCTTCTAGTAGAAAGCGTACGAAGTCAAGAAAACGATTAAAATTAAAGATATGCCATTAGAAAGTATTAATTGAAACGGTGCTCGTAATTAGAAGATGTATCGCCGCGGGCGCCTGCCGGACGCCTGCTCGCCGCCCGGCCGCTACGCACCGAGAGACCATCACTAATAAAACCCACATGATAATGATTACATTAAAATCAAATAATAATTATCAGTAAATTAATTTAGTATAAATGTAAACTACAACGTGTTTTTGTATACGTTGTTGAGTTGCGTTTTTGTATACGTTGTTGAGTTGCGTTTTTGTATACGTTGTTGAGTTGTGTTTTTGTATACGTTGTTGAGTTGTGTTTTTGTATACGTTGTTGAGTTGTTTTTTTGTCAAAAAGTACTCGTACTAGTAGTGAGTCTGTATCGAGGTTGTTCTAAACATCTTTTCCGTTTATTAAAAGTGGCCAAACTAATATAAACAAGTTTTTGCTCCATTCAACAACACTCTGCGTTACATTTTTACCATAATCAGAACTTAAAAAGGTTTTTGTATGGCAACCACGGACCCTACAGGATCACACGATCCATTACACGTACCGCTCAATAAAAGTCATTGCATAGAGACGGATCAAGAGCGGTTATCGGCATCCTCTGTGGACCGCCCTATGTCTGCGGTTGATGATGTTCGCTACTGTTGATGGTCTGTGGTTGATGATGATGTCTGTGGTTGATGATATTATCTGTGGTTGCAGAGGCAGTTGGGGTGGCGCTGGTTCGGGCGGCGCGGTGTCGCTGGGCGCGCAGCTGGTGTGCGCGAAGACGCCCGGTCTCACGGACCGACAGCGCGCCATGTGCCGCGCCGCGCCCGCCGCCATGCAGGCCATCTCCGACGGACTCAGGTACACCCACGCACATACACATGAGCTGCACGGAGACGCCCGGTCTCACGGACCGACAGCGCGCCATGTGCCGCGCCGCGCCCGCCGCCATGCAGGCCATCTCCGACGGACTCAGGTACACCCACGCACATACACATGAGCTGCACGGAGACGCCCGGTCTCACGGACCGACAGCGCGCCATTAAACAAAAGAGTGTCCATTAATATTTGTTACGTTTCAATATGACCAAATATCATTTAATATCTTAGAATATAATTTCTTAACCTGCGTAAACTTTTGACAGTATATTTCTACCCCAAATCAGGCCATTGGGTAATTTTTTTCAGTAGTTTGAATGTTTTCTATGGGTATTATTGTCTGTTTGTAGGATGGCGTACGCGGAGTGCGCGTTCCAGATGCGCGGGCGCAGGTGGAACTGCTCCGGAGTCAGCGACGGGAAGCACTTCGGACACGTCATCTCTATGGGTAACTAGATTTGTGTCATCTAGAGAACCTGCGCAGTCTGATGCCTGGTATATACAAGGACAGGCAGGCGGCGTGCAATTACCAACTGTCTTTCTTTACTTCATTTCAACATGTAAACAGCGAATTAAGTAGTATAATATGAAGTCGATAAATAGGCAAGTAGATTTGATCGCTCGCACAATATAATACAGTTACACATTGTAATAAACTGTATATGGCCTGCCTATTGCCACTTTAACTTGAAAGTTAGGAGTTTTACGTGCAGTTCTAGATAATGTACCCAAGAATTATGTACTCGTAGTATTGAGTAACATAGTAGTAATCTGAGCCGCTGTCAGCGCTTTCCATTTGTGTCAATTTCAGCGCTGAGTCAGCTAAGTTGCGGTCGTGCGAGTAATCTCTGTGTTTATGTAGTCTGATATCCAAGTGTGGTGATAGGGCCCCCACCCCCCCCCCCCTGCCCCCCCGCCCCCAGTTCACTCGTGCAAATGGACAGAGCAGTGACTCGGGGTGCTAATGGACAATTGACAGCTGTGTAGGAGACCGATTACATAATAGTATATAACCCTAGATATGATTCATTTAAGTACAATTTAATTGCTGACTAGCTTCTATCCTTGGCTTTGCCCGCGTGGAACCGCGTCGAGTTATGTTGCAAAATTGTTCTCCACGAAAAGCCGTTTTATTTGAACGTGATGATAAACAGCCTATGTCCACTCTACAGTTCTACCATTCTTAATATTAGTGAAAGAATTGTAATCTGATTATTAAGTAGTTTCGGAGATTGACTCCACCTCCAAATTTACAAACAGGTAAAATTACAAAGAGTTAAACTCTTTATGATATTCGTGTAGATATGTGAGTACCTAGTGATAGTGAGTACCTATCGTAGGAAATACTTGTACGTAATTATTTTCGTTATACATTATGTTTCAAGTACCTATGTACAGTCAGCGTCAGCAATTAGTTAGGTACCCTCTGAGGTTTCAAGATTGATTTTTTAAATCACAGATAAATCACATCATCAGATACATTTTGTTTGCTAAAATGTAGCCTTAGATTGTTAATCACGAAAAAATCCTAAAATAACTGTCCTACCTATTTTAAATTCAATCTTCCCCTGAGAGGTCCAATTTGTGACGCTTCACCACTTTCATTATTCAAGTTTCGTCTTATTATTTGTTAACAACATAATAATTCTCATAATTATGTTATATAATACGAAATATCAGGGCATATATTACTGAAAGGAGTTGTTAAAATAGTGTTTTCTATTGGCATACTTACATACGTATTCGCTAAAGTATGGTCAATTCACAAACGCTATGTTCGTTACGCATCGCACTTCCTAGGTACGTGTTACTAAACCGAAGATGCTTTGTCACGGATGCCAACACATAAAAACTGCCTATTTATAGCCACCAATAAAATAAAACAACAAAATGAATTGGCTTGTCAATCAAACCCACAATAAAAGTGTTATTTACAGCTTCTTACACAACCACAACTACCTACGACTAGCGAACGGAGACGAAGCAACCGATACATAAAAACTGTTTGATTGGTTTGACAGCTGTCAAATTATACACCCGCACCTGTTATAGACCGGCTGCTGCGCTCCACACTTTGCGATGAAATCGCTCAATCTTGTGAAAAAAAATGTATTCTCATAAATGTACGCAGGAAAGTATTCATAAAATTGTTAACTCAAAATAATATTTAATAATATTTCAGCTCGATTTCCGATGAACCAAAAATCCTCTAGCTTACTCCTGAAACCTAAACTGTAGACTTGATGGATTTTCATACATAAGGTGTCAATGGATTCGTCTTGATCACTTGATGACATAAAATATCAAGAAATACTTTTGTACATAAGATATAATAATACCAAGTGTCATTTGTTATTTCATTTTATAAATGAAACGAAATGAAATTGATTGCATGTCAGTTGCAAATTGGTCCAAAACATTTCGCTTAAAGACTAGCATGCAATTAATTTAGAGATTATAGATTAAACACTTAAGAAACTGCCGTCGGGTTTTCTTTATTTTTAAGCTGATTGGCACTTGTTAAATAATGCAATGACTTTGGCACATCAAAAAAAATATTGTAATTCTGATATTTACTGACAGTTGGGTTACCTGAAAAACTGTCGCATATGACTGGCGCAGGCTGTCTCGTAGGGTTGTCTCTTAATTCAACTAGACATGAAATAGAAACTCAACAGTAGGTACCTGACCTACCTACTCGTACTTTATACAAGGTGTACAAACTTTCGATCGTGTTTTCAAAATGAATGCCGTGTCGTGTCGTGTCGTGTCGTGTCGTGTCGTGTCGTGTCGTGTCGTGTCGTGTCGTGTTCACCAGCCAGGGAAAATAGTTCCAATTAGGTACAGTTAACTCAGGAAGGAATATTATTATTTATATTTAAGTTGGTTTATTCTTACAATATTACTTTTAATAAAATTTGAACAAAAAAACTTTTGAATCTGAATCATTGGAGAAAATCAGCTCGTTTATTCTGTACCACTATACAAATACAAATACAAATACAATACAAATATATTTATTTTATCGAAAATATAGTTACAATAGAGTTACTGCTGGTCCCCGCACTAGGCCGAGCCTGTATCGCGGGAGCCCGGTTAAAGATACATCGATTTCCATTAAAAAAAACACAAACAGGGCAAAACACAAAATAGAGATAAAATAAAAACATAATAGATAAAACTGAAAGTGACGGGGTCTTAAATAACAGATATTATGGGCCTTGCACACTTTCGCAGGAATTTTGTGTGTGTATGCGTGTGTGCGTGTGTGGTGTACATCACTCTCAGATACATCACTTTTAAGTTCCATTATTTTCATTATTATTTAAGAATAAGTGTATTTTTTTATTTGAAACCATTTATTGAATTATCAATTAGATAAGCAAACTGAAGACTCGAAACGACATATTGCTTTAAAAAGATTCAATGTCTAAATAGGTATTTCATCTAAATGTGTGAAAATGTTTGAAAGGTATGAGTGCCGGTGAAATTACAGGTACGGGAGACTTTTCACCGTTATGTGACAGAGTCGGCCACGCGCGAGTACCTAATATACCTCTGATGTTGCAAGCGTCTATAGGTTACGGTAACCGCTTACCAACAGGTGGGCATATGCCTATATGCTTGTTTGCTACCTTAGTTGTATAAAAAAATTATGTAACATCGGCCATGCTCACCGCTCACCCCTATCTCATGCATACATCGACCCGTCCACTGGACGGACGGGTGGACAGCCGGACAGTCGGACATGCGGACAGCCAGTCGAACAGTCGGACGTACTATCGCCTCCACTCAATTAACACTGTATCATAAAATTAAACAAGTATTTGTTTGAATTGACGCGATACACGCAACACAACAGCGGACGCTTTTATACCCTACGATTTCATGATCATTCATAATATCTACTGCTGCTAAAGTCGGACCGACATTTTAACGTAGGTATCCTTCGCAGCATGAAAGCGTCATTTTTAATGCTACTAACGGTAACGCATGCTACTACAGACCACGCTGAACGTTGCTCCAATTGAGCAAGTGAGCACGTGAGCACGTTACATGTCAAATATCAGAAACTAACTTTAATCGAATATGGTCTTAATTATGAATAAATCAAAATATTTTATAGTAGGTACTTCTTATCCTTGAATATAAAGATAGATGAACTCATTATTGTGCATAATATGTTATTATTTTTTTTAAGTTGAGATAATTAACTAAAAAATATACGACTACAAACATAGATTAAAAATAAGGTTACTTTACGATCGGCGACATCACCGGTAAGAGCCTGTTCTAGGAAATTTGAGAGACCTCAACCTTAGGGCAAATGAGTCGTGATCGGATCGTCTGGTGTAAAATTATCTTCTCCGATAGCTCCGTATATAAATCAGACGGGAGGTGGGTGTGATGTGTCCGATACGATATACTTTTATACAATTTGTTTATTGTGCAGAGTAAATAAACTGACATTTATTACCAACAGAGTTGTGTGAACGCTCATTTTAGACACAATCTGTAGAGACATTAATTGAATAGAATCGTAATTATCGAATCGAATTAATGTTTCAGATAAAATAGAATGAAAGGTGAATAGTTATGGCATGATTATATGAATTTGTGGAAAATAATAATAATAATCATCATTTATTTCGTATTTACATAACACCATTATTGTTGTAAATTCATTCATATGAAACAGTGAATGTCACAAAATGCACATGTTATAAATGGATTGCTTACGGATGAATATTTTGGACATCGCATTCGGTGACAGGCAGCACATGTAGGTATGCGTCTTACAGTCTGAGAACAGCACCGTCCAGCCGCTCAGCCACCGTGCTCAGGAGGCTGTCGGTGGAGGCGCTCGCTGAGAGACCAGGGAGGCTGATGGCGCGCGTGCCTCCGCGGACACCTGACACTGACACTGACACTGACACTGCGCTGCAGAACCGCGACATCCCCAACTCCGTCCTGAACGCATTCTCATACCGGACGCGAAGGTTACTGTAAAGTTTCATCAAAATCCGTTCAGTAGTTTTTGTGTGAAAGAGTAATAAACATCCATCTTCGCGTTTATAATATTATTAGGATTTTCGTACAGTTTTGACTGAAAATAACGTAAAAAGCGCAATGGTGGCGATAAGATAGTGCAGTAGAATTTGTACGGGGGCTTCGCAGTGACGCACACGAACTTAGAGCATCTTTTTCCGGTATGTTGTTCGCCACCGCCACCCACAGCGCCACGTTCCGCCACGGGCCTTTACAGAGACCATTCATAAAGCGATATCGTGCACCGAACAAACTGCATTACTCAATTAACTAGGTTGTTTGCATTCATCGTCATTAGTTGAGCTCTTGCGATGTTCCCGCACTCGCCTGAGTCGGGCAAGGCCCCCCGACCCCCCGACCCCCGACCCCCGACCCCCAGCCCCGTGGTGCTGCGTCTCCGTACCTACGAGTAGGTACCTGCACGCCGACAGACACCTACTCGGGGTGGGTTCAATTACAGCCGTATATGAATGGCGTCTTGTTTCTCTGTTAATAACAGTAACTGACGAACTGTTTTTATTTCAATGAAAAACAATACGTTGTCATTTTGACTGTAATTAGAAGTCAATTGTATTTGATCAAGTCAAGCCCGACGGGTTTCCATGTTCTGTCGCAGCGCCTCAGCGCGTCAGTGCCACAGTGACTTGTGACAGCAGAACCTTAACAAATTGATTGCAACAAAACTGCATCCTACTTCAAACTGCATCCTACTTCAAACTGCATCCTACTTCAAACGCATATAAGGCTTCTTGCGTCGCAAGAACATAAAAAAATGATGTAACTGAAATCAACCTCTAGTTTAGCAGCTAGTGTAATCGTCGTTTAAATAATATTAAATCAATTGAATTGAAATCAGTTTCTAAGTTTGCAACCTAGCCCCTCCCCCCCTCTCCTATGTCCATGGCCGGGTCGCTCCCCGTTCGCCCTGAGTCCGGCGCTGCCTCCAGCCCTCTCGTGCAGTCGTTAATCAGCTGCGAGGGAGGCGGCGCCGCGCACGCGCAGCTCTCAGCGTCGCCATTTGCACATGATAGATGATAGATGAAAGGAGGGTTTCTTCATTTACTATTCAAGTTTCAAATCCTTAGGTACGTTTCTATTTATGAATATGACATAGATTTCTCTCCGTCCGAAAGTTGTCTGGAAGATATACCACCACCACTGTGGTGGTTGTAAAACTGGGATATTTACAATGATTCGTGAATTGAATATCCCGTTTTTAGAAACTATCAAAAGTAATAAAATGAAACAATATTATATTTATTGTAAAACAAAATAAATATTAGATTAAATAACAAGGATAACAATGATAGTGGTAAAACTTTGTGAGGAGAGAGAGGTGCTACGGACTCGCCAGTGGAGTGGAGTGGAGTGGAGTGGAGTGGAGTGGAGTGGAGTGGAGTGCGGCGACTCCGTAGCAGTTCTCTCTCGCGGCTGCGTCTGCTCATACGATAGAGTTGAACGCGCTCCGTTCCTCCTGCTCACGCACACCCTTACATTACCTTACCTACTGTTCCATTTTATTCCTGTCTTATTCAGAAACATTGCCCACATTTATCTAACTATTTCATATCTAACTATTTTAGAAGATAATATTGAGAGTTCAACACCAGACACGATTTTTGACTCCTAAAGTTGTCAATGGAAATCTCTCGAACTCAAACACAACTCGTAAATTTAGTTTCGGCGGTGTGGCGCTGGCGTGGTTGTCAAATGGTGGTCAAAGTTCGCGTGAATGTATTGTTCGCTACCGTCACCGCCACCGCCACCGCGTCGCTTCGACCGGACACTAACTCGTAGATGCAAGTACACGCACCTCCGAGTATGCTGTGAATTATGTTACTTACATATAAGCCACATGCCCGTTAAAGATAAATCCGCAAGGTTATTCCAATAAATTCAGCTCCTGAGTAGTAATCATTTGTCGAAGTGATTAATGTTGTTTTCTGAGAAATTAATTCGCAATGGAGACATATACATGTAATAGTGACACGGATTTGAAGATATTAGATATTACAGAGGAGGATCGAGGATCTCTTGAAGTCGTAGACCCCGTTTTTGATATTATTGAATATGCGTAATCGCTACCTTAGTGCTTGATATTGTTGAATATGCGTAAAATACAGAAGATTTTTTTCATTTATTCATATTTTTAAAACATTGCGCGTTCTTGGAGAAGTCAAATTAACAATTTTTTTTTATTTATGAAACAAAATCCACAGCTCTTATTATAAAACAAATAATTCTTACAAAACATATTCTACAGCCAAAAACGGATTTACATTTTATACAATAAAAAAATAACAAGCAGTCGAATTTTTCAAACGGACAAAATAAATTGACAATGTGTAAAAAGTACCTACACTTAATTTTACTTTTCTACTTTATAAAATGTACGTAAATATAAATAATACACAGATATAAAATTTCCATAGATATGACTCCATCCATCTCAATAGATTACCCCGAATACCCAGTTCATAAAGTTTACGTAGTAGTATGATGTGGTCTTTAAGACACTTCTTAGGCATGCAGATATCAAAATTACCATATATAGTGCTGTAAAAGTGTTGGGTAGCTTTATCCACAGCCTGAAAAACCTCAGTCCACAGATTATCGGACAGCAGAGAGTACAACAGACCATAGTTCCAATCTTTAGCTGGATTAATATTACAAGGTGCAATACGGTCAGAGCGATCAGCTGAGTCCACCCTTACCTCAATATCCAACGGGTGGGTGGTACGCGTCCGGGAAAACTATACCTTCTGTACTAACGACAAACCTCAGGAACATCATCGCCCTCCTGAACCAGCACAACATCTAGCTTTCCCCCATGAGTGTTCATGACGAAATATTTTTCGGTCAAGTTACAGAAAGTTAGAAAAAAACATTAATAGTTATTTATACTCGCAGAGACACTTTTCAAGTTTATGTCACTAAGGATCACTGCTGTAGTTTTGCCGGAGACATTTATGAAACTTATTGAACTAGTTCATATTTACACTGTCGCTGGCATTTGGTTTGATACAGACCACACACACACACGGAACAATGGCGTCAGTGCCATGTAAAGCTAGCCCAAAGCCTCACCATCCTTAGTTTCGGATTCACTTTGCCGCTTCAGAGTTATGAGAGCACGGGCGCCCAGTAGAACGCCACCGCTAGGAGTCTTTCTGTCACGACGCGAAATGTTCCAGTCAACACATTTCAGTTCTTGATCCACGACGGAGCAATCAAGAAAATTCTCAGTGACCGTTACCAGGTCGTGTTCGATCAATGCCATTATTCCGTTTATTTTGTCTTCAGGCCACGTACATTTTAATAGAATTTAACACGCAGGCGCTTATCGAGCGATCGTTGCGCCACGAAAGGGTTCGGGGGCTTTGGAAATGGAGTTACTCGAAGACAGAGGCCTTTGGTCGTAAACAACCCATGATTTAATTCTTGCATTGACCGGCAAGACATCAATTGACAGGCAGATATCATAATAAGCCACTGGGACTTCGATTTTGTAGGACTTATAATCCCCTTTTATTATCTATGCTCTACCTCCAGAGTGATAGAAAAGTATTGTTTGTTGTCAGCGACCAAAGAGGCAGCATTCACGTACGCGATCACATCTGCCGGTGTCACGCATGCGCTCAGCGCCGCCTGCGCCCGCGGCGAGCTGCCCTCCTGTCCGTGCCACCACCCCGGCACCTCGCGCAGGTAACATCACTACTGCACTCTGACACTACTGATCCGAGATCACATCTGCCGGTGTTGTGGCACAGACAGGGCGTGCCACCACACCGGCACCTCGCGCAGATGTCATCACTATCAGTGCTGGTCGTGTTCCAGGAGACGTCCCCCCTCGTCGTGGGAGTGGGGCGGGCGGTGCTCGGACGGAGAGGAGGCGAGGCAGGGGGAGGGCGGGGAGGGGGGGGCGAGGCTCGCGCGGCGCTTCCTGGACGCGCGGGAGTTGGAGCGCGACGCGCGCGCGCTCATGAACCTGCACAACAACCGCCTCGGGAGGAAGGTAACACCACCGCTGCACCCTGCTTCACCCCTTCTTTGTGATGAGTGGGAGATCTGTTGCCAGGTACCCTCTCCGAGTCCCCCGCAGGTGGTCGGGCTCGCTGCGTGTCGCCGCTAGCTTCCTCCGGTGCCCGTCTCGCACAGCGCATAGTGACGCACCCCACGATGTCACACCGCCTTCTCTATTCTAGTAGCACATGCTCTTTCTCGGTCGCCTTTCATTAGATCGGTGACCTGACCGGACGAAATGGTAGTGGAGAAATTCTCATTTTGACAGGTTAAGCAAAGTCCTAAACTACTTTCTGGCCGAAACTGTCCAATTTTCATGTTTAGAAGTACCTATTTAAGATAATTAAGCCTGGTTAAGGTATAGTGGCCCTGAGTGTAGTGATCGATGGTGAAAGAACCAATGCAATGAATGGATTAAACGCACCTTCTAGAAACTCCTTTCAATGTGCAGCTCCCAATTTTTGTTTTTCTGATTTCCCAGTTTACAGTTGCATGTACTGGTACCGATAGCACGGGAAAAACTGGAGTCTTGCAGAACTAGCTGTCGATAGATGTTATTGGTGACATACGAAATTGCACAATTGGTTAATTTAGAATTAAAATATAGCTTTAATAATATTAAGAAGTACCCAGAATTCGTGTTCGCCATCTTTGTTTTCAAACTAGATAGTAAAAATGTGATTCGAGGGACAACGAGAAAAAGCATTCCCATTGTCCCTCGATGGGGCCGAAGATCGGTGGAAAAGTGTTAGTTTTCGTGGATGCATCTCACGTCGGATAGAAAATGGAGTAAGTCCTCCGTTAGTTGTGCAGGCGTCACCCACAGACGCAGTCGGCAATCGTCGATAGCAATCAGACGCGGCTAATGTTTCCGTCGCCGCGAGCTGTTCCTCACAGACCGGCCAGGACAGCTCGATACCTTTGTTTTATAGCTACAACTAAAGTGGTAAACAAGCATACGGCCCCACCTGTCGGTAAGCGGTTACAGTAACCAGAGATGCTTGCAGAGTTATCGCGGGTTACCGACCCTCAAACATAACTGGTGAAAAGTCTAATGTGCCTGTACTTGTAACAGCTCCCGTAACCTTTCAAACTTGAACACAGCATTGCGAGCGATACTGCTTAGCGGCAGAATATGTAGTACTTCCCCGGACAAGCTCTTGTGAGGAAATGAGGAAGTAACGTGAACCCAACATTTTGATTATCATGTAAGTTGTCCAGCTGTTCTTGACGCGCTTTCTTATTGCGCCAAATTACCGCCCGCGTATTACTGCTTACATCTACCCAACGCATCTTTAGACGAAGGAGGCTTCATTGAAATCTCTGGGTGAAGTGAGTAAAGTTTAATTTGCATTGGCAGTTTTATTGGTGCGTTCAGAAGCCAATATCGAGGCCTCGGGCGATACGTGATGCGTTTCTCAAATTAAAGTTTAGGGTTCCGTGGAATTTAAACTTACTAAATATTTTGTTCTTATTTGTTAGGATGGTCTGAGCTCTTAAGGTAAAATCGGTTGATGAAAAACTAACCAAAATAATCATCATCAAAAAGTCATCATCCATCCAAACCATTCCAGCCGTTACGGAAGATTATGAGCAATAATCATCCAAACTTCTTAGCATCCTTACATTGCTATTTTTATATTTGACATAAGTACCCGATTTAATTCGATGTTATGTTAATGCAACGTACAGAACCTCGGCCGATCTGTTCCCCTCATTCCTCTCCCCTCGCCGCTTTTGGTGGTACTTGGAGATACATTAGCATGGTCGCGAGAACTCATCGCGCCGTCTCATCACACGTCATTTTTTTATCATTTTTGATACAGCCGCGCCGCCATTTTAGTTTATTTTCCGTAATGACTGAGTCGCACGCGACGCGACGCGACGCGACGCTCTCTGAGGACGAAGAACACTCGCTGGAGTATCCGCCCGTAGCTGGATGAAATTATCAAACTAATGTTGAAATAAAAACAACTGACTCGACAATCACAAAGTTTGTTTACCAAAAACAAATACTCATCATTGTAATGATGAGAAAGAGTATCTTTGGTAAGGCTCCATCTATATATAATAAATTGCCAGAGTCCATAAGGTCACTACCGAGTTTGGAGTTCCAAAGAAAGCTTAAAACAATACTCTCTGTCAAATGTTATTATGACATAAAAGATTTGATTAATGACAAAACCATTTATTACTAAATGAAATTCGTTATCTTTATGCTTTAATTTTCATTATCAATTTAATCTCATTCCACAATATGTATAATCTTTCAATAGTACCTTTATTCAACGTATTCTAAATTTTTTTTTGATTGTTTTTTTTTGTTTTTTATATCTAATGTGCCTTTCATTTTTAATCAACCATTGTATTGCATGCTTAACGGTAGAAATACATTGAATCACATTTATACCTAAAACACCTAAAACACATGTATTTCACGCAATAAATTATCTTTATCTTTATCTTTATAATGTTTATTAATTCGTCTTACCCTGTGAAATAAAAAAATATATCATTTTATGTGAATTTTATTAAAACTATCCTGAACTGGGCGATCACTCACCCTGATGAAATCTCTCGGAATGAGTCGAAACTTAGTCGGTGCCTTCACCAATAGTGCAGTACGTGAAATTCCCGTTTTTTTACAATATGAATTTTATACGAAGTTTGTCCCTACCTTTAGTTCGCTTGCGCTGGCTGGTACCACGGGACGAGTAGGTACCTACATCATAATTATTGCAGCCACGAAATATTGCGCTCTTTTGGTTATTGATGGTCCGCGGCGTCGGCTCACGAATGCTTATTGCTTTGTTGGAAATTAAGTTCGTTGATTACATTTTTAAGCTCTCCATTTCCTAACGAGTACGAGTAGGTACTCTCAGCTTCAGAAGTTTATGTCTAAGTCAAAATAAAAAATCATTTATTCATCTAAATCGCGCGTTCGTGCGCCGCGAGGCGGTGCTGTGCTGCGTGTGCTGTGTGTGACCGGCGTGTGTGCTGTGTGTGCAGTTGGTGCGCGGGCTGGGTGCTCGCTCGTGTCGGTGTCACGGTGTGTCGGGTTCGTGCGCCGCGAGGCGGTGCTGTGCTGCGTGTGCTGTGCGTGACCGGCGTGTGTGCTGTGTGTGCAGTTGGTGCGCGGGCTGGGTGCTCGCTCGTGTCGGTGTCACGGTGTGTCGGGTTCGTGCGCCGCGAGGCGGTGCTGTGCTGCGTGTGCTGTGTGTGACCGGCGTGTGTGCTGTGTGTGCAGTTGGTGCGCGGGCTGGGTGCTCGCTCGTGTCGGTGTCACGGTGTGTCGGGTTCGTGCGCCGCGAGGCGGTGCTGTGCTGCGTGTGCTGTGTGTGACCGGCGTGTGTGCTGTGTGTGCAGTTGGTGCGCGGGCTGGGTGCTCGCTCGTGTCGGTGTCACGGTGTGTCGGGTTCGTGCGCCGCGAGGCGGTGCTGTGCTGCGTGTGCTGTGTGTGACCGGCGTGTGTGCTGTGTGTGCAGTTGGTGCGCGGGCTGGGTGCTCGCTCGTGTCGGTGTCACGGTGTGTCGGGTTCGTGCGCCGCGAGGCGGTGCTGTGCTGCGTGTGCTGTGTGTGACCGGCGTGTGTGCTGTGTGTGCAGTTGGTGCGCGGGCTGGGTGCTCGCTCGTGTCGGTGTCACGGTGTGTCGGGTTCGTGCGCCGCGAGGCGGTGCTGTGCTGCGTGTGCTGTGTGTGACCGGCGTGTGTGCTGTGTGTGCAGTTGGTGCGCGGGCTGGGTGCTCGCTCGTGTCGGTGTCACGGTGTGTCGGGTTCGTGCGCCGCGAGGCGGTGCTGTGCTGCGTGTGCTGTGTGTGACCGGCGTGTGTGCTGTGTGTGCAGTTGGTGCGCGGGCTGGGTGCTCGCTCGTGTCGGTGTCACGGTGTGTCGGGTTCGTGCGCCGCGAGGCGGTGCTGTGCTGCGTGTGCTGTGTGTGACCGGCGTGTGTGCTGTGTGTGCAGTTGGTGCGCGGGCTGGGTGCTCGCTCGTGTCGGTGTCACGGTGTGTCGGGTTCGTGCGCCGCGAGGCGGTGCTGTGCTGCGTGTGCTGTGCGTGACCGGCGTGTGTGCTGTGTGTGCAGTTGGTGCGCGGGCTGGGTGCTCGCTCGTGTCGGTGTCACGGTGTGTCGGGTTCGTGCGCCGCGAGGCGGTGCTGTGCTGCGTGTGCTGTGCGTGACCGGCGTGTGTGCTGTGTGTGCAGTTGGTGCGCGGGCTGAGTGCTCGCTCGTGTCGGTGTCACGGTGTGTCGGGTTCGTGCGCCGCGAGGCGGTGCTGTG
Organism: Perizoma flavofasciatum; assembly: GCA_958496245.1. Taxonomy (NCBI): domain Eukaryota; kingdom Metazoa; phylum Arthropoda; class Insecta; order Lepidoptera; family Geometridae; genus Perizoma; species Perizoma flavofasciatum. Next base: position 9,118,223 of record OY292442.1, read on the forward strand.
CTGCGTGTGCTGCGTGTGCTGTGTGTGACCGGCGTGTGTGCTGTGTGTGCAGTTGGTGCGCGGGCTGGGTGCTCGCTCGTGTCGGTGTCACGGTGTGTCGGGTTCGTGCGCCGCGAGGCGGTGCTGTGCTGCGTGTGCTGTGTGTGACCGGCGTGTGTGCTGTGTGTGCAGTTGGTGCGCGGGCTGGGTGCTCGCTCGTGTCGGTGTCACGGTGTGTCGGGTTCGTGCGCCGCGAGGCGGTGCTGTGCTGCGTGTGCTGTGTGTGACCGGCGTGTGTGCTGTGTGTGCAGTTGGTGCGCGGGCTGGGTGCTCGCTCGTGTCGGTGTCACGGTGTGTCGGGTTCGTGCGCCGCGAGGCGGTGCTGTGCTGCGTGTGCTGTGTGTGACCGGCGTGTGTGCTGTGTGTGCAGTTGGTGCGCGGGCTGGGTGCTCGCTCGTGTCGGTGTCACGGTGTGTCGGGTTCGTGCGCCGCGAGGCGGTGCTGTGCTGCGTGTGCTGTGTGTGACCGGCGTGTGTGCTGTGTGTGCAGTTGGTGCGCGGGCTGGGTGCTCGCTCGTGTCGGTGTCACGGTGTGTCGGGTTCGTGCGCCGCGAGGCGGTGCTGTGCTGCGTGTGCTGTGTGTGACCGGCGTGTGTGCTGTGTGTGCAGTTGGTGCGCGGGCTGGGTGCTCGCTCGTGTCGGTGTCACGGTGTGTCGGGTTCGTGCGCCGCGAGGCGGTGCTGTGCTGCGTGTGCTGTGTGTGACCGGCGTGTGTGCTGTGTGTGCAGTTGGTGCGCGGGCTGGGTGCTCGCTCGTGTCGGTGTCACGGTGTGTCGGGTTCGTGCGCCGCGAGGCGGTGCTGTGCTGCGTGTGCTGTGTGTGACCGGCGTGTGTGCTGTGTGTGCAGTTGGTGCGCGGGCTGGGTGCTCGCTCGTGTCGGTGTCACGGTGTGTCGGGTTCGTGCGCCGCGAGGCGGTGCTGTGCTGCGTGTGCTGTGTGTGACCGGCGTGTGTGCTGTGTGTGCAGTTGGTGCGCGGGCTGGGTGCTCGCTCGTGTCGGTGTCACGGTGTGTCGGGTTCGTGCGCCGCGAGGCGGTGCTGTGCTGCGTGTGCTGTGTGTGACCGGCGTGTGTGCTGTGTGTGCAGTTGGTGCGCGGGCTGGGTGCTCGCTCGTGTCGGTGTCACGGTGTGTCGGGTTCGTGCGCCGCGAGGCGGTGCTGTGCTGCGTGTGCTGTGTGTGACCGGCGTGTGTGCTGTGTGTGCAGTTGGTGCGCGGGCTGGGTGCTCGCTCGTGTCGGTGTCACGGTGTGTCGGGTTCGTGCGCCGCGAGGCGGTGCTGTGCTGCGTGTGCTGTGTGTGACCGGCGTGTGTGCTGTGTGTGCAGTTGGTGCGCGGGCTGGGTGCTCGCTCGTGTCGGTGTCACGGTGTGTCGGGTTCGTGCGCCGCGAGGCGGTGCTGTGCTGCGTGTGCTGTGTGTGACCGGCGTGTGTGCTGTGTGTGCAGTTGGTGCGCGGGCTGGGTGCTCGCTCGTGTCGGTGTCACGGTGTGTCGGGTTCGTGCGCCGCGAGGCGGTGCTGTGCTGCGTGTGCTGTGTGTGACCGGCGTGTGTGCTGTGTGTGCAGTTGGTGCGCGGGCTGGGTGCTCGCTCGTGTCGGTGTCACGGTGTGTCGGGTTCGTGCGCCGCGAGGCGGTGCTGTGCTGCGTGTGCTGTGTGTGACCGGCGTGTGTGCTGTGTGTGCAGTTGGTGCGCGGGCTGGGTGCTCGCTCGTGTCGGTGTCACGGTGTGTCGGGTTCGTGCGCCGCGAGGCGGTGCTGTGCTGCGTGTGCTGTGTGTGACCGGCGTGTGTGCTGTGTGTGCAGTTGGTGCGCGGGCTGGGTGCTCGCTCGTGTCGGTGTCACGGTGTGTCGGGTTCGTGCGCCGCGAGGCGGTGCTGTGCTGCGTGTGCTGTGTGTGACCGGCGTGTGTGCTGTGTGTGCAGTTGGTGCGCGGGCTGGGTGCTCGCTCGTGTCGGTGTCACGGTGTGTCGGGTTCGTGCGCCGCGAGGCGGTGCTGTGCTGCGTGTGCTGTGTGTGACCGGCGTGTGTGCTGTGTGTGCAGTTGGTGCGCGGGCTGGGTGCTCGCTCGTGTCGGTGTCACGGTGTGTCGGGTTCGTGCGCCGCGAGGCGGTGCTGTGCTGCGTGTGCTGTGTGTGACCGGCGTGTGTGCTGTGTGTGCAGTTGGTGCGCGGGCTGGGTGCTCGCTCGTGTCGGTGTCACGGTGTGTCGGGTTCGTGCGCCGCGAGGCGGTGCTGTGCTGCGTGTGCTGTGTGTGACCGGCGTGTGTGCTGTGTGTGCAGTTGGTGCGCGGGCTGGGTGCTCGCTCGTGTCGGTGTCACGGTGTGTCGGGTTCGTGCGCCGCGAGGCGGTGCTGTGCTGCGTGTGCTGTGTGTGACCGGCGTGTGTGCTGTGTGTGCAGTTGGTGCGCGGGCTGGGTGCTCGCTCGTGTCGGTGTCACGGTGTGTCGGGTTCGTGCGCCGCGAGGCGGTGCTGTGCTGCGTGTGCTGTGTGTGACCGGCGTGTGTGCTGTGTGTGCAGTTGGTGCGCGGGCTGGGTGCTCGCTCGTGTCGGTGTCACGGTGTGTCGGGTTCGTGCGCCGCGAGGCGGTGCTGTGCTGCGTGTGCTGTGTGTGACCGGCGTGTGTGCTGTGTGTGCAGTTGGTGCGCGGGCTGGGTGCTCGCTCGTGTCGGTGTCACGGTGTGTCGGGTTCGTGCGCCGCGAGGCGGTGCTGTGCTGCGTGTGCTGTGTGTGACCGGCGTGTGTGCTGTGTGTGCAGTTGGTGCGCGGGCTGGGTGCTCGCTCGTGTCGGTGTCACGGTGTGTCGGGTTCGTGCGCCGCGAGGCGGTGCTGTGCTGCGTGTGCTGTGTGTGACCGGCGTGTGTGCTGTGTGTGCAGTTGGTGCGCGGGCTGGGTGCTCGCTCGTGTCGGTGTCACGGTGTGTCGGGTTCGTGCGCCGCGAGGCGGTGCTGTGCTGCGTGTGCTGTGTGTGACCGGCGTGTGTGCTGTGTGTGCAGTTGGTGCGCGGGCTGGGTGCTCGCTCGTGTCGGTGTCACGGTGTGTCGGGTTCGTGCGCCGCGAGGCGGTGCTGTGCTGCGTGTGCTGTGTGTGACCGGCGTGTGTGCTGTGTGTGCAGTTGGTGCGCGGGCTGGGTGCTCGCTCGTGTCGGTGTCACGGTGTGTCGGGTTCGTGCGCCGCGAGGCGGTGCTGTGCTGCGTGTGCTGTGTGTGACCGGCGTGTGTGCTGTGTGTGCAGTTGGTGCGCGGGCTGGGTGCTCGCTCGTGTCGGTGTCACGGTGTGTCGGGTTCGTGCGCCGCGAGGCGGTGCTGTGCTGCGTGTGCTGTGTGTGACCGGCGTGTGTGCTGTGTGTGCAGTTGGTGCGCGGGCTGGGTGCTCGCTCGTGTCGGTGTCACGGTGTGTCGGGTTCGTGCGCCGCGAGGCGGTGCTGTGCTGCGTGTGCTGTGTGTGACCGGCGTGTGTGCTGTGTGTGCAGTTGGTGCGCGGGCTGGGTGCTCGCTCGTGTCGGTGTCACGGTGTGTCGGGTTCGTGCGCCGCGAGGCGGTGCTGTGCTGCGTGTGCTGTGTGTGACCGGCGTGTGTGCTGTGTGTGCAGTTGGTGCGCGGGCTGGGTGCTCGCTCGTGTCGGTGTCACGGTGTGTCGGGTTCGTGCGCCGCGAGGCGGTGCTGTGCTGCGTGTGCTGTGTGTGACCGGCGTGTGTGCTGTGTGTGCAGTTGGTGCGCGGGCTGGGTGCTCGCTCGTGTCGGTGTCACGGTGTGTCGGGTTCGTGCGCCGCGAGGCGGTGCTGTGCTGCGTGTGCTGTGTGTGACCGGCGTGTGTGCTGTGTGTGCAGTTGGTGCGCGGGCTGGGTGCTCGCTCGTGTCGGTGTCACGGTGTGTCGGGTTCGTGCGCCGCGAGGCGGTGCTGTGCTGCGTGTGCTGTGTGTGACCGGCGTGTGTGCTGTGTGTGCAGTTGGTGCGCGGGCTGGGTGCTCGCTCGTGTCGGTGTCACGGTGTGTCGGGTTCGTGCGCCGCGAGGCGGTGCTGTGCTGCGTGTGCTGTGTGTGACCGGCGTGTGTGCTGTGTGTGCAGTTGGTGCGCGGGCTGGGTGCTCGCTCGTGTCGGTGTCACGGTGTGTCGGGTTCGTGCGCCGCGAGGCGGTGCTGTGCTGCGTGTGCTGTGTGTGACCGGCGTGTGTGCTGTGTGTGCAGTTGGTGCGCGGGCTGGGTGCTCGCTCGTGTCGGTGTCACGGTGTGTCGGGTTCGTGCGCCGCGAGGCGGTGCTGTGCTGCGTGTGCTGTGTGTGACCGGCGTGTGTGCTGTGTGTGCAGTTGGTGCGCGGGCTGGGTGCTCGCTCGTGTCGGTGTCACGGTGTGTCGGGTTCGTGCGCGGCGCGGACATGTTGGCGTTCCCCGCCTCCCTTCCGGCGCCTCGCGCGCGCGCTCTCCGACAAGTACCTTCATGCCACACAGGTCAGTCGCTGCAGTAACTTGTTGCATGATTCATAACATCCAATTGTTATAGTAACTGAATGTTGCGAATGAATCAGCTGTTGAAACCACATCAGCTGTAACATGTTCCACATGAATCAGTTGCTGAAGCATAGTGTTACGTGTTGCAGGTGACGGCGGTCCAACGCGGCACGACGTTGGACGGACGAGTCAACCTGCAGCTTGTAGTCACCAAGTGAGTTTACGAATCCCTGTCCTGATAATATGATCAATGAGAATTTTTAGATATTTTAAAGTTTTTTACTAAGGATCTCAATTCCATAGCGGCTAAACCCATTCAGGTGAAATTATTTAAATAACATATATCATGGTACAGCATGTGTGTGTCGCAGGGGACGGGGTCAGCGCGCGCCTCGCCGTGCCTCGCTCGTGTACCTCACCGCCTCCCCCGCGTACTGCGAGCCCTCCGCCGCCCACGCCGCGCGAGGCACGCACCAGCGCCTCTGCAACCGCACCTCGCGAGGTATGTACCTCTCCGCCTTCCCCGCGTACTGCGAGCCCTCCGCCGCCCACGCCGCGCGAGACACGCACCAGCGCCTCTGCAACCGCACCTCGCGAGGTATGTACCTCTTCGCCTCCCCCGCGTACTGCGAGCCCTCCGCCGCCCACGCCGCGCGAGGCACGCACCAGCGCCTCTGCAACCGCACCTCGCGAGGTATGTGCCTCTCCGCCTTCCCCGCGTACTGCGAGCCCTCCGCCGCCCACGCCGCGCGAGGCACGCACCAGCGCCTCTGCAACCGCACCTCGCGAGGTATGTACCTCTCCGCCTTCCCCGCGTACTGCGAGCCCTCCGCCGCCCACGCCGCGCGAGACACGCACCAGCGCCTCTGCAACCGCACCTCGCGAGGTATGTACCTCTCCGCCTTCCCCGCGTACTGCGAGCCCTCCGCCGCCCACGCCGCGCGAGGCACGCACCAGCGCCTCTGCAACCGCACCTCGCGAGGTATGTACCTCTCCGCCTTCCCCGCGTACTGCGAGCCCTCCGCCGCCCACGCCGCGCGAGACACGCACAAGCGCCTCTGCAACCGCACCTCGCGAGGTATGTACCTCTCCGCCTTCCCCGCGTACTGCGAGCCCTCCGCCGCCCACGCCGCGCGAGGCACGCACCAGCGCCTCTGCAACCGCACCTCGCGAGGTATGTACCTCTCCGCCTCCCCCGCGTACTGCGAGCCCTCCGCCGCCCACGCCTCGCGAGGCACGCACCAGCGCCTCTGCAACCGCACCTCGCGAGGTATGTACCTCTCTGAATGTGGATCACGCTCCACGCTCCACCGTCCAGCCAGTGCAGTCCCGGCTAATGCAGTGCGTATGATTCCAGGCGAGGACGGATGCTCGCACATGTGCTGCGGACGCGGCTACAGTACGCGGCGCGTGGTGTCGCACTCGCAGTGCCGCTGCCGGTTCCAGTGGTGCTGCAAGGTGCACTGCGACACCTGCCTCACGGAGACCGACCAGCACATCTGCAACTGACTCTACCGTACAGCACAGTGCGCAGTGCACAGTGCAGAGTGCAGAGTGCAGAGTGAGCGGGACTCACGGCCGGCTCGATCAAGCCTCCGGTGTTCAAAGAGACGGCGAACTCAGATAGCAGCGCATTCTCGAATGACATTTCACGTTGTAACGCTGCTGTGCTAATTTAACAAGCACCAAAAACCATCCACTTCTGAATAGCCCTCGTCGAGTCAGCGCCATCTACCGACACAGTTCTAACTATATTTATTAAACAATCGTTGATGCACCATATTAATAAGTAACTCTGCTTCACTCTCGGATTAGGCACAATTTTATGACCACCGTTAGTGTCATTTTCTATGGTTTTTGATTCACGTTGAATGCCTCGGATCGCCACCGCCACCGCAACTGCGCCACTGTGCGCGGGACTTTACGCTTATTTGTTTCTACTTTGTAAATATTTGAGTCCGCGCTTCCCCTCCGGTGCACACTCGTTCCATGGTCCGTGAAACCATTTATATTTTCATCTTAATTTCTCTGTTCACAATTCCATCTTCTCTTATTTCATGTTCCGATAATGTTATTTTGTGCCTGTTCCCTACAATATTATATCTGTGTGTTATTTAACGCGGGTTCCAATCACAGACGTAAAACAAGGTCTGGTTTCTCTATTCAAAACTGTAACAACTCTCTCATTATGTTAACACACATGTGTTCTGCCTCGTCTACTGCGGCGTCCGCAGCGGCCCCTGCCTCGTCTACTGCGGCGTCCGCAGCGGCCCCTGCCTCGTCTACTGCGGCGTCCGCAGCGGCCCCTGCCTCGTCTACTGCGGCGTCTGCAGCGGCCCCTGCCTCGTCTACTGCGGCGTCCGCAGCGGCCCCTGCCTCGTCTACTGCGGCGTCTGCAGCGGCCCCTGCCTCGTCTACTGCGGCGTCCGCAGCGGCCCCTGCCTCGTCTACTGCGGCGGCCGCAGCGGCCCCTGCCTCGTCTACTGCGGCGTCCGCAGCGGCCCCTGGTGGCTTGTTGCGAACCATCCTAGATGTCAAACACAAATCTATTGCAAAAAAACACATTCCAATCGAATAAGCCGTTTCGGAGATGAAAAGAGACAGACAGACAACCTCACGAACACATCAGATACGGGCACCTTACGTCACGTCACGTCACGTCACGTCACGTCACGTGTTATAAGTATTGCTATAATGTTGTTTGTAATAAATTATGGATTTGCCAAAAGTATTATTGTGCATATTGTACTTACTAAAAAGTATTATTGTGCATATTGTACTTACTAAAAAGTAAGCGAGGACTTATCTTAGTTGTAACTTTACATTCCGATTAGATGTAACTTAACTTATTCACTTGATGCTTGCACACAGATGTTTTTAATAAAAATAAATCACAAATACGTTATATTATTGCGTTTCTGTCGTATATGCTCCCACCAGCCGAGATTCCCTTTCATGATACCTATCCTATACCACCCTATACCTTACACTCGGTTGATCAACACCGGCTCGGTGCATGGGGCGAGGGGCCGCAGACGAGTGATGAGTGAGCGGTGAGGGTTCGATTCCCGCGACTAGACATGATGCTGCCATGAAAGTAACCGACAGCTCTTAGCCTGCAGCCGCCGTGCCTGTAGATAGATAGGATAGATCACCGCTTCGACTTGAGATACAAGTTGAATCAAGTTGAAGTGGTAATGAGAAAACAGAGCTCGCAGAACCCACAGCCGCTGGAAAGAACGCCTACCTATCTACAGGCACAGCGGCTACAGCCTAAACAATTATGATGATGATGATGATTATAGTAATCGCACACTTTCAAAAATATAATAAAATAAAATTAAGCGTAATATCGCATACTTTCACACACACTTCAAACTTTTAATTGGGCTCAACTTTGTAGGTACGGGATTCCTTCTCCCTCCTCCCACCCCCGCTCTCTCCCTTGCAAGCACGGTTCTGTAGGTACTCTACCTACTACTGAACCTACCTACCTACCTAATCAAACTACGTTCGTCGAATACCTACCTATGAATAAGAGCTGAAAATGTTGCTAAGTTAACACAGGTAATTAGGTAAATACGTCTGGTAATACGTCTTTTTCTTCCCCTCTACCCTCAGGAAATTAAACAGTGTTGGAAGTTGCGTCGTATTTAAATAACTCTTTTAAAATATAAAACGCGTGAATATTACAACTTATGGATATTATGGATATTAATTTGTGTACTTACATTTGACAACGTAAATTTCTTCAGAGCAGTGCAAATTCAGTGTAAACATTGTAACGTCTTTTCATGCCAGTGTCGATCAAAATGAAATGCTCCCTACGCGAGGAACTAGACGATATGAAGAAGCTACTGTCTCAGTCCACGAATGTACCCCCGCCAGCTGTGACGATGCATGCCCAGCCCGCGCCCGAAACCAATGCAATAATGGAGGAGATACGGGAGCGCGAACGTAGAGCCAACAATGTGATCTTGGTCGGTATTAAGGAATGTGATTCCGATAATGGCAGCGATAGAAAGTCTCATGATGAAACTTGTGTTAAGAGGATTTTACTGGAGACAAACAGCAGCGGCGACTACTCCGAAAAGGTGGTGACTGTGCAGCGTTTGGGGCGCCGTGAAGATGGTGAAGATGGTTTGGGGCGCCGTGAAGATGGTAAAACCAGGCCCATAAAAGTAGTATTTACTTCCCGTTACGATGCTGTTTGGATTCTCAAGAACAAAAGTAAGGCGAACCGAGAGGTAAGAATCTATGATGATAAGACACCTAGACAGCGTGAGGAGCTCAACCAACTTCGAGAGGCCTTGAAAAATAGATTAGAGAAGGGTGAAACTGACCTTACAATTAGATATGTGAAGGGTGTACCAAAAATTATTCACCAAAAAAACTAATGTACAACCATAGAAATCCATATGTAGACCTCACATTTATGTACACTAACCTGTTCTCACTATCGTCCAAGTTTGATCTTTTCCAACTTGATGTAAATACAAGAAAACCTTCCATTGTAATTGTCACAGAAACTTGGTTAAATAGTAAAGACCGTATCAGTACATTCAATATACCTGGTTACCTCTATACTTTGTTCAGACTGGATCGTAAACACAAGAAAAAAAAGTCAGAAGGCAAAACTAGAGGTGGAGGTGTGGCAATCTATGTAAGAAATAGTCTGTGTGGTATTCCGATAGTGGCTAGACGTAACAACAGATACATGTGTGATGAAGTTGAAGCACTTTACCTTGACATCCAGTATTGCACCTACCACTTTCTCATTGTATCGACCAGATGATACCGATGAAGGTACATGGATGTCACGTGACACAAAATTACTGACCAATATTTCAGCAGCTTCAGAAAATAATACTGTAATTATTGCGGGCGACTTTAACTACCCCTCTATAAAATGGCCAATCCTCATAGATCAGTCCTTATCAGGGTCAGCCGAGCTTTTTAAAGATACGTTTATTAATAGCAATCTCATTCAACTTGTTAATAGTCCCACGAGATTCCAACAGGGCCAGGCATCTTCATTATTGGATCTAATATTGGTAAATGAGGAGACATTGATTAAAGAAGTAGTTCATAGACCACCAATTGGAAAAAGTGACCATTGTATATTAGAGTTCAGTCTCCAGTGTCATGTACAAACAGTGAAAAATTCAACTAAACTAAGACGATTCTTCCAGTTTATTAACTTTGACCTCTACAACTCTGAGTTAGAAAAGAACTTGCATGCAGTAAACCCTTTGTGTGACATGGAGCAATTGTGGACAGAAGTCTTGAAAGCAATTAACATAACCACCGATAAGTATGCCCCGGAAAAAGTAGTTAAAGATAGAACTAAAAATAAACCTTGGATTGACAAGTGCATTCTTAAAAAAATTACAGAAAAGAAACTACTGTGGGACAAGTACAGATCATCTAGCACAGATCTTGACTACAAGAAATTCCGAGAAGTGAACAATATATGTGTTACACTATCAAGGAAACTGAGATGCATGTATGAATCTAAACTACTGGAGCATGGTGACAAAGCCTTCTACTCTCACATTCGCAGATGCACCACATCAAAAGTGAGCATCCCACCGGCAATTAGGAGCCGCAACGGAGACCTAGTAACAAACCCTAGTTATAAAGCAGAGGTATTTGCAGAGGAATTTTTACAGGCCTATTCAGAAGAACCAGTTACAGATCAACATACTAAAGTTACTGCAGTAGCCCGTGTGGAGAATAGCCTAAGTGATATATCATTTACTGTAGAGGAAGTTGAAAAACTCACCTTAAACCTGAATGCTCAGTCGTCTCCTGGTCCTGACAAAATACCATGTTGAATTCTGAAGAACTGTGCAAAAATTCTAGCTCCTGCTCTAACTGAACTAATGAACAGATCTTTTGAAACAGGATACCTGCCTCCTGACTGGAAACACGCTATTGTCATTCCGATCTACAAAAAAGGAGATAAGACACAGCCTGGGAATTTCCGACCCATTAGCCTCACAAGTGTGGTGGTTAAAATCATGGAAAGAATTATCTGCGATAAGTTAACTCAGTTTTTAAATAGAGAATGTATAATATCTGCCAAACAACATGGATTCATGAGGAAAAGATCAACCGTTACAAACCTGTTAACATGTGTCAATATATGGAGCAAAGAACTTAATAACAGGAAGCCTGTTGACATAATATACCTAGACTTTGAACGTGCATTTGACAAAGTTCCCCATCAACGTCATTTAACAAAACTAGAACACTTTGGAATACGTGGGGCACTGCTGAAATGGATACAAAACTATTTAAAAAACAGAACATTTCAAGTTCGTGTGGGTAGCTCTCTGTCACAACAAAAACCGGTTATAAGCGGAGTTCCACAAGGATCTGTGCTTGCTCCCCATCTGTTTGGAATATTCATAACAGACTTGATTGAACTCATAGACTCCTAATCTGCTTTTTTCGCCGATGATGGAAAGTTTTTTGCTGATCCACTTACAAACTTTAGACAAATACAGAATGATCTAAATCGTATACATAGTTGGACCAAAGATTGGATAATAAAACTAAATACTTCTAAATGTAACATCCTGCACTTAGGCAATAACAACCCCAAAGTCACATACCGTTTGGATGGAAAAAACATAGCCTCAGTTAACATTCAGAGAGACCTAGGTGTTAATATGACATCTAACCTAAAGTGGGAAGAACACATTACTATGATAGTCAAGAAAGCTAACTCCTTTGTCTATGTCATATGCAAAGTCAAAGTCAAAGTCAAAATTCATTTATTCAATAAAATCACAAGGACCACTTTGAAACGTCGGTTTTTATCTAGGTGCCTGTTCCTCCGCGACCAAGCCAGGAAAGAAAGGCAAGAAAACAAGGCTGGTTATTCTTTTTAATGATCCTTTTACAAAACAATAGGTTCGAGTTGGAGCATTTTCAATCCCAAGAGTTTTTGTCATCTAAATAATCAGATATTTTATAGTATGCCTTTTTATAAAGCTTTTGTTTAATTACGTTTTTAAATTTGTTAATTGATAATTTTTGTATATCTCTTGGGAGTTTGTTATAAAAGCGTACACCGTGCCCTTTAAACGATTTACCAACTTTATGGAGTCTACAAGTGGCAACAGCGAGTTTATCTTTATTTCTAGTATTAACATTGTGATTATCGCTTTTTTTCTTAAACAAATTAATATTTTTGTGAACATACATCAGATTTTCATAAATGTATTGACAATGGAATGTCATTATATTTATTTCTTTTTGCAGATCATTCCAAACAATAACAGTGAAGGTCTTCCGGAAGATCTACAAAACATACATCAGGCCCCTATTGGAGTATGGATTTCAGGTTTGGAATCCTTACTTCCAAAAAGACATAGACCTACTTGAAAGTGTTCAGAGGAAAGCAACCAAGATCCCGCAGGCGCTGCGTCGTAAATCTTACGAAGAGAGATTACTCGCACTACGCCTCACTACTCTCGAGGACAGACGTCTTCGCGGTGACCTCATTGAAACCTACAAAATTATGACATATCAATACAATCTGCCGGATATACATGATATTCTCACTAGGAAAGGTGACAGACCATCACGTGGTCACCAAATCAGGCTAGATCGTGCTCCTGCAAATTCACTTGTCGCGCACCACTTCTTCAGCAACAGAGTAGTCCACAACTGGAACAAACTGCCGGAGGATGTTGTTTCCGCTACCTCTGTTAACGCATTTAAGAACAAGCTTGACAACTGGCTACAAAAGAACATTTCATTACTCAAAAAAGTGAACCAAACTTAAAAAAAACCAGACTTTTGACCCAACACTGTATGACATAGACATATCAGCGAAAGCTGCTCGTCTATAAATAAATAAATAAATAAATAATTAAATATACTTACTGGTAATGGACCTCACGGTTAGCGTTCCTGTCTACCCCTTTGGGGTTTAAGATTGCATTTAGTACAATCATTTTAAGTTTTTCTTTACCAATGTGTAGGTAGGTATTTAATCATAGGTCACATGTTTGCCTAACTATCTATAATAAACAATATATAGGTACCTCCATCTACAGGTTATATACCTACATAATAGTAACTAATTGTCCAACGAGGGACTAAAACGAGTTTTTCATAGAAAGGTATTAAATGTATGTATTACAGATGTAGATACCTAGCTACCTATAGCCTCCCGAGGGTTACAGAATCGAGTAGGTGTGAATGGGTTTTTGTCCCGAAAGTAAACACTACTTTTCAAGTCGATTGCGAAAAATAAAATAACTAGGTAGGTAGGTACTTATGTACAAAAATAATTAACCTTTTGCCTTTCTGCTAATTAACATTTCCATATTAGGAGTACCTACCTACCTTTGAGTAGGTAAGATCTCAATTTTCACTTGATGACATTCTCAAATAAATAGTTACGTTCACTTTCACCTGTATTTGTATTACAATAAAAATAAGAGATTTCGCGGCAATCACTAACAACTTCACTTGTTGAAATGCACTGAGGCGCATAGGTAGGTATGTACCTACTACGCTACTACCTACTACCTACTACCTACCTACATCCAACAAACGCTAGTGCACTAAGTTCATCAGTGTATGTTGATTTCAGTACCATTTACAAACAAAAAATCCAAATCCAAATAAATACATTTTTTTTTTAAGAAATTATAGGTACAATCAAAAATGGAACATCTAAAAGCTGAGTAGGTACTCGTACTTACCAATATAAAGAGGTATTGTATAAATCGTGCCGGACAGACGCAGACGGACAGATTGCGGGAATCAGCTGATTTATTGAACTGTGTTGTTGCAATAGGTAGGTAGGTAGGTAGGTATCAGGTGTTTTACTGCAGCTACGATCCGCCCGCAGATAGCGTGATTGATGCGTAGGATTCTGTTGCAGCTAAGGCTATGCATATAGGGAGATAAGCATATAGCCTATTAAGAATAAGTAGGTAATACCTATCTTATATTATATTCCTGAAAGTAACCTCTGATGATATAAAGTGCTTTATTCCTTTATTCTTTATTGTACGCACAGATAATACAGACAAAAAGCTTACATATACCTAGTTAGGACATGTACAAGGGCGAACTTAACTCTAACAAGAGTTTTCTTCAAGCAAACCTTTGAGGATAGGGACAGGTGATGAATAGCGGTGGGTAACTACGTGTACACAAACGGGAAAAAATATACAATAATAGCACAAATTTTCATATAATATAATACATAAATAGAGTAGAGATAAAAGTGCTCCGAATTGCTTTGCAAGATTTACATGATTCATCTAAAATAACTAGATTCCATCCTCCTCTTCACGCTCCCGTAGTTGGTAGGTACTAGCTACAGGTAGACAATTATATGGGCAAGGTTAGTTTAAAACAAAATGGAAAGTCCAATGGAATGAGGATGACCCTACCCAGCTTTGCACGGAAGCCAGGACGGGTCGCTAGTTAAGAATATAAATCCATACAATTTCTTAAAGTACCTACACAACAATAAAATAACTTAAGTACTATTTTTTTTAGTAAATAAATAAATGCTTACCTGTGGAGTTGGAAATGATCTGATCCGCCGAGGTTTACCCTATTACTTATACTATAATATTATACAAACATGCAAAAATCAACTTTATCCAAGAACTATTAGTGCGATTTTTTTGATGATGACTTTCAAATGGATAGCTAACGGACGCGCTCAAGTTGTGCGCGTGCGTCGGTCGCGTGCGTTGGCGTCGCAGGAGTTCCGCAAAGTCGGCGGATTACGCATGTTATCCACGCGGACACAGAACAGGCGTAACACAAGCACTCGAAAAATATGCAGTGCCTACAAAAAATCTATTTGCCGCGATCATTTCATGATTGTATGTTTATCCTGCTCAAAACAGTGTTTAGATGGTCATATTTTATGATAATTATTATTGATCTCAATTTTTGTAACACATGTAAGTCATAGTTCCTAAGAAGAAGTTTTTTACGTTTTTGTTGATTTTGAAAAAAGAAGATATGTTTAATTTCAGTTTTTTATAACTAATTAACAATACCTTAAATTACCTATAAGATTACTGAATAAATAAACCTAACTTTTATATAAATTGTCTTTACTTTTTAAGTTTATAAATGGTCTTCGTATGTACTCCATGCGATCTCATGTGTGTATATTTTTAGAACGAGACTACTCCAAGTAGTTAATTTGCCTGTTAATTTGGGTACTTAACAAACACAGTGACATCTATTGGAAATAAATATGTAATATTTACTTTTGGTTTCACTACTCCACGATAGGTGGCAGTGCTAGTAATAACGTTTCATTTTCATATGTGTCCAGAATGAGATGAGATCCATTTCAATGCGATGCGTGAAATGGATCTTATGTCATCTGTCAATCCAATCAGACTACTGTCATATCATCGTTGATGTCAGTTCAGTTGTCAAATCTGCTAAACAAAATAGAAAACAATAACAAAACTAGATAAATCGAAATTGTGTTCGTTCTGTTCGATTAGTATCGTTGCTCGCTTCAGTTTACCGGTGTTCCATCTACCGCGATCGAATACAGTGTTCACCGATCTACTCGCACACATCGCAAGCGAAATGCCGAAACCGTCCTGCATCCAGTGCAGCTCCAACGACTCCCTGCTGTGGAGGAAGCAGGAGAGCGGGCAGATCTGCAACGAGTGCTACCTCTCTCGGGGCGCGGGCAGGGAGGGGCGCGCGCGGGGCGAGGGCAGCGAGGAGGAGGAGGCGGGGGGCGAGGGGACCCGCGCCGCCGCCGCCGCCCGCGTCACGCGCAAGAGCACCCGCGCCACGCGCTACAAGCCCGCCCCCGCGCCGCCCCACCTCGCCCCCGCTCTCCCCGCCTCCGCCTCCGCCTCCGCCGCGCCCCCCGGCCCCCCCGCGCCGCGCTCGCGTCGCGCCGCCGCCAAGCGTGTCCCGCTGCGCGCGCCCAGCGCCACCGCCACGCTCGTCACCAGCCAGCACGTCTTCTACAAGGTACCTACCTGAGCAGGGCCATGCTGAGCTTGCAACATTTCATTTCCATCACAATGATAACAATATTTGTATCTTAGGTTGTAGAATTCTGTCCCCGTCTCACAAATTCCTCCGCCTGAGACTTCTGGGACACAAAAGTATCTTACCCACCCTTTGCCTCAATTTTGTGATTGAATCGATAATAATTCCATACATGTACATGTTAGATCCATGACTCCAGATGTTTTGTGTTAGATCGATGATGAACTTGAGCTTGCAGGCTAAGTCCAGCCTAGGAAGTGTTTTGATCTGGTCTTTTGACATTTGCCTGGTTGAAAATTAGTTACTCTATCAGTTGAAACAAAGATGAATGAAGACACATGTCATTCTCAACTCTTCGACACAAGAACTGCAGATGAGAATGTTCTGACACAGAACAGGCAGAACGGATCATTGAAGAGGCAAAGTCAAAATTCATTTATTCATTAAAATCACAAGTATCACTTTGAAACATTGGTTTTATCTACTGCCTGTTCTTCCCCGACCAAGTCAGGAAAGAAAGACAAGAAAACAAAGCTGGTTATTTTTTTTAATGATCCTTTTACAGAACATTAGTCAGTAAGAGTAGTTTAAAGGGCAATGTACTTGCCCTTTAAACAATT
This sequence comes from Perizoma flavofasciatum, assembly GCA_958496245.1. NCBI lineage: Eukaryota > Metazoa > Arthropoda > Insecta > Lepidoptera > Geometridae > Perizoma > Perizoma flavofasciatum. Next base: position 9,134,339 of record OY292442.1, read on the forward strand.
TACTAACTTTATGGAGTCTACAAGTGGCAACAGCGAGTTTATCTTTATTTCTAGTATTAGCATTGTGATTATTGCTATTTTATCTTAAACAAATTAATATTTTTGTGAACATACATCAGATTTTTATAGAAGAAGCAAGTAGTGGTAACGGTGAACTCGTTTGAATGTGGCATGGGCTGCACGGAAGCCAGATCAGTGTGAGCGCCAGAATTATTTTCTAGTCTAGTCTCTAGTTGTCTTTTCAAGAAAAGATTTTCCAATATTTTAGAAGTGATCGGGAGCAAGCTAATGGGGTAATAAGACATAACCACAGATATTATAACATTTTCAGGATCTTTTCCGGGTTCCACAGATATTATAACATTTTCAGGATCTTTGCCGGGTTCGGGAAAAGTATGATCGTCGCTACTCCTTCAACGTTTTTGCAGCGATAAGGTCATACAGAGGAGCTTTATTCAGTGGGATGAATGAGTTGGGTTGTTGTGTGCAGGGAGTATACATGCAGGCGGGCGACGTGGTGAGCGTGCGTGACGTGGAGGGAGGTCGCTACTTTGCACAGATCCGAGCTCTGCTCACCGACCAGTACTGCGAGAAGAGCGCCGCGCTCACGTGGCTGCTGCCCACGCGAGCCAGCCCTCCGCCCGAGCAGGGCTTCCACCCTGCCACATACATCATAGGTAACTGAACCCAGGCGAGCTATCAGAGAGAAGAGTGCCTTTCTGATTCCTTGTCGATTGTTTCCTTCAAAAGTTGTCCAATACTATGTTGATCTTCATTATGATGTGACCGGCAGGTCCAGAAGAGGAGCTTCCTCGCAAGCTAGAGTACATGGAGTGGGTGATGCATGCGCCCTCCGACTACTACCGCGCGACGTGCACTCCGTATCCTCCCACGGAGGAGCAGCTCGGCGACAGCAGCGGGTTCATCTGGACTGCCATGGAGCCTGTCCCGGTTCCCGCCTCGCAGACCTCCTAGCCTCCCCACCGATTAGCTTGTAACTTAATGATAAGGTGCCTACCTATTTTTATAATAATTTTAACTTTTTAAGCGGTGATGGGCTTCCAACCTGACATGTGCGATGCTAACTGCTTTCAAATCGCGAGGATGTTATTTTCAGACGTGCCCCTCTGGCTTCCCCCCTACAAGGACACGGCGGAAGTTTACAAGAATGTCCCTACTAGTAAAGTCTTTGAACAAATCAAAAAAAAGTAGGTAATCAAAAATTTCTGATTTAGTTACCTTCAAGAAGTGAAGTAAGAAGTTCAAGTTCTTTTGCGATTGGCAACCACTCCCTCTGTCACTGTTTTCAGTTAGTTTTCGGAGGCGCTTTTTCACACGCCTCTCATGTAACATTTGGACTTCAGTAGTAAGGGAGAGAAGTTAATTCTTACGTAGTATCCCTAACGAATCTGTGAGGGGTTTCAAGCAAATCTGAAATTGAATTAGCTTCGGCCGTATTATTTTTTTCGCGCGCGACCAAGTAAACAAACGTGATACCAACCAACATTGAAAAGAAACTACTTCAATCTGTTGCCAAGGTTATAGTCAATTATCCAATATTTTCACTGTAATAAGACTATAATAGAACGAAAATGAGTCGCAAAGAAGCTCTTTCATCATTTATCCAACAAATCCACGGCCGGCCGGTTGTCGTGAAACTGAACAGTGGAGTTGATTATCGAGGTACGTGTTCACTACTCAACCTTGCTTATGAGACAATACAAGAATGCAGCTCCTATACTCTAGGTAATACCGGCGTACTCGTACTCGTACGTAACTTTGGCTATAAATGATGTCGATGTCATTGCTTCGTTCATCTAACTAAACAAATTGAGGTTATGTTTACCTGCATTACAAAGTAGTTGGCGAACAAACAAGGTAGTCGTTGAAGGCCCCTCTCCAATGTACTACGAGCATTAGTTACATTATAAAATACATCTCAGAATATTGCCCATTGTCATTGGAGCACTGCAAAAGGCAATTCTCTGAAAAGCTGTTGTACTCCTAGTTCCTGATGGGCACGACGCACGGAATCACAGTGACGCACGGAATCACAGTGACGCACGGAATCACAGTGTACATTGTACGGCACAACTCAATGTTACTATTTAATGTTTATTATTATACACTATCATCTACTCATGTGGCTTCACTCGCATTGTGTTATTCTAGGTCATGAACTACACCTGCTCCAAATAACATCCAAATTGGTCAAGCTGTTATGGAGATCATTAGCAACAAACATCTATATACATATACTTTGGCTTATATAAACATAAAGTTTGTGAGGATAGATGTTTGTTACTCTTTCATTCAAAAACTACTGAACAGATTTTGATGAAACTTTACAGTAATATAGCTTATACATCAGAATAACACATTATCCTGGTACCATGCGGACGAAGCCATGGGCGCAAGCTAGTATAATATAAGAAGGAAACTTATATTTTGTTTTCATGATATTTGCCAATCATTAGCTATAGAAGATCTTAGTTAGTAGTCATAGTGAGATGCAGAATGTTGTTGACAGGAGTACTGGCATGCCTGGATGGATACATGAACATAGCGCTCGAGCAAACCGAGGAGTATGTGAACGGCCAGCTCAAGAACAAGTACGGAGATGCCTTCATCCGAGGGAACAATGTCCTCTACATCAGCACACAGAAGCGAAGATAGTAAATGTCATCTCATCTCTTATCATTGTATCCGAATAGAACTACCTACTACCTGGCTGGAATAAGTTTAGCCAATAGACTTATCATCAGCTAGCTAACAACACCGTGTAAATCGATTATCCTAACTTTTCAGGAGAACCAAAAATCTGTTTTATCAACTCCGCACAAGTCCACAGAATTGAAATCGCTAACGCTGAAATTAAAACTGTGATTGGTTGAAATGCAATGTTTGTATCGGTGAACAGAAGCGCAGTGAAAAGATCTATCCAATTGCATAAAAATGTAAAAACTGCAAAATTTCGACTTGAGTGGTGTTGCTAGCTAGCCGATGTTATCCCATCTGTACTTACATAACAAAATCTAAAGCATAGACAAAATACATAAATAGTGTAGTGTATTACATTTGCTGATATATAATATGTTTATATCAGCAAATGTAATCTTCTGACTTTTGTTATCAACAAACTACAAAAAGGAGGTTTGCTACTAAGTAGTAATACTATTTAAAGGATTTGCTCATCAGATGTCTTGCTAACTAGACATATTGCTAGTTGGATGATTTGTGCTATCGGATGTTTGCTGCCTAGGCTTATTGCTCGTAAAGCCTAAATTTGTCTGTATTTTTTTGTGTATATTACTCTATATCTTCTCTAATTTGTGAACAGATTTTAATGATTATTTTTTTATGGGTAAGTATACTTCTAGGGTGGTCCCATATAAATGTTGTTGAAAATTACCACCCCTAACAAAATACATTAACAATAAAATATGGGATGAAATTTCATCTTGTACATTTTATCAACTTACCATTATATGAAGTAGGTTTTTTTATAATGGTAGTCTGACAGTATATCAAACCATCCATTTACTTCAGAGCTAGATTTACTAAATACAAAATTTATATTATTGATAATCTTACGCTCCTTAAATGACTGCTGAAAAATCTTTCAAGACGGGTAATAGACCGGGAGTTCACATTCACCGACCCTATCTACCAAGCACCAGCCACGGTGCTTGGTAAATAGGATCGGCGAATGTGACCTCCCGATTTAAGTCTTTGCTTAACCTAAGTGCGAACTTTCCGTACCTATCTGGACAAAATGTTAATTAAATATCATCAATATTGAGTTTATGAAGAAACAACCAGGCAAGTCATATTCTTGTCATAGCAATTAGGACTTTAAGGCTATGTAATAGGATAAGGTTGAAATAAAAGGAAAGTTTAGTTCGTGTTCGCTTTATTTGAATTAGCTGGCTCCGGGGTAAGTGTAGGTTAGCTTCACATCGCCGTATCCCTGAAACATTCCATTAGGTAGGTAAAGTGTTCGTATACAGACTCGCACTAATTATATAAAGGACGATTTTTCAGGGGGAAAAGTGGAATAAGCCATTTTTTTCGTTTCCAGTTTTAGCCTCGTAAGGAGGATTTGTGGAATAACCCACTTGTAACATAAGTAACTAAAATTAAGTAAATAAGAAGATATGTATAGTTCTGTTCAAAATAAAATATTGTATCTACAATTAGACGTAACAAGCTAGGTATCTTTCACTTCACTTCTTGATTATGGCTTTTGTAACTATTTGTCACAATTCTGCCAATGTCCGTATCATGTTAGTGTCATAAACTTTTGGAGATGTGTGATTAGTGATTATTAAGAATATGATCGGTTACAAAAATTGGGAGAATCAGCAAGATTTTTTTACTTACAAGATGATTTTACAATAATTATGATACTTAAAAACTAAAGACTATGTAAGTAGGTACATAATATTTTTCAATTTTATGTTATTCATATTTACAAATTTACATAGAATAAAATTAATTAAAGGAGAGAAAGTAAGAGATAAAATGCATTTGAAGGATGTAGGACGGGGGACATCAGGAGGAAGAATATCATAAAGGGAACAACGTAGTTTGGGACAGCTGAAAAATATGTGATCCACGTTTCCTTCATCCAGGTATGTATCTGGAATCCCCTGTTATCATAATCGTATCGTAGAATATCCAAATAACAGATGGTCGTCTGTACTGACAGACCGGTGAGTTGGTAGCTCTTCTTCTAGTCACTGATATTATAATACAAGTAGGTACTCAGTTGTAGTTCGCCACGCAACAATCTCGCTCGCGATGTAGCTTTTTAATTGCAAATAAGGCCAATTAAGTTTATTAGAAACGTAAATAGGTACTTACATTTTTATATTGTACTAGCTGTGTCCCGCGGTTTCACCCGCGTAATTTTCGATCCCGTGGGAATATCGGGATAAAAAGTAACAGCTATGTACCTATCAAGTTTCATCGCAATCGGTTCATTAGTTTTTGAGTGAAGAAATAATTATGTAGGTAGGTACATAACATACTAACACAATATACGAATGTAACCAACTTTTGTTTCTTCCGGCGATCTAATTAAGTTTTAGAATACAAAGTGACTTAACTAGGTATGAGATTTATTCCCTCAAAGACTTTTTAGTAGGTAATAATAAGTACTTTAATCATGTAGTACATTATTTGGTTGGGATTTAGGAAGCCGTCGCAGGAATTTAGGTAAACAAAGGATAGGGGGTGGAAGGGATGGACATTATTACAGTACCACTCCCAAAGTTAGGAATTACGAATAGTTTCGGAGAAATAACGTATTTTGTATGAAAAGTACTGAAAAAATCAAAAGCGATCAAACTTTGAGTGAGGCCTATACCCTTAATTTCCACAAATAACTAGAAGTAAGATTAAATTAGGTTATGTGACTCACCAACAAGTCCATGAATACGCTGCGTTCGGCTCGTGCTTGTGTTTTTATGTTCCCTAGAGGACTGAACAGTCGGATTAAATTCAAAATTTGGTTAGAATCCTTTTCGGACCATTCAAAGGTTGGTCTATTGTAATCATGTACGAGTATATCATATCGGAATCCAGAAAACAAATTCGCAAATCAAAAAAAGTTAAAATAAAATGATTCAAACCACACACAGTATTCCCGCGCTTTATTAATGACCATCTATTTATGATTTCCAAGCATGTGCTTTACAAAACAAGCCTCCAACACCAGAACATTAAATTTTATTTTTTAATACTTAACCTAAAAATGTTTAAAATTTTGATTTCTCGCAAACTATTCAATTCCTAATTTTGGGAGTGGTACCGTTGGAATGAGGGTGTCCACCCCTTCCATCGAAATTCGTGCGACGACTTTCTGAATCCCACCCCATAATTTTTTATGTATCATGAATAGTTTTCTCAGCGCACGCCAAATAATGAATTTTATATTCAAAATTTTGCTACTTTGGGTTACATTATTCCAGTATGATAAGGATCTCTAATTTTTTGAAAATAAATTATAGCCTATGTTACCTTCTGATAATTTAGCTTTCTATTGGCGAAAAAATGGCTAAAATCGGTCCAGTAGTCCCATAGGTACCTACCTGTAAATGCACTTAATAAAATGTGATAGAAGGATTGGGGTTGGTGAGTAGGAAGGTAGGAAACTATTAACTTACTTTATAATCTTGCGTTGTGTTCTTCGGACCATTTCCGTTTCCTAAATCAGCGATGAGAGCCTCCCCTCTGTATCCGTAGTTCGCCTGATAGACTGTCCTCGCGGCGGCGGCGGCGGCGCGAGGCTCGAACCGCGCCTGCACGCGGTACCCGAGCGACCGCGGCGAGAACAGCGGCGCCCAGAAACTAGAATATACCAACACTGTCTCACTCGACACCACCAAAGATAACAATAACAACATTGATTTGAAAATCATCTTGATTAATAACGCAACGTCGCGTCGCGTCGCGTCCGGTCGCACTCCGCGCCGCTAAACCTTATGACAATACCACTACCTACCTACCTACCTAACCTAGGTTACGTAGGTACTTATATGAGAGGCAGAAATAAATAACCATATTTGCGATGACCGTAGAACTACACTGTTGACTTAATATAGGTGTGATATAGGTAGGTACCTACTTACCTACCTAACAAGTACCCACTAGGTAGATAGTTATGGGTCGTGTGAACAAATAGGTTTGTGTAGTAGGTACCTACCTACCTACCTGCCGATGACCATTACACCTTGTACCTACTTATGTAGCATGCGTGAACTGCTAACATTTCAAGGATTATGTATCTAACTAGGTATGACGTTAGTTAGATCACCTATAGTTACCTACCGAGGTAGGTACTATCAAAAGGCAATTGAAACCACGTTTATTTAAGTAGGTACTTAGGTATCTTATTTCCTGTTACGTCGTCAGGTGCCTGTGTTTACGTTTGACATAGGTAATAGGTAGGTTATTTGTTAGCATTAAGACTACCTAAAGTAACCAAATTAATATATTTATAAGATGTCTACTAGGTTGTTGTTGAAGGATGATTGTGATAAAGTAATAACGACTTTCAAATGAGCAAAGTCGAATTATTTACCAGCAAAAACAAAATAGTTTGCTGTCTGTCTGAAACTATTCTCTGTGATGAGGAAGCTGATGGACCTGATCGATGATCGATGGGTATGAGTAAACACCGCATTTAAAAAAAATAAGAAAAAGAAGGGGATGTGTTGCCATTTATGTAAAAAACCAGCTATAAAAAACCCAATCTAGCTTCCTGCAAGAAGCTAGATTGGGTTTTTTTTTTTTTTTTTTTTTTTTTTTTTTTTTTTTTTTTTTGAAATGTCAATCGAGAAGTTGAAAGTTCTAGGATTGCTTTATCTGATTGAAACTTTATTATTATTTATATATACCTACCTACCTAGCGAACTTCTAAATTTTGATTTTGATTCTGACTGATAAATATTAACAGGAATAATTAAAATCATAACATTAACATGACAAAGAAACAAAAAAATATTACACTCACACATTCAAGCAATATTTAATTTACAAACTAATCAACTCAAATACATACACACATGCGTGGATTTGACACTCCAAGGCCAAAACGGCGTCCCACGCCCTCTCGCTGCCAACCATGGCGCGCACGACAGATCCGCGACCAGCGCAGCCCTCTCCGCCGCCCACGCCGACCACTCGCACAGCGTATGGCGCGCCGTGTCCTCGTGCCACCCTCCACAGTTACCTCCCGAAGCAACCATAGCCTGAAATGATCTGCGTAAGGTGGAAGGAGAGCACCCCGTGCCTCCTCGTCACCTAGCGGTCGAGGACCGGCCGCCCCGCGTCAATCGTGCCACGGTCAGCGGAGGTCTCTTCAAGCGCTCGCAGCCAGCAGCAACTCAACTCCGCCAATCGGCGTCGGATGGCCACCGCGCGTTGTCGAAGGCTCCTATGTCAAGTGATACTACTACCAGCTCTCTCTGTTGTAATTTGGCTTTGATGTGACTCATCATGACAAAGAGGGAGTTCTCGGTGCTTCGCTGAAGCGTGAATCCGAACTGTCGGTGATTTAGTATGCCAGGACTGGCAGCAGTCCTATCCATCTGAAGGATTGTAGTTGTCCTTTCCGGGCTTCCTCAAGACGACCACTACTGCCTCCTTCCATCTTTCCCCCCCCACAAAAAAAAAAAAAAAAAAAAAAAAAAAAAAAGGTTAGGTTAGGTTATGGGGCGGTAGGTCCGGGTTGGGACCCAAATGAAATATTTGGGTCTCATCCTGGACGGGAGGTGGACTTTTGGGGCCCATTTCACCCAGCTGGCCCCAAGAGTCCTGGGAGCCGCGGCCGCTTTAGGGAGGCTGCTGCCCAACGTGGGTGGCCCGAGCGCCACATGTCGCTGGCTGTACTCCGGAGTTATCCGGAGTATGGCCCTGTACGGGGCACCGGTCTGGGTGGACGCCCTCAGTCGCGGAAACATGACCCTGCTGCGACGTCCGCAGCGGGTCATCGCGACGAGGGCGATCCGCGGATACCGGACGGTGTCCTGGACGGCAGCTTGCGTGTTGGCCGGTGATCCCCCCTGGGCTCTCCAAGCGGAAATCCTCGCCGAAGTATACCACTTCGTGGCGGCGAGGAGATCCGATGGGGAGTACCCAGTGTGGGAGGAGGTCGCACGCATGCGGCGACTGGCGCGGGCCGCCTTGTTGCGGCGGTGGGCGGAGGACCTGGCTCCACCGGTCCCTGGTCAGTGGACGGTGGACGCCATAAGACCGGTCCTCCGGAGGTGGGTGCGGCGGCGGTTCGGGTCGCTGACCTTCCGATTGGTGCAGGTGCTTTCCGGGCATGGATGCTTCGGAAAGTATCTGCACCAGATCGCGAGGCGGGAGGCGACCCCGGCCTGCCACGAATGTGGGGCGCCGGAGGATACGGCGCTCCATACGCTGGAGGTGTGTGCCGCGTGGGGTCCCATGCGACACACACTTTCAGCGATCCTGGGCCGGGACCTCTCTCTGCCGAGCGTGGTAAGTGCCATGCTCGGCGGCGAGAGGGAGTGGCAGGCGATGGTCTCCTTCTGCGAGGAGGTTATGACGCAGAAGGAGGCCGCTGAGCGGGTCAGAGAGGATGACGCCCGATCTGACCCGCTCCGGCGCAGACGTCGCGGAGGACGAAGGGGGCGGTTCGCCCGCCTCCTTCAACCTCCGTAGTGGGGTCACTGGTGGAGAGTCGGGGGACTCTCTGCCGGCTGGCACGACCCCACACGTCTGAGGGGTAACCTTGGGTGAGAAGGTTACCCCTCCCTGAGGCCGAGGCCCGGACCGGTTCCCGGGCCGCCCGCCGGGACGAGATGGTGAATGCGAAAGCGACCCCATCTCGTCCCACCATGGCGGTGGACTGCTCACCGGGGGGGTTTTTAGTGGGTTCGAGCCCCACATACCCCCTTCCGTCACCCCCATGGCGGAAGGGAAATGCGGTGGGCATTTTCCCCCCCCACAAAAAAAAAAAAAAAAAAAAAAAAAAAAAAAAAAAGGTTAGGTTAGGTTATGGGGCGGTAGGTCCGGGTTGGGACCCAAATGAAATATTTGGGTCTCATCCTGGACGGGAGGTGGACTTTTGGGGCCCATTTCACCCAGCTGGCCCCAAGAGTCCTGGGAGCCGCGGCCGCTTTAGGGAGGCTGCTGCCCAACGTGGGTGGCCCGAGCGCCACATGTCGCTGGCTGTACTCCGGAGTTATCCGGAGTATGGCCCTGTACGGGGCACCGGTCTGGGTGGACGCCCTCAGTCGCGGAAACATGACCCTGCTGCGACGTCCGCAGCGGGTCATCGCGACGAGGGCGATCCGCGGATACCGGACGGTGTCCTGGACGGCAGCTTGCGTGTTGGCCGGTGATCCCCCCTGGGCTCTCCAAGCGGAAATCCTCGCCGAAGTATACCACTTCGTGGCGGCGAGGAGATCCGATGGGGAGTACCCAGTGTGGGAGGAGGTCGCACGCATGCGGCGACTGGCGCGGGCCGCCTTGTTGCGGCGGTGGGCGGAGGACCTGGCTCCACCGGTCCCTGGTCAGTGGACGGTGGACGCCATAAGACCGGTCCTCCGGAGGTGGGTGCGGCGGCGGTTCGGGTCGCTGACCTTCCGATTGGTGCAGGTGCTTTCCGGGCATGGATGCTTCGGAAAGTATCTGCACCAGATCGCGAGGCGGGAGGCGACCCCGGCCTGCCACGAATGTGGGGCGCCGGAGGATACGGCGCTCCATACGCTGGAGGTGTGTGCCGCGTGGGGTCCCATGCGACACACACTTTCAGCGATCCTGGGCCGGGACCTCTCTCTGCCGAGCGTGGTAAGTGCCATGCTCGGCGGCGAGAGGGAGTGGCAGGCGATGGTCTCCTTCTGCGAGGAGGTTATGACGCAGAAGGAGGCCGCTGAGCGGGTCAGAGAGGATGACGCCCGATCTGACCCGCTCCGGCGCAGACGTCGCGGAGGACGAAGGGGGCGGTTCGCCCGCCTCCTTCAACCTCCGTAGTGGGGTCACTGGTGGAGAGTCGGGGGACTCTCTGCCGGCTGGCACGACCCCACACGTCTGAGGGGTAACCTTGGGTGAGAAGGTTACCCCTCCCTGAGGCCGAGGCCCGGACCGGTTCCCGGGCCGCCCGCCGGGACGAGATGGTGAATGCGAAAGCGACCCCATCTCGTCCCACCATGGCGGTGGACTGCTCACCGGGGGGGTTTTTAGTGGGTTCGAGCCCCACATACCCCCTTCCGTCACCCCCATGGCGGAAGGGAAATGCGGTGGGCATTTTCCCCCCCCACAAAAAAAAAAAAAAAAAGGTTATGGGGCGGCGCGAGAACCCTGTGCCAAAGAAAATGGCGCAACAGTCGGGTTCAAAGGTGAAACTCCGTTCCCCTCGCTCAGCGGCTATCACGCTTACGCTGCAGCCCGATGCCGAGGAGAAAGGTGTGACGTACGCGTCGCTTCTAACGGAGGCCAAGAAGCGCATCGATCTCAAGAGCATCGGTATCGATCAGTTGCGTTTCAGGACGGCGGTAACAGGTGCCCGGATGCTGGAGGTTCCCGGTGACAAGGGTGCTGAAAAAGCAGACTCCCTGGCGGAAAAACTTAGAGAGGTCCTTAGCGCCGACGTGGTGCGGGTGCAACGCCCGGTGAGGCGCACAGATATACGAATCACGGAGCTTGACGATTCCGTGACTGCAGCTGAGGTTGCGTTGGCCGTGGCTAATGAGGGTGGCTGCTCTGCTGGTGCCATCAAATTTGGCGTTATATGCCCCCGCGGCTCGCTGTGGCTGAGCTGCCCTGTAGAGGCTGCCAAAAAGGTGGTGGGAGTCAATCGACTGAAGGTGGGCTGGGTCTCAGCACGTGTGGTGCTGCTTGACCCAAAACCTCTAAGGTGCTACCGATGCCTAGAGGTTGGCCACGTTGGGAGCATGTGCACCGTTGAGGGAAACCACAACGGTCTCTGCTTCCGATGTGGAAAACCCGACCATAGGGCGCGGGATTGCCAAGCTGATCCGCATTGCGCTGTTTGCGCTGCGGCTGGTAAGCCTGCGGGGCATAGAGTGGGTGGAAAAGGATGTCCCGATGTCAAGGGACACAACGCGAGCCGAAGAGGCCGCAAAAGAAGGGGAAAGACGAAAAAAGGCCCCAAAGCCTCTGAGCCGTCCCAGCGCCAAACTGCTGTGGAAGGTCCCATGGACACTGCTACTTAGGTAGCGGTGTTCCATGAAGTCATAGACAAATGTCTGAAGTGGATCTGTGGGCAACGGATCGGGGGGTCTGTTGCCTACGCTAGAGATCAGAAGCGTGAAGGCACCCCTTGTGTTCGGGGTGCCTTCAGCAAGAGGATTGGAGGATAACCTCCTTGAGTTGGGTCCGTAGGGGCAAACGCTGACGGAGTTGCGGAAGTCTTGCTTTAGCGTTCCCGTAACCCCGTCTTAAGCGAAGAGAAGGAACACCCCAGGGGTTTTAGTCGGTATCAGGAGTCCGACATAACCTCTCAGCCCCCCCGGGTTGAGTGGTATCCATAAAGGATTTCCCCTGGGTAACAAAAAAAAAAAAAAAAAAAGGTTATGGGGCGGCGAGCGCGCGGTCACAGATATCTGTGCGAGTGCTGCGCCGCCGCCCAACGGAGGGCACGCCGCGCAGCCGCGGTCACCACGCTGAACCTGTGGAGCTGTGATTCTATCGGGGGGTGGAAAGGAGATGGAAGAATGGGGGCGGCGAGCGAACGTGATGAGATACAGGTGTTTCTCCTGTGAAATGGACCCTGGGACCACGGATACACACCGCAACCACACGCGGGCACGCAGAACGATCGTAATTGAGACGAGATTAGCTCAACTTACTTGTAAAAACTTAGATAAAATGTATGTTTTAATTTTGAAAAATAACAATGTAAATACTAGTAAAACTCTGCAAATGTTGAGAAACGCAGGTAATTTAATTAATTATATAGGCAGGGGATTCGTTTGCTCTGCGAATGGTGTATAAAACACGATTATTTAGAAAAATATTTTTCTCAAAGTTTCACGAAATGTATGGAAATCGTCGGAGGTACCAAGACTTTTGCCTAGAAAAATTTTGAAGATTCTAACTTTTTTGCGATTTCTCGTCTCTAATTTGTTTTTTTTTTTTTTTTTTTTTTTTTTTTTTTTTTTTTTTTTTTTTTTATGTTGCAGGTGCGCGCGGGGACGTCGGGCGATGCTGTTCCAGCTGCTGGAGGTGCTGGGAACCACCAATATTCAAGGAAATGATGTAAAATGCGTTATTTTCTTACGAAAATTGTCAAAAATCACGCAATTTCCAAGAATATCGGTGTTTCTCCTGTGAAATGGACCCTGGGACCACGGATACACACCGCAACCACACGCGGGCACGCAGAACGATCGTAATTGAGACGAGATTAGCTCAACTTACTTGTAAAAACTTAGATAAAATGTATGTTTTAATTTTGAAAAATAACAATGTAAATACTAGTAAAACTCTGCAAATGTTGAGAAACGCAGGTAATTTAATTAATTATATAGGCAGGGGATTCGTTTGCTCTGCGAATGGTGTATAAAACACGATTATTTGGAAAAAAAAAAAAAAAAAAAAAATATTTTTCTCAAAGTTTCACGGTTAGGTTAGGTTAGGTTAGGTTGGTGAGATAGGTTACCTCGGTAAGTGAGCGCACGTGTTTTCTTTTGTCGTGCTCCTTATTCGTGGTAAAAGTGTTGGAAAGTGTTCGGTGTGGACGAGTGGTCCTTTTCAGGGCCGGGAGAGTGTTTGGGGATAAAATCCCAAACGATTCTGTGTTGTTTTTGTGTTTTCGGTGTTGTTTTACGTTCTGTGGTTGTTTGTGATTTCGTGTTTGTTTTCGTGTTTGAACTTGTCGTGTTTGTTGCGGAATTGTTTTCGCAATGAATTCGGCGGGGACGAATGCGTCTGGGGTGGCGTCTAGGCGAGCTAGTGCGCGAGGGAAATGTGTTGGCGCCGCTGTGGCGGGGGCTCCCGCGCCGGCTGCACGCGGCCGCGCGTCGGTCCCGACGGTCGCGTTGGTCGCGACGCGTGTGTCGGCCGCGGCGCATGCCGGCGCGGCGCCTGGTGAAGGTTCGAGCGGCCGTTTCTGGCAGCCGCAGTCGCTTTCGAAGCGACGCCACGAGGACGAGGACGGGTCCGGCGGGTCTTGGGACTCGGACTCGGACACTGGGGGCCCGTCCGCGCAGGCGGACAAGGTGGCGCGCGTCACGACGCGTACGCTCAGTTCGGCCCGCGGGAAGACGGTCGCGACTCGCGGCCGCACCAGGACTGCAGGTGAGCGAAAGGAAAGTGAGCGCGCGAAGCAAATGCTTCGCGCCGAGCGAGAGGTCAGTGACCTGACGGTGTCCTACCGACGTGTGGCGGCGCCGAGCGTTTCGGCGTTATCGGCGCCGCCGGCGTCGGCGCGGGACCCGCTCGGACCGGCCACGACGGCTGCGCTGGTGCAGAAGGCAGCAAAGGCGGTAGGTTATATCGCCGAGGTGGGACGTAAGTCCAGAAACATTAAGGGGGAGCTTCTCGGTGGCCTTAAAGTGGCAACTGCGTCCATCTCGGACGCAGTCGCCGAGCTCGGCGCCCGTACGGCTGCCGAGGAGTCCCGCCTTGTAGCGGAGGAGAATGTTCGGCTCCGCGCCTAAGGAGAATGGAGAATGTAGGCGCGTCACGCGGTGCCTGTCGCCGTCGACCCGGTGAACGAGGAGGGACGCAGCCGGGCTATCATGGACCAGGTAGGTACCATGGTGAACGCCCGGCTCGAGTCCCTCGAGTGTCGGCTTCTGCCGGAGCCGCGCCTGCGGCCGCCGCTCGCCGGCGACGGGCGCGTCTCGTACGCGGCTGCGGCTGCGCGCCCGCCAGCGCGTACTGTGCCGCCCGCCCGCGCCGCGCCCGCTGCCGCTGCCGCTGCCGCTGCCGGTGCCTCGGCGCGAGGAGCTTCGATGCGGGCTGCGCCCTCTACTGGTGCTCCGGTGCGCGCCGCGCTGCGCTCTCGGGCTCCTGCGCGCGCTGCGCCCTCTGTCGGTGCCTCGGTGCGTGTGGTGGCGCCCGCCGGTGCTTCCGTGCGGGCTAGGCCCGCTGTCGGTGTCCCGGTGCGCGCCGCGCCGCCCGTCGGCACTCCAGTGCGTGCCGCGCTGCCGGTTCGGGCCTCTGTTGGCGCTTCGGCGCGAGTCGTAGTGTCCGCGCGGGCTAAGCCCGCTGCTTGTGTCCCGCAGTGCACAGTGTCTGACGCCTCTGTGGCGCCCGCGGCGGTGGTCGTGGCGGCCACAGAGGAAATTATGGACGTTGAAGTGGTGGACGTCGAGCCTTCCTCTGCCCCTCTCACCGCTCCTGCGGTGCTGGCTGAGGCCGAGACCCCCGCCCGGCGCCGCCGACAGCGCCGCGGGAATAGGGGGAGAACGATGGCGGGTCGCCGCGCGCCCGATGCGGAGCTTGCGGGGCTTGCCTCGACATCCGTCCCCACTGAGGGCCGGACTGCGACAAAGCCGCTCGGGCCCGCCAGGAGACAGCCGCTGCCACCCGGAGAAGAGGCTGCGAGCAAGCTGCGCCCGCCGCGCTCCGCTGCAGTGATCCTCACACTGCAGCCCGCGGCGGTGGAGAGGGGCGTGACCTACGCGCAGGTAATTGCCGAGGCGCGGTCCAAAGTGGACCTCGCCGCCCTCGAGATCCCGCGCTTGCGGTTCAGGCGTGCAGTGACCGGGGCGCGCATGCTGGAAGTGTCGGGTGCGAGCGCCGTGGCCGGTGCCAGGGCGGACGCGCTGGCCCGTCGCCTGGTCGAGGAGCTCGACTCGGAGCTGGTGAGGGTGTCGAGGCCGGTAAAGACCGCAGAGCTGCGTGTGTCCGGCCTCGACGAGTCTGTCACCGCGTCCGAGGTCGCCGCGGCGGTCGCGCGCGCGGGCGCGTGCGAGGTGGCCGCGGTTACCTGCGGTGATGTGCGCGCCGGTGCGTACGGCTCGTGCGCTGCCTGGGTGCGATGCCCGGTGCAAGTCGCAAGGGCTATCCTTGTGGTGGGCCGCCTGACCGTCGGATGGGGATCGGCGAGGGTGGAGCTGCTCGAGGCGCGGCCGCTCCGGTGCTTCAAGTGCCTGGAGCCCGGCCACACGCGGGCGCTCTGCCCGTCCGAGGAGGACCGCAGCGATCAGTGCTATCGCTGCGGTGAATCCGGCCACAAGGCCGGAGCCTGCTACGCCAAGCCGCGCTGCACCCTGTGCGCGGCGGCGGGCAGGCCTGCGGAGCACCAGTGCGGCACCAAGGCGTGTGCTGCGCCGGTCCGAAGAGGAGCGCCAATGGCGAGCGGCGGCCCTAGGGCCCCGTTGCAGCCCCAGCGCACTACGCTCCCCGGTGCAGGGGCGCAGACAGAGGCGGTCTCCATGGACACCGTATAATCGATGGCGGTGACCAGATTCCTGCAGGCGAACCTGAACCACTGCGCACGGGCCCAGGACCTGCTGGTCCAGAGCATGGCGCAGTGGGGGATCCATGTGGCGATGGTCTCGGAGCCCTACCGGGTGCCGCAGTACGGAGGTTGGTATGGTGACGTCGGCGGCTCCGTCGCGATAGTCACTAGGACGGCTGCCGGTGCGCCGCAACTGACGCGGGTATCGAGGGGGCGTGGCTGGGTCGCAGGAGAGGCGGACGATACTCTCATCATCGCCGTCTACTTCTCCCCGAACGGCTCGCTCGCTCGCTTCGAGCGGTACCTGCGTGAGTTGGAGACGTTGGTTGCCGGTCGCCGCCCTCGCCACGTGCTGGTCGCCGGGGACCTCAACGCCAAATCGGCGATGTGGGGTTCTCCGGTGACAAACGCTCGCGGTAGGGAAGCGGAGGACTGGGCCGTAGCGAGCGGTTTCGCGGTCTTAAACCACGGCGGGGTTCACACGTGCGTGCGTCGTGAGGGCGGCTCGATCGTAGATGTCACGTTTGCGACGTCTGCCCTTGCGCGCCGCATCTCTGACTGGGAGGTCTTGGAGGGAGTGGAGACACTGTCGGATCACCGATACGTACGGTTCGATGTCTCCGCTCTCTCCACGACCCCGTTCGATCCGGGGCGTTCCCTGCCAGGTGATCCGCCTCGCTGGGCCATTAAGAAGCTGGACAGAGACCTGCTGCTGGAGGCCTCCGAGGTAGAGGCCTGGGCTCCGAGCCCCGCCGCCACTTCTCAGGAGCTGGACATCGCGGAGGAGGCTGAGTGGCTTCGCGGTGCGCTAGTGCGCGCCTGCGACGCCGCGATGCCGCGCCTGGGGCCTTGCACGCCTCGGCGCCGCGCGTATTGGTGGTCGGCGGAGATTGCGGAGCTGCGGGTTGTAGCGGTGCGTGCGAGGCGCGCGTACACCCGCAGCCGCCGTCGCAGTCATCGCAGCCGGGAGGAGGAGGACCGCCTATACGCGGCGTACAGGGAGTGCGCTGCGACCTTGTCCTCCGCCATAGGGGCGGCCAAGGATGCCGGCTTCGAGGAGTTCCTGAGCTCGCTCGACGCGGATCCGTGGGGTCGCCCCTACCGCATGGTGCGGGACAAGCTTCGTCCGTGGGCGCCACCGCTCACCCAGACCATGCGGCCGGAGATGGTGGACCGAGTGGTGTCAGTGCTGTTTCCGTCCGCGGGAGACTTGCTGCCCCCCTCGATGGAGCGGCCGGACGTGGCGGCAGAGGTCCCGCAGGAGGAAGAGGAAGGTGAGGTCCCGCAGGTGCTGTCGGCGGAGCTTGGAGCGGCGCTGCTTCGGCTGCGTGGCCGCAGGAAGGCACCGGGCCTAGACGGGGTACCGGGGCGCGCGGTGGCCATCGCCCTCGATCCCCTCGAGGAGAGGATGAAGGGGCTGCTCACCGCGTGCCTAGTGCAGGGTCAGTTCCCTCGCCAGTGGAAGGCGGGGAAGATGGTCCTGCTGCAAAAGTACGGCCGGCCGGAGGACTCTCCGTCTGCTTACCGGCCGCTCGTGCTGTTGGACGAGGCGGGCAAGCTCTTCGAGCGCATACTGGTCGCCCGCCTTGTGCGGCACATGGAGGTGGTGGGACCGGACCTCTCCGGTGCTCAGTACGGGTTCCGGCGCGCCCATTCCACCATCGACGCGATCCGCAGGGTGAAGGGGATGGCGGAGGAGGCGGTCGCGGGTCGGGGGGTGTTATTGGCGGTTTCGCTAGACATAGCGAACGCCTTTAACACCCTCCCATGGGCCTGCATCGAGAGGGCACTGAGGTACCACGGTTTCCCCGAGTACCTGCGCCGGATCATCGGAGCCTACCTCTCCGAGAGGGAGGTCCGATATCCGTCGCGGGTGGCCTGGGAAACCAAACCGATGACGCGCGGTGTTCCACAGGGTTCGGCCCTCGGACCAACCTTGTGGAACATCGGGTACGATTGGGTGTTGCGGGGTGTGCTGCCGGGCGGTGTAAGCGTGACCTGCTACGCGGACGACACGCTGGTCACTGCCCGCGGCACTGACTTCGGGGACGCGGCCGCGCGTGCGACGGAGGGCGTGGAGTGTGTGCTGGGGCGCATACGGCGGCTAGGCCTGGAGGTGGCTCTGCCCAAGTGCGAGGCCCTATGCTTCCATGGGCCGCGGAGGGGGCCGCCAGCGGGTGCTCGCGTGATGGTGGGCGGTGTGTGGATCGATGTCGGGATAGCCATGCGCTACCTCGGCATTGTCCTCGACCCCCGCCTAACGTTTTGCGAGCATTTCCGTCGGCTCGCGCCGCGGCTCATGGCTACGTGCGGTGCCCTGGGTCGCCTATTACCGAACGTCGGTGGGCCGCATGCGGCTTGCCGACGGCTTTATATACAGGTGGTGCGGTCGATGGCGCTGTATGGGGCGCCCGTGTGGGAGGATGCCTTGGGACGGGCCAACAAGGCTCTCCTGCGTCGGCCACAGAGGGCCATCTGCCTCAGGGCGGTGCACGGATACCGCACCGTCTCGCGGGCGGCGAGCGCGCGGTCACAGATATCTGTGCGAGTGCTGCGCCGCCGCCCAACGGAGGGCACGCCGCGCAGCCGCGGTCACCACGCTGAACCTGTGCGGCTGTGATTCTATCGGGGGGTGGAAAGGAGATGGAAGAATGGGGGCGGCGAGCGAACGTGATGAGAGGAGGCTCTGCCGCCCAAGAGAGAGAGGGATTGGGGTCGCCAGTCGAGTCGCGGAAGGAATATTGTTCCCGTGGCTCGGCTACAATGGCGAGAGAGGAACACCGGAGGGGTTTTAGTGGGTATTCTGCCCTTTTCAGGGCGGCGAGTCCCACATAACTCCGGTCTCCCCAGACCGGGTGTATTCATCAATGAATCTCCCCTCCGAAAACAAAAAAAAAAAAAAAAAAAGGTTAGGTTAGGTTAGGTTAGAAGGTTCAGGCTGTTGAAGGCGTTGGCTATGTCAAGCGAGACTGCCAACGCCTTGTCCCCCTCGTGGACCGCCTCCTGCGTCCACCCCTTGAGCCAGAGCAGGGCGTCTATTGTAGACCGCCCCGCTCTGAACCCATACTGGGCCTGTGACAGCCCAGGCCCAGTCCCCTCTAGGTGCCGGATGACACGGGAAGCGACTACTCTCTCCAGTAGCTTCCCCGTGTCATCCAGCAGCACTATTGGCCTGTATGCGGAAGGCGAGTCTACGGCTCGACCCTCCTTCCGCAACAGGCACAACTTGCCGTCCTTCCACAGCTTCGGGAACCGTCCTGACGTGAGACATACGTCGAACAGTTCCCGAAGCTGGATACCCATCTCCCCCAAGGCGATCCTCAGGACCCGCTTGGGGATCCCGTCAGGACCCGGTGCCGTCCTCTTGCCGCGTAGGCGGCCGACGGCAACCTCCATCTCCACCTCTGTCACGAGGGGGATGGAGGCCGGGTCCAACTCCTCGGGGAGGAAGGACGGCGCTGTCATTGTGGGCGGGGCGTGGTGGGGGTCAATGTCGGGGAAGAGACCCCCCAACACCCGACCCAGAAGCTCCGGCTCCAGGGACTCTGCTATCGGGGGCGTCTGGCCCCGGAACTTTTTCCGGGCCGCTCTATACGGACGCCCCCATGGGTCCCTGTCGAGGCCCTCCAGAGCCTCATCCCAGGCCCTCGTTTTGGCCCGACCGATGGCCAGCTGCAGCTCCTCCTTTGCGTCACGGTAGGAGCTGTACAGCCGGCACTCAGCTGTCAGCTCTTCGGCTGACAGCTCCTCATCGGTCCGGCCGTGACGCCGCCTCCTGCAACGGGCGTAGGGCCGCCGCGCCGCCGAGCAGGCAGCTCGGAGATCAGCGATCTCCGAGCTCCACCAATACACCTCCCGGCGGCCTGGGAGGCGCCGGGACCGGGGCATGGCGGCGTCACACACCGCCGTCACCGCTTCCCGGAAGTGGCACGCCGCGACGTCCACCTCCGGGTGCGTGGGCGCGGCCGACCACGACTGGACGATCGCCGCCTCAACTGCCAGTTCGGCGTCGAGGCGACTGATCGACCAGCGCGGGAGGTCCGCACGCACCACGCGCCTCCCTTGGATGTCGGAGGTGGAGATCTCGAACCGTATATATTTATGGTCCGAGAGAGTCTCCACCTCCGACATCACCCT
This sequence comes from Perizoma flavofasciatum, assembly GCA_958496245.1. Lineage (NCBI taxonomy): Eukaryota > Metazoa > Arthropoda > Insecta > Lepidoptera > Geometridae > Perizoma > Perizoma flavofasciatum. The sequence goes on from OY292442.1 coordinate 9,154,386, forward strand.
CCACGCCCGGGCACGTGCCGCGACAGCGGGGGTGGCGAACGTAACGTCCACCACGGACCCCCCTCGCTGTCGCACGCACGTGTGGACCGACCCTCTATTCAAGAGGGTCAGCCCTGCGGCAACCGCCCACTCCCTGACTATCTCCCCTCGAGAGTCAGTAGTGGGGTTGCCCCAGTCCCGGGCCTTGGCGTTCAGGTCCCCCATAACGAGGACCTGACGTGGCGCCTGCCTTCGCACCGCTGCGGCCAGGAGGTCCATAAAGACCTCCAGCTCCGCAGCGGTTCTATTGGGGGAGAAGTATGCGCCGACGATCGCATACTCCCCCCACTTGGCCACCACGTACCCCGAACCCCTCTCTTCGACTGAGAGGGGGGGGCCGCCATTCCCCTTTCCCACAATGGCCACGGAGCCGTCCAGGTCCCCAGCCCAACATGGATGTTGGGTGGGAACGTGGTACGGCTCCGCGGCGACCGCCACATCAATTGCCCACTGCGCCAGGGACTGCATGAGCAGATCCTGAGCCCTGGCGCAGTGGTTGAGGTTCGTCTGGAGGAGGTTGAGATGCCAGACCTGATCCATCAGTCTGACATCACAACCACCTCGCTCGCCACTTGGCGAGAGACCTCAGGGGCAGCAGGGGCGGTCCGGGCCCCGGCGGCTTTTCCCACCGTCTTCGGGGGAACGCAGCTGCGTCCCCCCATTACGTGCCCGGAGGGCCTGCCGGACTCTGCGCAAATCGCACAGCGCGGCTCGGCCCTCCCGCAGGTGGCCGCCTTGTGACCGGTGCCTCCACACCGGAAGCACAGGTCACCCCTGTCCGCCGCCGCAGGGCACTGGGGGCGAGTGTGCCCCAACCCCATGCACCTATAACAGCGCATGGGACGCGCCCCCAGCGAAATCACACGTGCCGAGCTCCACCCGACCAATAGCCTGCCCTTTTCCAGCAGCACTTTGGCTGCCGGGATTGGGCAGGACACAAGGGTGGAGCCGGTGCCGCCGAAGCCGGAGCGGATCTCTCCGGCCTTGACGAGCCGCACGTCGCAGCGGCCCGCCTCGGCAACCGCCGCGGCCACCTTCTCCTTCGTGGCCGCGTCGTCCAGACCCGTGATGCGGAGGTCCGTCGACTTCACGGGTCTGGTGACGCTAGCCACCTCCGACAGGACATCGCGGAGTTTCTCCGCGAGCCTGTCGGCTTTTTCCCCATTTTGGGAGCCAGGTATCTCCAGCATCCTGGCTCCCGTGGCCGTCTGGCGAAACTGGACACGGTCAATCCCCAGCTCTTGGAGATTGACCTTGTCCTGGGCCATCCGGAGGACAGCGCCATAGGTAACCCCCTTATCCGCGGCTTCGGGCTGCAGCGACAGCACAACGGCCGCGGACTTTGGGGGCCTTAGCGCCGCCGTCGGCTTTGTAGCAACAGCGGCGGGACGAACCGCTGGAGCAGTCACGGGGGGAGCGGGCGGGGAGGACTTTTTCCCCTTCCCCTTGCCCTTCTTTGTCACCGTCGCCCAGGTTTCCTTTACCTGGGGAACGGCGACAGGGGCAGCCTCCGTCGAGGGACCCGCCACCGGTGCCACCGAGGGGGCAGCCCGCTTTCCCGCTTTGGAGGCAGGAGCAGGAGCCCGCTGCGGCATCGGTTTGGGTGGCACTTTAGCCACCACAGCCCTCCCAGCGTCTGCCCTTAGTGGCGGGCGAACTACCGGGGCCGGCAAGAGGCGCTCCTCGATCCCCGCAATTCGGGCGTTCAACATCGTCCCGAATGTCGAGGTCAGGGAGCGCTTCAGCTCCTCGACCAGGTCCGCCCCCACGATGACGGGGGCAGCCTGTGGTCCTGCCACTGCAGCAGCAGCAGCGGCAGTGGTGGCGGCGGCGGCCTCCGACTTCGCTTCGGTGAAGCCGCGACGAAGCGACTTCACCTCAGCCCTCAGCGCCTCTGTCTCAAGACGCAGGCGGCCGTTATCCGCCCTCAACCGCCGCGTCTCCTCAGCCTCGCTCCGATCTGCGAGGGCGTCCACCACCTCTCGCAGGCCGGACGCTGAGCCCTTCAGGCGGGCGACAAATTCGCCCTTGAGGTTGCCGGACTTCCGAGCAACCTCCAAAATGCAGGCGAGCTTCTCGCCCGCATGTGCCCTCAGCTGCTGCGCGTTCAGCGCGCTGATGTCCCCGACCATCGCGGAGACGTCGGTATCGCTCACTCCGAGCCTGACCGGTATGGGAAGCCCTGCCGGTATAGCCTCGAAGATCATTGAGACGCGCAAGCCCTCATCCGCGCCCTGAAAAGGGCGCCCCCTCCAACTTACGCTGTCCCTCACTCCAAGCCTGACCGGTATGGGAAGCCCTGCCGGTATAGCCTCGAAGATCATTGGGACGCGCAAGACCTCATCCGCGCCCTGAAAAGGGCGCCCCCTCCAACTTACGCTGTCCCTCACTCCAAGCCTGACCGGTATGGGAAGCCCTGCCGGTATAGCCTCGAAGATCATTGGAACGCGCAAGCCGACCAGAACAGCAAAAGCCGTCCCGGCCTTCCCTTCACAGTGCGCCCTGAAAAGGGCACACTCCGTCAAACGGGCCCATAAAGGGCCACGCCGACCCCACGTCCGCGCCCTTAAAAGGGCGCCCCCTCCAACTTACGCTGTCCCTCACTCCAAGCCTGACCGGTATGGGAAGCCCTGCCGGTATAGCCTCGAAGATCATTGGGACGCGCAAGCCGACCAGAGCAGCAAAAGCCGCCCCGGCCCTCCCACGGTGCGCCCTGAAAAGGGCACACCCACCCCGCAAGACGGGACCACACCGGGCCCCGCCAAGCCCTCGTCCGCGCCCTAAAAAGGGCGCCCCCTCCCACCGGAGCAGCATACACCGCCCCGGCCCTCCCATGGTGCTCCTCCACGAGCCCACCATGCTGCCCCATCCGCTGTGCCCCATGCGGCTCATAGGGACACGCGAAGGGGCCCCCCCGGTCGGTCCATTAGTTGCTCGACAATAAGATCCCACGTATGAGAAGTTATTGTCGAGCTTAAACGAGGCGCACCGTCCCATAGGCTTCTGTTCACCCCGGATCCGTCTGATCCATAAGCGACCAGAGCCCACAGGCACACGAGAAGGTTGACCGACATGGCACCCCAATCCAACCTTTTTTTTTTTTTTTTTTTTTTTTGAAGGGGGGAAATGCCACGCATCCCCCTTCCGCCACGGGGGTGGCGAAAGGGGGTATGTGGGACTCTAACCCACTAAAACCCCCCTGGTTAACGTCGCCCGCCGTAGTGGGGCAAGATGGGGTCGCGTTAGCATTCACCATCTTACCCCGACGGGTGGCCCAGGAACCACCCGGGCCCCGGCCATGTGTGGGGCCGTGCAAGCCGGCGGAATCCCCCGATCTCCGCCAGTGACCCCACACTCGCGCCCTGAAAAGGGCGCCACCTCCAACTTACGCTGTCCCTCACTCCAAGCCTGCCCGGTATGGGAAACCCTGCCGGTATAGCCTCGAAGATCATTGGGACGCGCAAGCCCTCATCCGCGCCCTGAAAAGGGCGCCCCCTCCAACTTACGCTGTCCCTCACTCCAAGCCTGCCCGGTATGGGAAACCCTGCCGGTATAGCCTCGAAGATCATTGGGACGCGCAAGCCCTCATCCGAGCCCTGAAAAGGGCGCCCCCTCCAACTTACGCTGTCCCTCACTCCGAGCCTGACCGGTATGGGAAGCCCTGCCGGTATAGCCTCGAAGATCATTGAGACGCGCAAGCCCTCATCCGCGCCCTGAAAAGGGCGCCCCCTCCAACTTACGCTGTCCCTCACTCCAAGCCTGACCGGTATGGGAAGCCCTGCCGGTATAGCCTCGAAGATCATTGGGACGCGCAAGACCTCATCCGCGCCCTGAAAAGGGCGCCCCCTCCAACTTACGCTGTCCCTCACTCCAAGCCTGACCGGTATGGGAAGCCCTGCCGGTATAGCCTCGAAGATCATTGGGACGCGCAAGACCTCATCCGCGCCCTGAAAAGGGCGCCCCCTCCAACTTACGCTGTCCCTCACTCCAAGCCTGACCGGTATGGGAAGCCCTGCCGGTATAGCCTCGAAGATCATTGGAACGCGCAAGCCGACCAGAACAGCAAAAGCCGTCCCGGCCTTCCCTTCACAGTGCGCCCTGAAAAGGGCACACTCCGTCAAACGGGCCCATAAAGGGCCACGCCGACCCCACGTCCGCGCCCTTACAAGGGCGCCCCCTCCAACTTACGCTGTCCCTCACTCCAAGCCTGACCGGTATGGGAAGCCCTGCCGGTATAGCCTCGAAGATCATTGGGACGCGCAAGCCGACCAGAGCAGCAAAAGCCGCCCCGGCCCTCCCACGGTGCGCCCTGAAAAGGGCACACCCACCCCGCAAGACGGGACCACACCGGGCCCCGCCAAGCCCTCGTCCGCGCCCTAAAAAGGGCGCCCCCTCCCACCGGAGCAGCATACACCGCCCCGGCCCTCCCATGGTGCTCCTCCACGAGCCCACCATGCTGCCCCATCCGCTGTGCCCCATGCGGCTCATAGGGACACGCGAAGGGGCCCCCCCGGTCGGTCCATTAGTTGCTCGACAATAAGATCCCACGTATGAGAAGTTATTGTCGAGCTTAAACGAGGCGCACCGTCCCATAGGCTTCTGTTCACCCCGGATCCGTCTGATCCATAAGTGACCAGAGCCCACAGGCACACGAGAAGGTTGACCGACATGGCACCCCACCCCAATCCAACCTTTTTTTTTTTTTTTTTTTTTTTTGACCCAGGGGAAATCCTTTATGGATACCACCCAGCCCGGGGGGGCCAAGTGGTTATGTCGGACTCCTAATACCGACTAAAACCCCTGGGGTGTTCCTTCTCGTCGCTTATGATGGGGTCACGGGGACGCTATGCAAACTTCCGCGACCCCGCCAGCGTTTGTGCTTACGCACCCAACTCAGGAGGTTTGGCGTTTTAGCCACTCCACTCCAATCCTCTCAAGGAAGGCACCCTGAACACTTAGGCACCTTCACTCTTCGGATCTTACAGCGCAGGCGACAGACCCCCCGATCCATCGCCCGCAGATCCCCACTAGGTCGGCATTCGGGCCATGTAGGCCAAACGTCGCCGACCATGCCTCCTGCGACGCATCGGGAGTGAGTTCGGGTCTTGTTCTCGCTCCCGCTCTGCCGCTTCCTTCTGGATTAAGATGTTTTCACAGAAGGTAGCGACCGCACTCCAGGCCTCTTCGCTGTCGACCATGGCTTTGATCATAGCCGACAACGACAAATCCCGTCCAATAACTGCGGATACGGCAGCGCGAGGCTCCGCCCATGCTGGGCACTCTTCACGCGTGTGTTTTGCCGTATCCGCGGCTCCACCTGTGCAGTGGTGACACTCCGCTGTTGGCTCTCGACCCACCACCCGACACAGATACTTACCAAAGCACCCGTGGCCAGTAAGCATCTGCACCAGGTGGAAGGTGAGAGCGCCGTGCTTTCGCTCGACCCACGGCCTAAGAACAGGCCTTATTGCCGCCACTAGGTCCTGGCTAGTCGCGGAAATCTCCAACCACGACGTCCACTTCTGGAAGAGATCGTCGCGCGCCTCTATTCTCCATTGCATGATCTCGCGCGGGTGAAGACGTTCACCTGTCTCACGCGCCTCCACGACTCGCCAGTACAACGCCGCCAGGACTTCTGCTTCCAGTTCCCACGGCGGTGTGCCAGCGAGTAAACATGCTCCTGTGTGTGACACCGTGCGATATGCTCGAGCTGCCCTGAGAGCTATAGCTCGTTGCGGGCGTCGCAGCAATGGCACATTTCGGGCACTCAACGCATCTGCCCATATTGGCGCTCCATAAAGCGCCATTGAGCGTACCACACCTGCGTACAGGCGTCGGCATGCTCCTCCCGGACCTCCCAGATTTGGAAGGATCCTCCCAAGCGCTCCAGCTGCAGCTACCAATCTTGGGGCCAAGCGCCGGAAATGCTCATTGAACTTCCATCTGCCGTCGAGGACGATTCCCAGATACTTCATCGTTGACCCAACGGCGATGGAAGTTCCGCCCACCATTATCGATGCTCCAGGCGGTGGCGCATTCCGAGGTCCATGGAAAACTAGGACCTCAGATTTATTTAGGGCCACTTCCAGCCCTAGAGCACGGATCCTGTGCACCATTTGGGCAACGCCTGCTGTGGCGAGGCGGGCTGCTTCCCTATGAGTCTTGCCGAAGGCCGACACAAGAGCACACAGCCGAAGAGCTGACAGCTGAGTGCCGGCTGTACAGCTCCTACCGTGACGCAAAGGAGGAGCTGCAGCTGGCCATCGGTCGGGCCAAAACGAGGGCCTGGGATGAGGCTCTGGAGGGCCTCGACAGGGACCCATGGGGGCGTCCGTATAGAGCGGCCCGGAAAAAGTTCCGGGGCCAGACGCCCCCGATAGCAGAGTCCCTGGAGCCGGAGCTTCTGGGTCGGGTGTTGGGGGGTCTCTTCCCCGACATTGACCCCCACCACGCCCCGCCCACAATGACAGCGCCGTCCTTCCTCCCCGAGGAGTTGGACCCGGCCTCCATCCCCCTCGTGACAGAGGTGGAGATGGAGGTTGCCGTCGGCCGCCTACGCGGCAAGAGGACGGCACCGGGTCCTGACGGGATCCCCAAGCGGGTCCTGAGGATCGCCTTGGGGGAGATGGGTATCCAGCTTCGGGAACTGTTCGACGTATGTCTCACGTCAGGACGGTTCCCGAAGCTGTGGAAGGACGGCAAGTTGTGCCTGTTGCGGAAGGAGGGTCGAGCCGTAGACTCGCCTTCCGCATACAGGCCAATAGTGCTGCTGGATGACACGGGGAAGCTACTGGAGAGAGTAGTCGCTTCCCGTGTCATCCGGCACCTAGAGGGGACTGGGCCTGGGCTGTCACAGGCCCAGTATGGGTTCAGAGCGGGGCGGTCTACAATAGACGCCCTGCTCTGGCTCAAGGGGTGGACGCAGGAGGCGGTCCACGAGGGGGACAAGGCGTTGGCAGTCTCGCTTGACATAGCCAACGCCTTCAACAGCCTGCCGCACGGGACGATACGGGAGGCGCTCCTCTATCATGGAGTGCCTCTGTATCTGCGGAGGCTGTTGGCGGACTACCTCCAGGACCGCGAGGTCCTGGTGGAAGGACGCGACGGCTTGAGACACCGTCGCGTCGTCCGCGGGGTTCCACAGGGGTCGGTGCTGGGGCCGCTCCTGTGGAACATAGGCTACGACTGGGTGCTCCGCGGCACGCTTCCCGCAAATATGCGGGTGGCGTGTTACGCGGATGACACCCTGGTCGTAGCCAGGGGGAGGGACCTCGGGGAGGCGATGCGGCTAGCCACGGTGGGCACCACCATCGTGGTCGGCCGCATACGCTCCCTGGGACTGGAGGTAGCCCTCTCCAAGACCGAGGCCCTGTTGTTCCATGGGCCTCGGGGGGGACCCCCTCCAGGAACGAGGATAGTTCTGGACGGGGTCCTGGTCCGGGTTGGGACCCAAATGAAATATTTGGGTCTCATCCTGGACGGGAGGTGGACTTTTGGGGCCCATTTCACCCAGCTGGCCCCAAGAGTCCTGGGAGCCGCGGCCGCTTTAGGGAGGCTGCTGCCCAACGTGGGTGGCCCGAGCGCCACATGTCGCCGGCTGTACTCCGGAGTTATCCGGAGTATGGCCCTGTACGGGGCACCGGTCTGGGTGGACGCCCTCAGTCGCGGGAATATGACCCTGCTGCGACGTCCGCAGCGGGTCATCGCGACGAGGGCGATCCGTGGATACCGGACGGTGTCCTGGACGGCAGCGTGCGTGCTGGCCGGTGATCCCCCCTGGGCTCTCCAAGCGGAGATCCTCGCCGAAGTGTATCACTACATAGCGGCGAGGAGATCCGACGGGGAGTACCCAGTGTGGGAGGAGGTCGCGCGCATGCGGCGACTGGCGCGGGCCGCCTTGTTGCGGCGGTGGGCGGAGGACCTGGCTCCACCGGTCCCTGGTCAGTGGACGGTGGAGGCCATTAGACCGGTCCTCCGGAGGTGGGTGCGGCGGCGGTTCGGGTCGCTGACCTTCCGATTGGTGCAGGTGCTTTCCGGGCATGGATGCTTCGGAAAGTATCTGCACCAGATCGCGAGGCGGGAGGCGACCCCGGCCTGCCACGAATGTGGGGCGCCGGAGGATACGGCGCTCCATACGCTGGAGGTGTGTGCCGCGTGGGGTCCCATGCGACACACACTTTCAGCGATCCTGGGCCGGGACCTCTCTCTGCCGAGCGTGGTAAATGCCATGCTCGGCGGCGAGAGGGAGTGGCAGGCGATGGTCTCCTTCTGCGAGGAGGTCATGACGCAGAAGGAGGCCGCTGAGCGGGTCAGAGAGGATGACGCCCGATCTGACCCGCTCCGGCGCAGACGTCGCGGGGGACGAAGGGGGCGGTTCGCCCGCCTCCTTCATCCTCCGTAGTGGGGTCACTGGTGGAGAGTCGGGGGACTCTCTGCCGGCTGGCACGACCCCACACGTCTGAGGGGTAACCTTGGGTGAGAAGGTTACCCCTCCCTGAGGCCGAGGCCCGGACCGGTTCCCGGGCCGCCCGCCGGGACGAGATGGTGAATGCGAAAGCGACCCCATCTCGTCCCACCATGGCGGTGGACTGCTCACCGGGGGGGTTTTTAGTGGGTTCGAGCCCCACATACCCCCTTCCGTCACCCCCATGGCGGAAGGGAAATGCGGTGGGCATTTTCCCCCCCACAAAAAAAAAAAAAAAAAAAAAAAAAAAAAAAAAAAAAAAAAAAAAAAAAAAGGTTAGGTTAGGTTGGGGCGCCATGTCGGTCAACCTTCTCGTGTGCCTGTGGGCTCTGGTCGCTTATGGATCAGACGGATCCGGGGTGAACAGAAGCCTATGGGACGGTGCGCCTCGTTTAAGCTCGACAATAACTTCTCATACGTGGGATCTTATTGTCGAGCAACTAATGGACCGACCGGAGGGGCCCCTCCGCGTGTCCCTATGAGCCGCATGGGGCACAGCGGATGGGGCAGCATGGTGGGCTCGTGGAGGAGCACCATGGGAGGGCCGGGGCGGTGTACGCTGCTCCGGTGGGAGGGGGCGCCCTTTTAAGGGCGCGGACGAGGGCTTGGCGGGGCCCGATGTGGTCCCGTCTTGCGGGGTGGGTGTGCCCTTTTCAGGGCGCACCGTGGAGGGAGGGCCGGGGCGGCTTTCGCTGCTCTGGTCGGCTTGCGCGTCCCAATGATCTTCGAGGCTATACCGGCAGGGCTACCCATACCGGTCAGGCTCGGAGTGAGGGACAGCGTAAGTTGGAGGGTGCGCCCTTTTCAGGGCGCGGACGTGGGGTCGGCGTGGCCCTTTATGGGCCCGTTTGACGGAGTGTGCCCTTTTCAGGGCGCACTGTGGAAGGAGGGCCGGGGCGGCTTTCGCTGCTCTGGTCGGCTTATGCGTCCCAATGATCTTCGAGGCTATACCGGCAGGGCTTCCCATACCGGTCAGGCTTGGAGTGAGGGACAGCGTAAGTTGGAGGGGGCGCCCTTTTCAGGGCGTGGATGAGGGCTTGCGCGTCCCAATGATCTTCGAGGCTATACCGGCAGGGCTTCCCATACCGGTCAGGCTCGGAGTGAGGGACAGCGTAAGTTGGAGGGGGTGCCCTTTTCAGGGCGCGGATGAGGGCTTGCGCGTCCCAATGATCTTCGAGGCTATACCGGCAGGGCTTCCCATACCGGTCAGGCTCGGAATGAGGGACAGCGTAAGTTGGAGGGGGCGCCCATTTCAGGGCGCGGATGAGGGCTTGCGCGTCCCAATGATCTTCGAGGCTATACCGGCAGGGCTTCCCATACCGGTCAGGCTCGGAGTGAGGGACAGCGTAAGTTGGAGGGGGCGCCCTTTTCAGGGCGCGGATGAGGGCTTGCGCGTCCCAATGATCTTCGAGGCTATACCGGCAGGGTTTCCCATACCGGGCAGGCTTGGAGTGAGGGACAGCGTAAGTTGGAGGGGGCGCCCTTTTCAGGGCGCGAGTGTGGGGTCACTGGTGGAGTCGGGGGACTCCGCCGACTTGCACGGCCCCACACATGGCCGGGGCCCGGGTGGTTCCTGGGCCACCCGTCGGGGTAAGATGGTGAATGCTAACGCGACCCCATCTTGCCCCACTACGGCGGGCGACGTTAACCAGGGGGGTTTTAGTGGGTTAGAGTCCCACATACCCCCTTTCGCCACCCCCGTGGCGGAAGGGGGATGCGTGGCATTTCCCCCCTTCAAAAAAAAAAAAAAAAAAAAAAAAGGTTAGGTTAGGTTAGGTTAGGTTAGGTTAGGTTTTTTTTTTTTTTTTTTTTTTTTTTTTTTTTTGTATAATGTGGCAAGTCTAAATGCCACCATCTTATATTTTTCTCCGACGAGAGTCGGAGGCATTTTTAGACTTAACATAATTTCCATCTTATTTTTCTTATATTTACCTAAGTTTCTAATTCCATAAGGAAATAGAATAGGTTTATATATATATATATATATATAAATATCTATATTTATTCTTCTTTTTTTTTTTTTTGTATTTTTGTCCTTTTTTAATTTTTTATTTGTTTTTTATTTTATTTTATTATTTTTATTTTATTTATTTTCTTTTATTTCTCTATCTATGTTGTTTTATTTCTACATATAACTATATATATTAATTTTATACAATACTCTAGGAATTGTCCTCTTTTGTTTTCATCTGCTATAATTAAATGTATATTATTTGCTGTTAGTTGCGTGTCTATTTCATTTTCTAATTCAAATTTTTTCTTCCCAAACTGTGGACATTCTAATATAATGTGGGCCAAAGATTCATTTTCGCATGGATCGCATATGCATGCAGGTGAATCTTTTTTCTTAAAACGGTAGAGGTATTCAGAGAGACCACCGTGACCTGTAAAAATTTGTGTGTGGATATAGGAGTTCGGAATTTTTCTACATAGTTTGTAAGCAGACTCCGCACACGGGAAAAACATCTTAGTGACGCCGGCAGTTTTCTCAGACTTATATCTCCTGTTCCATTCGGCAACCGAGTCATTCCTGATGGCTCGTTTGGCGAATGAAACAGGGCACCAATCATAATCTGATCTCGACTTTTTTGTCAGTGCTGCTTCCTTCGCTAAGATGTCTGCCCTTTCGTTCCCTGTTATACCAACGTGCGCTTTGACCCAGTACAAGTCGACTACCTTCCCAGCCTTCATTATTTTTACTAAATTTTTCCTAGTCTCTACCGCTAGTTGATGGTATGTTTCCCTATTTTGTAATATTTCTAAAGTTGATCTTGAATCACTAAAAATTTTAAAATTGGTCTCTCTGCTTTCCACCACCATCTCCGTGGCGCGATAAATCGCGTACAACTCCGCTTGGAAAACGGTGCAGTACTCCTCTAACTTAAACTTCCGGGCTTTAAGCTCGACACCGTTATACCACCAGGTTAACGCTGCCCCTACCTTCCCCTCCAGTTTACTTCCGTCAGTGTAGATTTGAACCGCACCGTCTCCCTCAATTGACTGCACTTCTTCCTCACTCGTCAAGCAGGCAAAGTTGCACTCAACCTCCTGTGCTGGGTGAACATTCTCAAGGTAGTTAGTCTTTTGCTCTACCGGTCGGTCCTTCAGAAATGGCAACGGCATGCCTTTCTTTGTCTCGTACAGTGTTGCTGCCTCCTTGACTCTCAAGTCAAGTGGCAGCAACCCTGCCAGAATAAGAGCCGAATTCATCGAGACCGTTCGGTAGGCTTTGCTGATCTTCTGCGCAAACCCTCTAAGAATTGTGTTCAGCTGATTTTGGACATAGATTTTTTCTGCTGCGTTAGCCCACACGCTTGCCGCGTAAAGAATTATGGGTTCTATAACCGCAGTGTAGATGATCCTGACGACTTCAGGGTTAAGCCCCCATGTCGCTTTGGCCGCCGATGATAGTTGCCTGAATATGTTGGCTGCCTTCTTGCAGACATATGCGACATGGCTCCTGAACGTTCTCTTGTTGTCGATTATCAATCCTAGTATTTTCATCTCCTCCACCAGTTTGATGTCCGTGCCTCCCATGTGCAGCCGTGGTGTGTCGTATTTTAGCTTTTTTGTAAGCAGCATACCATGAGTTTTGTGAGGCGCGAATTTTAGCTTATTACGACTTCCCCACTGCTGCACACGTGCTAGGCAGGCATTGGCTTCCATCTCGATTTCTAGAGCTGTCTTTGCTGAAAATACTAGAATGACATCATCTGCGAACGCTTGGCAGTACGTTCCTCTCCTTTCTACTTCGTCCAAAAGTGGGTCCAGCAACAAGTTCCAAAAAGTTGGCCCCGCTATTGAGCCTTGTACGCATCCCTTCGTGGTCTCCTTCGCATACTCCTCCCCTGCGTACCTGACCCTGACTTTTCTGTCCTCGAGGTAGTTGCTCACTAGACGTCGGAGATTGCACGGACAATCCTTGTCGACCAGACGGTTTTTGACCGCCGGCCACCAGGCGCTATCAAATGCTCCCTCGATATCTAGCGATACAACTACCACGAGGTTCTTCGCTCTTATCTCTTTGTCAATATGTTTCATCATGTCGTACAGCGCATCTTCTGTGCAGCGCTGTGGGACAAAACCATATTGTCTAGGGTTCATCTGGGGTAACAGGTGCCATCTTAATCTTTTCACCAGCATTTTTTCAAGGATCTTTCCTAGTACCGACAATAGTCCAATCGGTCGGTATGCTTTAGGTTCGGTGTAGTTATCCTTGTTTGGCTTTCTGAGAACCACCACTACTGCTTCTTTCCATTTGCTGGGGAAGTGGGATAGCTGGAGACATGCATTCGTTATGGCTAAAAATACCTCCTCGTTTGTTTCAATAGCTGCTGCACATATGTCCGCTGTGAATCCATCAGGCCCTGGTGCCTTTTTAGGTTTAAAACTTTTTGTAGCATGTCGGAGTTCAGCTATAGTAAAAGATGGATCCCATTTGTCTTCCGGTTTTCGCTCGCTCGTGCTTTTTGCTGCCTTTCTTATCTCTTTATGCTCCTCTTGGTCATTCTCCTGTCTGTCGTCCGGGAAAAACGTTTCCGCCAGAATTTTGGCTGACTCGTTGGGTTCCAACGGCCTTCCGTTTATCACCATCGGGATGTCCTCATGCTTCTTCCTTGTCTTTGCTATTACCCTATATATCCCATCCCATACGCTTTCCCCATCCTGCTTCCCACAGAACTCCTTCCATCCTTGTATTTTTGCCTTACTCGCTTCTAATTCATATTCTGTTTTTGCTTTCAGGTATTCTTCAACTACCCATCTTCGGCGCCGTGGAGCTGCGCAGCGGATCCTCCTCTTCTTCGTGTTCATGTCCGCCTTCATCCGATCCAGGTTCTCGTTCCACCATGGTAAGTACGTTTTATTTATTTTTTTAATTTTAGGGATATTTTCATCGCATACTTCAGTTATTATATCTATATATTTATTTACTATTTCCTCTAATTTTTGTGAATTATTTATTTGATCTATTTCTATTTTGTTTATATTATTGCTTATTAATAATTGGGCCATTTTCTCTCGAAACTGTATCCAATTAGCTTTCCTGGTATTGTAAATTTTAGTGCTACTGTATTTAACTGTCATTCCTGAATCTTTTTTAGTTTTCATACTTATCACAATGGCGTTGTGGTCAGAGCTTGTAACATCCGTGTCTACTTTCCACTCGTCTACATGGTTTAGCATGTTTGCTGAACACGCCGTGATGTCTACGTGACTCTTATATCTTTTTCCCCCTCTGATGGTGTCGAAGGTTGGGACGCTTCCGCTGTTTAGCACATGGAGGTCCAGTTCTTCCAGCGTTCCGTGTAATTCCCTACCTCTTTCATCCTCTCTGTCGCTGCCCCACCATGTGCTCCACGCGTTAGCGTCTCCTCCCACCAGGATGTTACCATTTTCTACCTGTCTTACGATCTGTTTCAACTGATCAAGGTATGGCTGTATGTCAGTATAGTCTTCGAAGTATATTGACGCTACTGTAAAACTTGTGTTTTCTATCTTAATCTTTGCCACTACAATGTTTTCAGTCGTAAGTGTTGGTATTATCGTAGCGTCAATATCACTGTCAAAGATGACCACCGCTGACTTATTAATTTTGGGTCCCATTTTTGGGCACTGTAACACCCTTACTCCCGGGTAGTCCCTCATAATCCCAGTGGCTCCGACATATGGCTCCTGTATAAGAGCGTATTTTATTTTCCTACGACCAGCCTCCAGTATGAACTCTTGCGTAGCGAGTTCCTTTTTTTGCAGGTTTGCTTGCATAACTTTGTATTTAATATCTAGTGTGTTCTTTTGGGTGCCCTTAACAATATGCCACCGCCGAACGGGCCAGCTCCTCCCATTTTCTTCTGACAGAGCAGATCTTATCAAAGGCATTGTGGTCTGTCCTGTCTTTTTTCGCTAGCTTACAATTCTTACATTCCGGTGCTTTGTTCAGAAGGAAAGCCTCACACTCCCTTCTTAGATGCGGTCCTCCGCAGTGACTGCAGAGGTCCCCCACCGTCTCCTTGCAGTACTTTCGCCCGTGTCCATAACCCAAGCACTGGGTGCATTGGATCAACGGACTCTGGTCCTGCACGACTACCCGCTGCAAGTCGACATGTATCCGACCTGCAGCAGTCAGTCGTTGCCAGATGAGGGGGGTCACCTGCAGCACTACGTGGGCAGTCAGTGGGTTCCTGGCCCTCCTTCTGAACTTTACTTTCATGTCTTCCTTTTCTATTTTTATTCCCTGTAGGATTTCACCATTTTGCTTCACAATGGCCGTCGTCAAATCGTCATCAGTTAAATACTGCATGACGTCCTTCACGACGACCATTGGGTTTTTATTCCTCGCTTCTTCTATCTTCAAATCTATTTTCTTATTATTGAGTCTTTTAACTACTTTTTCCATCTCTTCCTTCTCCCGACATGTAATGACCACTGCTTGGTTCCTAGCCTTTCTTACTCTTTCAACTCTTACTCCCGTTTCTCTCGCTTCCACCGCGGTCTTTATCTTCTCCATCACCGTATCCGATGTATCTTTTACATCAAGGGAAGACACGATAACGGAGTGCATAGTCTTTCGCTGCGCAGGCGCCGGGGTCGGTGCCGCCGCTACCACCTGCGCATATGTGATTTGTGCGCTTAACCGGTTCTCGGCCTCTTCCAATGCTTTCCTAGTCTCCTTTAGTATTCCTTTGCTCTCCTCCGCCTCTCTCCTTAGAATTTCCTTCATTTCCTTTATTCCCTCTAAAATCTCATTACTTCTATCGGCAGGAGCCGGAGCAAGGACAGGGTCAACTCGTTCAGGTCTCTGCTCTCGCGCCGCCCCCTCCTCACGATGTTGACCAACGACTGGAGCAGCATCAAGCTGTTTCACCATTTCATACAGCGCCTTAAGAGCAGCGTGAACGTCTTTTTTTTTTTTAATTATTGTCTTTATATTTCCAGACAGGTCCAGCTGCGTTTTGGCGTGAACCCAGATTGCTCTGGCCTCTGCCGTCTTAGTGCGTGTGGAAATCGGTGGTGACCTGGTGTTCGGCTCCAATTTTCCGATGCTTTCCCGGACCTGCCCAGAAGTCGACGCCAAAGCGGCACCACCAGAGGGGCCTGCCTTCATTTTCTCCGTAATTTCGACCGCTGGCGGCTTCCCAACCTTGGACGGCGGCGGCGTTATGAACATGGCAACTGTATGTAACCTTGGTCAACTTTAATTTTATACAATCTAGTTAGGTTAGGTTAGGTTAGGTTAGGTTAGGTTAGGTTAGGTTGGGGTGCCATGTCGGTCAACCTTCTCGTGTGCCTATGGGCTCTGGTCGCTTATGGATCAGACGGATCCGGGGTGAACAGAAGCCTATGGGACGGTGTGCCTCGTTTAAGCTCGATAATAACTTCTCATACGTGGGATCTTATTGTCGAGCAACTAATGGACCGACCGGGGGGGGCCCCTTCGCGTGTCCCTATGAGCCGCATGGGGCACAGCGGATGGGGCAGCATGGTGGGCTCGTGGAGGAGCACCATGGGAGGGCCGGGGCGGTGTAGGCTGCTCCGGTGGGAGGGGGCGCCCTTTTAAGGGCGCGGACGAGGGCTTGGCGGGGCCCGGTGTGGTCCCGTCTTGCGGGGTGGGTGTGCCCTTTTCAGGGCGCACCGTGGGAGGGCCGGGGCGGCTTTTGCTGCTCTGGTCGGCTTGCGCGTCCCAATGATCTTCGAGGCTATACCGGCAGGGCTACCCATACCGGTCAGGCTTGGAGTGAGGGACAGCGTAAGTTGGAGGGGGCGCCCTTTTAAGGGCGCGGACGTGAGGTCGGCGTGGCCCTTTATGGGCCCGTTTGACGGAGTGTGCCCTTTTCAGGGCGCACTGTGGAAGGAGGGCCGGGGCGGCTTTCGCTGCTCTGGTCGGCTTATGCGTCCCAATGATCTTCGAGGCTATACCGGCAGGGTTTCCCATACCGGTCAGGCTTGGAGTGAGGGACAGCGTAAGTTGGAGGGGGCGCCCTTTTTAGGGCGCGGATGAGGGCTTGCGCGTCCCAATGATCTTCGAGGCTATACCGGCAGGGCTTCCCATACCGGTCAGGCTCGGAGTGAGGGACAGCGTAAGTTGGAGGGGGCGCCCTTTTCAGGGCGCGGATGAGGTCTTGCGCGTCCCAATGATCTTCGAGGCTATACCGGCAGGGCTTCCCATACCGGTCAGGCTCGGAGTGAGGGACAGCGTAAGTTGGAGGGGGCGCCCTTTTCAGGGCGCGGATGAGGGCTTCGCGTCCCAATGATCTTCGAGGCTATACCGGCAGGGCTTCCCATACCGGTCAGGCTCGGAGTGAGGGACAGCGTAAGTTGGAGGGGGCGCCCTTTTCAGGGCGCGGATGAGGGCTTGCGCGTCCCAATGATCTTCGAGGCTATACCGGCAGGGTTTCCCATACCGGGCAGGCTTGGAGTGAGGGACAGCGTAAGTTGGAGGGGGCGCCCTTTTCAGGGCGCGAGTGTGGGGTCACTGGCGGAGTCGGGGGACTCCGCCGGCTTGCACGGCCCCACACATGGCCGGGGCCCGGGTGGTTCCTGGGCCACCCGTCGGGGTAAGATGGTGAATGCTAACGCGACCCCATCTTGCCCCACTACGGCGGGCGACGTTAACCAGGGGGGTTTTAGTGGGTTAAAGTCCCACATACCCCCTTTCGCCACCCCCGTGGCGGAAGGGGGATGCGTGGCATTTCCCCCCTTCAAAAAAAAAAAAAAGGTTAGGTTAGGTTGGGGTTGGGGGGGGTGCCATGTCGGTCAACCTTCTCGTGTGCCTGTGGGCTCTGGTCGCTTATGGATCAGACGGATCCGGGGTGAACAGAAGCCTATGGGACGGTGCGCCTCGTTTAAGCTCGACAATAACTTCTCATACGTGGGATCTTATTGTCGAGCAACTAATGGACCGACCGGGGGGGCCCCTTCGCGTGTCCCTATGAGCCGCATGGGGCACAGCGGATGGGGCAGCATGGTGGGCTCGTGGAGGAGCACCATGGGAGGGCCGGGGCGGTGTATGCTGCTCCGGTGGGAGGGGGCGCCCTTTTTAGGGCGCGGACGAGGGCTTGGCGGGGCCCTGTGTGGTCCCGTCTTGCGGGGTGGGTGTGCCCTTTTCAGGGCGCACCGTGGGAGGGCCGGGGCGGCTTTTGCTGCTCTGGTCGGCTTGCGCGTCCCAATGATCTTCGAGGCTATACCGGCAGGGCTTCCCATACCGGTCAGGCTTGGAGTGAGGGACAGCGTAAGTTGGAGGGGGCGCCCTTTTAAGGGCGCGGACGTGGGGTCGGCGTGGCCCTTTATGGGCCCGTTTGACGGAGTGTGCCCTTTTCAGGGCGCACTGTGAAGGGAAGGCCGGGACGGCTTTTGCTGTTCTGGTCGGCTTGCGCGTTCCAATGATCTTCGAGGCTATACCGGCAGGGCTTCCCATACCGGTCAGGCTTGGAGTGAGGGACAGCGTAAGTTGGAGGGGGCGCCCTTTTCAGGGCGCGGATGAGGTCTTGCGCGTCCCAATGATCTTCGAGGCTATACCGGCAGGGCTTCCCATACCGGTCAGGCTTGGAGTGAGGGACGGCGTAAGTTGGAGGGGGCGCCCTTTTCAGGGCGCGGATGGGGGCTTGCGCGTCTCAATGATCTTCGAGGCTATACCGGCAGGGCTTCCCATACCGGTCAGGCTCGGAGTGAGGGACAGCGTAAGTTGGAGGGGGCGCCCTTTTCAGGGCGCGGATGAGGGCTTGCGCGTCTCAATGATCTTCGAGGCTATACCGGCAGGGCTTCCCATACCGGTCAGGCTCGGAGTGAGGGACAGCGTAAGTTGGAGGGGGCGCCCTTTTCAGGGCGCGGATGAGGGCTTGCGCGTCCCAATGATCTTCGAGGCTATACCGGCAGGGTTTCCCATACCGGGCAGGCTTGGAGTGAGGGACAGCGTAAGTTGGAGGGGGCGCCCTTTTCAGGGCGCGAGTGTGGGGTCACTGGCGGAGTCGGGGGATTCCGCCGGCTTGCACGGCCCCACACATGGCCGGGGCCCGGGTGGTTCCTGGGCCACCCGTCGGGGTAAGATGGTGAATGCTAACGCGACCCCATCTTGCCCCACTACGGCGGGCGACGTTAACCAGGGGGGTTTTAGTGGGTTAGAGTCCCACATACCCCCTTTCGCCACCCCCGTGGCGGAAGGAGGATGCGTGGCATTTCCCCCCTTAAAAAAAAAAAAAAAAAAAAAAAAGGTTGGGGTTGGGGGGGGTGCCATGTCGGTCAACCTTCTCGTGTGCCTGTGGGCTCTAGTCGCTTATGGATCAGACGGATCCGGGGTGAACAGAAGCCTATGGGACGGTGCGCCTCGTTTAAACTCGACAATAACTTCTCATTCGTGGGATCTTATTGTCGAGCAACTAATGGACCGACCGGAGGGGCCCCTCCGCGTGTCCCTATGAGCCGCATGGGGCACAGCGGATGGGGCAGCATGGTGGGCTCGTGGAGGAGCACCATGGGAGGGCCGGGGCGGTATTTGCTGCTCCGGTGGGAGGGGGCGCCCTTTTAAGGGCGCGGACGTGGGGTCGGCGTGGCCCTTTTGGGCCCGTTTGACGAAGTGTGCCCTTTTCAGGGCGCACTGTGGAGGGAGGGCCGGGGCGGCTTTCGCTGCTCTGGTCGGCTTACGCGTCCCAATGATCTTCGAGGCTATACCGGCAGGGCTTCCCATACCGGTCAGGCTTGGAGTGAGGGACAGCGTAAGTTGGAGGGGGCGCCCTTTTCAGGGCGCGGATGAGGGCTTGCGCGTCCCAATGATCTTCGAGGCTATACCGGCAGGGCTTCCCATACCGGTCAGGCTTGGAGTGAGGGACAGCGTAAGTTGGAGGGGGCGCCCTTTTAGGGCGCGGATGAGGGCTTGCGCGTCCCAATGATCTTCGAGGCTATACCGGCAGGGCTTCCCATACCGGTCAGGCTCGGAGTGAGGGACAGCGTAAGTTGGAGGGGGCGCCCTTTTCAGGGCGCGGATGAGGGCTTGCGCGTCCCAATGATCTTCGAGGCTATACCGGCAGGGCTTCCCATACCGGTCAGGCTTGGAGTGAGGGACAGTGTAAGTTGGAGGGGGCGCCCTTTTCAGGGCGCGGATGAGGGCTTGCGCGTCTCAATGATCTTCGAGGCTATACCGGCAGGGCTTCCCATACCGGTCAGGCTCGGAGTGAGGGACAGCGTAAGTTGGAGGGGGCGCCCTTTTCAGGGCGCGGATGAGGGCATGCGCGTCCCAATGATCTTCGAGGCTATACCGGCAGGGTTTCCCATACCGGGCAGGCTTGGAGTGAGGGACAGCGTAAGTTGGAGGGGGCGCCCTTTTCAGGGCGCGAGTGTGGGGTCACTGGCGGAGTCGGGGGACTCCGCCGGCTTGCACGGCCCCACACATGGCCGGGGCCCGGGTGGTTCCTGGGCCACCCGTCGGGGTAAGATGGTGAATGCTAACGCGACCCCATCTTGCCCCACTACGGCGGGCGACGTTAACCAGGGGGGTTTTAGTGGGTTAGAGTCCCACATACCCCCTTTCGCCACCCCCGTGGCGGAAGGGGGATGCGTGGCATTTCCCCCCTTAAAAAAAAAAAAAAAAAAAAAAAAAAAAAAAAAAAAAAAAAAGGTTGGGGTTGGGGGTGCCATGTCGGTCAACCTTCTCGTGTGCCTGTGGGCTCTGGTCACTTATGGATCAGACGGATCCGGGGTGAACAGAAGCCTATGGGACGGTGCGCCTCGTTTAAGCTCGACAATAACTTCTCATACGTGGGATCTTATTGTCGAGCAACTAATGGACCGACCGGGGGGGCCCCTTCGCGTGTCCCTATGAGCCGCATGGGGCACAGCGGATGGGGCAGCATGGTGGGCTCGTGGAGGAGCACCATGGGAGGGCCGGGGCGGTGTATGCTGCTCCGGTGGGAGGGGGCGCCCTTTTTAGGGCGCGGACGAGGGCTTGGCGGGGCCCGGTGTGGTCCCGTCTTGCGGGGTGGGTGTGCCCTTTTCAGGGCGCACCGTGGGAGGGCCGGGGCGGCTTTTGCTGCTCTGGTCGGCTTGCGCGTCCCAATGATCTTCGAGGCTATACCGGCAGGGCTTCCCATACCGGTCAGGCTTGGAGTGAGGGACAGCGTAAGTTGGAGGGGGCGCCCTTTTAAGGGCGCGGACGTGGGGTCGGCGTGGCCCTTTATGGGCCCGTTTGACGGAGTGTGCCCTTTTCAGGGCGCACTGTGAAGGGAAGGCCGGGACGGCTTTTGCTGTTCTGGTCGGCTTGCGCGTTCCAATGATCTTCGAGGCTATACCGGCAGGGCTTCCCATACCGGTCAGGCTTGGAGTGAGGGACAGCGTAAGTTGGAGGGGGCGCCCTTTTCAGGGCGCGGATGAGGTCTTGCGCGTCCCAATGATCTTCGAGGCTATACCGGCAGGGTTTCCCATACCGGTCAGGCTCGGAGTGAGGGACAGCGTAAGTTGGAGGGGGCGCCCTTTTTAGGGCGCGGATGAGGTCTTGCGCATCCCAATGATCTTCGAGGCTATACCGGCAGGGCTTCCCATACCGGTCAGGCTCGGAGTGAGGGACAGCGTAAGTTGGAGGGGGCGCCCTTTTCAGGGCGCGGATGAGGGCTTGCGCGTCCCAATGATCTTCGAGGCTATACCGGCAGGGTTTCCCATACCGGGCAGGCTTGGAGTGAGGGACAGCGTAAGTTGGAGGGGGCGCCCTTTTCAGGGCGCGGATGAGGGCTTGCGCGTCCCAATGATCTTCGAGGCTATACCGGCAGGGTTTCCCATACCGGGCAGGCTTGGAGTGAGGGACAGCGTAAGTTGGAGGTGGCGCCCTTTTCAGGGCGTGAGTGTGGGGTCACTGGCGGAGATCGGGGGATTCCGCCGGCTTGCACGGCCCCACACATGGCCGGGGCCCGGGTGGTTCCTGGGCCACCCGTCGGGGTAAGATGGTGAATGCTAACGCGACCCCATCTTGCCCCACTACGGCGGGCGACGTTAACCAGGGGGGTTTTAGTGGGTTAGAGTCCCACATACCCTCTTTCGCCACCCCCGTGGCGGAAGGGGGATGCGTGGCATTTCCCCCCTACAAAAAAAAAAAAAAAAAAAAAAAAAAAAAAGGTTAGGTTGGGGTGCCATGTCGGTCAACCTTCTCGTGTGCCTGTGGGCTCTGGTCACTTATGGATCAGACGGATCCGGGGTGAACAGAAGCCTATGGGACGGTGCGCCTCGTTTAAGCTCGACAATAACTTCTCATACGTGGGATCTTATTGTCGAGCAACTAATGGACCGACCGGGGGGGCCCCTTCGCGTGTCCCTATGAGCCGCATGGGGCACAGCGGATGGGGCAGCATGGTGGGCTCGTGGAGGAGCACCATGGGAGGGCCGGGGCGGTGTATGCTGCTCCGGTGGGAGGGGGCGCCCTTTTTAGGGCGCGGACGAGGGCTTGGCGGGGCCCGGTGTGGTCCCGTCTTGCGGGGTGGGTGTGCCCTTTTCAGGGCGCACCGTGGGAGGGCCGGGGCGGCTTTTGCTGCTCTGGTCGGCTTGCGCGTCCCAATGATCTTCGAGGCTATACCGGCAGGGCTTCCCATACCGGTCAGGCTTGGAGTGAGGGACAGCGTAAGTTGGAGGGGGCGCCCTTTTAAGGGCGCGGACGTGGGGTCGGCGTGGCCCTTTATGGGCCCGTTTGACGGAGTGTGCCCTTTTCAGGGCGCACTGTGAAGGGAAGGCCGGGACGGCTTTTGCTGTTCTGGTCGGCTTGCGCGTTCCAATGATCTTCGAGGCTATACCGGCAGGGCTTCCCATACCGGTCAGGCTTGGAGTGAGGGACAGCGTAAGTTGGAGGGGGCGCCCTTTTCAGGGCGCGGATGAGGTCTTGCGCGTCCCAATGATCTTCGAGGCTATACCGGCAGGGCTTCCCATACCGGTCAGGCTTGGAGTGAGGGACAGCGTAAGTTGGAGGGGGCGCCCTTTTCAGGGCGCGGATGAGGGCTTGCGCGTCTCAATGATCTTCGAGGCTATACCGGCAGGGCTTCCCATACCGGTCAGGCTCGGAGTGAGGGACAGCGTAAGTTGGAGGGGGCGCCCTTTTCAGGGCGCGGATGAGGGCTTGCGCGTCCCAATGATCTTCGAGGCTATACCGGCAGGGTTTCCCATACCGGGCAGGCTTGGAGTGAGGGACAGCGTAAGTTGGAGGGGGCGCCCTTTTCAGGGCGCGGATGAGGGCTTGCGCGTCCCAATGATCTTCGAGGCTATACCGGCAGGGTTTCCCATACCGGGCAGGCTTGGAGTGAGGGACAGCGTAAGTTGGAGGTGGCGCCCTTTTCAGGGCGCGAGTGTGGGGTCACTGGCGGAGATCGGGGGATTCCGCCGGCTTGCACGGCCCCACACATGGCCGGGGCCCGGGTGGTTCCTGGGCCACCCGTCGGGGTAAGATGGTGAATGCTAACGCGACCCCATCTTGCCCCACTACGGCGGGCGACGTTAACCAGGGGGGTTTTAGTGGGTTAGAGTCCCACATACCCCCTTTCGCCACCCCCGTGGCGGAAGGGGGATGCGTGGCATTTCCCCCCTTCAAAAAAAAAAAAAAAAAAAAAAAAAAAAAGGTTAGGTTAGGTTTTGAATGGACGGGGTGCCATGTCGGTCAACCTTCTCGTGTGCCTATGGGCTCTGGTCGCTTATGGATCAGACGGATCCGGGGTGAACAGAAGCCTATGGGACGGTGTGCCTCGTTTAAGCTCGATAATAACTTCTCATACGTGGGATCTTATTGTCGAGCAACTAATGGACCGACCGGGGGGGGCCCCTTCGCGTGTCCCTATGAGCCGCATGGGGCACAGCGGATGGGGCAGCATGGTGGGCTCGTGGAGGAGCACCATGGGAGGGCCGGGGCGGTGTAGGCTGCTCCGGTGGGAGGGGGCGCCCTTTTAAGGGCGCGGACGAGGGCTTGGCGGGGCCCGGTGTGGTCCCGTCTTGCGGGGTGGGTGTGCCCTTTTCAGGGCGCACCGTGGGAGGGCCGGGGCGGCTTTTGCTGCTCTGGTCGGCTTGCGCGTCCCAATGATCTTCGAGGCTATACCGGCAGGGCTACCCATACCGGTCAGGCTTGGAGTGAGGGACAGCGTAAGTTGGAGGGGGCGCCCTTTTCAGGGCGCGGACGTGAGGTCGGCGTGGCCCTTTATGGGCCCGTTTGACGGAGTGTGCCCTTTTCAGGGCGCACTGTGGAAGGAGGGCCGGGGCGGCTTTCGCTGCTCTGGTCGGCTTATGCGTCCCAATGATCTTCGAGGCTATACCGGCAGGGTTTCCCATACCGGTCAGGCTTGGAGTGAGGGACAGCGTAAGTTGGAGGGGGC
Source organism: Perizoma flavofasciatum (assembly GCA_958496245.1). NCBI lineage: Eukaryota > Metazoa > Arthropoda > Insecta > Lepidoptera > Geometridae > Perizoma > Perizoma flavofasciatum. The sequence goes on from OY292442.1 coordinate 9,178,209, forward strand.
GCCCTTTTCAGGGCGCGGATGAGGGCTTGCGCGTCTCAATGATCTTCGAGGCTATACCGGCAGGGCTTCCCATACCGGTCAGGCTCGGAGTGAGGGACAGCGTAAGTTGGAGGGGGCGCCCTTTTCAGGGCGCGGATGAGGGCTTGCGCGTCCCAATGATCTTCGAGGCTATACCGGCAGGGTTTCCCATACCGGTCAGGCTTGGAGTGAGGGACAGCGTAAGTTGGAGGGGGCGCCCTTTTCAGGGCGCGGATGAGGGCTTGCGCGTCCCAATGATCTTCGAGGCTATACCGGCAGGGTTTCCCATACCGGGCAGGCTTGGAGTGAGGGACAGCGTAAGTTGGAGGGGGCGCCCTTTTCAGGGCGCGAGTGTGGGGTCACTGGCGGAGTCGGGGGACTCCGCCGGCTTGCACGGCCCCACACATGGCCGGGGCCCGGGTGGTTCCTGGGCCACCCGTCGGGGTAAGATGGTGAATGCTAACGCGACCCCATCTTGCCCCACTACGGCGGGCGACGTTAACCAGGGGGGTTTTAGTGGGTTAGAGTCCCACATACCCCCTTTCGCCACCCCCGTGGCGGAAGGGGGATGCGTGGCATTTCCCCCCTTAAAAAAAAAAAAAAAAAAAAAAAAAAAAAAAAAAAAAAAAAAAAGGTTTTGAATGGACCGACCGGGGGGGCCCCTTCGCGTGTCCCTATGAGCCGCATGGGGCACAGCGGATGGGGCAGCATGGTGGGCTCGTGGAGGAGCACCATGGGAGGGCCGGGGCGGTGTATGCTGCTCCGGTGGGAGGGGGCGCCCTTTTTAGGGCGCGGACGAGGGCTTGGCGGGGCCCGGTGTGGTCCCGTCTTGCGGGGTGGGTGTGCCCTTTTCAGGGCGCACCGTGGGAGGGCCGGGGCGGCTTTTGCTGCTCTGGTCGGCTTGCGCGTCCCAATGATCTTCGAGGCTATACCGGCAGGGCTTCCCATACCGGTCAGGCTTGGAGTGAGGGACAGCGTAAGTTGGAGGGGGCGCCCTTTTAAGGGCGCGGACGTGGGGTCGGCGTGGCCCTTTATGGGCCCGTTTGACGGAGTGTGCCCTTTTCAGGGCGCACTGTGAAGGGAAGGCCGGGACGGCTTTTGCTGTTCTGGTCGGCTTGCGCGTTCCAATGATCTTCGAGGCTATACCGGCAGGGCTTCCCATACCGGTCAGGCTTGGAGTGAGGGACAGCGTAAGTTGGAGGGGGCGCCCTTTTCAGGGCGCGGATGAGGTCTTGCGCGTCCCAATGATCTTCGAGGCTATACCGGCAGGGTTTCCCATACCGGTCAGGCTCGGAGTGAGGGACAGCGTAAGTTGGAGGGGGCGCCCTTTTTAGGGCGCGGATGAGGTCTTGCGCATCCCAATGATCTTCGAGGCTATACCGGCAGGGCTTCCCATACCGGTCAGGCTTGGAGTGAGGGACAGCGTAAGCTGGAGGGGCGCCCTTTTCAGGGCGCGGATGAGGGCTTGCGCGTCCCAATGATCTTCGAGGCTATACCGGCAGGGCTTCCCATACCGGTCAGGCTCGGAGTGAGGGACAGCGTAAGTTGGAGGGGGCGCCCTTTTCAGGGCGCGGATGAGGGCTTGCGCGTCCCAATGATCTTCGAGGCTATACCGGCAGGGTTTCCCATACCGGGCAGGCTTGGAGTGAGGGACAGCGTAAGTTGGAGGGGGCGCCCTTTTCAGGGCGCGAGTGTGGGGTCACTGGCGGAGTCGGGGGACTCCGCCGGCTTGCACGGCCCCACACATGGCCGGGGCCCGGGTGGTTCCTGGGCCACCCGTCGGGGTAAGATGGTGAATGCTAACGCGACCCCATCTTGCCCCACTACGGCGGGCGACGTTAACCAGGGGGGTTTTAGTGGGTTAGAGTCCCACATACCCCCTTTCGCCACCCCCGTGGCGGAAGGGGGATGCGTGGCATTTCCCCCCTTCAAAAAAAAAAAAAAAAAAAAAAAAAAAAAAAAAAAAAAAAAAAAGGTTAGGTTAGGTTGGGGTGCCATGTCGGTCAACCTTCTCGTGTGCCTGTGGGCTCTAGTCGCTTATGGATCAGACGGATCCGGGGTGAACAGAAGCCTATGGGACGGTGCGCCTCGTTTAAGCTCGACAATAACTTCTCATTCGTGGGATCTTATTGTCGAGCAACTAATGGACCGACCGGAGGGGCCCCTCCGCGTGTCCCTATGAGCCGCATGGGGCACAGCGGATGGGGCAGCATGGTGGGCTCGTGGAGGAGCACCATGGGAGGGCCGGGGCGGTATTTGCTGCTCCGGTGGGAGGGGGCGCCCTTTTAAGGGCGCGGACGTGGGGTCGGCGTGGCCCTTTTGGGCCCGTTTGACGAAGTGTGCCCTTTTCAGGGCGCACTGTGGAGGGAGGGCCGGGGCGGCTTTCGCTGCTCTGGTCGGCTTACGCGTCCCAATGATCTTCGAGGCTATACCGGCAGGGCTTCCCATACCGGTCAGGCTTGGAGTGAGGGACAGCGTAAGTTGGAGGGGGCGCCCTTTTCAGGGCGCGGATGAGGGCTTGCACGTCCCAATGATCTTCGAGGCTATACCGGCAGGGCTTCCCATACCGGTCAGGCTTGGAGTGAGGGACAGCGTAAGTTGGAGGGGGCGCCCTTTTAGGGCGCGGATGAGGGCTTGCGCGTCCCAATGATCTTCGAGGCTATACCGGCAGGGCTTCCCATACCGGTCAGGCTCGGAGTGAGGGACAGCGTAAGTTGGAGGGGGCGCCCTTTTCAGGGCGCGGATGAGGGCTTGCGCGTCCCAATGATCTTCGAGGCTATACCGGCAGGGCTTCCCATACCGGTCAGGCTCGGAGTGAGGGACAGCGTAAGTTGGAGGGGGCGCCCTTTTCAGGGCGCGGATGAGGGCTTGCGCGTCCCAATGATCTTCGAGGCTATACCGGCAGGGCTTCCCATACCGGTCAGGCTCGGAGTGAGGGACAGCGTAAGTTGGAGGGGGCGCCCTTTTCAGGGCGCGGATGAGGGCTTGCGCGTCTCAATGATCTTCGAGGCTATACCGGCAGGGCTTCCCATACCGGGCAGGCTTGGAGTGAGGGACAGCGTAAGTTGGAGGGGGCGCCCTTTTCAGGGCGCGAGTGTGGGGTCACTGGCGGAGTCGGGGGACTCCGCCGGCTTGCACGGCCCCACACATGGCCGGGGCCCGGGTGGTTCCTGGGCCACCCGTCGGGGTAAGATGGTGAATGCTAACGCGACCCCATCTTGCCCCACTACGGCGGGCGACGTTAACCAGGGGGGTTTTAGTGGGTTAGAGTCCCACATACCCCCTTTCGCCACCCCCGTGGCGGAAGGGGGATGCGTGGCATTTCCCCCCTTAAAAAAAAAAAAAAAAAAAAAAAAAAAAAAAAAAAAAAAAAAAAGGTTAGGTTAGGTTAGGTTAGGTTGGGGTGCCATGTCGGTCAACCTTCTCGTGTGCCTGTGGGCTCTGGTCGCTTATGGATCAGACGGATCCGGGGTGAACAGAAGCCTATGGGACGGTGCGCCTCGTTTAAGCTCGACAATAACTTCTCATACGTGGGATCTTATTGTCGAGCAACTAATGGACCGACCGGGGGGGCCCCTTCGCGTGTCCCTATGAGCCGCATGGGGCACAGCGGATGGGGCAGCATGGTGGGCTCGTGGAGGAGCACCATGGGAGGGCCGGGGCGGTGTATGCTGCTCCGGTGGGAGGGGGCGCCCTTTTTAGGGCGCGGACGAGGGCTTGGCGGGGCCCGATGTGGTCCCGTCTTGCGGGGTGGGTGTGCCCTTTTCAGGGCGCACCGTGGGAGGGCCGGGGCGGCTTTTGCTGCTCTGGTCGGCTTGCGCGTCCCAATGATCTTCGAGGCTATACCGGCAGGGCTTCCCATACCGGTCAGGCTTGGAGTGAGGGACAGCGTAAGTTGGAGGGGGCGCCCTTGTAAGGGCGCGGACGTGGGGTCGGCGTGGCCCTTTATGGGCCCGTTTGACGGAGTGTGCCCTTTTCAGGGCGCACTGTGAAGGGAAGGCCGGGACGGCTTTTGCTGTTCTGGTCGGCTTGCGCGTTCCAATGATCTTCGAGGCTATACCGGCAGGGCTTCCCATACCGGTCAGGCTTGGAGTGAGGGACAGCGTAAGTTGGAGGGGGCGCCCTTTTCAGGGCGCGGATGAGGTCTTGCGCGTCCCAATGATCTTCGAGGCTATACCGGCAGGGCTTCCCATACCGGTCAGGCTTGGAGTGAGGGACAGCGTAAGTTGGAGGGGGCGCCCTTTTCAGGGCGCGGATGAGGTCTTGCGCGTCCCAATGATCTTCGAGGCTATACCGGCAGGGCTTCCCATACCGGTCAGGCTTGGAGTGAGGGACAGCGTAAGTTGGAGGGGGCGCCCTTTTCAGGGCGCGGATGAGGGCTTGCGCGTCTCAATGATCTTCGAGGCTATACCGGCAGGGCTTCCCATACCGGTCAGGCTCGGAGTGAGGGACAGCGTAAGTTGGAGGGGGCGCCCTTTTCAGGGCGCGGATGAGGGCTTGCGCGTCCCAATGATCTTCGAGGCTATACCGGCAGGGTTTCCCATACCGGGCAGGCTTGGAGTGAGGGACAGCGTAAGTTGGAGGGGGCGCCCTTTTCAGGGCGCGGATGAGGGCTTGCGCGTCCCAATGATCTTCGAGGCTATACCGGCAGGGTTTCCCATACCGGGCAGGCTTGGAGTGAGGGACAGCGTAAGTTGGAGGTGGCGCCCTTTTCAGGGCGCGAGTGTGGGGTCACTGGCGGAGATCGGGGGATTCCGCCGGCTTGCACGGTCCCACACATGGCCGGGGCCCGGGTGGTTCCTGGGCCACCCGTCGGGGTAAGATGGTGAATGCTAACGCGACCCCATCTTGCCCCACTACGGCGGGCGACGTTAACCAGGGGGGTTTTAGTGGGTTAGAGTCCCACATACCCCCTTTCGCCACCCCCGTGGCGGAAGGGGGATGCGAAAAAAAAAAAAAAAAAAAAAAAAAAAAGGTTAGGTTAGGTTGGGGGGTGTGTTGGGGTGGCCTGTGGGCTCTGGTCACTTATGGATCAGACGGATCCGGGGTGAACAGAAGCCTATGGGACGGTGCGCCTCGTTTAAGCTCGACAATAACTTCTCATACGTGGGATCTTATTGTCGAGCAACTAATGGACCGACCGGGGGGGCCCCTTCGCGTGTCCCTATGAGCCGCATGGGGCACAGCGGATGGGGCAGCATGGTGGGCTCGTGGAGGAGCACCATGGGAGGGCCGGGGCGGTGTATGCTGCTCCGGTGGGAGGGGGCGCCCTTTTAAGGGCGCGGACGAGGGCTTGGCGGGGCCCGGTGTGGTCCCGTCTTGCGGGGTGGGTGTGCCCTTTTCAGGGCGCACCGTGGGAGGGCCGGGGTGGCTTTTGCTGCTCTGGTCGGCTTGCGCGTCCCAATGATCTTCGAGGCTATACCGGCAGGGCTACCCATACCGGTCAGGCTTGGAGTGAGGGACAGCGTAAGTAGGAGGGGGCGCCCTTTTCAGGGCGCGGATGAGGGCTTGCGCGTCTCAATGATCTTCGAGGCTATACCGGCAGGGTTTCCCATACCGGTCAGGCTTGGAGTGAGGGACAGCGTAAGTTGGAGGGGGCGCCCTTTTCAGGGCGTGGATGAGGGCTTGCGCGTCCCAATGATCTTCGAGGCTATACCGGCAGGGTTTCCCATACCGGGCAGGCTTGGAGTGAGGGACAGCGTAAGTTGGAGGGGGCGCCCTTTTCAGGGCGCGAGTGTGGGGTCACTGGCGGAGTCGGGGGACTCCGCCGGCTTGCACGGCCCCACACATGGCCGGGGCCCGGGTGGTTCCTGGGCCACCCGTCGGGGTAAGATGGTGAATGCTAACGCGACCCCATCTTGCCCCACTACGGCGGGCGACGTTAACCAGGGGGGTTTTAGTGGGTTAAAGTCCCACATACCCCCTTTCGCCACCCCCGTGGCGGAAGGGGGATGCGTGGCATTTCCCCCCTTCAAAAAAAAAAAAAAAAAAAAAAAAAAAGGGGGGTGTGTTGGGGTGCCATGTCGGTCAACCTTCTCGTGTGCCTGTGGGCTCTGGTCGCTTATGGATCAGACGGATCCGGGGTGAACAGAAGCCTATGGGACGGTGCGCCTCGTTTAAGCTCGACAATAACTTCTCATACGTGGGATCTTATTGTCGAGCAACTAATGGACCGACCGGGGGGGCCCCTTCGCGTGTCCCTATGAGCCGCATGGGGCACAGCGGATGGGGCAGCATGGTGGGCTCGTGGAGGAGCACCATGGGAGGGCCGGGGCGGTGTATGCTGCTCCGGTGGGAGGGGGCGCCCTTTTTAGGGCGCGGACGAGGGCTTGGCGGGGCCCGGTGTGGTCCCGTCTTGCGGGGTGGGTGTGCCCTTTTCAGGGCGCACCGTGGGAGGGCCGGGGCGGCTTTTGCTGCTCTGGTCGGCTTGCGCGTCCCAATGATCTTCGAGGCTATACCGGCAGGGCTTCCCATACCGGTCAGGCTTGGAGTGAGGGACAGCGTAAGTTGGAGGGGGCGCCCTTTTAAGGGCGCGGACGTGGGGTCGGCGTGGCCCTTTATGGGCCCGTTTGACGGAGTGTGCCCTTTTCAGGGCGCACTGTGAAGGGAAGGCCGGGACGGCTTTTGCTGTTCTGGTCGGCTTGCGCGTTCCAATGATCTTCGAGGCTATACCGGCAGGGTTTCCCATACCGGTCAGGCTCGGAGTGAGGGACAGCGTAAGTTGGAGGGGGCGCCCTTTTTAGGGCGCGGATGAGGTCTTGCGCATCCCAATGA